>JASPKZ010009364.1:387500-1587500 GCA_030220185.1 Diploptera punctata | reverse complement strand
GCATGAAATAGCTACGAAACTTGCCGTAGGACAATTGCTGTCTGTTGTACTATCATATTTACATTATTTTGCCTAAAATCCATTTTTCCAAAATATCGGGAACTCTTACACACACGAACGTCCGTTTCAGTTTAAATCGAAGCTAAAGCAATTTAATACACATTGATTACACTGATCTGCATGGATTTTTGTTTTGTTTTTAATAAATGAGCGTTCTGAATCACAATTTCACACTGATTGCAAAAATGAAATTCGTTTTCGCGTACCACGTCAGAATTTTTTACAATTTAAAATTTTATGTTTTGAATATTTTTCGTGATGTACGTACTGTAGTAATATTACAGTGTGCTTGTAGTTCATTAGAAAGGCCGATAGTTTATAATTTCAACTTTATTACTTAAAATGTGGAATAATATAACTGTTAATATGTTTATATTTTAAATTATGTTTATATTTATTAAAATTCTACTACTACAATCCGCTCTAGGTCCGTACAAAAAATTGTGGTTGTGTAAATTATCCAAATCCGTTTTGCTATAGCTTTTGTGGGTCATATCGCCTAGTGAATACTCGTCTCGACCCGAATACCTATGTATAGAAATTAGAGCAAAAATGCAGAAATGTTTATTAGGAGTAGTTTATAAGCCCCCAAATGTCGGTCACCTGCATGACATTGAAACAGTTCTCCAAAATCTGATACCATCTTATGAACATGTAATTGTACTAGGAGACTTCAACACTAACCTATTAGCCACAAATTCTTACAACACTATACAATTACACACAATATTTCAGTCATGCAATATGACAATACTGCCTTCAGAACCAACCCATCATACTAGGTATTCTGACACACTACTAGACTTAATTATAACAAATAATCCTCAAAAAGTTATAACTAGTGGACAGATAGAAGCTTCAGGCATCTCTGCACATGACTTAATATACATTGAATATTCACTCCTTTGCTCTAAACGTAGACCTAGACTTGTAACATACAGAGACTCGAAACATATAAATAATGATCAATTAATTGATGACGCTGCAAACTAAAACTACCTTGGAACAACATATGGACACTTAGGACTGTAGACGAGAAAGTTGAAAATTTTAATGACATGATTTTACAATTGTAGGACAAACACGCACCTATCAAGACTAGACGTATAAACAGGCCACCTGCACCCTGGATGTCTGATAATATCCGCTTGCTTATGACTGAGAGAGACGTAGCATACAGGAAATACAGGAGGAACAAAGAACTGACAGATTTACAGACATACAAACATCTGAGGAATAAAGTCAACCAGACTCTCAGGAATGCAAAACTAAGATATTCCCATACTAATATTACACAATCTATGTCCAACTCAGCTGACATGTGGAAAAATTTAAAATCAATAGGCCTCTGTCAAAATAAACTACAGGTAGAAACAGCTGACCTACCACTAAATGAGTTGAATGACCATTTTACCCGCCTCCCTACTGACAACAACTCACAACACAAACAACAGACAATAGATGAACTAATGTCATATTCCCAACCTACCCGAGACAAATTCTTTTTTCCCTATATCTCACCTGATGACGCCAAAAGAGCAGTATTACGTATTAAGTCTAAAGCACAAGGAATAGACAATATAACAATAACTCTCCTGCAAAAAATAATAGACATTATTCTCCCAACAATAACCCACATTTTTAATGCCTCTATAATGACCGGGACCTATCCCAGACTCTGGAAAATGGCTCTAGTTCGTCCTACACCGAAATCAAACACTCACACAACACTCGATGATTATAGACCAATTAGAATTCTTCCCTGTTTATCTAAAGCACTGGAACACATAATACACTCACAGTTAACAGACTACCTCATCACATACGACTTACTTGATAAGCATCAGTCTGGTTTTAGAACAGGACATCATACAAGTACTGCACTACTTGACATTGTAGAGGACATAAGAGACTCAATGGACAAAAGCAAACTCACCGCAATAGTCCTACTCGACTACAGCAAAGCCTTTGACACAGTAGATATAGACTTAATGCTAGCGAGACTAAAGACACCATATCTGTCGGAAAACTGCCTTGATTGTTTTACATCTTACCTCACTAATCGTCAGCAATCAGTTTCTGTTAATAATCGCATTTCTTCCTGGCGCTTGGTGAGGAAAGGGGTACCTCAAGGCGGCGTCTTCGCTCCTCTTCTCTTCTCGATTTATATTAATGGCGTGACCAAGAAACTACAAAACTGCAAGCATCATCTTTACGCCGACGACCTACAGATTTACACACACTTTAGGCCTGACGAAATTAATGAATATATTGACAAAGTAAACACTGACCTCAGGCATATATCTTTATGGTCCAGACAATATGGGCTGAAACTAAATGTAAACAAAACGCAAGCAATAATTATCGGACATCCAAGGCTATTACACTTCATAAATAATGGCAATATGCCGGCTGTCATATTAGATAATGAACAAATTCCTTATACCGACGTCGTTAAAAACTTGGGATTTTACTTAGATTCTAATTTAAATTGGCATGTGCAAGTAAAACAAACATCTAAAAGGATCTTCTCCATAATACATTCCCTAAAGCGACTTAAACATTTTCTTCCTACAACTCTTAAAATAATTTTAATCCAAACTTTAGTGATGCCGCATTTTGACTACTATCACGTTCTACTAACTGACATAAGTGACGGATTGTCGGACAAACTGCAGCGTGTCCATAATATGTGTATCAGATTCATATTTAATGTTCGAAAATACGATCACATTTCTCCATTATTCCACGAATTGTCATGGCTACATCTAAAAGAGAGAAGAAAATCGCACTGTCTAATTCTCCTATTTAAGATCCTACATACCTCGATTCCCAATTATTTATCATCCCGTTTCCAGTATCTATCCTCAAACCATAACTTAAACACAAGATCACAACATAGTCTCTTACTTAATATACCGCAACATAGGACATCGCATCACTCCATGTCATATACCATCTCCACTTCTCGCAACTGGAATTCCCTACCACAAGAAATAAGGGGCTGCCGGACATTGGCATCTTTTAAAAGAAATCTAAATTTATATTTGCTCTAAACTCGACTTCATTATTATCCAGTGTAAGATATATATACGAGTATTAATTGGTGTTTCCCGTATAATGTATCATATTTATATTATTATTATTATTATTATTATTATTATTATTATTATCGTATCATTATTGTTATTACCCTATAAAATGTTGTTTGTACATGACATTTACATTGCTACATTTATTGTATCTTTAACTGTTTATAATTAGTATAGTGTATATCTATATTTGTCAAATATTTATTTGTATTTGTGCTGGTTGAGTGGAAGAGAGGGCCTTATGGCCTTAACTCTGCCAGAATAAATAAAGTATTATTATTATTATTATTATTATTATTATTATTATTATTATTATTATTATACGTTAGTAAAACAAAGAATATAACTGCTTTTGTAAAGAAAACTTACTTTCAATACTTTGGCATTAAGTTAGGAGATCAGGTTAAATCGTGGTGCCCTCACAAAGTGTGTCGTAGTTGGGTTGCAGAGTTGAGGAGTTGGAAAAATGGAGAAAAAAGAAGTTATTGCCGTTTGTTATCCTTATGATTTGGAGGGAACCTACAAATCATGGAAACGATTATTATTTTTGCACAATTAAGGTAGCAGAATATAATGCTAAAAACAAGAAATATATTGTATATCCTAACATTCCCTCTGCCATTCAGCCCGTACCTCATGGTCCTGATATTCCAGTTCCCTTGCTCCGTGAATCAGATACATTGCCGTCTGCATCCAGTAGCACTAAAACTGAATCTCCAGTGGATGATGAACCATATAATTCTGATCGTGATAGATGTTGTAATCAAAATGAGCTTAATGATTTAGTGAGTGATTTAAATTTGCCTAAAGAATCAGCAGAACTGTTAGATTCTATGTTAAACCAGCAATCTGGTTTCACAAAATACCCTAGTTTCGTATGTAAATGAGATAGCAGAGCTAGGCCAGAACCCTGGGAAAGGGAACAGTGGCCACGTAGTACTAATTTAATACCCGGCAAAAAATAATATAAGAAGTCATCATCATCATCGTCCTTTCAAGTATTAGGCCCATTGGCCCGTTACGGTCTCCCGCCATCTCCGAAAAGGTCGACCCACAGATCTTCTGCCTCGAGGAATGTAGTGAAGAATTTGTTTTGGTATTCTGTGACGATCCATGCGCTGAATATGGGCTAGCCAATTGTTTCTATATTCTTGGAGGTATTCAGATATAGGTACGATGTTTAACTCTCTGGCTATTGTTGAATTTCTTTGGTGGTCTAGAAGGCTATAACCTGCAGTTCGTCGCAGAAATTTCATCTCCGTGGCTGTAATATGACGATCATCCTGAGTTCTGATGGTCCAAGCTTCACTGCCATAACAGATTATGGGTCTAGCGAGAATATATATATATATAAGAAGTGAATCTCTAATTGATCCCTCAAAGGTATTGTTGCTACCTTTCCACATAAAACTAGGTTCAATGAAACAATTTGTGAAAACTCTAGACAAAGACTGTGAGTGCTTTAAATAACTTTGCGCTACATTTCCTTCATTATCCTATGAAAAAATTGAAGCTTTTGTAATCGTTGGCCCAGAAATTCGAAAACTGATGTTGGACAGTCAGTTCGAGAATACTATGAGTCGAAAACAATGATTATAATTATTAATTATCATTATTAAGTAATGATTAATTAGTGGCAAATAACAAATTTTGGCCTAGTTTTTCACACAAGATTCTTGTTGAATGTAATTTTTATTACTTGTACAGAGCTATAATTTAATTTTATTTATTCATGAATATTTTGAAAACCTGACGTGATGGGAGAAAATTGAGATCATTTTCGAATTTAGCACAAAAAAATCAGTTTAGAATCACCCATCATATTTAAAAAAAAATAGTTTTAAAATGCAGAGCGGTGTTATCTATGCTTTTCTTCGTGGGATGAGAAATTTTCAGACATTTGCCATGAAACAAGACCAAAACTGAAATTTATCACTTACTTAAGAAAAAAAAAATGCCAATATTAGAAGAACTATTTCTCCGCAAGTTCCAGATATACAGAGTTCGGTCGGGACTAAAATTGTAGAACAGCCAATGTACTTCAAAAATAATAAAAACACAAGCTTATTCCATAGGATGCATACTTAGAAGATATTGAAAAAAAAAAAAAACTAATTGCGTAGCTCGCCCAAGTAAGCTGTGAACTTGTTTTCTTATTATTGACATGGAATCTAATAACATATTAAAACATCAGAACTACAACGTTGATCCCTTTTTTATTACAATTTTTCTGCGCTATGTGAACTGCGTCTAATATTTAAATTCTTTAAGGACCTGTTCTATAAAATTTTCAAAAAGTAGACTCAGCCTGTTTTTTACTCTGCATTCCAAATATAATAGAACAACAACATTGTTTAAAAAAAGCTTTTAACGACTTTAAACTGATATAAAAGTAAAAAGTATGCATAACGTTTTTATTTTATTAATATAAAAAGAGTCCTAATTGCGATAGTGTTTCATCGCTGCCGTGACCAGGATTCGAACCTGGGTTATTGCGGCCACAACGCAATGTCCTAACCACTAGACGATCACGGCTACAGGTGGACTTCAACATTCACTTCAGATAACTTAATGAATGTGTACAAGTCACGTGACAAAGTACAAATTGCAACTCGTTATGTCAAGGACTCGCTATTTACAAGTAGAACATGTTTCTAATAATCTTGTCTTTGTCTAGCGAGTGTTTGAAAGGTTCGTTGGTTGATACCCACCAAGGTCGATGTAAAAATAATCCTGAGTATCTTAACTTCCTTCGGATTCCGTGTCGTAGATTCATGAAACGTGACGAACTAGAATATTTTGCTTTTTATAAATTTATTTTCATATGCCAGTTTGGTTCGGAAAAGACAAACATTGCGGCGTTGAGCGTTAACACATAATATACTCGTGTATATATATATATATATATATATATGTGAGGTAGCGTGCTGCCTTGTCACGCAGCGGGACCAGGTTCGATTCCCGGTCGGGACAGCCTCGTGGGTGAGGTTTTTTTCGGGGTTTTTCCTCACCTGTAAGACAATTGTCAGTCCCCGAAAATCATCCGGCCATCATCATCATTATCGTATAATTTTTCACCTGTGTGGATAAAAACGGGAAGCTACCACACCTATAATTCCCTAGTAAAGCTACAAAGCATAGCATGAAAATGCTATGATTGCAGTGAAAGATCTGCTCTCAGGCAGAATTCCTATGGGTGGATATATATATATATATATATATATTAAATTAGGGATCCTGGGTTCAAATCCCGGTTGTGGAATTATAACTGGGAACAATGAGGTTGTCAGGGGACAACATGATCAACTATGAAGACAAGTACGATAATTAAGGTAGACGAGGAATCGCTTATTTTTTTAATTCTTGATTTTCTATCTGTAATTGAAACTGGAACAACACTTATAAAATCTGACTTATGAGACACACTAAATCATTATCGCCCTCGAGACTCTCGAAAAACACTTTACGTACTCGCAACTTATTTGCGTAGATGGGACGTTCTCTATACGATCTATTAATTCTCCCGATCCCTATAACTTGATCGTGTAAATAATACACTCGTTTATTCAAATGGGAAATTACTGTATTCCCGATTTTTTATGACGACTAAACGACCTCTATAATTCTCTCTTAAGTACGGCTGTTTATACTGATTTGTAAAATGTACATATCTTACCTAATATTAGGGTAAGATACGCAGAACATGGATGCCTAGTTCTTGCCAACAGGATAAGATAGACGCGAATGTGTTGATAATTTTATCTTAAGTTTTGCTGCAAGCCCTTTTCAAGATTTTGGAGGCGGTGACTTTTATTTATTTCGACCACTCATCCAATTGGTTTACATATTATAATCATTAAGGTTCGTATTCTCATTGGCTAAATCAATCACGCCCACAAAAAAAAAAATTTTTTTTTGTACTTTCACACAGTTTGCGGGGAGTTTTTTTTTTTTTTTTACCAGCGGAGGACTTTGACCTCGTTACCATAGGTGTCTGGACATTTGCTAACCGCACCCTTATAAGCTGTTTTGAAAGGACCACTCGTAAACTAATTTGTGCGGGCTTTCTTTGGGTTTATTCCCTTTGGTACAATTGCCAGTAGGTTTTATTGCTTGTCCGACTTGTAAGTCGTCGATACAATAGGAATTTGTAAACTTATCTGTTTTGTTAATTTCAAGGTGAGGCCTGGAAAGTTTCCTTTCCCACGTGAAAGATTTTTTTTTTTTACTGGGCTACAGAACATTTTTTTATAACTGTGTATTTCGTCTGTAATCACTATACATATTTCTGTAATTAAATATCTAATTATTAAATATATAATGAAGGGTGATAGATATCCATCTCACGGTTCAGACATTTATTTTTCTTTTCATGTCATAATAGGCCATTTTTGCTAAATGTCAAAATTATATATATATATATATATATATATATATATATATATATATATATTAATATAATCTTCCTCTCGCATTTCCTTAGTCCCTCATAGAGACATGGGACATGGTTACCCCCCTGTCGGGGAGTTTCTAAACCTGCTATTACTCCTCAAGTAGTCTGTGCTTGCAGAAAATATGTTAACTAACATGCTGTCTTTCTCTTTCTCTCCCTTACTATGTTGCCACTTCCTGTCTTCTGTATATGTTCTTTGTCTGGCAGGTACAGAGCTGACAAATACTATGAATTTTAATGGTCCGTCCTTCTACGCGGTCATTGGCAAAATTACTAATTTGACAACCCTTTTACATTGGGGTTACGTGTATGAATGGGCTGTCACTTCTTATTACATGTTGCCACTTGTGATTTATTGTGAAGCTGGTAACGGAGGGGCGACAAATACTGTGATTTTAAATGATCCGACCGCTTGAGCATTCAGTGCTTAAATTATTAATATGACAACCATGTTAAGATATTTCACACGTGTTTAAGGATTCTCCGCCCACACTTAAAATTGAACCATTTCAGTACGTGATCGGATGTACAGTCTTCTCCTACATCCCTTCCACAGATTCAATAGTTCGGCGACACTAGCGCCCGTGCACAGTTGTGTAATACGGTAGTTACACTTATCTCCTATATGTGTCAGTGAGTGAAACATTGTCAGCTATAACTAATAAGTGTTCCCATGTGCGTACATCAAATTAAACTTATATTTACTGTTCAAATGTTCCATTCAAAGTTCTGTTGTGACACATATTAAAAAGAGTTTAACATCCTAAATAACTAACTGACTGGCAATATCGAACCAGTAGGTTCATGACCGCGCGGATATATTTCCATACATCCCAATCCTGAGTTAATATTTTCAATCATCCCTTGTATAATCTAGTTCCCTCAAATCAAATTAATGTTATTTTCCCCACCTCATTCCTGGTCTAACAACAGGCCGTTTTCCCTCTGCTTTTCTACAAGATTCATCCATGCCCCTCTTTCATTCCCCATTCGTATCACTTGTCCTGCCCATCGCGGTCTACGAGACTCAACTGTCCTTATTATATACGGTTTCATATAAAGATCATGCAGCTCAGTGCTATATAGTCTTCTCCATTCACCTGTCTGTTCATCTCTCTTTGGTCTAAAATTTTTCTTAAGGACTTTATTCTCAAATACTCGAAATAATCTTCCCTTAGAGTAAGAATCCATGTTTCACTTTAACATCCAATTTTAAGTATTATTGATTTAAATGTGGTATTTTTACTCCATTTATATTAGCTTGACCAGTATCTATGTAACGGAATCTTTCAACACGATTTTCATTGGATCGACTTGAAACTTTGTATACTTGTAAAGGACCAATGACAATACAAATGGCCAGGATCATCAGGATATAAAAAAAGACCGATATAATAGGTTGCGGACTTATCGACTGTTTAATCATCACCTCTGGTAATTTCATTTTTTTTTCTAAGATCCTGGCCAGGATCATCAGAATATAAAAAAGACCGATATAATAGGTACCTCTGGTAGCTCAGTTGGTATAGCGGTGGACTGTAGTGATATATAATTTCAGTAATCCATAGGTCGCTGGTTCAAATCCGGCCCGTAGGATTTTCTTAGAAGAGTACTACTTTAAGCTCATACTACAATAGTATCGAATTTAAAGATATTTACATTTTTATCTTATTCTGTAAAATATTAAGACAATTTTGTAAACTTACCACATTGTAATTTATCCAAAAAATATGAGAAGGATACGATTAACTGTGACTATTTATCTATATTAAAATATTCAAAAATATTATAATAATATTAGACAATAATAATTATCAGATTTTTAGTATAAGACAGATTTTAAAAAAAGAAATGAGAATATAATGGTACTGTACATCAACTATAGGCCTATGTAGATTTAAAAAAGCATACGATTCAATTAAGAGGGAGAAGTTATATAGTATCCTGCTGGAGTTCGGAATTCCTAAAAAGTTAGTTAGACTTACACGAATGTGTCTAAATGGCACAAAGAGTAAGGTGCGTGTAGGCAAACAGTTTTCGGACACTTTTGAAATCCGTAATGGGTTGAAGCAAGAAGATGCACAATCTCCTCTACTATTTAATTTTGTACTAGAGCATGCCATCAAATCTTTAGAGGATGAAAAAGGCCTACAACTCAATGGTATTAATAAGCTGTTAGTTTATGCTGATGATGTAGTACTATTGGCCGATAGCGAAGAGATACTAAAGGACAACACGCACACACTATTGAGTAAAACTAAGAAGTTAGGACTGGAAGTAAATATCAATAAAACTAAATATATGGTCACACGTAGAAATGCATTATATCATAGAAATGGACAGCTGGTGACAAATGAGGGAAATGTTGAGGCTGTGGCTGAATTCAAGTACCTAGGAACAATAAAAACAAATAGGAATGAGATGCACAAATAAATTAAACATAGGCTCAATTCTGGAAATGCGTGCTATTATGCATTACAGAGACTTTTGATGTCCCAATTCCTTAAAAAAAAAAAAACATTGAACTGAAAATATATAAAAGTATTATTCTACCAGTTATATTATATGGATGTGAAACATGGACTCTTACTTTAAGGGACGAAGGGAGATTAGGAGTATTTGAGAATAAAGTACTTAGGAAAATGTTTGGATCAAAGAGAGATGAACAGACAGGTGAATGGAGAATACTACTTAAGAATGAACTACATGGTCTTTATAGGAAATCAGATATAATAAGAACAGTTAAGTCTCGTAGACTGCATTGGGCAGGACATGTGGTACGTATGGAGAATGAAAGAGGTGCATGGAAGCTTCTTGTAGGAAAACCAGAAGGAAAACGCCCAGTTGGTAGACCAAGAATGAGGTAGGAGAATAACATTAACTATGATTTGAGGAAAGTAGATTATACAGGGAATGATTGGAAAGCATTAGCTCAAGACAGGGATGTATGGAGAGCTTATGTCCGCGCGGCCATGAACCTACGGGTTCGATAGTGCCAGTGAGTAAGTAATAATAATTTAAAATATATATATAATTATATTCGTTCGTAGACACTAAAAATATCGTAAGCAATTAAATTTTCATGGGATTCCTTTTTATGACAAACTAAAAATTAAAAAAATAAATGATAGTTTAAAAAACTAAATCAACACTTTTTTTAGAAAACCAAACTAAAAATTAAAAAATAAATAATAGTTAAAAAAACTAAAACAGCATACTTTATAAGAAAACCGAACTAAAAAATTAAAAATGATTTTAATTTCCAACACGCTTAGTGATAAAATTAAAGTGGGCAACAAAAAAATCATCTCCAACACATCTAGAATAAAACTAAAGTTATGTACAAAAAAATAATAATTTTACGATCAAAAGCGTAGGGTGCTTTTTATGGTTTTTACATATTCTTCTTAGAGACTTTACTTTTGCCAATATCTGTTTATTATCAAATATATTAATTGATATAGAGCGCCCCACGCTTTTGGTGGTACAATTATTCTTTTTTTGTAGATAACTAGTTTTATTCTAGATGCGTTGGAGATAATATTTTTGTTGACCACTCTAATATTATCCCAAGTGTGTTGGAAATTAAAATTATTTTTCATTTTTTAGTTCGGTTTTCTAATAAAGCGTATTGTTTTAGTTTTTTAAACTATTATTTATTATTTTACAAATGTCGGTCCCGATCCCGCCTTTGGTTTCAGGTACGTGGGTTGAGGGGCGTAAAATTCCCGGTTATTGCTTCCTTGGGAAGGGAATTAAATAAGTGGACCCCGAACATTTATGGGAAGTAAACGAATCTCAATCGTGAAATACCTGAGATCTCATAGAAGCATTTTTTTGGCTCTTTCGCATCGAGATTTGAATGCGGTACTAATAACTTATGCTGTTAAAGAATGTCGTTAAAAGATATAAGTAATTACCGAACTAATAATTATATAAATGATCAATTGATCTGGCGTTTATTTGATGAAAATCCATATACTTTACTTACTAAATAAAATTATTAAAGTTTTATTGATTTTCATAAATATTTATATCTGAAGAAGATACAGAGCATCGAAACAGCTGTCATGAATATCGATTAAAATAAATATTTACGAAAATAAATAAAAGTTGAATAGTTTTATTTAATAAATAAAAATTCTACAAATGAAAATTATGCATCTTTACAACATAAAATCAGCTTTAATAAGCTGAAACGTGAAAATATGGAACCGCAATAAAAAATATAATTTATAAAAAATAAAATATGCAAATATATGTTGCAAAATTTTATTTTATTAAATTAAACAATGTATTATTCGTGAAGATAATTCATTTGAAATTAATTACAGATGTTAAAAAATATATGCAGGCGCATGTATTTCCCATCGCAAACTGTATTTCTTGAGTATCGTTTTTAAAATGAGCTGTAGCTTTCTAATGTTAATGTGCATCGGAGACTGATAATTAGACCTATCTAATATTCAAAATCGCAATGTAATATTTTTTCTATTGAATGGCTCCAGATTGTCATTTCGAATTTCTGTCTCCTAATGTTGGCTTAATTGTAACCCACTTCTGAAGTTGGGGCACCCACTAGGCGGAGTTAAGTTACCCCGATGATCTGATGGGCGATAAATGATAATGAAACACCAGGAGAGTTCTTAATCTAAACTTAACCTAAATTCTAGACCATGGGCAAGCTCAGGAAATATTCCTATGGTTTGACCGTGAATCGAACCCAGAACCTCATGAACAGTAGTCAGAAACGCTGACCACTAACCCAGGAGGCTGGTCGCAATGTAATTATTATTAATTAAAGTAGCTGTGAAGAACTTTACCTTCTGAATCGATAGAATAATTCAAACCTATGATTCTTTATAATAACTTGACTACAATAAAAAAACAAATAATGATTTACTGAATTATTCATTCCGGATCAGGTATAGAACCTGGAGGAGAATGATTCGACTTGGTGGCTCGTCAGAAGACATGCCAGCTAACTCTTGCACCGAATCTACAATGCAGTGGAGTCTTCAGAAATCCATAATTGGTGCTACAGAGTCATGGATTTCCTGGACAGTATCCAAAAAACGTGAGGTGTGAATATGTGTTACGTCAAATAGCGTCATCACGGACATCTCTATGTCTCGCTGAATTAACGTGAGGTGTGAATATGTCTTACGTCAAATAGCGTCATCACGGACATCTCTATGTCTCGCTGAATTAACGCGAGGTGTGAATATGTCTTACGTCAAATAGCGTCATCACGGACATCTCTATGTCTCGCTGAATTAACGTGAGGTGTGAATATGTCTTACGTCAAATAGCGTCATCACGGACATCTCTATGTCTCGCTGAATTAACGTGAGGTGTGAATATGTGTTACGTCAAATAGCGTCATCACGGACATCTCTATGTCTCGCTGAATTAACGCGAGGTGTGAATATGTCTTACGTCAAATAGCGTCATCACGGACATCTCTATGTCTCGCTGATTAACGTGAGGTGTGAATATGTCTTACGTCAAATAGCGTCATCACGGACATCTCTATGTCTCGCTGAATTAACGTGAGGTGTGAATATGTCTTACGTCAAATAGCGTCATCACGGACATCTCTATGTCTCGCTGAATTAACGTGAGGTGTGAATATGTCTTACGTCAAATAGCGTCATCACGGACATCTCTATGTCTCGCTGAATTAACGTGAGGTGTGAATATGTCTTACGTCAAATAGCGTCATCACGGACATCTCTATGTCTCGCTGAATTAACGTGAGGTGTGAATATGTCTTACGTCAAATAGCGTCATCACGGACTTCTCTATGTCTCGCTGAATTAACGTGAGGTGTGTGAATATGTGTTACGTCAAATAGCGTCATCACGGACATCTCTATGTCTCGCTGAATTAACGTGAGGTGTGAATATGTCTTACGTCAAATAGCGTCATCACGGACATCTCTATGTCTCGCTGAATTAACGTGAGGTGTGAATATGTCTTACGTCAAATAGCGTCATCACGGACATCTCTATGTCTCGCTGAATTAACGTGAGGTGTGAATATGTCTTACGTCAAATAGCGTCATCACGGACATCTCTATGTCTCGCTGAATTAACGTGAGGTGTGAATATGTCTTACGTCAAATAGCGTCATCACGGACATCTCTATGTCTCGCTGAATTAACGTGAGGTGTGAATATGTGTTACGTCAAATAGCGTCATCACGGACATCTCTATGTCTCGCTGAATTAACGTGAGGTGTGAATATGTCTTACGTCAAACAGCGTCATCACGGACATCTCTATGTCTCGCTGAATTAACGTGAGGTGTGAATATGTCTTACGTCAAATAGCGTCATCACGGACATCTCTATGTCTCGCTGAATTAACGTGAGGTGTGAATATGTCTTACGTCAAATAGCGTCATCACGGACATCTCTATGTCTCGCTGAATTAACGTGAGGTGTGAATATGTCTTACGTCAAACAGCGTCATCACGGACATCTCTATGTCTCGCTGAATTAACGTGAGGTGTGAATATGTCTTACGTCAAATAGCGTCATCACGGACATCTCTGTGTCTCGCTGAATTAACGTGAGGTGTGAATATGTCTTACGTCAAATAGCGTCATCACGGACATCTCTATGTCTCGCTGAATTAACGTGAGGTGTGAATATGTCTTACGTCAATAGCGTCATCACGGACATCTCTATGTCTCGCTGAATTAACGTGAGGTGTGAATATGTCTTGCGTCAAATAGCGTCATCACGGACATCTCTATGTCTCGCTGAATTAACGCGAGGTGTGAATATGTCTTACGTCAAATAGCGTCATCACGGACATCTCTATGTCTCGCTGAATTAACGCGAGGTGTGAATATGTCTTACGTCAAATAGCGTCATCACGGACATCTCTATGTCTCGCTGAATTAGCGCGAGGTGTGAATATGTCATGCGTCAAATAGCGTCATCACGGACATCTCTATGTCTCGCTGAATTAACGTGAGGTGTGAATATGTCTTACGTCAAATAGCGTCATCACGGACATCTCTATGTCTCGCTGAATTAACGTGAGGTGGTGTGAATATGTCTTACGTCAAATAGCGTCATCACGGACATCTCTATGTCTCGCTGAATTAACGCGAGGTGTGAATATGTCTTACGTCAAATAGCGTCATCACGGACATCTCTATGTCTCGCTGAATTAACGCGAGGTGTGAATATGTCTTACGTCAAACAGTGTCATCACGGACATCTCTATGTCTCGCTGAATTAACGCGAGGTGTGAATATGTCTTACGTCAAATAGCGTCATCACGGACATCTCTATGTCTCGCTGAATTAACGTGAGGTGTGAATATGTCTTACGTCAAATAGCGTCATCACGGACATCTCTATGTCTCGCTGAATTAACGCGAGGTGTGAATATGTCTTACGTCAAACAGCGTCATCACGGACATCTCTATGTCTCGCTGAATTAACGCGAGGTGTGAATATGTCTTACGTCAAATAGCGTCATCACGGACATCTCTATGTCTCGCTGAATTAACGTGAGGTGTGAATATGTCTTACGTCAAATAGCGTCATCACGGACATCTCTATGTCTCGCTGAATTAACGTGAGGTGTGAATATGTGTTACGTCAAATAGCGTCATCACGGACATCTCTATGTCTCGCTGAATTAACGTGAGGTGTGAATATGTCTTACGTCAAACAGCGTCATCACGGACATCTCTATGTCTCGCTGAATTAACGTGAGGTTGTTAATATGTGTTACGTCAAATAGCGTCAATCACGGACATCTCTATGTCTCGGCTGAATTAACGTGAGGGTTTGGTGAATATGTCTTACGTCAAATAGCGTCATCACGGACATCTCTATGTCTCGCTGAATTAACGTGAGGTGTGAAGAGTGTCTTACGTCAAATATCGTCATCACGGACATCCTCATCTCTATGTCGGTCGCTGAATTAACGTGAGGTGTGACATGTTCTCGTTGCTTCAAATATACGTCATCAACGCACGGACAATCTCTATGTCTCGCTGAATTAACGCGAGGTGTGAATATGTTCTTAACGGTCAATAGCTTCCATCAATCACGGACATCTCTCTGTCTGTCTGAATTAACGCGAGGTGTGAATTGTTTTTCCTTACGCGGGGTCAAATAGCGTCATCACGGACATCTCTATGTCTCGCTGAATTAGCGCGAGGTGTGAATATGTCATGCGTCAAATAGCGTCATCACGGACATCTCTATGTCTCGCTGAATTAACGTGAGGTGTGAATATGTCTTACGTCAAATAGCGTCATCACGGACATCTCTATGTCTCGCTGAATTAACGTGAGGTGTGAATATGTCTTACGTCAAATAGCGTCATCACGGACATCTCTATGTCTCGCTGAATTAACGCGAGGTGTGAATATGTCTTACGTCAAATAGCGTCATCACGGACATCTCTATGTCTCGCTGAATTAACGCGAGGTGTGAATATGTCTTACGTCAAACAGCGTCATCACGGACATCTCTATGTCTCGCTGAATTAACGCGAGGTGTGAATATGTCTTACGTCAAATAGCGTCATCACGGACATCTCTATGTCTCGCTGAATTAACGTGAGGTGTGAATATGTCTTACGTCAAATAGCGTCATCACGGACATCTCTATGTCTCGCTGAATTAACGCGAGGTGTGAATATGTCTTACGTCAAACAGCGTCATCACGGACATCTCTATGTCTCGCTGAATTAACGCGAGGTGTGAATATGTCTTACGTCAAATAGCGTCATCACGGACATCTCTATGTCTCGCTGAATTAACGTGAGGTGTGAATATGTCTTACGTCAAATAGCGTCATCACGGACATCTCTATGTCTCGCTGAATTAACGTGAGGTGTGAATATGTCTTACGTCATATAGCGTCATCACGGACATCTCTATGTCTCGCTGAATTAGCGCGAGGTGTGAATATGTCTTGCGTCAAATAGCGTCATCACGGACATCTCTATGTCTCGCTGAATTAACGTGAGGTGTGAATATGTCTTACGTCAAACAGCGTCATCACGGACATCTCTATGTCTCGCTGAATTTCGATTCGAGCAGTTCAGTGTTCAGAATTCAGATGGGTGCAGTGGAGATTGGTTGAAAATAGGAGACCAAGACGTCCTGTGTGGTACTCCAGGAGGTATAAGAACGTATCAGTTTTTGGGAGAACTTAGAGATTTTTTTTTTCTCCAGTGGTATTGGTAACAGAGGAACATTTAGAATTATCGTCACTCAGTTAGGATGCACAGTTTTAAATCTACCGCCTGCAGGTATTGCATCTTCGCAGACACCGAAAATTTTCCCGCCTACACAAAGACCTACGACAATTTTTCCGCCAACGCAAAGACCAACAAATTTTCCGCCAGTTCCAGTACCTCCAACAAATTTCCCGCCAACTCAAACACCTCCCCCAATAATACCACCAATATTCCCAACTTATTCTCCAATTGCACCTACCATCACATACCCTTATTATCCAATGAAACCACCTGTATCAGGCTATCTTCGTCGATGTTGTGCAAAAATATACCAAAGCCAATTCATGTTGTTAGCAAGCCCAGGATTTCCTTTCAGTAGCTCAAATGAAGACATCGATTGTTTGTACGAAATTCGACCTTATATTCAAGATGTATGTAGATTGAAAATTATATTTAAGTTATTCTCGGTATAACTATGATTTGAGGGAGGTGGATTATGCAGGAAATGATTGGAAAGCATTAGCTAAGGATAGGAATGTGTGAAGAGCTTATGTCCGCGCGGCCATGAACCTATGGGTTCGATAGTGCCAGTGAGTCAGTGAGTGAGTGAGTGAGTGAGGCGAGGAAGATAGTTATGCCGGGAAATTGATGGTCGGAGATACTGCGATTGCAAAACTGGTACAATAATCAGATCTGAGTTTGTAAATAACTGGAATGGAAGACAAAAATACATCAGGTTTAGAAAAAAATCAAACAGTAAAAAAATCGGGTGGGTTTTTGTTGGGAGTGTTTCAACAGAGTTGCAACGGGTGGTTTCCGTGGAACAGAGATGATCATGACCAGATGCAATCTGACCAAGGCTCTTATTCACCTTATTATAACATCCCTCAAACTTACAACTACCATGTACCAGAATCTGATGCTCCCGAGTACAGAACCGAGCATGAATATCAAAATAAATCTTACACTTCCACGCTATTAATGCAATGAATGAGTCCATAAACTACAGAAACAATCCAAATGTAAACGATGGCATCCCAATATTTTCTAATGCAACAGTCAAAAATAATAGTCATAAAACTGTCATGGATACACATGTACTTAGAACAGAAACAAAAAAAAAAATATTCCGCATCTTGATAAAAATATTCCGGGACATAAAACGTACTGGAAAATCGCCAATCATAACACATCTTAACTTCACCGAAGATAGTGCTAAATGTCTGGGAAATAAAGATGCAGATAAGAAATATAACATTTATTGGACAGGTAAAAATATTCCATTACAAATAAATGAATTAAACAAAATAACTATAATGGAAAAAGCCATCAAGGAAAAATTAATATGGAACATTACACAACTTTTGTTAGTGGCACTGACGTGAGAAGTCGCAATGACTTCTACAATCGACAAAATGTTATCGATTCATCGAAACTAAACGGGTCAACAAATAATATATTCAAACCTGATGGCAGAGATACCTTGAATCCAGTTTCTGATGGAAGTTACCAGAATAATATTCCAACGCTATTTTACAGAACCAATGTTGGTGAAGAAAATGAAGAAAATCATTCTGCTAATAGAATGGAATGCAATGATAATGAAAATTCAAAAAGCGAAGTATCCATTATTGAAGATGCTGAAAACAGAAGTGTCAATAAATCAGAAGAACCTTCAATTACAAAACAATATGCAATCAGGCTAACAACAGAAATCTAAATAAAAGACGTTCGTCATTTCCTAATGAATATTTTTCAACAAATCAACATTTTTTAACAAATTTACCAACAGAAGGACTTTGGTTTCTTGGCGAAAGCAGTTGTCAGATTTAGGGATTTGCACATGCGAAGCAATATTTTTGGACTTTTGCCCCACAGTTATTTTGTCCTGCTCAATCTGAATCAGGATATCGTTGTCAAGTTTACAGCAACCTGCAGGGTGGCTACAGTCTCCAGGGTATCCTCAGGCGATCCAAACAATGTCAACTACTGCTACAGGTAAGCATGTTAACTTATTCATTTTCTCTCTTTTTTTTTACCTGAGTTTAACACTACTGTTGTAGGTACTTTTGCATGCCCCACGCCACACGGGCCTTACAGGGAGAAGACCTGTCGGGAGAAGATGTTAAACTCCTGATGACACACATCGTTTTTTTGAACTCTCTGAATGAGTGGCCAGCTCAACGCTAGGACCATCACTAAGACAACACGAACATTTAAGATAAGACACACTTTTCACTAATACATTCGTACTAATAAGGCGAATATTATATGAAATTATATGATGGGCAGAAGTGTTCGGAAACTATATGGGCCGTAGAGTATTCTGACATTTGTCATACAGATGAGGAAAAACCCCGAAAAAAAAACATCTCTCAGAAACTTCTGGCCGGAGATCCAACCCGGACCCCTGCATCTTAGTTAATGGCGTTACAATTAGATCGGAAATTTACATGTTAACAAGGAAAATTAATTAACTTTTATAAGAGTTTTCTCAAGAATTAACAGCAACTTCTTAGCTTTTAAGTTCTAATATCAAGGTAATTTTCATGGCATTTAGCTAAGACCAAAGCTGGGATTATTTTTAGTTTTTCCTCATAATACTAAAATAAACGGAATAATAATAATAATAATAATAATAGTAATGATGATGATAATAATCATGATAATAATAATGATGATGATAATAATAATGATAATAGTAATAATGAAGATAAGAATAATGATGATAATAATAAAGATAATGATAATAATAATGATAATGATGATAATAATAATGATAATGATAATAATGATGATGACAATAGTAGTAGTAGTAGCGGTAGCGGTAGTAATCAACAAGAAATGGAAAAAATAAAATAACAAATATATTTTAAAATTTTAATGAAACCATTTCTAAATTAAATGCTGACTGCAAGAAATATATTTCACAAATGCAAACTTAGAAATTATTATCATATGTAATGCCACGAGTGATTTCCAAATTATCGATAAATTCACGACTCACGAAGTGAGGAGTGAATTTATCTTGAGAATTTGGAAATCAAGAGTGGCATTTGTTAGGACTATTTAACGAATAAAATTAAGTTGTTTACTCACAAATCATTGTTTTAACTATAGTTATTTTAAAATATTTATATATTTAATGTAAACGGCGATGTTTTAAAACAAATCAGAAATATGAGGTTATGTTCATTCACTGCTGCTTGATCATATTATTTATTGCCAAATAAAATCGCCAATATTGTAAGAGTGCACCAAGTGCAGAAATAATGAAACACATCAAACTATATATCATAATCAACATTACGGGGGTTATTCATTAATATTTTTAGTAAACAACTCAGTAAAATCAAGGAATCTTTTCATTATTTGCTATATTCAATGTATTTGTTGGAGAAAAATAATGCTTTGACCTGTTCAGAACATTAAAAAGGAGGAACTTTCTTTATCACAAAAGCAGGAGCTGATAAAGAGAAATCGATAAAGAGCTAGGCGAAACGCGACTGTGATTGGTTGTAAATAAAAAATCATTGAAATGTGATTGGTCATTGACTCCCATTTGGTGCATGAGTTAAATAGTCATAAGTAATGTCACGAGTGAGTCGTGAATTTATCTAGAGAATTTGGAAATCAAGAGCGGCATTTGTTAGGACTATTTAACGAATAAAATTAATCTGTTTATTCACAAATCATTATTTAAATATAGTTATTTTAAAATATTTATTTATTTAATGTAAACGGCGATATTTGAAAACAAATGAGAAGCGATGTTTGAAAACAAATGAGAAGCAATGTTTGAAAATAAATGAGAAACGATTGTTACGCTTGTTCATCACTGCAGTCAGATCGTATTATTTATTGCCAATGGATCGCAAATATTGTAAGAATGCACCCTAGTGGAGAAATTTATAACTAACATTATATGTATTAATTAATTTCTGATGTCCTATGATGTAAATGTGTCAATTAAATTTTTCTGCAACGTTATTTCCTGGGAAATAATTCGTTTAACAAAGTGCAAACAGTTTTCTTGTGGTATAATCACTTGCTACAAATGTTTTTATATTATCTCCCGCAAGCACTTTCAGCTGACATTCGTGCACTATATGTACAATCTGGTAGCCGCATTTCTTATGGAGTCTGTCACTGTAAAATAATGCTATGATCTATTCAGAATGTTAATAAATAATAGTATTTAAAAACTAAAACAGCAGCTTTATTAGAAAACCGAACTCAATAATGAAGAATAATTTAAATTTCCAACACGCTTGGGATAAATTTAAAGTGGTCAACAAAACAATCATCTCCAACACATATAGAATAAAACTAGAATTATCAACAAAAAGAAAATAATTTTACCATCAAAAGCGTGGGGTGCTCTATATCAATTAATATATTTGATAATAAACATATATTGGTAAAAGTAAAGTCTCTAAGAAGAACCTGTAAAAATCATAAAAAGCACCCCACGCTTTTGATGGTAAAATTATTTTCTTTTTGTTGATAATTCTAGTTTTATTCTATATGTGTTGGAGATGATTCTTTGTTGACCACTTTAAATTTATCCCAAGCGTGTTGGAAATTTAAATTATTTTTCATTTTTGAGTTCGGTTTTCTAATAAAGCGTGCTGTTTTAGTTTTTAAAAACTATTATTTATTTTTATTTTTTAGTTTTAATATTATACAGAATAAGATAAGAATGTAAATATCTTTAAATTGCATACTATTGTAGTATGAGCTAAAAGTATTACACTTCTAAAAAAAATCCTCCCCAGCCGGATTCGAACCAGCGACCTATGGATTACTGAAATTATATACCACTGGAGTTCACCGCTCTACGAACTGAGTTCTTACAACGATTGACTAAAAAGTCGACAAGTCCGTAACCTGTTATACCAGTTTTAATTTTTTTGATTTTCTGATGATTCTGGCCTGGAATTTAGAAATAAAATATGAAATTATTGTAGTGTCACGGGTCCTTTACAAGTATACAAAGTTTCAAGTCGATCCAATATCTCTAAGTTGGCGAAAATCGTGTTCAAAGATTCCGTTACATAAATACAAAGACTTTTTTTTATTTTCTGATGATTCTGGCCAGGATTTTGGAAAATAAATATGAAATTATTGTATTGTCACGGGTTCTTTACAAGTATACAAAGTTTCAAATCGTTCCAATGTCTATAAGTGGGTGAAAATCGTGTTCAAAGAATCCGTTACATAAATACGAAGACACTTTTTTTGATTTTCTGATAATTCTGGCCAGGATTTTAGAAAACGAATATGAAATTATTGTATTGTCACGGGTCCTTTACAAGTATACAAAGTTTTAAGTCTATCCTATGTTTCTAAGTGGGTGGAAATCGTGTTCAAAGATTCCGTTACATAAATACAAAGCCACTTTTTTTAAATTTTCTGATGATTCTGGCCAGGATTTTAGAAAATAAATATGAAATTACTGTAGTGTCACGGGTCCTTTACAAGTATACAAAATTTCAAGTCGATCCAATTATTTTAAGTGGGCGAAAAACGCGTTGAAAGATTCAGTTACATAGATAGATAGATAGATAGATAGATAGATAGATAGATAGATAGATAGATAGATAGATAGATAGATAGATAGATAGATAGATAGATAGATAGATAGATAGATAGATAGATAGATAGATAGATAGATATATAGATAGATATATAGATAGATAGATACAGGTCAAGCTAATATAAAGCGTGTAAAAAGGAGGAGCTCTCTTTAATACTATTAACTTGTTTGATTCGAGTTGAAAACGACTGTGATTGGTCGTAATTAAAAAAATCATTGAAATGTGATTGGTCATTGAATCAATTTGGGGCATGAGTTAAATAGTAAAAAAAAATAAGTTAAATGCATCTGAAAGAGATACCGTACATTTCCATTCAACACGTGGTTTTAAGATGAATAAATTAACAATAAGTTGAAATGCATTTTTTGTCTTGATTTCAGGACAGACCTTATGAAATTTGAATTTTATTTCATCGGGCTAACTTTTTGTAACACCTACTCTCAGTTTACAAATGTTATTGTTTTGCTGCTTACTGAAGTAAGTACTGTTACATTTACTGGTCATGTTTTATTCCATACTAGCTAATACCCGGCGTGCGCTGCTACGCCTAAATAAATGATAATGTGTTTTTACGTTTAGTTGAATAAGTTAGAGGAAATTTAATTATAAATTTATATCGTTATTATTTTTAGATAACGATTACCCGGAAAGACAAAATTCGTTATTTCGAGTTATCCGTCCTGCTGCTCTGCTTACCCGGGAATCTATTTATCCCGATCTTTTTGGTATCAATGAAAAACAAAAATGGTTATTGTGAGTTATCCATAACAGATAATCATATGCTGTCGCCGGCTTTTTTGTATAGTTTTTTTTTAGATATTCAATTCCGTGTACGTTCATTTCTTGTATTTGTTATTGTTTTGGCAGCATAAGCCATTTAAGTGTACAAAAGACAACTTTTATTTTACTTTTTCACTATGAAGGGTAATTTTTAAGGGTGAAAGGCTTGAGCATTAAAACTCTCTTATAGCCTATAACCTTCCCGGCAAAATCCTGAACATTTTGCAAAAAGCCCCATCACAATCGGCAGTGCACGCTTGTCCGCAAATCTACTTATCCCGTTCTTCTTGGCATCAATGAAAGACAAAACTGGCTATTGTGAGTTATCCGTTAAAGATAAACATATGCTGTCAGTGACTTTTCTGTAGGGTTTTTTGAGATATTAAATTCTGTGTAAATTAATTTTGTGTATTTGTTATGCTTTAGGCAGCGTAAACCATTCAAGCGTCAAAAAATATTATTTTTCACGTTTTTCACTACAGAGTGTCATTTTTAAGGGTGTAGGAGTTGAGTATCACAACTCTATTATAGCCTATGTTCATTCCGAGAATCTCCTGAGCATTTTGCAAAAAACCTCATCGTAATCGGATCAACGGTATGGCCGCGCATAAAGTACGAACAAGCAAACAAACATTAATTTTTATATATTAGATACACTTACACCCAAAAACTCAATGATACGACAGGCTTTACAGATGGCTTCTGGTCTCACATCCACATTTGTTAATTATAGATATAGACGATCATCCAACTAGTGTAGGTGTGATTTGTGATCAACTTGTCGGATCCCCCAGCCGTTACAACTGGTTTTCTCAACTCTAAGCAGCTGCTTATTGTAGCTCCCAAATACCTCTCGATTATAAGTGGTCATTGGCACCATACTGGCCAAATTAATTAACTAACTCACTGGGACTATCGAACCCGTAGGTTCATGGCCGCGCGGATATAAGCTCTCCACACATCCCTATCCTGAGCTAATGTTTTCCAATCATCACCTGTATAATCTAATTCCCTCAAATCTTGGTTAATGTTATTCTCCCATCTCATTCTTGGTCTACCAACTGGGCGTTTTTCCACTGGTTTTCCTACAAGAAGCTTCCATGCACGTCTTTCAATCTCCATTCGTGCCACATCGCAGTCTACGATCTTAACTGTTCTTATTATATCTGGTTTCCTATAATGACCATGTAGTTCACTGTTATGTTTTTTCCATCCACCTGTCTGTTCATCTCTCTTTGGTCCAAAATTTTTCTAAAAACGTTATTCTCAAATACGTGTAATCTCTTTTCCTCTCTTAAAGTAAGTGTCCATGTACATTGTTCAAAATTGCACGAGAAATATTCTTCTCCCATGGGGGCTCGAAAATCGCGTAACTCTGCATAAGGAATGATTCCTTAAACCGCTCGGTTATGGCGCGGGATCTTATACTTACATCACTATTTTTTATTTATTTCTTTAGGAAAATTAGGCGTAAAATTCAAAATACGAAATACACGGATTAGTATAAAGTCAAAATAAGTTGAATGCACGGTGATGTGCCATACAGCAGATTACGTAGGGTATTTTTAGACAATAATTCTTTGAAAAATTAAAAAGATTTAAATATTATATAAGATAATTATCATCATCATCATCATCATGAACAAATTCGTTTTAGGCCATGTGGCCTGTATGTTTAAACCTAGCGAAGATGGTCTTGATCTTTCCACCGAAGGTTTAGGCTTCCTTGGTCCCTATGTTCAGTTGGGGTATATTTGAATGCCAATTTTGGAAGTCTATTTCTTGCCATTCTCCTCAGATGATTTTTCCTTTCTTGTTGGTATCTTTGTATATCTTCATTTAAACTTGTTACTCCAAGTTTTCCCCTGATAATAGTGTTCCTTTGGTGAAGATAATTATTAACAGGCTAATAAAGCAGCGAGAGTGGCTGGGTGTATGAATGATCCATTCATCCATAGCAATTCTGCCCAAGGGCAGGACTTTCATTGCAATCATAGCATTTTCATGCTATGCTTTGCAGCTTTACTTGGGAATTATAGGTGTGGTAGCTTCCCGTTGCTTTCCACACCGGTGAAGGATGATGATGATAATGATAAGGATGATGGCCGGGGACCGTCGGGCCTTAAGCTCCCTGACATTTGTCTTACAGGTGAGGAAAAACCCCGAAAAAACCTCACCCAGGAGCCTGCCCGACCGGGAATCGAACCCGGGCCCGCTGCGTGACAAGGCAGCATGCTACCTCGAGATCACAGCGGTGGACTATGAATGATATCATATGGAAAAACAAGTACTTAACTAAAGATACCAAAACAAGAATATATAAAGCAGTGATACACCCAATATTGACCTATGAACAGATACTATTAAAACAAAACAAACTTTAGAAACACATTAAATGAATATTCAGAGGAAGATCGTACGTAAATCAAGGGAAAATAAAATTATAAGTGAAGAAATAAGGCAGCTAAATGTTCAGGCCAAAAGCGAATTGCTGGAAAAAAGAAGATTTGAATGGAATCAACATTACGTATATCCCGCTTGACACCAGATAGAATTGTACGGATAGCGAGATAAGTTACTAGGGGATGTTCATAGTTCAATATTGGGTTGTGTATCAACTGCTTTATATATTCTTGTTTTGTTATCCTTAGTTAAGTACTGGTTTTCCATATATTCATTCATAGTCCACCGCTGTGGTCTCGAGGTAGCGTGCTGCCTTGTCACGCAGCAGGGCTGAGTTCGATCCCCGGGCGGGACAAGTTTCATGGGTGAGGTTTCTTCTGGGATTTTCATCACCTGTAAGACAAATGTCAGGAAGCTTTAACGCCCAAACGATCCCTGAACATCATCTGGCCATCATCATCATCATCATCATCATCATATTCACCGGCGTGGAAAGCAACGGGAAGCTACCACACCTATAATTCCCTAGTAAAGCTGCAAGCATAGCATGGAAATTGGTTACAGTGAAGGACCTGCCCTTTGGGTAGAACACTATAGAATAGTATGATTAATAATGTTAATAATAGTAATAACTGTTCAATCACTATAAATTTGAATTATCGAAGTGAAAAATAAGTTTCATAGGCCTATAATAAAATTGTATAGTAATACTCAATAACATTTTAAGTAGGTAATACTATCAAATTATTAAGGGCCGGTTTCACCAACATAGGTAAAATTTCACCCTTACCGAAGAGTTATATAACCGGGTGAAAAATAACTAAGCGTGTTTGCGTTTCACCACGCACCATATATGACCGACGTAAACAAACTGGTGGTTTACCGTTAAAATGATTTTGAATCGTATATTTCTCTTATCTCATATTCAAGCGGAACAAATTTGAAGGAGGGAAAAGAAATGCTACTGGTTGTTACTTATTGCGTTACCATAGAAACCAAAATAAACACATTGAACCAATACAAACACGTTCCACGGATCACGTCGTATATAGTGCACGTGGTACATGTGCCAGAAATAAAGAACATGCCCAACGGAAGATTTTCAAAACTATAATAGAATTAATATAGAAGCGTTGAAACTATAGGAGATAGGAAACGACCCATAAAACATGCGTAACGGCGAAAAATTTGTTTTTCTTGATTAGGCCTATTTTTAAATTAACCTAATGATTGATTGATTTAAAAACACTGTTTCACATTAATATAATATGATAGTGTATTATTATCATCATCATCATCATCATTATTGTTGTTGGAATGCTTTAGTATATTTGGGTTATGTAAAAGTTTTCATGGAACAAGCCATTTTAATGGTATAAGAAGAGTAATTATTTTGGTTGGGACCAGGTATTACAGTGTTTAGAAAGTATCTAATCCATCTCCTGACAATGTTGCTGCTGTCAACTCTCATTCTTGGAAAAATTATTTAATAACATGCAAAATGATTATGATAATGCAAGCCATGTTATATATATAAGGTGATTTGTAGCCATCAAGTAACAAATCTGTTGAGAGGTCCTTCAAAAAAATTCCAACATTTCTCCCTCTCAGTACATAGAATTACTAGATTACAAACCCTTGTGCTTCATGGTTATTCTGGTGTAATCATAATGTTGGAAAGTCCTGTCTGCAGATGAACTTGTGATGGAACAGATTATTTAATTTGTAAAACTTGGAGTAGATCTTGGGAAGCTCAATTTTTTTGGTTGTTCCTGGACCAATTATAAGAACAGTGATAGTCTTCTTTTTGTCTTACATATATTCATTATTTTCATTGTTTCACTTTGGAATACTCCAACCCAGACTTAAGGAGTTTCACTAAAAATGTTTGACTTTATCAGACTCATACCCTTGTCACATTCTAGGTATGTAGGTCCACTTATTGGAAATGTGACAAGAACTGACTGCAAATGTGTCTTCTCATGAACAATGTCTAAAGAGCATGTAATTTTTATTTGCCCTCCTGCAAATTCACAGAATATATTTAACTACTGGATTTTTGGGTTAATGATGTTTGTCATATACTGATTAATAAGAAATGAAGTTACCTTATTGGCTCCTTTCCTACCATGAGTTTCAGAATAAATATAGAAAATGGCCTTGTTATCAGACAACTTGTGAATGTTGAAAGAAAAGTGGCTAAATTGTTGCTTGTAATATATAATGTTTGGACAGGGGAGATTTTTCTGAAAATCCATGGAAATAAATTTAGTACTTCTCTTCCATGCTTCCCTCTGGCCATTATAAATAATCTCAGTTCTTGCTATGTGAATCTTATTTTCAATTTCAAGATACATTACCTTCTTCTCTATCTCCAGCCTCATCTCTTCATTTGCATCGGTACTTAACTGAACAGGAGTGACTTCTTGTTAGCAGTAAATTCATCACAGATACTATACAAATCGTTTCTGAGGTATCCGAAGGAAATGTTGAAATGTGTTATGAAAATGGTTTAATACATTTCAGAAGATATACAGTTTTCAGAATAATTGTCTTTATACATGTTATACATTGTTAAAATACATAGTTCCCCAGGTAAATACAACTTCTGTTTTCTTTATGCTATAATGGCTTTCAGGGCCCTTAAATGATGTGTGTTCCATAACCAGTTTTGGATAATTTGTTCTGCCTGTTGGTGTGTTTGCCTCACCTATCATTGCCTATCTCTGCATTAGTATTTATAGATTTTCAGATATTTTCAATTCTCTATTTTGAAATGGTATTTATAAACCTGAAAACTTTTTGACATATATCTTTATTTCATTTACATCATTTTCACCCAGAAAATTGAATTTGATATATACAGGAATGATACCCATACTGATAATTATATTAAATCATCGGGCTTCAATCCTATTGAACATAAACATGCAATACAGATTAACAAATATTCCATTAAACGAAAAAAATTTTAAGAAAGAATACAACAATATCTTAAATATAGCAAAATTAAATGGTTTTGATAAGAAATTAATAACAAACAAATTACAGAAAAACAAACAGAAAAAAGGACTTAAAGAATACACTACCCTAAAAATTGATAGCAAAGAAAAGAAGAAAATCAAGAAAATTACTTACCATCCTAAAGTACATAGAGCATTTCAAAACATGTTTAACAAACACAATGTTACTTTGGCACCAATAAATAAATTCAGTCTGGGTAAACTCCTAAGTACCAATAAAAAAATCAACATTACAGACAGTAAAAAATCTGGAATTTATCAAATAAATTTTAATGATTGCAGCAAAGTATATGTAGGGAAAACGAAAAGGAATTTGGAAACACGTACTAAAGAACATTTTAGAAATATTAAAAATTGTGAAATTGAAAAATCAGCAATTGCTGGACATAGTTTATTAGAACATCATAAAATTAATAGAGATGCACAACTTTTGAAACAATTGGATAAACCATTAGAATTAACAGTTTGGGAGAAGATATTCATTAAAAGAATAAATATCAATCAATGAATTTTGATATTCCTATAGAAAAAAAAATATTTCAAAATTTATAAAGCCAACCAAAGATGGCAACATTAGAGGTAACCATGGTGAAATCAACAAACATAGAATTTCAACAGTTGGAGTCGTGAAAATAAACTGAAGATAAATGAAAAATTCATTCGAAACCAATGGTCTTAAATCAAATAAATTTGAAATTGTATGATGTATCCTGCTGGAGTTCGGAATTCCTAAAAAGTTAGTTAAACTTATACGAATGTGTCTAAATGGCTCAACGAGTAGGGTGCGTGTAGGCAAACAGTTTTCAGACACTTTTGAAATCCAGAATGGGTTGAAGCAAGGAGATGCACTATCTCCTCTACTATTTAATTTTGTACTAGAGCATGCCATTAAATCTTTAGAGAATGAGGAAGGCTTACAACTGAATGGTATTAATAAGCTGTTAGTTTATGCTGATGATGTAGTACTACTGGCCGATAGCGAGGAGATACTAAAGGCCAACACGCACACACTATTGAGTAACACTAAGAAATTAGGACTGGAAGTAAATATCAGTAAAACTAAATATATGGTCACACGTAGAAATACATTATATAATGGAAAAGGACAGCTAATGACAAATGAGGGATATTTTGAGGAATTGGCTGAATTCAAATACCTAGGAACAATAATCACAAATAGGAATGAGATGCACAAAGAAATTAAACATAGGCTCAATTCTGGAAATGCATGCTATTATGCATTGCAGAGACTTTTGATGTCCCAACTCCTTTCAAAAAACGTTAAGCTGAAAATATATAAAACTATTATTCTACCAGTTACATTATATGGGTGCGAAACATGGACTCTTACTTTAAGGGAGGAAAGGAGATTACTAGTATTTGAGAATAAAGTTCTTAGGAAAATTTTTGGACCAAAGAGAGATGAACAGACAGGTGAATGGAGAAGACTACATAACAATGAACTACATGGTCTTTATAGGAAGCCAGATATAATAATAACAGTTAAGTCCCGTAGACTGCGATGGGCAGGACATGTTGCGCGTATGGGGAATGAAAGACGTGCATGGAAACTGCTTGTAGGAAAGCCAGAAGGAAAACGCCCAGTTGGTAGACCAAGAATGAGGTGGAAGAACAACATCAACTATGATTTGAGGGAAGTAGATTATACAGGGAATGATTGGAAAGCATTAGCTCAGGATAGGGATGTATGGAGAGCTTATGTCCGTGCGGCCATGAACCTACGGGTTCGATAGTGCCAGTGAGTAAGTAAGTAAGTATGATGTGAGTTATTAAAAATATGTTCTCCACTCACTATTAATGATATAACCTCATAATGTTTACTTCCCAACATTAATTTTAATATATATAAAGATTGTGGCTCTAACACTGTACATTTTGAATTTGTTGATTAATTTATTTTGCTGATTTACATCAATACGTTTTAAACATTTTAACCTACAATTACAGGAGTTTCCTGTCTCATGAGTCTGAGCTCTCAATTTTTTGTTAGTATCTTTCATCCTGCCAAAAACTCTTCCTCTTCTTACAGCTTTCATAAGATACACTGTTATTGAGCATACTCATTCACTTTGAATGTATGTGATTCCAGTTTTCATTTTTCTCGCATAATATTACTAGTAAAACAACATATGAAGCAATACAATGAAAAAATAGTGTACATGTAATTCTCCTCCCAAATAAGACCAATGTTGAATAAATCCAGTTCTATTACTCTACACCTGCACTGCAACAGTTAGATTAAAATGACTTGCCTTCCTTTTCCCCTGTTCACTATAGACTTACCTCTTTTTTTTTTTTGTTCACTATCTCAGTGACTAGCCTTACTTTTGCTCCGTGATTTAGCTCATATAAAATTCACTGCTCAAGCTATATGAATGAGTCCTTAACTGATTTTTATCACATTTACTGACTTACCTCTCTTTTTCCCTATGGTCTTCAATTCCATCACTGCATTTCCTCAAGGAAAGGTAGTCTCCAACATAACATACAGGAATATTAATTAAATTATTTGGAGTTTATTCATCTTACCTCAATATTAATGTTGATTTGTTCTTGAACATGTTTTGATTATATCATAATCATTGATATGGTATAATCGAAACATGCTCAAGAACAAATCAACATTAATATTGAGGTAAGATGAATAGACTCCAAATAATTTAATTAAAAAAACCTCAAAATATTACTTCCTAAAATAAAACATTAAATACAGGAATATGTTTGAAAATGACTTGAAAACACTAGTGGGTAATTATTAGAAGTAATTATAGAAGTAATTATTTTGAAATTATATTTTATTTAATATTTTTCAAAATTGTACAATAATTCATGTAAATAAACTCTATTATTTACTGCTTCAAATATCTTATTGTTTCTATCAGATATAACAAACTGCAATACCAATAAGACTGAAGAACATGTTTATAATTTCATACTGCGTAACATTTTACAACATCTCTCAAATGTTCACTAAATATTTTATTGGGATAGGCAATCAGTTCTAGTAAAATATTTAAAATTGTACTGCACATTTTAAAGTTACTGACCATTACTTTGAATAGTTTATATTAGTTGCATGTTATGAACACCAAGCTAATTAAGAAAATATATGTATAACAATAAATCACATAAAAACATAAAATATTTTAAAATTATTACAGTATCATCACAGATTAAAATATTATAGAACAGAAATATAATTAACAATTTACTCTATAGTAGGATTTGATGAGCTTAACTTTACAACATTGTTGTCTCGGTTAAAATTACATTTTTCTTTCTCAAATAATGCAACTAAATTTATATTAAGAACATCCTGAAGTACTTGCTCACCTGCATATCTTAAAATATTGTGTAAAACATCAGTAGCCCCATGATATGAAATTCATTAATCAGTTTTAAATTAATTCCTACATCACTTCCTAGAACTGAAGAACTTCTCAGTAACCTTCAACATTCTGATTTAAGATTCATTGTACATGTTGTCTGCAAGTGTGTACAAAGAAGACAGAAATACATTAACATGGACATCTGTATCAACATATGTATCACCTTGAAATCTATCTCGCCAAACCCAATTATGAAAAAATAATTTATAGAGAAATTATAACAAAGTTATACGACCTAACTAACAATGTTACATTTTACAAAATGAGAAATGTAAGTTAGGGTGAGTTATTTTTTAAGCTTTTGTAAGTTTAAGACTGATGTGTATAAATATACACATACATATATACATAATAGATACAAATGTTATAATTTGCCATAAATTGTGTTCGTCATAATTCGCTAAGTTATTAAATGTATTGCTGTCATTGCTGATTCCAGGTCACCTAGCAACGATGTCTCAACATTTCATATTTGATTTACAATAGCCTTCACTTTTAAAGAGAAGTAGTATTTCAAGTTACTTGATCCATTCTGCAAGACCATCACCAGATCTTTATTCTTTGTTTGTGTAATCCATTGAACTTCCGGTCTTTAGGGACGTAGCTTGAAGTCGATAACTTGCAATGGCACAACTGACTCAGTGGACAATCTTAGGACTGTTGATCTCCTGACCCCTGAATGATGAACAACACTCATCTGATCATTGTCCAAAGCCAGGAGCAGCTGATTTATTGGAGAAATGGCTTGATTTCTAAAAAAGAAAGCAATAAGTAATATAAACTTATTGTATTGTACAGATCAACAACTCGCATAATACATGCATATAGCAGTACAAGTGAATTATTCATAACTAGCTGAAGTTATTTTACCAATAATTAAAATTATAGACTTCATAATCAACATAGTATACCACTGGTGTATAATACATAAGGATTACTGTATGCTGAGTAACTTGCATTTCCTACAATTTGTAACTTCTATGTGTCATAGATTTGCATATGCTGATATTATATCAAATGTTATCATTGATCTGCAATTACTTAATGAATTATTTTTAGTGCTACAGGTGTTTAGTCTACAATATTAAGACTCGTCAAAACATATTATTTAAAGAAAAGTAGTATTACAGAATTAGAATAATAAAATCAAATAATAGAGAAACTGCTGCATTACATATAATGACTGTTCTGTTCTGGAACATGTTTTCAGAGAAATACTTGATCTTACAATTAATGATAATATATGTAAGGCCATTATACAATTTTAGTATAATCCCCACTGCTCAACGTTAAATAACAGGAAAATTTTCTTGGATGTCAGATATATTACCGGTACTGATTATCTACATGGCATTTAAGATTAACACATTTTTGGAAATTATCTCTAGAAATACTTGTATTTAGACCTAGGATCTCATTACTTGTTCTATATAATAGGTATACACATACTAGATTTTAATTACAGTACTTGACAACAATTTTAACAAAAATAGGCCTACTGTATTTAATATCCCAAAATATTAAGAATGTCAAATAAAACCAAATATTTTATAAAGTATATTTCTGTAATTAATTAAATAAAATTAATCGTAGTTTTATTTCATTTTCATATTTATATAAATTTTCATTTATATATAAATATGAAAATCAAATAAAACTACGTTTTATTTTTATTTAATTAATAGATATGTATTTACATCAAGTAAACGCCAAATGAATTGATTATTTCTGTAATTGGTAATTAAATATATAGTTCAAAAATAGTCCATAAATAATAAACATAACCTCACATTATTTTGTACCGATATAACTTGGTTTTAAATATATAAGCATGAGTGAATAAAATAAGTAATTCATTGTGTAAAGTACTGTTATACATCAATAAAGTCAGTTTCAATAATGAAATAAACTTACCTCTCCGATGATCCAAATGTATCTGGTATCTTCGAAAGTCTGCGATATCACTGTAGTCGTAATTTTCAAACTATTCATAGAGTTCTTCTACCCAACTAGATTATTTTCAAATCAATTGGCCTTCAAAATAATAATTAAAACCACATTCACGTTCAAATATTAAAAATGTACAGTCTTTCACACGCCATTTTGATATAGGAATCACCCTCCGATTCTACCGACCAAATTTGTACGGTTACGGTTTACTAACGAAATACGACGAAATAACTCCCGGTGAAAAGTTACTGTTATTGGTGAAACGCAAATTGCAGTGAAGCTGGAAAACGCGTCGTTTAATTCTGCGGTAACACGGTTACCTGTGTTGGTGAAACCGGCCCTAAGTCGATTACTTTTCTTCCCTAGGGAAGTTAAGTTGAGCAATTACATGCCGTTGTCAATGGATACCAAGGTCTCTCTGGTAAATTCAACTTCCTTCCCTAAAAACGGAAAGATAATTAGGTCAATATTATAGTACAGGAATGAACAAAGAAATTAAACATAAATTCTGGAAATACACGCTATTATGTATTACAGGGACTCTTGTCGTCCCAACTTCACTCAAACAACGTTAAGCAAAAAATAATATATGAAACGGTTATTCTTCCAGTTATATGGATGCGAAACATGTTATCTTACTTTGAGGCCGTGGATACCGACTCTGAAGATTTTAGGATTCGTAAAACAACATCAAGCCTAAATTAGAGGCTCTGAACAAAATTTAATCGGCCTTTCTTACACGAGTAATATCTTAGTTGACTGGTAAGTGACGCTTTGAGACGATGAACTGATTATTTAACATTCCACATTCGTTGACATCTGTAGGGAAATAAGTGTAACTAAATTAATTTGTTTAAATAACTTCCTCAAGGGACCACGTGGAGATGTAGGGATATATACAGAATACTAAATTATTGCAATATGGACTAGAATTATGTAATGTGTGAGTGAAATGGTACCCTCAAGGTGTAGGAACTTCAAGCTCTTTCCTAGAATATCTATTTCTAATTTAAAAAATGTGGCCACAGTATCCGTGAAAGGAAAATAAGAAATATAGAGTGACCAATATTAATTATAATATTATATATTGTTGTGACCAGTCAGAGATTGATAGTAATCGATCCTTTGTTCAGTGTTACCAACTCTATATCAGTGACACAATCACACAGAAATGTGATGTTTTGTGAAATATGAGCCAGTGGTCTTCCCCGCAGGGCGAACGGGTTGGAATCAGATGTTGAATCCTCGAAATGTACAGAGTGATTCACGAGTTTTTATTCTTATTGTCTTTTATTTTTCTTCATCTTATTTTTCTTATTTTTTCTTCTCCTTTTCCTTCTTTTGCTCTTTTTTTTCTTTTAGTTTGAGATCTCCATTTTATATTTCCTGTTCTTCTTCTTCTTCTTCTTCATGTTCTCATAATCTATTCTAAATCTATTCTAAATTTCATTTTGTGTTTTTTTCTCATTTTCTTTCTCTCTTGTTTCTCTATTTTTCTTAACTCCTCTTTTCTTCTTCTCAGATTCTTTATCTGTTTCCTCTCCTTTTCTTATTATCTTTCTCTCTCCTTCATCTCATTCTCATTTTCTCCTTCTTCTTTTTTATATATTATTTATTCTTTTTTTTTCAAAAGTAATCAATCCATCCATCCATAGTAATTCTGCCCGAAGGCAGGTCCTTCACTGCTATGCTTGCAGCTTTACTAGGGAATTGTAGGTGTGGTAGCTTCCCGTTGCTTTCCACACCGGTGAAGGATGATGATGATGATGATGAAAATGATAACGATGATGGCCATATGATTTCGGGGACCGTTTGGGCCTTAAAGTTTTCCGGACATTTGCCTTACAGGTGAGGAAAAACCCCAATAAAAACCTTACCCAAAAAACTGTCCCGACCGGGGATCAAACCTGGACCCGCTGCGTGACAAGGCAGACGCTACCTCGAGACCACAGCGGTGGACTCCAAAAGAAATAAGGGTAGGCCTACAATTATGAACAACTGGGAGTACATTAGGAATGCATGGATCCAAATACGATGTGTGTGGTTGTCGAACATTTTTAAATTCATTTGATTACTAGGATCTATGTGTCGTATATTTACACCATATAAAACGAATCAAGCCTGAAATAAGAGGCCTCTCAGTAAATTTGTTGGCCCTTTCAAATCCAGATTTGAATTGTGGCGTTAATGAATTGAATTACCGAGAACATTGTTGAGGAATGTAGTGATCCTACTACAGACCTTAGGAGGCAGTTCGCGTAATGTGAGGTTAATGGTCCCACCTTTCTAGAGAATCGGCAGCCGAGTTGTCAGCCCAAAGTGACATCCAGAACCTACTTTACGGAGTATATGTTTATTTCGTTAATTAAATCGTATATATGAATTCCTGACGTCCAGATTTGAGAAGTTTTCTTCTTACCACAATATTGATACTAGGTTACAAGATAACGCTCTGCTAACTATCCCTCTGCACAGCACTTCCTCTTATTCTACTTATTTCACAGTAGCCTCTGCCCGCTCCTGGAATTTCCTCTCTCAAGGCTTGCCGCACACTTGACACTTTTTTAGTCACACTTAAACAATTACAAGACCTTAAATTCTTCACTCTGCCAGGTAAAATAAAGCTATTATTATTATTATTATTATTATTATTATTATTATTATTATTATTATTATTATTATTATTATTATTTTAAAAGATTTCTCCAGAACTAAATATATTCTATGTCATTAATAGTATTTTTTCATGTTTCTATCTTGTACATTTTATACTTCATTCGTTAAACCTAGAGTAAATCAAAATATATTGTAAATAATAATTATATTGTAGATATACCATGTAATATTTTTGTTTATTGTAATTTAGATGTAAGGATAATTGTTGTATTCTTTAAAATCTGGTTGAGTGGTAGACAAGGCCTTAAGACTTTAACTCTGCCAGGTAAAATTAAGCTATTATTATTATTATTATTATTATTATTATTATTATTATTATTATTATTATTATTATTATTATTATTATTATTATTATTATATTCGGTTAGGTTGCAAGAAAACAATCGTGTATCGATTTTTAAAATACGGCTTTCATGTAAACTTGCACTCCAAATGGTTGAATTTCGCTTATTTTTTAATAATATATTTGTTTTATTTCAATGGTTTATATCGAGTTTCCTTGAGAAAAGTAGAAAATTGCGGCTGCTAGAGTGTTTTTTTTTTGTGACAATATGTGCCACGCCGCTTCTTGTTTGTCTAATTTTTGTACCGACGAGTGTTTACTCGTCATGACCCATAGATTAGGTGCTAGGCTTTAGGTGTTTAGGGAAACTTGTAAGCAAGGAGAGTAATCCTCTCAATGCTGGGCTATGAATTTGAGTTGGTGTGTTAAGTCGATAGGTGTGCGGTATTGTAGTGTAGTCTGTGTTCGTCGTGTACCTATGTTGTGTATTAGTGTGTTTCTGTATTGTCTGTAGTTGTCTCTGAGTTTGCGTGCAGTGCTTTTGATAATGTCAGTTAAGTATGGTAAGTCAAGTGAGTTGTGTGTGTGTGTGTGTGTGTGTGTGTGTGTGTGCTGTCGTGAATCTGGGCGAATTTGTGATGATTCTGGCTATTCTGTTTTGCAGTGTTTGTAGTTTTTGAAGATGTGTTTGAGCTACGTGTCCCCAGGCTGGGCAGGCATATAGTAAGGTTGGCCATATTAGTGTTTTGTATAGTATGGTTTTTAGTCTTTTAGTTAGGGCCCTAGTTTTTAGTAGTGGGTATGTTCTTCCTATTAGTTGTAGTGTTTTGTTTTTTAAGTACGTAGCATGAAGTTGGAATGTAAGTCGTTTGTCTAAGTGGATTCCTAAGTATTTAACTGAGTCCTTATATTCTAGTTGAGTCCCGTCTATGTTACGTGGGTCTGGTCTAGGTCGTCTGCGAATGAAGGTTATGGCTTCTGTTTTGTCCGCGTTAAGTTTTATTCTCCATTTGGAGAACCAGTTAGTGAGTTTGTCTATGCGGTTTTGAAGTCTATCAGTTGTTACTTCTATGTGTCTGTCAGTGGTATAGATTGCAGTATCGTCGGCAAATTGTGCAGTCTTTATGTGTCGTGAAGTCGGTATGTCGTGTACGAGTATATTGTAGAGTGTCGGTGCCAATACCGAGGCATGGGGTACACCAAATTTTTTTGGATGCCAGTCTGAATGTTTTCCATTAATAATTACTCGGAATTGTCTGGATTTTAAAAATGAATGAGTGAGTCTGGGATGTTTAGTAAGTTCATTTTGTGAAGGAGACCCATGTGCCACACAGAGTCAAAGGTCTTTCCGATGTCGAAGAATACCGCAGTAGTGTGTTCTCTATTGAGGTCAGGTACGAGCAACCGGATATATATATCCATCCATCCATAGTAATTCTGCCCGAGGGCAGGTCTTTCACTGCAATCATAGCATTTTCATGCTATGCTTTCCAGCTTTACTAGGAATTGTAGGTGTGGTAGGTTCACTTTGCTTTCCACACCGGTGAAGGATGATGATGATAATATGATAATGATAAGGATGGTGATGGCCATATGATTTCGGGGACCGTTTGGGCGTTAAAGTTTTCCTGACATTTGTCTTACAGATGTGGAAAAAACCCGAATAAACCTTACCCAGAAAAACTGTCCCGACCGGGGATCGATTATTATTGCAATGAAAACATTATACCTTATGGCTTCACTTTTTTTAAATTAGATCACAGATATAAAATGTATTTCGGAGGAACATATTATTTGAATGTGTATTAGTTTACTTAAGTAATGCGATTTTTAAAATTAGAAAGTGAAACGCTATATCAAAGTGTTGTAACGCCAAGTGTTTTTAAGATTGTTGTGTTGAACAAACAGTTGGATCATCTCAACAGCTCCTCTATCTTTTAACAACGATCTCGTGTTCTCTACTGCCAAACCATCCAGAGCACTGTGAAGAAATACCAGCTGCAGCAAGGATTTCACATCAAAAACAATTTCGAAATATTTAATAAAAGAAGATCCTTAACGGAGAAAGAAATTGAATGTACGATTTGTTTCCATTTTTTACAAGAAAAATTAACAATAATAATAATAATAATAATAATAATAATAATAATAATAATAATAATAATAATAATAATAATGTTGATAATAATAATAATAATGATAATGATGATGATAATAATAATAATAATGATAAACATGATAATAATAATAATAATAATAATAATAATAGTAATAATAAACTATAAATATTCAGTCTGACAGATAGAATAGAAGAGTTTAGGAGAAAATCGTATGGAAATGTCTGCAGAATGGATACCAAAAGATGGCTTCGTAAAAGTCTGAACTATCAACCGAGGACAGAAGAAAGAGATCGGGGATGCCCACGAAAGAGATGGACGCAGCAGCTATGATATTTGGAGCCGGAACGAACCAATAAGGTTTCATCCTAGTAATAATAATAATAATAATAATAATAATAATAATAATAATAATAATAATAATAATAACAATGATTATGATAATAATAACAATGAATATGATAATAATAATAATAATGATTATGATAATAATGATAATAATGATTATGATAATAATGATAATAACAATGATTATGATAATAATAATAATAATAATAATGATAATAATGTTATTATTAATCATATTAATAATGCTAATGATACTATTATTATTATTATTATTATTATTATTATTATTATTATTATTAATGACTATTTAACTCATGCCCCAAATAGGAATCAATGAATAATCACGTTTCAAAGAACCAATGACAGTTGTATTTTACCTCGTTCTTTATTGATTTCTCTTTACCAGCCCCTGCTTTTGTGATAAAGAAAGCTCCTCCTTTTTAATATTCTGTACAAATTCCTTCGAACTACATATTTGATAGTCGTGTGTTCAATAATTGTGTTTTTAAATAATGATTTTACTGAGTTGTTTACTAAAAAAATAAATTAATAACCAATGATGTTGGTTATACTACAATTTGATGTGATTCATTTTTTCTCCACTTGGGTGCATTCTTACAATATTGCGATCCAGTGGGTTATAGCTGATTGCGATCCTATTTGGCAATAAATAATATGATCAAGTTGCAGTGAATAAATAAATTAAACATAACCGATCATTTCCGATTTGTTTTCAAACATCGCAATTTACATTAAATATATATTTTAAAATACCGGTAACTATATTTAAATCTATCTTCGGGTTTTTACAGCTGCTGCCGTCTTCCCGTGCCAAACCTCCAAAGCCTACGGTCTTGGGCATCTTCGATGCTTAGCCCTCTAGCTTGCATTACTGTCTTCATGTTTTCTTTCCATGTTAACCTTGGTCTCCCTCTTTTCTTCTTTCTGTTCGGATGCCATTCATATAGTTGCTTCGGCTATCGTAATAATAATAATAATAATAATAATAATAATAATAATAATAATAATAATAATAATAATAATAATAATTCCATTAGTTATTTTAACCTCTCACCTTATAGGTGCCACGTGCCACCCGGGCCTTACTGTGGCACGTCCGTCGGAAGAGGGATTTTAATTCAGCTCAATATCAGGAGCTCTCCGAGACATCACAACATGAAGACGAAACACCCAATTTACACACACATTCATGCTAAACATGACGAATGTGATAATGGTGATTATGATGTTCGGGGACTGTTTGGGTCTTACAGTTTCCTGACTTACAGGTGAGGAAAAACCCCGAAAAGAACCATCATCAAGGAAATTTGTCTCGGTCGAGGATTGAACCGGGGTCCGCTGCGTACCAGGCAGTGACTCTATCCCGAGATCACAGCAATGGACAGTATTAATAATAATAATAATAATAATAATAATAATAACAGTAATAATAATTTATATAAAGTAATGGCAGAACCAATGTTGCTTTATAGTTCAGTTTTGGGTATTGATAAGAAAAGGGTAAAGGAGAATTGAAGCATCGGAAAAGAGAATTTATTATCTGTTACGGGATAAACTTTACTGGATAAAAAATAAGCTTAAGATATAAGGAGAGATACAGATATCTAAATTAATAGACAGAATAAAACAAGGTAGAAATTATTGGAAACAACATACACAAAAAATGAAAGGTGACTGCATACCAAAACTGATGATGAACTACAATCAAAAGGGCAGAAGAAATGTTGGAAGACTGAAGACAAGTTAAAATCAAAAGTGTAAAATAATGAGACCGGAACAAGTCAAATGAGAATTAATCCACGAAGCTGATGATGATGATTAATAACAAGTGACTGATTATAAACAGAATAATATAAACAAAATATTATTGTTAATTCCTGTTGCTCCTTGTGAAGCACAGGGCACCAGTAAAGGTCTTATATTGCCAGCTAACCTTTTTACTTCTCGCCGTGTTTTTCTGTACTCTTGCGTTTCCTCTTCTATAGTTTTCGTCCATGTTTTCCTAGGTCAACTTCTTTTGCTTGCTACCTGTGTATTCCTGCCCAAGGCTTCTCTTTCATTCGCACTCACCGGTTTTCTCAATGTGTGCACTATCCATCTCCATTTTCAATTTTATTTGAGGCTGATCACCTTTTTTTCTCTCTCCATAGATAATTTATTATTACCTCTGGCAACCTGTTATTCAACATTCTTCTCAAGGATTTGTTTATAATAGTTTCTAAAATTCTTAGTTATTACTTGTATGACCTTCCATGTTTCGGACCCACAGAGTAGGACAGACTTGTTATGGATGCGAAACTTATTTCTCCTTGATATATTTCCATATTTCAAAATGGGGTGGAGTTGCACGAAAGTTCTCCATTTACCTGCTGTATACGTTTTCTGTCTTCTTTCGTACCATCTGTTCTCTTAACCTGCATCCCAAATATATAAAATACTCTATTCTATCCTATAGTGTTCTGCCCAAGGGCAGGTCTTTCTTTGTAATAATAACATTTTCATGCTATGCTTGCAGCTTCACTAGGGAATTATAGGTGTGGTAGCTTCCCGTTGCTTTCCACACGAGCGAATGATATGATGATAATGATGATGATGGTAGTGGCCAGATGATGTTCGGGGATCGTTTGGGCCTTAAGACTTTGAGGGAAAACTCCGAAAAAATTCTCTCCCAGGAATCTTTTCCTGACCGAGAATCGAACCCGGGCCCATAAATGACTCAACCTCCTCTGTATTTGTTCAACTAATTTTAAGCTTGTGTTATCATCATCATTAGCAGCAACACTACAGGCCGATTCGAGCCTTGGCTTCCCTCAGAACCCTCTTCCAGGCATCTCTGTATTTGGTTCTTTGTGTTTCCTAACAAAGGTTTTTCTTTTTACTGAGTAGGGTGGCCAGCCCTACGCCCAACCATCCAGCAATCCAGAAGATGATGATTTTCTGTTGAGGTTTTCTCCTTTAGCTGATTGGTCTCAAGTAAAGCATCAAGAACTCGCTCTTCGCCCTCACATGACTTCCAGGCACCATGACATGGACATGCATATGTAGGATTAAATGGCATCTTGTTAAAACGATAAAACAGTCGTCCTCAACTATATCAGTTACGAAACGTCGCCACACTATGAAAATGTAGGCCTTTCAAAGAGCATGCTTCATCTTCAGGATTTCTCATAACTTTTACAACAGAAATTAATATAGTTGAGGACGACTGTTTTATCAGGTAAGAATTTTAAAATTTAAACACAATTTGAACCCCAACGGTGTTCTACCATGAATTTTCATCATCATCATCATCAACAACAATTGCACTCATGGATTAGGCCATTGACCTGTTCCGCTTCAGGATAGCAATTGATACCTCCATCGCTTCTTAGGTCTTCCTGGGTCTCTTCGTCCTGTGGGTCTGTAGTTCAATAGCTGCAGACGTAGTCTATTGTTTGGCATTCTAAGGAGGTGTTCATGACAATTATTTTGGTATATTTCGATGGTTTTAGTTATTGCTGGTATGTTGAGAGCTTTGCGAATATCTTATTTACGCATGTGGTATAACCCGCTAAAGGTCTTAATAACTTAATTTCTGCAGCTACTATCCTATTTAATTTACCTGTAGTAAGAGTCCAGATTCATAAAGTAAAGTTGGAAAAACCATTGTTTTATAAAATTTTAGAATTGTGTATTGGCGTACTTTTTGGAGAAGTGTTTTTTTTTTTGTTCCCATAAGTTTTTGGAATTTGATCAGTTTTATGTCTATGTGTTTACATGTGTCGTAGGATAGGTTGCAGCCAAGATACATAAAGTTATTAATTTGTTCTATTATGTTGTCGTTAATAACAATTTTAGTTCGTATTTGTATTTTCCCTTGAAATGGCATAGTTTTTGTCTTCCTCACCGTTTGTAAATTATAATCTTGGGTTATATTTGACAATCTATGGACTGCTCTGTAGGTGATCTTCAGAAGTAGCCAATATTACTTGATCATCTGCATACTTCAATGTGTTGAGGAGTCGGCCATCAATCATAAAGTGTGATTGTAATTGGTTTTGCCATAATTGTATGATTGCATTCAAACATAAAGCAAATAGAAGAGGGGAAAGTGGACAACCTTGTTTTACACCTTGTGTTATTAGTCTATCCAATTTGCTGATTTGCTTATTTATTTTTATTCGAATTCGTGTGATATGATACATGCTTGAATAGCTTAAATTAAATGCTTAGGTATTCCTGCATTACGTAAGAATTGTAAAAGTATAAATTACATTATGTCGAGTTTTTAAGTGGTACACATCCTTCAGCATTATGTGCACCCTCGAGATCACATACTATCCTTTTTATCCCCAAGCTTGTGTTGTAACTTACCATTTATTCCTACTTATTTTGTTTTATTATATTTTATTTTTAGGTCAACTTTTTTGCAGTTTTCTATTTATATTCCATATCCGTAATATTTGGTGCAACAGTGCTGTTAGTTCATTCGAGGTATTTAAAATTACCCATCCTTTAATTATAATTAATATCTTACCTACCATGATTTTGCTTCAGTATAATTTGATCTGAGCAAGCATACGATGTTTTTTGAAGCAAAGAATGTTTGAGACCGTGACGAATCAAATATGCCGTGTCTAACCGCAATGTTAAAATTGTAAAATGCAACATGATACACGTGAAATTGTGATGTCAGTCAGTCAGTCTTATATTTTGGAACAAGTGACAAGCCATTTCATTTCTTCGTGCACGTCCCAATCCTTCCCTTGAGTTTCACCGTCCTACTCGAGGGTACATTTTTTACGAATTCCGAAACGTATTGAGGTTGTTATCATGAAACGTTTTCGATTTTTTAAAATATTTTTATCGATCTAACTTATTAGATACCGAAAATGACCATGAAAAAATATTTATATAAATATTTTAACGATCTTGCATCGCGCTCTTTTGTTTTTTCAGCACCAAACTCGGCATATAGTAATAAAATAAGAAATATAAAGTCAAGTTCATTAATCAAGAAAAACAGTCCTCTAGGAGTGGGGGTTAATCTATAGCAAAAATTTAAAAATCGCTCTAGCAGCGGTCGCAATTTTAGATTTATAGCGATGAAACACAGCATATTTTTTTAACACATAGATAAAAGGAAATCCGATCATAAGGCGTTGAGCTTTATCTGAAAATAGAAATTTTAAAATCTCTCTAGCGCCCGCCATGTTTGTTTTTCCCCTCCTAACTGGATACATAATTAACATAATTATCAATGTGTGTGTGTGTATATATATAAATTGCTTACCTGTTATGGTGGCCACTAGATGGCAATTGGAACGACTTTCCGCTACCTCTCGTGTAAATTGAGAGTACTACATATATAAGAAAAATAAATGTTTGTGTTAGGATAGCTGAGTGGCTCAGATGGTTAGAGCGCTAAACGTACAGAGTTTAGAGACTCGGCTTCAAATCTCAACTCAGGCATTTATTTTTCTTTTCATATCATATATATATATTGTAAACTAAAGAAAATCGTACCATAAATTCGGCTTTCTGAGTAATTCGCTTAGTTATGTTAATTTTACGAGACCATACTTTTTTATTTAGTCCATCGCTGTGGTCTCGAGGTAGCGGGCCCGGGTTCGATCCCGGTCGGGTCAAGTTTCCTGGGTGATGGTTTTTTCGGGGGTTTTCCTCACCTCTAAGACAAATATCAGGAAACTTTAAGGCCCAAACGGTCCCCGAACATCATCTGGTCATCATTAGCGTCATTAACATATTCATTAAGTCTAGGATTAAGGCCTCTCCTGGCCCATCGTTAGCATCATCATCACCTATCATATATCATCGGGGCAGCGCAACTCCGCCTTCCAGGCGCCCCAACCTCAGAGGTGGGTTACAACAGCGCCATGCCAGGAGAGAATACCAGAATGTCGAAATGACAACGTGATGGCATTAAACAGAAAACATATTTTTTATCTTCCTATCGTGGAACGCTACGATACAGGGATGGCAACCAGTGCGTGTCCACAATGACTGAGTTAGTATTTTATGTATCCATCACTGTAGTCTTTGGATAACGTTACCTTGTACGTAATGGACGCGGGTTTGAACCCAGTCTGGACAAGTTTCCTGGGTGGGTTTTCTTCGGGGTAAGACAAATGTCAGGAAACTTAAAGCTCGAAATGGATTCTGAACATCATGTAGTCATCACAATGATCTGTATTTATATTGTATTAAATACTCATGTTGTCTCGGAGGTGGCCCTGAAAGAGGAGCATGGTAACTCCTTGTAGGAAAATCAAAAGAGAAGCATCCTGTAGATAAACCAGGAATGAGGTAAAAGAATAACAATAACCATGATTTGAGGAAGGTGAAACACGTGGGGATAATTGGAAAATGTTGGTTCGGGATAGGAATGTTTTGATCGTATGTCCGCGGCCATGGATCTACGGATTCCATAATGTCAGTAAGTTAGGGTTATTCATTTGACCGTCTGGGGTGCAATATTCGTATACGGAAAATATACTAAAATAAACACTTATTCAAAAACTGTCTTACGATAAGTTTCTGTAGTTTCTACAACGGGATTGTGATATCAAGCAAATCTTTACATAGGTGTAAAGTAAACTATCCTTTTTTACTTTCACAATATTGCCTTTGGTTGTATTTGATATACTGAAATATGAAATATTTTTCTTTTTATATTCATTGACAACTCACATATGTTGGATATAAGTATTTTACTTTTAGTCAAAATATATGTTCAAATCCAAAACTAATTCAGGGGGTAGAAGTACTTTCAAACACTGTAGATTAGGTAGTTTTTCTTCTTCTTTCAAAAACTTGAAGCTGTACGAAATCATGAATCGGTATGAATTATCATAACTTCATCGAGGTACAATATTCTAATATTACAAAATAATTTCTAGTGTTAATTTTACATTCAAAATGGCATCTGAGAAAAATGCAGTTTACTAGTGTTTTCGAAATAAATTTCAAAATTTTTGAATGTTTTTCAAAGTTTCTTTTCTTTTCTGTTTATAAATCATTTATCTACAAAAGTAACAGATTTTCTCAAGTAACTATAAGATAAATATTTCTTTTAAACTTCTATCCGATAACTAGATTCTACATACGAGCTAAGTTCCAATTGTAATGTAAACCTGCGTAAGGTATTACTCCGCCGACTCGTCTATTGGGAAACTACTTTCACCCACCCCCATATGATTGAATTGTATACGGAATTGTCATCGATAGAAACATTGTTCTTAGGAAATAAGACTGCAAACAAGATATGATGGTACTAATAATTGTGCGATATTGTGCATCGACCGGTTAAGCGCCATTAAAAATACATTTTGATGCCATCTGTTGCATTGGCTCATGAAATAAGTGTACCCACCCACACTTTTGGCACCAATTCCTTAAATATAGCCTTATTATTAAAGAAACATGTAAACGCCATCAATTCTATCAGAGGTTCTGTGTTTTGCAACAAACGGCTATGAAACTAGTTCTTCATAAATGCCAATTTAATTTTGTTTCATGCAGCTAAGCGCAAAATGTTCCCTCTCTTAGGTTGTTGATGCATAACTGAATATTTTATCTAATTAGCGATTATCAAGTCAGAAATAATTAAATAGCTCTCGCTAGAGTTTCAAATGTAAAAAAAATATTTAAAATATATTTTTTATCGAAACTTACATAATGGGCATAGCCGGTTGATACATAATGCCGTCCAATTAGGGACTTCCATTTCTTCTTCGTTTATTAGATGCAAATTTGTATGACTATTTAACTCATGCCCCAAACGGGAGTCAATGACCAATCACATTTCAAAGAATTTTGATTTACAACCAATCACAGTCTTTTTCACCTCGATTTTATCAATTTAATTTTATCATGTTAAAATCAAGCTCTTCCTTTTTAACAATCTGAATAGGTCAGAGCATTATTTTGCAGTCACTGACTCTATAAGAAATACGTTGAATAAGATGTAGGATTCCTAGAATGCAAGTTGCTACCAGATTGTATATATAGTGCAGGAATGTAAGCAGATAATGCTTGCGGGATGTAATATAAAACATTTGTAGCAATTGTTTATACTTAAAAAAATAAAGAAACACTGTTTGCACATTCTTAAACTATTATTTCCCAGTATTTACGTTCCAGACAAATATAATTGACATATTTACATCATAGGACATCAGAAATGAATTAATAACCTATAATGTTGGTTATAAACAGTTTGATGTGTTTCATTTTTTCTCCACTAGGGTGCATTCTTACATTATTGCTATCATTTGGCAATAAATAACATGGTCTGGTTGCAGTGATGATTAAATTAAACATAATAAACGTTTCTAATTTGTTTTCAAACATCGCCGTTTACATTAAATATATAAATATTTTTAAATAACTATATTTAAATAATGATTTGTGAGTAAACAACTTAATTTTATTCATTAAATAGCTCTAACAATTGCCACTCTTGATTTTCAAATTCTCTAGATAAATGTCACTTCGTGACATCGTGAATTTATTGATAATTTGGAAATTACTCGTGGCATTACTTATGATAAAATATATATGGGCCTATCTAATCAGTATCAGATAAGACATTTCTTGAAGTGGATTTTCTCCTAACGTTTTTCTCTGCTGGTGTATCCTGATTGATAGCGAGGGAGTCTACACAGATGTCATACACATTATCAGAATTCCAGAATTTGTCCTCTTCCCCCCCTCCAGGTGGTGTATGAACATCCGCAACATTTCAGCCGTTACCAATTGCAAACCCTCGTGAATAAGGTCCTGATTTCACTCATTTTGAAAGTTTTATTATTTCCAGCGACATTGACGCCATACTGACTCTTTGTAGAGTTTAACTTGCCACTGTTTACTGGATACTTGACACTATGTTAAGATGCAGTGTACATTATAATGACATTGTTTGGAGCAAGCTTAGGTAAAATATTCTTCACTCGATTTACAAAAACTGATCCGATCAGTTTTCATGAAAATATATAGTTTTTTAGACTCCATAATAAATTCCCACCCTCCACAAACCCTTTATCGCTTGCAATGTGAAATGCAAATAGGTACCTTCCTTTCCCACTTGGACTTGTGAGTCCAGTAGTTAGACCTGATAGTAAATGCCTGTTTTATAGTTTTTATTTTAGGGTCTATCCACACTTTATACACCTCATTGATATTATTCTTTTAACAATTAATAGTTTAAATCATTTATAAAAATAATATTAAGATTAACAAATATTTTCATTTACTTGTTATAAAATATTGTATAATCGTAATATTAGTATATTTCATTATTTTTCTTTGTTTTTTTATATATGAAATAGACAGGGACAGTCGAACAAAGAATTTAATTTATCTTGCTTGTATACATTTTATTATTAGTTTTACTTTATACTTAACTATCATTAACGTGGTTGTAATATAATAGATATTATCTTACTGATCAAATCTTCATTTAGTATCTAATATTAGGTCTACAGTTAATTCTGATTATTATATTCTGATGTTTATGTGTTTGTCCTGGTGAGTGGATGGTCTTAACTCCACCAGTCTAGATAAATAAAATTAAAGTACTTCTAAGATTTATATTTATATTTCTAGACCATCATTTACCCATGTTTCATCTACATAATACAATTTGTGACCCTCTTGCCTGTATTGCCGCATTTTCCTTAGATACCGGTATTTTCTACGCCACGTAAGAATGTCTTCCCGATATATTACCAAATATGTTCGCACTCTTTGAAAAAAATGAATCCCTACTTGGTCCAGAAGCTTATAAAAACTAGTATTTTTAAAGTTCGACAAGTCGGGATCGCTATTTACAAAAGATAACAATTTATTAATCGTCAGAGGCTCATTGTTTTAGAAAAATAATTAATTTTACGACGCACGGCACTTCTTATGAGATCATCGCACTTAATTTCAAGCATGGTTTACGACTTTTACGCTTTTTTCCTGGCGTCGATAGATATCCTTTAATTATAATTTCATTACGAGCAGAATATATACCCCATGCTGACTCACCTGTAAATTCAGCTGTTATTTTCACCACATCCTCAATGTCTAATGTAGGATATTTTTCATTAAACTGTTTGAAAATATTTAAAATAATTTGTTTCTCTCCGATTTTCAAACGTTTTCCTTTTTGATGCTTCAAAAATTGTATAGAAGCAGCCATTTGAAGCAATTGGAACTACATTGCATTGAGAGTGCATAAGAATTAAACAATGAATTGCTTAATGTTGAGTGATTCCGGGTTATGTGGCCGTGGTCCATAGTTGGTGTTGATACCAGACGTTTCGCCCTCAACTGCGGAGGGCATCTTCAGTGGCGAGTGCTTCTATGCGTGTTTCCAACTATGGACCACGGCCACATAACCCGGAATCACTCAACATTACGATTACCGGCCGTGAAAGCCTGCATTCAACAATGAATTGCTTATTTATTTAATGTATTAAAATTATAATTATATATTTTAAGATTCTCCTATAACTTATATAGACATATGCTAGATAATATATATTTCTATTTCTTTTATTTCCTTTATTTCGACTGTAAGAGAGCGAACTAAATTTTTTTACACGCTAAAAGGTAAAAGAGTTATTCGACCAATGGAAATGCAGTCATACGCCAGGTTTGTTTACATTGCAAAAGGAACTTACCTCATAAGAGATATAGCGACAAATGGTCTAAGCAGTTTCCTTGTTAGATTTAGGGTAGAATGGATTTGGGAGAACAATGAGGAAGAAATAAAAGTGGAAAATATTGATGTAATAGACATAAATTAATTAGAAATGGCTTTGAAAACCACTAAGAATAGGAAAGCAACAGTATTAGATAATATAAATATGGAGTTAGTCAAATATAGTGGAATATTGTGTAAACTACGAATACTTCATCTAATTAAAACAATGTTGGCAGACCTATGGGATTCCAACCACTTGGAAAACAGCAATTGTGAAGAATATATTCAAAAGAGGAGACTGGAGAAATTGCGAGAATTACAGAGGGATTAGCTTAATGAATACTGTCTACAAGATATATACGAAAATAATAAATAATAGATTGAGAAACATAACAGAAATAATAATAAATGAAAATCAAAGTGGATTCAGAAAGGGAAGGTCATGTATAGACAATATATATTTACACTGAAACAACTCATAGAAAAGTGAAGAGAACATAACTTAGAAACTCACATAGGATTTATAGGTTTGGATAAGGCCTTCGATCGAGTAAACAGACAAAAATTATGGGAAATATTACGAATGAAAGGATACCCGCTGTGCCTTGTTGAAACAATAAAGAAATTATATGAAGACAAAAATATAATTATAGATACCGAATTCAAAAGAACAGATACAATCAAAACAAATACTGGATTACGACAAGGATGTAGTTTATCACCCACTTTGTTTAATATATATATATATATATATATATATATATATATATATATATAGACGATATTTTAAATAAATGGAAAGTTTTAGTGAATCCAGGAATAAGAATGGATAATAAAGTGTGCATAAATAATCTTCTATTTGCTGACGATGTAATCATAATACAGAAAAATGAAGACGACTTACAGAAATCAATGCATGCATTAAATGAAATATGTAAATTATACGATCTAAAGATTTCTGTAAGGAAAACGAAGACCATGGCTTTTAGAGGAAGAGATCCAGTGAGATCCAAAATTATTTTAGAAAATCAAAGTATAGAACAGGTGTCTAGTTTCAAATATTTGGGCTGTGATGTTGGCTACAATGTGGAAAGAGATATTGACTCCAAAATAAATAAATTTCAGACGGTGTGTGGAACAATACAGAGAACATTCAAAAATAAAATTAGAAAAGAAACCAAGATAAAAATGTATAATGTTATGGCGGTTCCCACAATATTGTATGGATGTGAAACTTGGGCTCCAGTGAAAAAAAAAACAGAAGGATAGAATACAGACGGCGGAGATGAGGTTCCTAAGACAAGTAAAAGGATGTACAAGACTTGATAGAATAAGAAATGAGGATATAAGAGAAGAATTGAAAGTACAGCCTTTATTGGATAAAGTCACGAATTACAGACAGAAATGGATTGATCATATGGATGGAATGAGTAAGGAGAGATATCCATTGTTAGCAAGAAATTATCAAGCAAGAGGAAGACGTGATGTTGGAAGACCTAGAAGACGTTGGGCTGATGCATTATGAAGTCGGAACGGGCAATTGCCTAATCCCTGGAGTGATGATGATGATGGATTTGGGAAAAAGGTTTTTTGATAGCGAATTCCAAAAATTGTCTAGAAATCTTGTAAGATTATTACAGTATTAATGTCCCTCCCCCCTCATTTTACTGGGATTTGTGTTCAATTCCTGTGATGTGAAGTTTTCTTGTTAATGACTGTGTATTTATGAACGATCATTAATCACGGGCCTCTCAGTTCGACTTCATTAATTAAGAGTTTGTGTTTCTAAATCGGTGTTTAGTTGACTGAAACGCCGCCACTGTCGAATTCCTCGCCGGAAACATGTCACAATTTGTATGACAAGTGAAGGCAGCAAATGTTACTCTAAACAAAAATGATACTTACTGTCTTATGCAACAGGGATGTACAAAGTGTTAATTTCATACGTTTCTCATTTCGGAACTTTGCTACTTTAAGAAATGGAAAGTAGCCCACTATAATACAGACAAAACAGAACCCAACTTTTACCAACATATAAGAAACCAATGTGAAGTGAACTAGTGGTTATCTTTCTTGCTTCTAGTCTTGAGGGTCGCGGGTTCAAACGCGGCAAGGGTTAGTGGATTTTTTAGGAAGGTACACCATGCTATTAACTAACGAGGTAATAGCGACCGACTCACGGCGGTATAATCGTTCCACCAAATATGGGGGAAATGTCATATTTTCAACGCCTGACTAGAGGCTATAAGGTAGCACCTCTATCACTAGTCTTGCTCTGTGGATGGCTGGTAACCAACCCAGGGGACTTCATATTACTCGAAAAAACCTAATAAAAGGCCGGAATGAAGTAAGACCAAAACATCGGTGGAAAGATCAAGGCCATCTTCGTTAGGTTTACCGTTACAGGTCACATAGTCTAAAACGGATTTGTTCATAATGATGATAATGATGAAGAAAAATTCAAGGAACAAGTCCTCCGGGAGGGACTTTAAGCCATGCATCCCGAGTCTGGAGATTTCAGGCTCGTAAAAGCATGAAAAAAGAGGGTTCTAATCACACTTTACCGACCTTCATCATCCAAACAATACCTTAATTGCCTACTAGATGTTTGATTGGATCGGTATGCTGACCACATGTCATTCATGACATCTATAAGAAAATAAGCGTTACTAAATTAGCTTGGTGCAGAAAATCCTAACAAATGAGAGGCTACGGCTAGACTCAAAGGGCTGTAAAGCCAATAATTATCTAATTATAAACTTAATATTTTACAAGCAAAATTATTCAATATTCATAAAAAATCTGACTGAATCAGGATTGAACCCGATATCACCAGGTTTACGCAATGGTGGTCTTACCACTTCAGATACTCGGGCAATCCAGGAAGAGACAAAACTTTTTCTCTCTTTAAATCCACATGCAACCTGTAACAGTGAAACTTATATTCACATTACAACATGTATTAAGAGGATGTTATGATGCGATTTATTCCGTGCCATGCCATCTGCAAGAAGTGTATATATATAAACTCGCTGGTAGGAGATTTGAATTGCCTGAGTACTCATTTGCCAAGAACACCAGCGCGTAAACCTGGCGGTATTAAAGTAACTCCAGAAAATTTTGTCATCAGTTGCTCGTAGCCTATTAACTATCGCTTGCGGTTACCATTTCTGTGAACAGTAAGAGCTCCTTATTCGCGGGTTAAAAAAATTGCGACACAGTTCCTGTATTCGCGGTTAATTTGTTTTATTCGCGAATCCAGTCAGTATATTAGAAGGATTAGTATATTTTATTAACGCATCGGCAACTTTTTTTTTTACTGCAGGCACGTGCTAAGGCGGTTTTTACAAAGAGCGATTCAAACCAAATGGACAAATAAATATAAGATTAAAACAAACTTTATTGTCACTAAGCCTTAAGTTCGTTGTTAAAAGCCGCCGCCGTATTTCACGTTCCGCTATATCCATTGATAAATCCCGCTCTCTCCACGATCGGTGATTTAATGTTTCAACTTGTCATTCGTTGTAATAATGTTGATTGAATAACTCGTGTCTCTTCCGCTTTGTTGCCAATTTATAATGTCGAATAAAATGAAACCAAAATCAGATCCGAAGCGGAAAAAAGTAGTGTTGCCGTATAAAGTAAATATACAAATTCTTGACCTTTAACGCGCTGACGAGTCGGTTTGTATCCATGTCACGCTATTTCAATGTTAATGAATCAACTGTACGATTCATCAAGAAATCCGAAGACAAAACAAGGAATTCTATCGCAGAATTCACAGCTGAATATCAATCTGAATTCAAAGACATTTTAAAAGCGGTAAAAAAGAAAAAGAAAACTAAGTTATTTAAACCCTTATCTAAGCCTGACAGTAATAATTAATAAAAATTGTTCAAAATCTCTCATTAAATTGATTTTATTTTGATAATTTTTATTCATTTTGGAACCGTGGAACGTATCATCTATATACCCATACAAATTACCATTCCGTATTCACGGTTTCTGTATTCGCGGCATATTTACGGAACATATCCCCCGCGAATAAGGAGCTTTTACTATTTATTAATTTCAATATTAAGATAATTTAATATAAACTATATGGACATAAATAATACGTTCATATCATCAGTGTTTATTTCATAACATACTAGGGTATTCGATAAGTATATACATATTGTTGTAAATCAGCGATCCTAGTGGTGACAATTCTAATCTTGTAAGTATGTTATTGAGCAGTCTTTGTTGTATAAATCTGTGATATTGAAAGTCTCAAAAATGACAATAAATTCACTGTTTTTCACATTTAGTAAATAATACCGCCCTAAAAAGGATGTTCAGTAGAATTTGTTTAGAAGATGGAATTGGGAAGTACTTGAACATCCATCAAATTCACCAAAATGAGCCCTTGTAACTGTAACTTATTCTCAAAGATCATATAACCTCTAAGAGGCATTTGATTTCAATCAACAGTCGGTATCCAGAAAGCTCTAGGTAGATCAGCGAGAGAGGTATCCAGAAATGTTGCTGCACATGGAGTGCACCGTCTTCCAAGCATTTGGCAACGTATAGTTGATGTGACAAAAGACTATACATAAAGTTCATAATGTCAAAAGTAACCTAAATAAATTTTTATGATGTTTTAACAATGTTGCCATTACTTATCGTACTTATAGTATGATACCAAATAAAAAAATAACGATTTTAGGTTACAAAAATGAATTTTTAATAGTTAAAGGCATTGTAGGCCCTATGCATTTATTTTACCAATTGTATCAAATCAGTCAACATTCGTTTCATTGTTATACGAATTAACATACTGGAACTATCGAACCCGTATATGTTGATAGTTGCGCGGACGTAAGCCCTACATATAACTCTATCCTGACATAATGTTTTCCAGTCATCCTCTGTATATTTAGCCTCCTTCAAATCACGGTTAATGTTATTCTCCCACCTCATTCTTGGCCTCCTACTGGATGTTTATCCTCTGGTGTTCCTACTAGTTTTCATACCCCATTCGTGCCACAAGCCCTGTCCATCTCAGTCTAAGAGATTTAACTGTTCTTAAATGCATTTGGTTTTCCATAAACATCATGTAGCTCACTGTTATTTAGTCTTCTCCATTCACCTGCCTGTTCCTCTCTCTTTGGTTAAAAAAACATCTTAAAAACTTTATTTTCAAATATTCATAATCTTTTCTCTTCCCTTAAAGTAAGAGTCCATGTTTCGCTTCCATATAACTAGAATAATAACAATTATTAACATATATATATATATATATATATATATATATATATATATATAAATGAATGTTTGTTTGTTTGTTCGTACTTTATGCGCGGCCATACCGTTGATCCGATTGTGATGGGGCTTTTTGCAAAATGTTCAGGAGATTCTCGGGATGAACATAGGCTATAAGAGAGTTCTGATACTCAATTCCTGCACCCTTAAAAATCGCCCTTTGTAGTGGAAAACGCGGAAAAAGTAGCTCTTTGGACGCTTAAATGGTTTACGCTCCTAAACCATAACAAATACACAAAATTAATGTACACAGAATTGAATATCTCAAAAAGCTCTACAAAAAATTCAGCGACAGCATATGTTTACCTCTTACGGATAACTCACAATAATCATTTTTGTCTTCCATTGATGCCAAGAAGACCGGGATAAGTACGTAGATTCCTGTGCAAGTATGGCAGCACATGGGGTATTCTTTTACGGATAACTCACAATAACGAATTTCGTCTTTTAGCTCATTGATGCCAAGACGATCGAGATAAGTAGATTCTCGGGCAACACCGGGTAATCAGCACGGGCAATCTTGGAGTAATTACGATATACATTTATAATTATTTTTCATTCTACTTATTCAACTAATCATAAAAAGTACATTAATTTTTGTCTTTCAGCTCATTATGCCAAGAAGTTCGGGATGAGTATATTCCCAGACAACGCCGGGTAAAGAGCACGGGGTATCTAAAAATAATTACGATATACATTTTTCGTTTTACTTATTTAAGTAACCATAAAACACATTAATGTTTGTATTTCAGTTCATTTATGTCAAGAAGATCGGAATAAGTAGATTCCCGAGCAACGCCGGGTAATCAGCACGGGGTATCTAAAAATATAAATTTATAATTAATTTTCCTTTTACAGATTCAACTAAACATAAAAGCACATTAATTTTCATTTATTTAGGCGTAGCAGCGCACGCCGGGTATTAGCTAATATATATATATAATTTGTTTTTTTAGAGAGAGAAGTTGGAATGACAAGAATTCCTGTAATGCTTAATAACATGCATTTTCAGAATTGAGCCTATATTTAATTTCCTTGTGCATCTCATTCCTGTTTGCATTAATTACATTTTCTGGACCAGAGAGGAACAGGTGAATGGAGAAAAGAGGCTACATAACAGTGAAGTACATACCTGTTCTTAATGGGAAATAATAAACAATAAGACATTGGCAGGAATGGGGTATGAAAAAGAGGCATGGTAACCAGAAAGAAAGTGGCTATTAACAAGGATGAGGTGAGAGAATAACAATAACAATGATTTGAAGGAGTTTAAATATAAAGGAATGATTGAGAAATATTGCTTTAGAATAGCGATATAGGCCAATGGAGGGGATGTGACCTTACAGTCATCAACCCTTGTGTTTCGATATCATCTGTGAGTTTGTTATTAACATCGTAAGAACAAAATTGTGTTCCCCAAAATGTTGACCCATGCATAATACAGCTCTACGAATTAACTATAATATTTGCAATATTTTGTACAATCCTGACACAAAAACTGGCTCCAAAATCAACAATCATCTTGCAAAGTGCGACCGGCGTATCATGTTCAAGATGAATAGTTGTGCGGCTGTCAGGTAGATGTCTCCACTGCATTGTCAACATGTACTAACAGACAATCCGCTATTTTTATTTTAAATTCCTGCGAGCAACTTACGTATTACAGACATAACCTCTCTTATCATTTTTCAACAGCGTGTCAAGATGTTATGCCACATGAACATGGCGTCATCGCCTCCGTGCATAACATTCATATGTTTTCTAATAAAGATGGTTCTGTCTAACACATAGACAGTTAAATGTCTTCATTTGGTTGGCGCCAAATTTCCCTCTACAGATATAATGTTCTAAGATCTAACCCAGCATTTATCAACCTGTGGGCCCCGACCCACTAGTGGGTTCTTGGGGGAGGAGGTTGTTCCCAATATGATAAATTAATTGGTCATTCTAATGCCTTGGTGTAGAGCTACGGGACTTGCGCTGGTTCGAATCCCCATGGGGGAAGAAATTTTCTCATGGAATTTCGGTCAGTTTGGGACCGGTGCCCCCCCAGCATCGTGAGGAATTTGGGTAGCTACAATAAGTAGCGGCACCAAGTTGAGAAAACAGCTATAATTGGCTAGATGATCGTCTACCTCTGTGATTACACATGTGGATGTCAGGCCAGCAGCCGGCTGGTAGGCCAAGGACCTTCTATGCCTATCGTGCCATGGAGGAATAACTAATAAATACAAGAATACTACCATTGTAGATGTTTGCAGACGATCAGGTCATATGTGCAGAACCAGAAAATCAATTAGAAAAAGCCACACTATTGTTCAAGAAAACCATGGAGAAATATAATCTCAAGATTTCAACGAAGAAAACAAAAACAATGGCCTTTCGGGGAAAATATGCAGTTTGATCGAAAATTGTTTAGAACGATGAAATTATCGAACAAGATAGAGTTTTAAATATTTAGGATGTCACATATCTTACAATTGGGAAAATGATATACACGAAAAAAATTATAAATTTCAAAGTATGTGTGGGACCATTAAAAGAACACTACAAACAAAAACAACAAAAGAAACAATGCTAAAGTTTTATAAAGTAATGGCAGTTCCCATTGTGACATATGGATCAGAGAATTGAGCCATAAACAGATTAGAAAGAAGATTACCAGAAACATCAGAGATGAAGTTCCTCAGATACGTTGCAGGATATACTCTAAGAGACCACATTCCTAGTGAAACAATTAGGCAAGAACTCAACATGTTTAATCTAAATGAAAAAATACAAAACTGTAAACAAAAATGGCATGAACATTCTAGGCTAACAAAACAAGCACTGTTGTACCAACCTCAAGGCTATAGAGATATGGGACGTCCTAGAAGGCGATGGGGAGATGCATTCTGAGAGCGGTACAGGCCGACGGCCTACCATGAAGATGATGATACAAGAATAGTCTACGATGTTATTAACAAACTTAAGCAGGAGATTTGGATCATTGATAATTTCGTTGACTATTTAACTCATGCCCCAAATGGGAGTCAATGACCAATCACGTTTCAATGATTTCTGTTTTACAACCAATCAGAGTCGTGTTTCACGAAATATTTATCAGTGTTATAATTACCATATTAAAGAAAACTCCTCCTTTTTAATATTCTGAAATAGTATGATCTAGTTGCAGTGATAAACAAAAGAAGCAGATGAAGCGTACCTATCGTTTCTCATTTTGTTTTCAAACATCGCCGTTTACATTAGATATATAAATATTTTAAAATAACTACAGTTAAATAATGATTTGTGAGTAAACAGCTTAATTTTATTCGTTAAATAGTCCTAACAAATGCCACTCTTGATTTCCAAATTCTCTAGATAAATTGGAAATCACTCGTGGCATTACTTATGAAAATTATATTTTTTATTTGTTTTATTATTTATTTCTTATTAAGTCCACCGCTGTGGTCTTGAGATAGCGTGCTGCCTTGTCACGCTGTGGGCCCGGGTTCGATCCCCGATCGGGACAAGTTACCTGGGTGAGGTTTTTTTCTGGATATTTCCTCAATTTGTAAGACAAATGTTAGGAAACTTTAAGGCCTAAACGGTCCCGACCATAATTTGACCATCATAATCATCACTCATATTCGCCTTAGATTAAGCTTATGATTAAGGACTCTCCTGGCGCACCACTATCATCATCGGGGCAGCCGTAACCCTGCCTTCCAGGGCGCCCCAACCTCAAAAGTGGGTTGCAAATTATGCCAGGGGAGAATATCAGAAATGTCGAAATGATAACCTGGGGCATTGAATAAAAAACATATTTTTATTAATTATTCATTTCCATTACCGTAGTTTAATCTCTCGCCATACAGACACCTCACACGCCACCCGGGCACGACCTGTCGGGAGACGGATTTTACCACTGGATCACACACATGTTTTTTTTTTTGAGCTCACAAGAACATGTGAGTGATCAGCTCTACGTCAGGACCTCCTCCGAGACAACACGGCATTAAGACGAAACACACACATTCATATTAAACCTGGTGAACATGATAATGGTTATAATGGCCAGATGATGTTCAAGGACCGTTTGGGCCTTAAATTTTCCTGACATTAGTCTTATAAGTGATGAAAAACCCCGAAAAAATCATCATCCAGGAAACTTGTCTCGACCGGGGATCAAAACCGGACCCGCTACGTACGAGGCAGTGACTCTATCCCCGAGACCACAGCGGTGGAGTTTTATTATAGTTACATATTTAAACTTCGTAATAGTGTCATCTAATATATAAAAATTAATTTTTGTTTGTTTGTTCGTACTTTATGCGCGTCCATACCGTTGATCCGATTATGATGGGCTTTTTTGCAAAATGTTCAGAAGATTCCCGGGATGAACATAGGCTCTAAGAGAGTTGTGATACTCAACTCCTATACCTTTAAAAATCACAATTTGTACTATAAAAACGTGAAAAATAATCCTTTTTTGACGCTTAAATGGCTTATACTGCCTAAATCATAACAAATACACCAAATTAAAGTACACAGAATTGAATATCTCAAAAACACTGGTCCGCTAGCTTTTCTATTATTTGTTAATTTGAGCGATTCTTCCAGTTCTTCCATTTGTATTTTATCTATTTTCAAATTCTTTCATTTTGGTTCTTCTTCGTTTTCATTTCCTATCTTCATTAACATATTAAGTTTAGGATTAAGGCCTCTCCTGGCGCATCATTACCTATCATATATCATCGGGGCAGTGTAACTCCGTCTTCCAGGCGCCCCAACCACAGAAGGGGTTACAATGACGCCATGCCAGGAGAGAATACCAGAATATCGAAATGACAATGTGGTGGCATTTGATAAAAAGTACCAATTTTTTTAGCGATACTCAACAGAATTTGTGTGTTGATCCTTAGTATCTCCTCGCTATCGCCTAATAATGAACATAAACTAAGATTAATGGATATAATGTAAAATGATACACGGAATCCAACAATTTAAAACTAAAAAAACTGGAATATATTACAGTCTAATCAACATTCTTTTAATTTTTTTTTTACATTACAAGAATTTAAAATGTTCTTCGATTTCGTTTTTGAAATTCCCACTTTTCGATCATACATAATGACACTTCAGTCATAGTAAACCTTAATTTCTATTCCAGGAACTTTTTAACTGTATCATTGTTAAATTGTTGAAATGTTAGAGATGAGCGGTTGTTTTTATGAGAAAATAAACGTTATTGTAAGCCGTGGACTAATGTTCCGGCTTATTGCGTTCAACTTGAGGTTTGTTACTCATTTTATGAAAGCTGCTTTATGTTCATCAAGTGCGCATTTCTTAAAAACTACAGAAAAGTCTTTACTTAAAACTAAACTAATTTTTGTTAATTAATTTATACATTTCCTCATAAAAACAACCGCTCAACTCCAACATTTCAACTGTTTAAGAAAAACTTTTTTGCGCGATAGTGCGTTTTGTCGTACTTAGAGCAATGGCGACCTGATTGAACGTTCAACTTCCTACATTTCAGGGTTACCAACCTAAATAACTTAGACTGTAATAAAAATAACTATACTGTAATATTACATACTACAAAACGCGTGTGGGAAGTAAAAGCACTGCCCTCTATGTATACTACATACAAAAATAACCAAAAGGTAGTGTTAATATACATTATACGTAACAAATCACTGCATTTTAAATGAACTGAACTTTATTTGAAACAATATAAAACGATAAATATGTACTTGCCGCCATTTTATCACTGAATGGTCTCACGACGTCCTGTAGTTTCAACTAATAACCATTACACGCACTGTTAACGTTAGTCGATTGTTTATAATGAACGCAAATATTTCCAACAAAGATGTTATTATTTTACTATTATTTATTGTTTTGAAAACACTCGAGCAAAAAAAAATGTACAACGCACGTTTGTAAAGTGTTTTACAGGATACTTATCATGCCACACACACACACATATATATATATATATATATATATATATATATATATATATATACTAGCTCGCCCGGCGAACGTCGTATCGCCTTTAAATATTTTTACGTTAATTTTTCCGAAGTTTTAATAATTATCTGTTATTCGGGGCGGAAACAAATCCAACAAATCAAAGATCATACAAAAATCGGCCCAACCGTTCTTGAGTTATAAATAGTGTAACTAATCCGACTTGGTTTTATATATATAGAAGTCCCGGCCACGCGTTGCTGTGGCTACTAAGGTATACGTTAAATTATGTTGTAGTAAACTAAGTGAGAAATATAAATCAGAAAGTTTTTGTTTTACACAATTTTTTAGCTCTGGTACGTTAACTACACCCGGTATAAATGTGAGTGGTGGTTTATGTGGAAGTGGTTTTGTTGATTGAGATGAATTTATGTTGTCTGCATTCTCAGCATCATCCATAAGTGCATCATAAGGATTACATACATTTATTGATGGAATATTTTGAGGAGGCTTGCTGATTTCATTATACTTCCTTTTTTTCTACGAACTTGTTGGCAGTTTGGATTCTCATCATCATCAAGAAATCTCTGTATAGTAATATCATCTTGTGATATATTATAGTCATCTTGTTTTTCATTTAATTGAGGCATGGAGATTGTTTCTGTAATATTAGGCATATTATTATAACTAACTGACTTACTTACAGTTCTGTTATTCCGTTCCTTAGGACCTTCATATGTTTTTAAATTGACATTCCTCTTAAGTGTAAGATTTATGTCACATAGGCCTATACCAATTTGCGGAAATTCACTTGATATCTTATCATTCATGGTCTCTAGAACTGATTCGTCACATTGTTCAATGTCCCTTACACAACGGTCCAGTTAAATTTAAATGAAGTTGCTGTCTTTCAGCCAGATTACTTAAAACTAATACTTACACACGAAATTAATATTATTATCCATCCATCCATAGTAATTCTGCCCAAAGGCAGGTCCTTCACTGCAGTCATAGCATTTTCATGCTGTGCTTGCAGCTTTACTAGGGAATTGTGTAGGTGTGGTAGCTTCCCGTTGCTTTCCACACCGGTTAAGGATGATGATGACGATGATAATGATAAGGATGATGATGATAAAGATGATGGCCATATGATTTCGGGGACCGTTTGGGCCTTCAAAGTTTTCCTGACATTTGTCTTACAGGTGAGGAAAAACCCCGATAAAAACCTCACCCAGAAAAACTGCCCCGACCGGGGATCGAACCCGGGCCCGCTGCGTGACAAGTATTGAAAATAAAATAAACACAAACACACTTAAATTATGAAGTAATCAATATTTGTAATTCAATTGAAATTTGCGGTTGCAACAAAAAGCACAGCCACCTGGTTAAATAATAAACTAATTACCTTACACGGCCATCTGTTAGAATCGTATAGAACTCACAGATAATTATAACTCTTTGTTAAATAATAAACAAATAAAATAATGCGACTATAAATTTAGTTATAAACTTCCCTAAGTCTCAAGTTGGATCAAACTGCACACAGTGTGCAAAATTTTATTATAACCGGTTCAATAGTTTAGGATTCTATTGCGGACAAACAACGTGACACGTAATTTTTATATATTAAGATATATATAGTTATAACATCTAAATATACAAGCGTTACTGCTATAAAGTAAATATTCTCTTTAAAAATTTGCTTAACTGTTATGTTAGCCACTAGATGTCAGTCGGAACGAATTTCCGCTACCTCTTGTGTGAATTGAGAATACTACATATATAAGAAAAATGTATGTTTGTGTTGGAATACTTGGGTAGCTCATGTCGTTAGAGCGCTGGAAGTACAGAGTTTAGAGACTCGGGTTCAAATCCCGAATCAAGCATTCTTTTTTATTTTCATATCATATACATATATAATGTTGGACCTCATCTTCAGACATGAATTTAAAAAAAAAAAAAGATTTTTCCTCAACTTTCAAGCGCTAGTTATGATGTTCCTGGGTCAAAATTGCCAGCAATTTCATTTAGATGCGATAATCCGAAGCGACGTAATAGTAGTTTAAAGTATGATACTATATTTCTGGACACGTTGTATACCAACTGCCAAACATTACAGATTCAATGATAAAACTAACTCACTGCCACTATCGAAAAATAAATTCCTTGAACCCGGACCTCTAGATTCATATTCCAGTGCGCTACCAATTACGCTACTAGGCAAATATAGTACAAACATTTATTTTTCAACTATATATTGGGTCATTATAGGCCGAAAATGGTGGGTTTTATTTGTCCTTTTCGACTTTTCTCGTTTATCGGCCCTTTTATTGCCTATTTTAAGGTCTTAACGGCATTTTTTTGTATCTTTACATTGTTTTGACATTTATACCATTTGTGTAATTCAAGAATCCGCAGACTCTAATCTTAATTCCAAGTTCTTTTAAAGACACTGTCTAGTTTTACTTTCTATAGACTTTTCACATTGCAAACACTTTTGTTCCGCGAGAAACTATTGAACCCTCACAAAACCCCCGCCTATTGACCGCCTAAACTATTGTATTTCGACTTTACATTTTCTAAGAAGTTGCCACTTTGTGAAAATTACTTCGAGCAGAGGGTAAAGGCAGCTAGCTTGTCTTTATCCAATCGTTAGCAAATGCAACACTTTTGCGTTCGTTTTTCCGGTTTCTAAGTCTTTTGTAGGATTTTTAAAGTCTTTTTAAAGGTCTTTTGTAGGCATTTTATAGGACCTCAACTTCCGAGTCCTTTCATTCCACAAAGTAAACGTGGGTAAATACAATACACGTAACATACAGTTGTTGTGTTAAGGTTTAAAACCAGAACCTATCTCTATTAATCTGATTCCAGCTGGTCATGCCTGGCAGCTGCTATTCTCATATCCATATGTGGTATTAATAGAGATGGGCTCTCATCCATGCAGTATAGGGGTGACATGCGGTCAGCATGTCGAATATCCCAGCCGTTATAACTTTTTTTTCAACCTGGATCAGCCACTTATTGTAGATACTCAAATTCTTCAATGATGTTGCGTGGATCCCATAACGGCCAAAAGTCCATGAGAAGTATTTCTTCCTCCATGGGGATTCCAACCAGCCCAGCTCTGCGCCAACGCCTTAGATGACTCTGCTACAGCGAGAGACATATGATTGATTGATTGATCCGTGTTCGTCCCACTGCTGGACATGGATGCTTCCCTTGTGGGAAGTTTCTTAACCACATGAATTTAGTTATGCTTATTTCCCTACAGATGTCTACGAGATACATGTGGTTAATTCATCTCCTCTCAAGGCAACATCTAGTAGGTAACTAAGAAGGTCGGTTAAATCTTGCTTAGAGGTATATTTATTCAGACTTGAGGTTCTTTTACGAGTCGGAAAGTTGAACCATAAACTGAATCTGCAATTGTAAATGTGGCCTCAAAATATTCAAATGCCTAATAACCGGGACCCACAGCTTAATGTCCCTCTCGGAGGACCTGTCCCTTGAATTTTTCCATCCTAAATATCGATCGACCTTGGGTTGGTTTGAACCTGCGACCCTCGAGACTAGAGGGAAGGAACATAATCGTTAGGCCACCGCGACCGACTAAGGAACATATACATATTTGATAATTCCATTGAAATTAATTGACGTATGAGATCTTCCAAGAACACGCCAGTTATTATGTTATCGTGGAGTCGACTCTTTCTGCAGATAAACTGAATTCCTTATCAAATCGAATTAAAGCTCCAATTTGGGTTCAAAAAATATATATTTCTTTTGTTAATAAATCGAATATATTCGAAAAAACTAACATGGCGCGGCGGTCGTAATAATGCTATAACACACAAAACATTTATTTAGATTACTTTTGACTTACGAACTTCCTTTAAAAAAAACTGAAAATATATAAAACTGTTATTCTTCCAGATATATTATATGGATGTGAAACATAGATTCTTACTTTAAGGGAGGAAATAATATTACGAGTATTTGAGAATAAAGATTTTAGGAAAATTTTTGGACCAAAGAGAGATGAACAGACAGGTGAATAGAGAAAACTACATAACAGTGAGTTACATGGTCTTTATAGGAAGCCAGATATAATAACAGTTAAATCTCGTAGACTGCGATGGACAGGACATATGACACGGATGGAGAATGAAAGAAGGACATGAAAGCTTCTAGCAGGGAAACCAGAGGGAAAAGGTCCAGTTGGCAGACCAAGAATGAGATGGGAGAATAATATTCACTATGATTTGAGGGAAGTAGATTATACAGGGGGTGATTGGAAAACGTTAGTTCAGGATTAGGGTGTGTGTAGAGCTTATGTTAGCGCGGCCATGAACCTACGGGTTCAATAGAGCCAGTGAGTTAGTTTAGTTAGTTAGTTATTACGAACTTGAGTTATAGTCTCCTGTCATGTCAACTGGCAAATGCTTGGAAGACGCAGCGTTCCATCGGCAGCATCATTTCTGGATATCTCTCTCAGCTGATCGATCTAGAGGTTTTTGCATTTTAACTCCTGTTTGTAATCGAATGCCTTGTAGAGAGTCTTTGATCTTTGAGAAGAAGTTGTAGTCATATCGGCTCCTGGTGAATTTGGTGGATGTTCGAGTACTTCCCTATTCCACCTTCTAAACAAATTCTACTGAACATCTTTTTAGGGCGGTATTACTTACTAAATGTGAGAAACAGTGAATGTATTCACAAAATATTGCTATTTCAAGACTTTAAATGTTATAAAATTATACAACAAAAACTGCTCAATAACATACTACAAGATTACGCCACTAGGATCGCTGATTTACAACAGTGTTGCCATTACTTAACGAATGACCTAATATAAAGCGTTAAAAATAAAAAAAAACGCACTCTGACACTCAAAAAATAGGTATATATATATATATATATATATATATATATACACTGCTCAAAACAATTAGAGGAACACTTGTAATAAATTGAATAAGTAATTGTTTTTTACAGCTGTGATGCTGAAAGTTGGACAATTTGTAAATTGAATTATTACTTTTATCACTGGATACAAATTTTAAAGATCCATGGCCTAAATACAGAGAAATTACCTCAAATAACAAATATAGAGAAATTTTTTATTTTGGAAGGCACTGGCCACTTCTAATTGGTAAGCTTCCTGATGTTGCTATAGTGACGAATGTTGATTATTGCCTTGTTTATTGAAGTCTCTGACAAAATGAGGCATTTAAATGAGTTTGAAGTGTATCATGCTCTACATCTTTTACGACAAGGTCAATCTCTGCGACAAGTGGCTAGAGAGCTTGGGGTTTCTCTTTCCGTGGTGTCCAGATTATGAAACAGGCACAGAGAGACAGGTCAGTATTGTAGAAGACGTGGCCAGGGCCGTAAATTTAAAACAAGCCCCCAGGATGACAGATACGTTGTTCTTTCTGCTCTTCGACAGCGTACAAAAACTGCAAAAGATCTGCAGAATGACCTTCATATGGCTTCCGGAATCCGGGTTTCAGACCAAACCATAAGGAACAGATTAAGGAAAGAGAATATTCGTCCAAAAAGGCCCGTTAAAAAACCACGCTTAACAAATGGGCATAAGGCAGCAAGACGTACGTATCCTGAAAACCATGGTGATTGGAACCTGAACCAGTGGGAGTCTGTGCTCTTCTCGGACGAATCCAGGTATCGTCTTACACGTTGTGATGGTCGATTGAGGGTGTGGGGACGGCCAGGAGAAAGATTTTCTGCAGAGGCTGTACAGGAAATTGATAGATTCGGAGGAGGTTCCATAATGGTGTGGGCCGGAGTTATGTACAATAATCGTACGGACCTTATACTTGTTCCCCAGCGACTGAATGCTGTCCGGTATATCGATCATGTTCTGGAAGAGCATGTAGTATCTGCTGCCATTGGAGTAGGTCCTGGATTTCTGTTTATGCAGGATAATGCCAGGGCACATTCTGCGCCTGTCACCAGGGATTTCCTGAGGAGGAATGAAATTGAGGTAATGGAGTGGCCAGCGATCAGCCCAGACCTCAACCCTATTGAACACTTGTTGGATCTTCTAGACAGGAAGGTCAGGAACCGACATCAAGCTCCACAAACTCTGCAGTAACTTGGAGATGCTCTGAAGGAGGAATGGGAGAATATCCCGCAAGAGGAAATCCAGAATCTTATTGGGAGCATGCCACGAAGGTGCCAAAGTGTCATCGAATGTCGTGGAGGCCATACACGATACTAACTCTATATAACGAGTGTTTAACTTTGAAAAATAAGCACAAGATTAAATTGCTTACATAGCGGAATTATTTGAAAAGTTAATTGTCAGCGTTATTCATTTGTTTTTACTGACATGAGCAATAAATAAATAAATAAATAACCACAAATAATGTACTTTATTAATTTCATGTTTGTGCCTTTATCCAATGAAAAAATATTTGCATATTTCATAGTGTTCCTCTAATTGTTTTGAGCAGTATAAAGCTCGCTGCTATAAAGTAAAAATATTCTCTTTAATTTGCTTACTTGTTATAGTAGCTACCAGATGGCAGTGGAGACCGAGTTCCCACTACATGTCGTAATAATGAGAATATGTATATAAGAAAAATGAATGTTTGTACTAGACTTGCTCTGTAGCGTAATCGATACCGCACTGGGTATCAATCCAGAGGTCCGGGTTCAAGTCCTGTCCGGGCATTTATTTTTCTTAACATGATATATATAATATATATATAATGTGTGTGTGTGTATACTATCGCCGTAGCTTAATGGTTAAGGCACTAAGCTACAAGCTGAAAGGTCGAGGGTACGAGTCCCGGTGGGATCAGGATTTTTAAACTGACCCAAACCTTCTGGCGGCACTATGGCCCTGGGGTCAACTCAACCTCTAACAGAAATGAGTATCAGACGCTTGTTCTGGGGGTAAATGCGGCCGTCACGCAGGGCTGACAACCCGGCTGACATCAAGTGCCGATTGTCTAGAAAAAGTGGGAGTCTTAGCCTCCTACAACCCCAAGGACCTCCTGAAGCCTGTAGTGGGATCACTATACCCGGCGTGCGCTGCTACGCCTGAATAAATTAAATTTAATGTGTTTTTTATGTTTAGTTGAATAAGTAAATGGAAAATTAATTATACATTTATATCGTAATTGCTTTTATATACTCTGTGCTGATAACGTTATTATTTTTAAATACACCGTGCTGATTACCCGGCGTTGCCCGGGAATCTACTTATCCCGATCTTCTTGGCATAAATGAGCTGAAAGACGAAAATTAATGTGTTTTTATGTTTAAGTAAAAGGAAAAAATTATATCGTATTTATTTTTAGATACTCCGTGCTGATTACCCAGTGTTGGCAGGAATCTTCTTATCCCGATATTCTTGGCATCAATGAAAGACAAAAATGGTTATTGTGAGTTATCCGTTGAAGATACACGTATGCTGTCGGGGGACTTTTTTTTTAGATATTCAATTATGTGTACATTAATTTAGTGCATTTGTTATGGTTTAGGCAGCATAAGCCATTTAAGCGTCCAAAAAGGAACTTTTTATTTCACGTTTTTACAAAGGACGATTTTAAGGGTGAAAGAGTTGAGTATTATAACTCTCTCATAGCCTATGTTCATCCTGGGAATCTCCTGAACATTTTACAAAAAAGCCCCATCACAATCGGATGAACGGATGGCAGCGCATAAAATACAAACAAACAAACAAACAAACAAACAAACAAACAAACAAACATTCATTTTTATATATTAGATATATCTGCTTTATTATGAATTCCTCTATAGTACAGTAATTTTTCTACAACCCTTTGTAAATTTTACTGCCCCATACATTCCTATTCTCTGCATCACTCACTGTTAATCCTCTTGACACCATACTCCTATGAACTCTGTTCTTTTGATATTTCCTTTCTTCTGTTACCCTCCGCTTCAAAATTTAATATCAACTTAGGTATCCTGTCATCTGACATTATATTTACGTGGCCAAACCATTTCAGTTTTCTTTCTTCAATTACTCGTAGAATAACTTTTTGAACATCCGTTATTTCTGGGATTTTAGTTATAATTTTGTCTCGTCTTGCATTTCTAGAAGCTCAGCCAACCTAGACTTATTTTTGAGAAGTAGGTTCAGCCAGTCACAAGCCAGGAGAAATGGGGAGTGATGGAGGAGTAACACCTCCTTAAAAAAAACAGAGTTCATCTGGTCCGGATTATAGTACCCTTGCCTGCTGCTTTGTAGGGAGACGTTGGTTCGTCAAACGCCCCAGGAAGAACATCTTAAACAAAAATCACCTGGTCCTCCAGGATATCACAATGGGCTAGCTCCCTGTCTTATAAAAAATGAATTATGTAAAATATATATAAGTTATATAAACTAGGAAGTTCGGAAAGTAATTATAACACTGCTATAACATCACAAACATTTTATTTAGGTTACTTTTGACTTTATTTATAATCTCCTGTCAAGTCAACTTTATGTTATTTAACATGTTCCAATACTGTTATTTTAACACAGTTCCAACAATGGATCATAATATAATATTATAATGATGTTGTGAAAAGAAAAAATAATGTCTGAACCAGGAATTGAACCGTGGACCTCTAGTTCTCCAGACTAGTGTGCAGTCCACTACACCGTGGAAAGAATTGCTAATGTTTGTGCCAAGTCTCGAATGGTGTAGTGGGCTGCACACTAGTCTGGAGAACTAGAGGTCCACGTTTCGATACCTGGTTCAGACATTAATTTTTATTTTCACAATATCATTGCAATATTACAACTATATGTTGTCAAATACTTGGAAGACAGAGCAGTCCATATCCAGCACCATTTCTAGATATCTCTGTCATCTGATCGATCTGCATATCAACTCTAGTTTGTATTCGAATGCCTTCTAGAGTTTCTTTGATTTTGATAATAGGTTATCGTTTCAAGAGCTCATGTCTGATGAATTTGTTGGATCTACGACTACTTCCCAATTCCATATTCTACGCAAATTCTACTGAACATCTTGTTATGGCGGTATTGCTTACTAAATGTGCGGAACAGTGAATGTATTCGCGAAATATTGCTGTTTCGAGATTTTCATTATCACAGATTTATACAACAAAGACTGTTCAACAACATACTACAAGATTACAAGGTCACCACTTGTATCGCCGATTTACAACAGTGTTGACTTTACTTATCGAATATGTGTATATAAATTGGTCATTTTCGGTCTTCTAGATAGGATCGGTGAAGATCTGTAAAAATTAAATATATAGGCTATATATAAGTCCCGGTAGAGGCGTTTATTTTTGTTTTAATGTCGTTTATATATACTTTTTTCTTGAGAACATCAGTAGCTTCATTCCTTCGGTAAAACATTTTTTTTATGTCAGGTAATTGAGTTTTTTTATACCCTCTTCAGAGTTAAGAGTCGATGATACTTGAATATAATCTTATCTGTAAGCTGGTTATGATAAATATAATTCCCACTAACAGGTGACGCATTTAGTGATGTCTTAGTACGTATGCTATATATATGAGAGCATCGCTATCAGACCCACATTAAGGTTACATACAAGAACATAAGTAATATTTTATGTTTAATATTTCCAGCGATGATAGGACTCGTAAATTTTCTCTGCTGTCGAATATATTATATTCATATAACTGGAGCAGTGACATGCTAACACTGAGAAATTGGGGCTCGAAGTTAACATCAATAAAACTAAATACATATTGACTTATAGAAATATGCCTACTTTATATAATGGAAATGGACAATTATTGACAAATGAGGGAACTTTTGAGGAAGTGACTGATTTCCAATACCATCATCATCCGTCACGATTTAGGCCTTTGTAGACCTGTTTCGGCCTCATCTAGCAGTCTTTTAAGAGGTCTTCCTAGTTAACTTGTCCTTTGGGTTTATATTGCATCATCACTTTTGGGATTCTTGAATTATCCATTCTTTTTATATGGTCTAGCCAGTTTAATTTAGAACTGTTTAATTTTTATTCTAATGATTTTACTTCTAATTGTTATAATATTTCTTCATTATTTTTTCGATCTAAAACAGTGTATCCAGCTGTCCTGAGAAATTTAATTTCCGTTGCTTTGATTCTGCTCCTCTCTCTTTTTCTAATATCCAAATCTCACTTCTGTATAAAAGGGAGGGTATTGTTAAAGCATTATATATTTATTCTTTTGGATTTTTGTACTAATTTAGCTTTTAATGTGTTATTTATTATTCCTAAGATTTGTGTAAATTTGGCGATTTTCTTGTATACATCAATTTTTTCATTTTGATAAGACATTTCACAACCTAAATAGTTGAAATTTTGCACTTGTTCTAGGTATTGGTTATTGTGTATTATCTTACTTCTGACTGGATCTTCTCCTAAAAATTCCATTATTTTTTACTTTTGTACTGAAATTTCCATTCCATTTCAAATACCTTGGAACAATAATTAAAACAGGATTGAGGTACACAAACAAATTAAACATGTTCAATTCTGGAAACATGCTATTGTGCCTTACATGACTCTTGTCATCCCAACTTCTTTCAAAAACTTTCAACTGAAAATGTATAAAACTGCAATTCTCCCAGTTATGTTATAAAGATGTGAAACATAAACTTTTCCTTTAAGGGAGGAGAAAATATTACGAGTGTTTGAGAACGAAGCTTTAGGGAACTTTTTGGACCAAAGAGAGATGAACAGACAGGATAAGATTACATTACAGTAAACTACACGATATTTATAGGAAATCATAATTATGTAATAAGAACAGTTAAGTCTCGCAGACTGCGATGAGCAAGACATGTGGAACAAATGAAGAATAAAAGAGGAGCATGGAAACTCGAGGGATGCGTTCAGTAGGTAGACCAAGAATGAGGTAGGTGAGTAATATTTATCATTATCTGAGTTAGGTAAATTATACAGAGGACGATTGGAAAACACTAGCTTAGGTTGGAATATAAACACAGATAATGTCCGCGCAGCTATTGAACCTACGAGATCGATAATTGCAGTGAGTGAGTTAGTTAGTTAGTTACTTAGTTAGGGTAGTGGAATTCTATTTTTTTTCTCCGCACACTCCTAAAAATCATTATTTTCCACTTCAGTGCGTAGTCCCAGATTTATTCTTAGTTCATATTATTTGATTTATATACGGATTTTCAATGTTTACACATCTTCTTGTACCTAAAGTTTTATTTTTCTTCTCCACTCATCTCTATCCATCCACTCCGTGTCCTCCAGTCCGCTTGTTCTCATTCAATTTCCTATTTCTTGCATCCACGAGTTTCGAGGCCTTTCTTTCTTTCTTCTTCCAGGTGGACACCATTCGAATGATTTTATCAGTAACCTTTTTTCTTGCATTCGCCGTACATGCCCATACCAATTTAATTGCTTGTATCTATCCACAGTAATTCTGCCCGAGGGCAGGTCTTTCACTGCAATCATAGCATTTTCATGCTATGCTTTGCAGCTTTATAGGGAATTATAGGTGTGATAGCTTTCCGTTTTTTTTCCACACCGGTGAAGGATGATGATGATAATGATGATGATGGCCGGATGATTTTCGGGGACCGTTGGCCCTAAGCTTCCTGACATTTGTCTTATAGGTGAGAAAAAAACCCGAAAAATACCTCACACAGGAGCCTGTCCCGACCGGGGATCGAACCCGGACCCGCTGCGTGACAAGGCAGCACGCTACCTCGAGACCACAGCGGTGGACTCTTATATATTATACTATTGAATATTTAATATTAATTTTTATAGTATGACATTTTTTTTTCTTTTTAATTTTGAACATTTTGCTGCTCTTCTCAAGAAATACATTGCAATCTATGTAAGTTTTAGTTCTAGGTTTTTGTTGAACTTCAATACTTCAGCTCCATATGTGGCAGTCTTCTTACTATTTAATAATAATAAATAATAATAATAATAATAATAATAATAATAATAATAATAATAATAATAATAATAATAATTTATTTTAGCTGGCAGAGTTAAGGCCATAAGGCCTTCTCTTCCACTCAACCAGCGAATAGTAAAATTATACAAAAATTACGTACATATTACAATTTTAAGATGTTATTAAAATACAGACTAAACAAAATACAATGATGATGTAATCTAATACTAGCTAATACTAACAAAAACATAGAATATAATAAAATTAAAATGATATAAAATAAAGTAAGTAGCTTCCTAGATGATTATTAATAGAATGCTCTATATAGTTGTTATGTAGTTAATGTTTTCATTGTGTCGAACTTAAGATATCAGTTAATTTGGATTTAAATAATGATAGCGATTGACAGTCCCTGACATGACTGGGAAGTGAGTTCCATGCTCTAGCCATAGATATTGTGTAAGATTCAGAGTACAGACAGGTCCTGTGTTGTGGTATCAAAAGTAAAGAAGAGTCTTGTGATCTTGTTCCTAAATTGTGATGAGCCGATAAATGTTGAAAACGTGTTGTTAAATAAGTTGGTAAATATGTGTGCAGAATTTGGAATAGTAAGGTATGTGAATGTAAAGTTCTTCTGTCATTTAGGCGTAGCCATGATAAGGCCTGAAATGAAGGAGACACGTGGTCATAACGACGGAGATTGAATATAAATCGAATGCACGCATTATGAGCACGCTGTAGTCTGTCAGATAGATCAGTTGTCAGATTAGTCAGTAATATGTCGCAGTAGTCGAAGTGTGGCATTATAAGAGTCTGTACAAGTATTTGTTTTAATTTTGTAGGAAGGAAGTTTTTAAAACTATTTAGGGAGTGAAGAATTGAGAACACTTTCTTGCAGGTATTATTCACCTGGATTTTCCAGTCTAGGTGTTGGTCCATATAGATACCCAGATTTTTTACTACTGAGCTGTAGGGGATATTTTTGTCATTTAGGAGAATGGTAGGGATATTTTCGTAATTTATAATGCTTTGGATTCGCCGATGTCCTATAATTATGCACTGTGTCTTGTCAGTATTTAGATTAAGTCCATGTTTTTCTTCGACCATTGGGAAATTGAGTCTAGGTCACTATTTAATTTGTCTAGTGTGTCATGTACATCGTCAGGATGGGAGTGAATGTAAATTTGCAAATCGTCAGCGTATAGGTGATGTCGACAATAGGTAAGTCTAGTGGATATATCGTTAATATAGATAGAGAACAGAAGTGGTCCTAACACTGAACCTTGTTGGACGCCACCCTTCAGTGATAGCCAGGATGAGGAAAGTTCTGCATTGGATACACATTGCTGGCGACCATGAAGATAGGATCCAAGCCAGTTAACAGCATTGTCCGAAAGATTCAGAGCGCGTAATTTTGCTATTAATATGTCAGTGTCAACAGTGTCGAAAGCTTTGCTGAAGTCCAAGAGTGTAAATATTGTCATGTGGCCACTGTCCATTGCTTCACGCGCATCTTCAGTAACTTTAAGAAGTGCGGTTGCCGTACTATGGCCTGTCCTAAAACCTGATTGGTATGGGTCGAGTATGTTATGAGTGTTAAGGTAATCAGTTAATTGTCCATGAACAATGCGCTCCAAGGCCTTAGATAGGACTGGGAGGATGCTGATTGGTCTAAAGTCGTTTGGTGTTACAGGTAATTTAATTTTAGGGATTGGTCTGACTATAGCTTTTTTCCAGAGTTCGGGGTAAGTTGAGGTCATGATTGAGGCATTAAATATATGGGTTACAGTTGGGAGTATGACATGGAGTATTTTCTTTAAAAAGTCGATACTTATATTGTCTATACCTTGTGTCTTAGTTCTAATGCGGTCCAGGGATAGTTTAACGTCGATTGGCATTATATAGGAAAAGAAGAATTTTTCTCGGGAAGGAGTAGGTGTGGATAGGAGCTCATCTATAGTTTGTTGTTTGGTCGTAGTGTTTATGTTAAGTGTGGCATATGATGTGAAATGTTGGTTTAGATCGTCCAGTGATATGTTAATGCTCTCTCCTTTGGTTGTCGGCTGCCGTAGACCCATTGATCTAATACGTTTCCACATATCACTTGCATTTGTGTTTGGATCAATGAGACTATGAGCATACCGCAACTTAGCGTTCCTAATGTTTTGATTAGTTTTGTTTCTTAATGTCTTATATTGTCTTAAGTTAGCGTCACTTTTGTCCCGTCTATATTTTCGAAAAGCAGCATCCCTCTCAGCCATCAGTAGTCGAATTTCGTGGGACATCCAGGGAGCTGGGGATTTAGTAATTCGTCTAGTCTTCAAGGGGGCATGTTTGTCGTAAAGTTCTAATATCATATTGTTAAATTTAAGCAATTTTTCGTCAATTGTGCGTAGGGTCCAAATATCATGCCACGGCATCTCGATAGCGTCTGCAATTAGAGCTTGCTGGTTAATATTTTTTAAATTTCGGTACGTCAATAATTTAGGACGAGTCCTAGGACACTGGAGAGAGTATTCGATATATATGACGTCATGGGCTGATATGCCGGGGGCAGATATTTGTCCGTAGTTCATAATTTTCTGTGAATTTGTCGTGGCTATGATGTCTATTAATGTATCAGTCTTCGATGTGTGATGGGTTGGTTGTAAAGGCAAGACATGCATATTGCATGCGTGAAATAGTGCCAGTAGTTCTGATGATGATGATGAGGAAGAAAGTAAGTTAGAGTTAAAGTCGCCCATTACTATAACATGCTGATAATGCGGCAGTAAACTTAAAAAAGGTGTTTCTATGTCACTAAGATACTCTACTTTCGGAGGTTTCTACACCACACACAGGAGACATCTCTGTAAACTAGCTGAAATTTCAATGAAGAGGAATTCTGGTCGTGCATTGTAATCAGGGGAGGAGTGAAGAATGACTTAGATATATTGTAACTTATTTTTCCTGATTGTATATCTGTTCCATAGGAGATCATTTTTCATTGCTGATATTGTTCTATCTTTATTTATTCTGTTCTTAATATCACCTTCTTGCTTCTTCGGTTTTTTCTCCACGTATTGTAAATAGGTAAATGTGCGCGCGTTTTGAACCGTTCGAGGTAGATCCCAGGGTAATAACAGATATAGTCGCTACGTCAGTGAGCGTGAAACTTTTGCCCATATCTTGGGATCTTGCCCCAACAGAGGAAACTTAGGTATGACAGAGTAAGAAGTCTTATCGCTGCAACTCTTAGATCAAAACAACTCACCAGGAAGATCACGGGACAGCAGATATGAATGTTACTACACCCAACAAATCATATTTCGTAATCGACCTTATGGCTATGGTGGTCTAGTGGTTATGTAACTTCCTCTAGTTGATATATTTGCTTAAAACGTTTTTTTTTACCTTTACCTTTAAATTATTTATTATTTATGATAATAAGGATATACTAATATGAGCCCAAAAATTATGGCTTGAACAAGTGAGAGTAGCGTTTTTAAAACCCGAACGTGGTCGATGGATCTTTTAGGATGTGAAAACCCCAAAGAACAAGTCATCCGGGAGGGACTTAAGCCGTAGATCCCGAGTCTGAAGATTTACAAGCTTGTAAAAGAACCGCAAGCCTATAAAAGAACCCTCTAACGCAAATTTACCGCAATTCACCTACCAAGTAATACATAAGTTGCCAACTAGATGTCTCATGCGGTCAGCATGCCCACATGCCACCAAGACAGCTATACCGAAATAAGAGTAACTAAATTAACTTGGTCTTGAAACTCCTAACAAAGGAGAGGCTACGGCCTAACAATGGGCTATTGTAATACCTTAATCGCCTACTAGAAATCTGATTGTGTTGGCATGCCAACCACATGCCTCCATGACATCTATAGGGAAATAAGAGTAACTATATTAACTTGGTGTATAAACTCCTAACAAAGGAGAGGCATGGTCTAAAATTGAGCTGTTACTTCATTGTATATAGAATATTAGGCTACGTGCTGGCACTGGGTTTCAACTTCACCCTTGTCACCATCATCATCCCTCACACTGCACGCTTTACACATACGCATTAATTCCTCTCTGTACACAACACAAAGTTGTGCGTAAAAATAGAAAATAGACTGCATTAACACCATCTATCTGCTTATTGTGGAACCCGATGCGCATACAGTAGGCCTACAATAGGTGGCACACACACACACACACATTAATATTATTCCTCTTTAATGCAGTCATATAATCCATTGTGATACATTTGTACCTTGACACTTTTTATACTTCATGAGACGTTTACTTCATCATTACAAACGCCTCTAAAGTTAGGACTGCAGCTCTTTCTCCGTATAAATACGGAACTTCCCTATTAATAAAAATGCTAAGTTATGTCGACTTTTTTTTTGCGAGATTTTGTTCAGGTACATCACAGACATGCGTACTATTTTTTGGAAGATAGGTATTGATATTAATTAACTGTTATAATATTAAAATTTTAATTTTAATACATTTATATACATGAGGAATGAAAGAGCGGCATGTGAACTCCTTTAGAAAAATCAAAAGGAAAGCGCCTTATATATATACCAGGTAGAGGTGGGAGAATAATATTAACCATGATTTGAGGGAAGTAGATTATACAAGGGACGTTTGGAAAACATTAGGATATGAATGTATGGGGAGCTTATGTCTGCGCGGTCATGTACCTACGAGTTGCATAGTACCACTGAGTTAGATAATATAAATTATTGGAGCTAGGAGTTTTTGGTGCAAAATTTTGCTGAAAAAGGTGCAAAAAAGTTGCTTTAATTTAGCGGAAAAAGTGCAAAGAAATGTGCAATTTTTTTTAAATAGAAGGTGCAAATTTCCCATGTGAATTGTCATTAAAGAGTACATCATGTAGCTCACGACACAAGTTTCAGTCATGTTGTCATATATTAAATAGTCTGAGTAAGACAAGTCCCAGGACATTATGTTATTGAAATCACAAGTCCAAAAAAACTGTTTAAGCAGATATTATTCAACAACTCAAATGTTTAGAACATATCTAAAAAGTTCAAAATCTCAACTCTCTATCAGTGGTTTCGTCTAATGTAAAATATACTGGTTTTCACCTTCTACTTGACTAATCTGTTTTAATTTTTCTTCATACATAGGTTGAATGTATGATTTTCATCTGGGACAGACTTCCCAGTATATTTCTCCAAATATGCTTTCATAATAGGGTTAAGTTTGGAAAGAGGAATCCCACATGCCACAAATATCTTTGCTGTATCATTAAAAATATATATATATATATTTATTAAACTTCAAGAAGGCAGTGCCTCGCCAATAAACTGTTGTCACAATACACATTTACTTATTTGTAGTTCCTTATTTTGGTGTTTTGCACTACCTATATGCTGCGTAATACGATTGTGTTGGTGTTTTTCATCAATTGTTATTGAAATATCACAAAGAATGCACCTCATAACAGATCTGTCACTCTGAATTCCATCTGCACTGAACTGTTTTACAAAATCATGTAGTTTGTAGGAGTTCACATTCGGTTTTGTCATACTGTATACTGGTCACTCAGGAAAATAGCAGACCGCACGAGTCAATTATTATTTTGAACTGAAACATTTTTTTGTTTGTGCACTCAACAATCTCCCTTCCTTAAATTAATAGATTTCGCATAACTATGGTGCAAGAAGGTGGGAACCAATTTAAAAGGAATAGCCTAACGGGACTGCACTAATGTGGAAGTAATGTGATGTGGACTGGTACCATACATCGCTACCAACCCTTGAAAGCGTATTTGAAGAAATATAATATATATACATTATTTTGGGAATACAATGTCAGCTAAGAGACAAAAAAGGTTTAAAAAGTGCCAAATGTGCTTGCATTATATAAAGGTGCAAAAAAGTTGCAACTAAAACACATTTAGGGGCATTTATTTAATGTTTTCTTTGCAAGACAAGCTAATTTGAGCATTGTAGTAACAAAATAGAATTAAGGTGCAGCAACAAAAATTCCTAGCTCTATAAATTATTAAGTATAATATGAGAGAGGAACAAATGGAAAGCTGTAACAATTTTACTTATCGCACACGTTAGAAAATGTATGGAGGGTTATATGGCCTAGTGGTGTAAGTAATGTATGGAGGGTTATATGGCCTAGTGGTGTAAGTAATGTATGGAGGGTTATATGGCCTAGTGGTGTAAGTAATTTTTCTTCGTTTTGAGAAAAGCAGTGTTTTATTAGTCAGTATACAAAGAATCAAGTTAGCTTAATATTCGATACAGACGGAGCCGTATTTATTGTCCTAAGTGATGGCATTGACTGTTGCTGTATTTGAAATACAGTATACAGTTTCTTCTTCACAACCATGTAGGCTACTTGACTCATTTTAGTAAAAAAACTGACTTACATTACTATGCCATATACCCTTGATTTATTTCAGTATTGCGTTTTCTTTTGTTTGCATAGCAACCAGGTTCAATAATTATTGTCTAGAAAATTGGACTTTCCTGTATGCTTATAGCAAAAATGAATTTTGCAATATGTACATAGCAAAGTTGTATTAGCGACACAATCAATAGTTATTTTAGCTTGCAATATTGTTCATTACACAACATCAACACTTTTACATAAATACTAAATTTAAAATAAAAAAAATATAGGACCTCAGGCATTTACTTTGCTTATTAAAAATTAATCACGTAGTTAAAAACATTCTGCAACTAGTCCCACATAAAACAAACAAACCTTCTGATAAAAAAATGCAAGCATCACCTTTTCCGTTACTATGTTATCATTTTTTTTTTTTCCAATCCAAAAAGATTGGTCGGCCAACTCCTTTAAGCATCTTTTCCTAGATTTCTCTGGAATTAAACGCATTTCAGCTTCTTTGACGTTTTTTAAAATATCTACAGGAACAACATTTTCTAAATGTCCATGCATTTAAATTTACTATTAATCACAACAATAGTTATTATTTTATTAAACAACACCACCGCCTTAGATACAGAACTCATGACGTCACCAATCAACAATACCACAGCCAACTCTACTAGTACTAACTACTGTAGTATAGTGGACCATGAACAATACTCACAAAATAAACTCGATAAATTACTATTTATTTTCATATAAAGCTATTTTTTACATTAATTTTCCAATCAGGTCAACTAAAAAGTAATGTATATAACTAGTAGTAGAGGTGCATCGCGTCCTGCCTCGGCAGTAAACGTCTCACTCGTCACTAGTTACACAAACAAATACTATAATTGTTTAATTTTATGAAATATCTTAATTCTTGATTTATGTTTATTATTTTTATGTTAACTGAAATGGGTGTTGGTATTGAAGAGTACAGGGCTATCATTGGGAGCTGGTCAGGCAGATGTTTTCAAACAGTCAGATGTACCAACATTAACAACAGAGAATTACCATCTCCATGGTTTACCATCCTGGTGCTAGCAATCCTGTTGGTGATTTGTGACATCGAGTTGAATCCCGGTCCAATCCAGGTTAATAAAATTTATAAAAACACTATTTTTAATAGTAGTAGGATATTACAATAAATAACTAGTAAATTAGACAACAAATAGGTTGGATGTAAGCCTGGCTGTACCCTTGATGCTTTTCGACAAGAGTAGGCTCGAATGGACGATGGTAGAAATGATGAAGTTCTTCATTCTAAGACTTCGTCTGTTCTGCATTCCTAATCGGTCTGTTCTGCATTCCTAATCGGTCTGTTCTGCATTCCTAATCGGTCTGTTCTGCATTCCTAATCGGAATAAATATTCGGCTTAAAGTTGTATTTCAAATTATTTTGGATTGCATTTTGTATTGCATGTAGATTGTATGAAATATTAGAATTTATGGTCATATTTTGGTGGTTTATGGAATATATATTAAAGAGGAAATCAAGGCAAGACTAGCAGCAGGAAAACATTGTTATTATAACTTCCAAAATTTTTAAGATCTTCACTATTGCCAATTAAGCTTAAGTTGCAAGCACATAAAACTATAATAAAACAATTAGTAATGTGTGGCTCAGAAACCTGGTCATTTACAAAAACATATGAAAGCCTCCTCAACACATGGGAAAGGAAAATCCTGAGGAAAATATTTGGTGCAGTATTTGAATGGAGAATAAGAACAAATAGTGAATTGGGAGACATTTACAAAGCCCTAACAATAGCAGCTTACATTAAAACTCACAGAATGAAATGGTTGGGACATGTGAAAAGGAAGGGAATCCAGAGTCCAGAAGAAAATATTAAATTCAAAACCAGAAGGAAGCCGATCGATTGGACGCGCAAGACATAGAAGGGCGGGCAACGTACAGCAGGATCTGCCTAGTCTGGAGATTCAGAATTGGAGGAGGGTGGCAGCATCGAGGCCTCAATGGCGGATACAAGGCCCTGGTTTTCAATGGACCATAGCGCTGGAAATGATGATGATGCTGACGACGGAACATTTATTTATTTTGTTAAATTGAACAAACTCAATTTATAATGCCAGCTTATTTAAAAGTGTCGGACTGAGGTTAAAACAAATCATGTATAACCGCAAGTTATTATCTGTTTATATATTGTTGTATAATGAGACACAAACTCTATTGATTTGTTTTTCCATTTCTTTATTAGAAATATTAAATAAATTAAACTAATGTACCTTATAGCATATAGGCCTATTGCCAATTTAAGGGTTAATTTAATTTTATGATCTACATTACGACGAAGCAAACAGTAAATTTTAATTTCCTGTTTCAAGTAGTACCCATATCTAATAGTCGAATTTCACATTTTTTTAGAACATCTTCTTCGGTTTATTTTAATAGGCCTATATAATGAGTTTCGTTGTAACACATCGAAATTCGTGATCCCTAGAGCGATTTTAAAATGTTCCTTCTTTCCGGTGAATTTCCACACGTAATGGTCCGATTTTACTGGTTAACGAACTTGATCTTACTTTCCTTTTAAGTTAATTGCTATATACCAAGTTTGGTTTCGAAGAAATAAAAATTGCGACCACTAGAGCAATAAGGGCAAAACACACACACACACACACACACACACACATATATATATATATATATATATATATAACATTTGGTCATGGTCATGTTCTATGCCTAATAGATAGGATCGATATTTTTCAAAAATATTTTCATGATAACCTCAATAGTTTAATCGCTTCAAAATTTGCTAATAAGAGATCTCTCACTACCACTTCGCTTTTATTTCTCCATTAAATGTTGTATTATTAAGTCATATGAAGAGTTATCAATAAATGTCTGATGCTATATTGTTATTCAATAATATAACATCAGGCTATTCACCGCTTTCCGGGCACCCCAACCTCAGAAGTGGGTTACAATAACGCCTTGCCAGGAGAGAATACTACAATGTGGTGGCATTAATAGTATATTACGATGCGAGGTTGGAAAGTGGTTTTTACAGAAGGGAGGAAAATGTGTAAAAACCGAGCGATAGACAGATTTTTAATTTCCGAGATTCTGTAAAACACTTCACAAACGTGCGTTGTACATCATTTTTTGCGCGATGGTGTTTACAAAATAATAAATAATAGTAAAATACTAACATCTTTGTTGGAAATATTTGCGTTCATTAAAAACAATTGACTAACGTTAACTGTGTGGGCAATGTTTATTAGTTGAAATAGCATGACCGTGAGACCAATTTAGTGACAAAATGGCGGCAAATACGTATTTATTGTTTTATATTGTTTCAAATAAAGTTCAGTTCATTTAAAATGCAGTGATTTTTTCGTATAATGTATATTAAGAGCACCTTTTGGATATTTTTTGTATATACATTGCATGTCACGTCCACCGCTGTTATCTCGAGGTAACGTGCTGCCTTGTCACGCAGCGGGCCCGAATTCGATTCTAGGTCAGGACAGGCTCCTGGGTGAAGTTTTTTTCGGGGGTTTTCCTCACCTGTAAGACAAATGTCAGGAAGCTTAGGGCCTAAAGGTCCCCGAAAATCATCCGACATCATTATCATCCTTATCATTATTATCGTCATCCTTCACCGGTGTGGAAAGCAACGGGAAGCTAACACACCTATAATTCCCTAGTAAAGCTGCAAGGCATAGCATGAAAATGCTAAGATTGCAGTGAAAGACCTGCCCATGGGTAGAATTACTATGGATGGATGGATGGATGGACATTGTATGTAGTGTACATGATGACAGTGGTTTTACTTCCCACACGCGTGTTTGTAATATATAATATTACAGTATAGTTATTTAGGTTGGCAACCCCGAAATGTAGGAAGTTTAACATTTAATAATGGTCTCCATTGCTGTAAGTACGACAAAACGCACTATGCGCAAGAAAAAATTGTTATTCATCTTTACTTTAGAACCATTTAAGCTATTCCAGTTCTTGGAAGCTTGTGTTTATTAGTTCTAATGGTACTTGCTGGGGATGGGGCAAGAAATATTGTCATGGAATTTCGGCCAGTATGCCACCAGTGCTCATCTAGTGATAAATTTGGGCAAATAAAATAAAATAAAATAGCGGCTCCAGTATAATATAACCAGGTATAACGACTGGGGCACGCGGCATTTTTACTAAATTTCCCCCTACATTGGTGTGATTAACACATGTGGATGTGAGGACAGCATCCGGCTTGTTAGACCATGGCATTCTAGGCCGGTAGTAGGCTACTATGGAGTTAATAATTTATTCAATATTCTCAGGCTCTTAAAAGAATCTTAAGCCTGAAAAAAGAGGCCACTAAACAAAATTACAAACATTCATCATCTTAGTGGCCACCTAGGCGTCTGATTGCGTCGGTATGCTGACCACATGCCACTTATAACTAGGCTTCATGATTTTTTCACACACAAGATTCTGAATTATTGGTTCGGAGGGAGGTTAAATATCTGGCGTTCACTCGTAAGGGGCGGTTCAGTACAGTGAATGTAAATAGTGGAGCATATCATTAATATATTAACGACCGCACTGCAACTAAGTTAAACTACTGATCTGGATGACAACGTACTCCTCATACAAACACAGCGTTCCTAAATAAACAACGTAGGTTCATATAAACTGCTTGTACCTTTGACTGACGTCATTAATTATCATAAGTAATGCCACGAGTGATTTCCAAATTATCGATAAATTCACGACTCACGAAGTGAGGAGTTGTTTTATGTAGAGAATTTGGAAATCAGGAGTGGCATTTGTTAGGACTCTTTAACGAATAAAATTAAGCTGTACACTCACACATCATTATTTAAATATAGTTATTTTAAAATATTTATTTATTTAATGTAAGCGGCGATATTTGAAAACAAATGACAAACGATTGGTATACGTTTCATTTGCTTCCTTTGTTCATCACTGCAACCAGATCATATTATTTATTGCCAAAGGATAGCAATATTTTAAGAATGCATCCTAGTGGACACATTTATAACCAACATTATAGGTATTAACAAGCGAATGATGACAAATCAAGAGCTTCAGAACATTTTAATATTACTACTACTTATAGGTATTAATTAATTTCTGATGTCCTATGATGTAAATATGTCAATTATATTTTTCTGCAACGTCATTTCTTGGAAAATAATTTGTTTAAGAATGTGCAAACAGTAGTTTTATTTTTGTGGTACAATCAATTGCTACAAATGTTTTTATATTATCTTCCGCAAGCACTTTCAGCTGACATTCATGGACTATATATACAATCTAGTCACTGCATCCCCAGGAGCTAGTCACTGCAAAATAATGCTATGACATATAGTACAGTTATTTGGTAGTTTTACCTGGAAAGTTTTCCGGGAGTTTTGAAAATGGGCAATTTTATAGATTTCGATGTGCTCGTTCCGAATTTCAACTTTGCCATCTCGTATCTTTGCCGCTCGAGCCGTCATCTTGAAAAAATAGCGCCTAATAGCAGTTTTTTGATAATATCTCCTTTCCGACTTATTTCATGATAAAACATCTATACATAAAATTAAACTAGAGAACATTTCCTACAATTCGTGTAATAACCTTTTTTTGTAAAATCAGTAGTTTCGGCGTACGAGCGCCGCAAAGTGTAGATCAACACGCGTTTAGGCAAAAAAAAAAAAAAAAAAACTCATTTCCACTCCATCTTGAGGTAGAGTAAGCGGCGCGTTTTTTTTATCGTGGTATCCCCAGTAGACCTAACCCACATGCAATTCACTATTCCAAAATTTAGCGCATTTTCCTTCTCTTCGCTGTTCTTGAAGGACCAGATGTTGCGAGTTCATTGTCTTTAGTACCGATCGAAACGTCACAGACCGTACTTTCTTCCACATCATCCGCGATGGGATTACGTATCAGTTTCATCGCATTCCTCTTCGTTCTCGATTTCATCATAAGTTTGCTCGAAAATAGTCTCCGTTTCATCCTCTTCATCGCTATCTTGTGATAGAACTTGCGAGTTACTACAGGCACCACTACAATTCGTGCATATAACGGAGCACTTTAACCCAACCTTTCTGCATCCACAGGCTTTCTGACACTTCTTTTTGCATTCGCTGGGGGCTCGAATGTGGTGAAAGGAATTAGCCCGTTCTTGTTTCTTTTCCATTCTTATTGCTCTGCATTTTGTTTATTCCCATACCACTGCTGAAGCTGGTAATAAGTTGTCGTGCTGCGGCTTCTGTTGGTGGTATCGACGCAATATTAAATTTGCTTTTACGGTATATGCTGATGTTGTGAAGCATGCATATCTATAGTTGTTTGAAGACATACTTTTCTTACATTTCACATTAGTCTAACTGTATAATTCAAGAAGGAAGCGTTCTCCAGGTTTAGCAATGATCTCTGGATCAGCATTTGGATTTTTTAATACCTGGATAACCTCATTTAAATTTCATTTTTCCGTGATTAAATAATACAGATGTTGTATCACAGTCACTGAAGGCATGCACGAATAAAATATGATCTGCGACTGTTTTAACTAGGATACTTTTTGTGTGACTATATTTGTTGCGAAATATTTCCTTTTCCTGGTTTCAGAATATATATATATATATATATATATATATGTGTGTGTGTGTGTGTGTATGAACACGTAGATAGAGCGGTCAATAGAATAAGAATATCTATATATCATCGACGGAGGATACTTATATCGAGTCATTTGGCATTTCGGTGAATTGTTTTCATCCATTTGCAATAAATGCATTACCTACGTTCGATCGAACTAAACATCCAATGCCATTATGATAATTGACGGATATCCGGAATATGTAGCAAACCATAGAACCAAATATACGGAGCAATCCCGATCACTAAAAACTGCTTCAGTAGACATAATTTCTGACGAGACAATGATCCCAACTGTGTCACAAAATAAATTCCTGGGCAATGATGCAAACATGAACAGCCTCATTGGAATGTTGAAGACAAAATTTGAAGCTGAGAATTTCATGGTTAAACAAGCTACGGAAGATGTTGATACGCTAATAATCAATACAGTAATAAACGTTTCATCGGCATTTGATTTCGTAATGGTTGTCGCCGAAGATATATATCTTCTTGTTCTTTTGACGGCTCTATCTACGCGTTCAAACATATATATATATTCTGAAACCAGGAAAAGGAAATATTTCGCAACAAATATAGTCACACAAAAAGTATCCTAGTTAAAACAATCGCAGATCATATTTTATTCGTGCATGCCTTCAGTGACTGTGATACAACATCTGCATTATTTAATCACGGAAAAATGAAATTTAAATGAGGTTATCCAGGTATTAAAAAATCCAAATGCTGATCCAGAGATCATTGCTAAACCTGGAGAACGCTTCCTTCTTGAATTATACAGTTAGAGTAATGTGAAATGTAAGAAAAGTATGTCTTTAAACAACTATAGATATGCATGCTTCACAACATCAGCATATACCGTAAAAGCAAATTTAATATTGCGTCGATACCACCAACAGAAGCCGCAGCACGACAACTTATTACCAGCTTCAGCAGTGGTATGGGAATAAACAAAATGCAGAGCAGTAAGAATGGAAAAGAAACAAGAACGGGCTAATTCCTTTCACCACATTCGAGCCCCCAGCGAATGCAAAAAGAAATGTCAGAAAGCCTGTGGATGCAGAAAGGTTGGGTTAAAGTGCTCCGTTATATGCACGAATTGTAGTGGTGCCTGTAGTAACTCGCAAGTTCTATCACAAGATAGCGATGAAGAGGATGAAACGGAGACTATTTTCGAGCAAACTTATGATGAAATCGAGAACGAAGAGGATTGCGATGAAACTGATACGTAATCCCATCGCGGATGATGTGGAAGAAAGTTCGGTCTATGACGTTTCGATCGGTACTAAAGACAAATGAACTCGCAACACCTGGTCCATCAAGAACAGCGAAGAGAAGGAAAATGCGCTACATTTTGGAATAGTGAATTACATGTGGGTTAGGTCTACTGGGGATATCACGATAAAAAATCGCTCCGCCTACTCTACTTGAAGATGGTGTGGAAATGAGTTTTTTTTGGCCCAAACGCGTGTTGAACTACACTTTGCGGCGCTCGTACGACAAAACTACTGATTTTATAAAAAAAGGTTATTACACGAATTGTTCTCTAGTTTAATTTTGTATATAGATGTGTTTATGATGAAATGAGTCGGAAAGGAGATATTATCAAAAAACTATTTTTAGGCACCATTTTTTCCAAGATGGCGGCGCAAGCAACAAAGATACGAGATGGCAAAGTTGAAATTCGGAAAGAGCACATCGAAATCTATAAAATTGCCCATTTTCAAAAGTCCCACAAAACATTCCAGGTAACCTCTTTTTTAGAACCAATGACTGTACTACTTTTCAGAATGTTAAAAAGGAGGAGCTCTCTTTAATATGATAAACTTCTTTGATAAATTCGAGGTGAAACACGACTGTGATTGGTTGTAATTAAAAAATCGTTGAAATGTGATTGGTCATTGAATCCCATCTGGGGCATGAGTTAAATAGTCAGGAGAAACTACACGATCCAATATAATTCCGTTGGCAATATCGAACCCGTAGGTTCATGGGCGCTCGGACATAAGATCTCCATACATCTCTATCCTGAGCTAATGTTTTCCAAACATTCCCATATAATCTACTTTTTTGAAATCATGGTCAACGTTATTTTCCCACCTCATTCTTGGCAACCCACTGGGTGTTTTTCCTCTGGCTTTCCTACAAAAAGCTTCATGCGTGTCTTTCATTCCCCATTCCTGCCACATGTCCTGCCCATCGCAATTTATGAAACTTAACTGTCCTTATTACATCTGGCTTCCTATAAAGATCATGTAGTTCACAGTTATATAGTCTTATCCATTCACCAGTCTGTTCATCTCTCTTTGGTCCAAAAAGTTTCCTTAGAACTTTATTCTCAAATACTTGTAATCTCCTTTCCTCCCTTAAAGTAAGAGTCAGTGTTTCGCATTCATATAATATAACTGGGAGAATAACAATTTTCTATATTTTTTCTGTTTAACATTTTTTAAAAGGAGTTGGGACGACAAGAGTCCCTGTAATGCATAATATCATACGTTTCCAGAATTGAGCCTATGTGTAATTTCTTTGTACATCTCATTCCTATTTGTGATCATTTGAAATCAGCCACTTCTTCAAAATTTCTCTCATTTCTAATTAGCTGTCCATTTCCATTATATAATATATTTCTATGTGTGACCATATATTTAGTTTTATTGATATTTACTTCCAGTCCCAATTTCTTAGTGTTACGCAATAGTGTGTGCATATTGGCTCTTAGTATCTCCTCGCTATCATCCAATAGTACTACATAATCAGCATAAACTAATAGCTTATTAATAAATTCTTCATCCTCTAAAGTTTTGATGGTATGCTCTAGTACAAAATTAAATAGTAGAGAAGATAGTATCCGAAAAGTGTTTGCCTACACGCACCCTATGCTTCGTGCCTTTTGAAAACATTCGTACAAGTCTAACTAACATATATTTATATTATTATTATATTATTATTATTATTATTATTATTATTATATTATTATTATTATTATTATATTATTATTATTATTATTATTAGAGAATTTAATATACCAACTTTTATGATATTCATTGATTATCATAAAGCCTTCGACACAGTAAACAGAATAAAATTATGGGATATCTTACATAATGCAGGAATACCCAAGCATTTAATTCAAGCGATTCAAAGCATGTATCATAACATACGAATTCGAATAAAAATAAATAATCAAATCAGATAGACTAATATCCCAAGGTGTAAAACAAGGCTGTCCATTTTCCCCTCTTCTATTTAATTTATATATGAATGAAATCATAAAATTATGGCAAAACCAATCACAATCACACTTTATGATTTATGGTCGACCCCTGAACACATTAATGTATGCAGATGATCAAGTAATATTGGCTACTTCTGAAGATCACCTACAAAGAGCAGTACATAGATTGTCAAATATAACCCAAGATTATAATTTACAAATTTCGGTGAGTAAGACAAAAACTATGGCGTTTCAAGGGAAAATACCGATACGAACTAAAATTGTTATTAACAACAATATAATAGAACAAGTTAATAACTTTACTTATCTTGGCAGCAATCTTTCCTACGACACATGTAAAGACATAGACATAAAATTGGTCAAATTTCAAAAACTTATAGGAACAATAAAAAGCATTCTTTTCCGAAAAGTACGCCCAGATACAATTCTAAAATTTTATAAACAATGGCTCTTCCAACTCTACTTTATGGTTCTGAAACCTGGACTCTTACTACAGGTAAATTAAATAGGATAGCAGCTGCAGAAATGAAGTTATTAAGACCTTTAGCGGGTTATACGCTTTATGATCACATACGTAATGAAGATATCCGCAAAGCTCTCAACACACCAGCAATAACTGAAATCATTCAAAAATATCAAAATAATTGGCATGAACACCTTCTGAGGATGCCAAACAATAGACTACCTCTGCAGCTATTGAACTACAGACCCACAGGGCGAAGAGACCCAGGAAGACCTAAGAAGAGATGGAGGGATCAACTGGGCGTTTTCCCTCTGGCTTTCCTACAAGAAGCTTCCATGTAAGTCTTTCATTCCCCATACGTGCAACATGTCCTGCCCATCGCAGTCTACGAGACTTAACTGTTCTTATTAGGCCTATATCTGGCTTCCTATAAAGATCATGTAATTCATTGTTATGTAGCCTTCTCCATTCACCTGTCTGTTCATCTCTCTTTGGTCCAAAAATTTTCCTAAGTACTTTATTCTCATATAATTCTAATCTCCTTTCCTCCCTTAAAGTAAGAGTCCATGTTTCGCACCCATATAATATAACTGGTAGAATAATAGTTTTATATATTTTCAGTTTAACGTTTTTTGAAAGGAGTTGGGACATCAAGAGTCTCTGCAATGCATAATAGCATGCATTTCCAGAATTGAGTCCATGTTTAATTTCTTTGTGCATCACATTCCTATTTGTGATTATTGTTCCTAGGTATTTGAATTCAACCACTTCCTCAAAATTTCCCTCATTTGTCATTAGCTGTCCATTTCCATTGTACAATGAATCTCTACGTGTGACCATATATTTGGTTTTATTGATATTTACTTCCAGTCCTAATTTCTTAGTGTTGTCCTTTAGTATCTCCTCGCTATCAGCCAATAATACTACATCATCAGCATAAACTAACAGCTTATTAATACCATTGAGTTGTAAACCTTCCTCATTCTCTAAAGATTTAATGGCATGCTCTAGTACAAAATTAAATAGTAGAGGAGATAGGGCATCTCCTTGCTTTAACCCATTCTGGATTTCAAAAGTGTCCGAAAACTGTTTGCCTACACGCACCCTATTCTTTGTGCCATTTAGACACATTCGTATAAGTCTAACTAACTTTTTAGGAATTCCGAACTCCAGCAGGATACTATATAACTTCTCCCTCTTAATTGAATCATATGCTTTTTTGAAGTCTACATATAGTTGATGTACAGAAATATTATATTCCCATTTCTTTTCTAAAATCTGTCTTATACTAAAAATCTGATCTGTTGTAGACCTGTTTCTTCTAAATGCATATTGATGATCTCCTAGAATGTCATCAATATAGGGACTAAGTCTGCTTACTTATATTTTTGTAAGAATTTTGTACTAATTTTCAAGTAATGAGATGTCCCATGTAGATTGATTGCAAAAAAACCAGTTTTATCTCCTTCCTTATAAATTGGTACGATAATTGGATTCCTTCCATTCATATGGAAGAGCTTCTTCTTCCCAAATCATACTAAGTAACCAGCGTATGTTGTCCATCAATTTTTTTCCCCCTGATTTTATCAGTTCTGCTGGGATCTCATCTGAACCTGATGCTTTATACATCTTCAATTTTTCAATCGCCATTTCAACCTCTAATGCATTTGGTTCTGCGACTAGCATTTCTGCTATCTGTAAATTATCCTTCTCAATGTCCTGTTCTGTATGTACATTTAATAGCTGATTAAAGTAACTTTTCCATATATTTAATATACTCCTGGAATCTGCAATCATGTCCCCGTTTTAATTTCGAATTATGTTTGTTCTAGCCTGAAACCCTTTCTTCTCTATACTAATTCCCTGATATAATTCTCTAATGTTCTTATTTTTTGCAGTCATTTCAAGATCATTAATCTTCTCTCTCAAATATTCCCTCTTTTTTACTCTTTAGTAACTTGGTGGTTTCCCGTCTAATACTACCCAATTGCTCTAAATTTACCTCATTTGGCTCGTGTAACCATGTCATTTTTGCTAGCTTTCTTTTCTTTAAAATGTCGGCACATTTCTCATCAAACCATTTCTTGTTTTGCCTCTTTTTTAAACAACCAATGCTTTCTGACGCTGACAATTTAATAGTATCTCTTATAGCCTCCAATTCTTTATTTATGTCAGTTCTTCATCGTTTGCCACATTGTCATCTGAAGATTCCAGTACTTCAAATCTATTAGCAATTTTGATTTGGTATTCTTGCCGCATTTCATCATTTTTCAGGTTTTTTAATTCAAATTTTACAGAATCATCTTTAGCGTTTGTCCCTCTCATAAGTGATAGCCGTTGTCTGATTTTCACTCTGACCAGATGATGATCCGAATTGCAGTCTGTCCCTCTAACTGATCTAACATCGATGATGCTACTGTGCCAGCGTTTATCCACTAATACATGATCTATCTGGTTCCGAGTTTCTACATCTGGGGACGTCCAGGTGTATTTATGAATATTCTTATGCTGAAATGTTGTGCTCTTAACAATGCGATTTTTCGATGTGGTAAATGTGACTAATCTAACCCCGTTGTCGTTACTATCTTCATGAAGACTGAATTTGCCTATTGTTGGTTTGAATATATCTTCCCGCCCCATTTTTGCATTGAAATCTCTTAAGACAATTTTCATATGATATCGTGAAAGGCTATGAAATAAGCATTCTAATTCTTCATAGAACTCATCCTTGATCTTGTCATCTTTATCTTCTGTGGGGGCATGTACATTTACAATTATAAAATCATGTCGTTTACCCTTTAGAATTATGTATGATATCCTATCACTAACAAACTTAATATCTCGGATAGCGGATAGGATCCTCCTTCTGACTAAAAAATCCGTTCGAAATGCAGGTATTTCTGCACCCCCGTAGTATAATGCAAACCTTCCTGATTCCTGACTACCTTCTCCTGGCCACCTAACTTCCTGTAAAGCTACTATATCCAAAGGCGATTTATCTAATTCCCGCGTTAATATATCTAGCGCCCCGCTACTGTATAAAGTCCTAACATTCCATGTTTCTAGGAACATATCCCTGTGTTTGAGCCTTTGGCATGGGTTCCCTGAAGTAGTCCCTACCGGAGAACCGAAGGGGGGACTATTTGACCTCCGGAAAATTTTACCCCAGTTGAACCCATGTCCGCATTTCTTGACGGTTGTATTTTTACGGTGAAAGATCGTCACTCTTTCGACCAAGGTACTTTTTTCGTCTGCCTTACCACCTTCGACCAGTCCGGCATGGGTAACCCTATCGGCAGCAATGCTACCGCCGACATAGCTCTCACGATCATTTAAGCACGCAAGCCACTCACGACAAGGTAAAGATACCATGGATATCTGTGAATATTCTCATGGCTTTTGTATTGGTTGTTTTCACTGCTCCTGTTACGGTACTAACATTCTCAGCAAGAATATAATGGAGACTGTTCACTGAAAGATGTCCAGATGACATAATAAAATATTAATTTTATTTATTTAGTCTGGCGGAGTTAATGCCAGTGGCCTTTCTTCCATTCACCAGGGCAAACATATGTTACATTTAAATAAAAAAAATGCAATAATATGCCATACTAAACAATCAATTATGTGGCCAAACTGAACAATAATAAAAATAATGTCTAAAAATACAATAACATTAAAAATAATTAAATTAAAACTAATGAAACAATTTGTACACAAAGGAATACGGTAACAGCTCGAATCTACTATACTTAAAAAAAAAGATGGTAATGGCCTGTAATGAATTTATCTATGGTATATATATATATACGTATATAAGGGAAATTATGGGTGTACAAGAGGAGCCGGACATCGTAGACATTATAGAAAAGAAAAGATTACAGTGGTATGGTCATGTCAAAAGAATGCCAGAGCAAAGATTGCCTAAAATTGTTATGGAATGGATCCCAATAGAAAGGAAGAAGACCGAAGAAAACTTGGATAGAAGGGGTACAAGCAGCTATGAATATCAGAGGATTGGAGGAAAACAATGGATAGACAGAGTGGAATGGCGTTTGGTTTCCGGAAGACGGCGGCAGCTGCCATGATACCGGATGTTGATGATATATATATATATATATATATACACATATATATATATATATGTTATACAGACTCAGAGTTCCGGGTTCGAATCCCGTCCAGGCATTTATTTTTCTTATCGTACCATATATATGTATATATATATATATATATATATATATATATATAAGACATTAGATAAAAATATTGATAAATCTTAATACTATTTTTATTAAATAAAGGAAACACAAATCATTAATTGTTAAAAAATATTAGTGAGATATTTCTGTTAATAATTTTATTTTCAGTTTGTTTCTGAAAGATGGTAGAGTTTGGCAGTCTCTGACGTAGGGTGGAAGAGAATTCAATGTTCTAGCAAGAGAAACTGTAAAAGATTTTGAGTAATAGGTAGTGTGATGAGGAGGGATATAAAGGACAATCTGTTGATGGGATCGGCTATCTAATTTATGTGTATCATAGAGCCTAACGAAGAGATGTGATAAATAATTCGATAATGATGTGTAATATTTTATAGAGAAGAGATATGGAATGGGCGGTTCTGCGATCTTGTAGACAAAGAAAGCCATGACAATATTGTTCCAGGTATGGTGTAACGTGATCAAAATCTGCGAATACCACAAGTAAAACGTATGCAAGAATTATGAACAAGTTGAAGTCTTTGGGTAAGAAAGTATGTCTGTAAAAAAGAGTATCATAATAATCAAAATGGGCATTGGAAGTGTTTATACTAACATTTTCCTTAGAATAATTATTGATAAATAATTTCTTATTCGATTTAATGAATGTATTATTGAGAACATTGTTTTGTCAATCTGGTTTATTTCTTTACTCTAATTTAGATTTTTATCCTTAAATACTCCTAGATTTTTTACTGTCTCATTATAAGGGAGATGGTTTCAAGTGTATATTTCTGATTAATACTGTTAATAAATTACCTGTTAGTAGACCTAGTAGTTCCTCCTGGAAGCATAGGGCCTTTGTAAAAACATGCCACCAAATTCTGCTCTTTGCTAATTTTTTTTTTACTTCATTCCATATTTTCTTTTTTGTTCAATTTTTGTTGTTATTGTGTTGCTCTGTGCAATTGTCTGTCTTCATTTTTCCCTAGGCAATCCCCGTGGAATCTATTCGAGAGCTCTCTTTGGACACTCTTTAATTCTCTTCTCAGCGTGTCTCCAATCCATTTCTTTTTACGATATTTAATCTCCTTCCAGATTTAATTTTGTGGTTTTCTTCCCTAATTCTTCATTTGACATGGCTTTTGACCACTAGTTTCTCATAAGTAATGCCACGAGTGATTTCTAAATTTATCTAGAGAATTCGGAAATCAAGAGTGGTATTTGTTAGGACTATTTAACGAATAAATTCTTCATTTGACATGGTTTTTTGCCCACTAGATTCTCATAAGTAATGTCACGAGTGATTTCTAAATTTACCTAGAGAATTCGGAAATGAAAGAGTGGTATTTGTCAGGACTATTTAACGAATAAATTCTTCATTTGACATGGTTTTTGACCACTAGATTCTCGTAAATAATACCAGGAGTGATTTATTAATTGCTCTAGAGGATTTGGAAATCAAGAGTGACATTTGTTAGGACTAAAAAGTAAAGTGATCCCACAACAGGCCTCAGGAGGCCCTTGGGGTAGTAGGAGGTTAAGGCTCCCACTTTTTCTAGATAATCGGCACTTTATGTCAGCCGGGTAGTCAGCCCTGCGTGACGGCCGCCTTTACCCCAGAACAAGCGTCTGGTACTCATTTCAGTTAGAGGCTGAGTCGACCCCAGGGCCATAGTGCCGCCAGAGGGTTTGGGTCAGTTTAAAAATCCTGACCCCAACGTGACTTGAAACCTCGACCCTCCGGCTTGTAGCTCAGTACCTTAACCACTACGCTACGGCTATTTAACGAATAAATTCTTCATTTGACATGGTTTTTGACAACTAGATTCTCGTAAATAATGCCAGGAGTGATTTATAAATTGATCTAAAGGATTTGGAAATCAAGAGTGGCATTTGTTAGGACTATTTAACGAATAAAATTAAACTGTTTACTCAAAAATCATTATTTAAATATAGTTACCGGTATTTAAATATATTTATATATTTAATGTAAACTGCGATGTTTGAAAACAAATCAGAAATGTTTGGTTATGTTTCATTTGTTCATTCATTGCAACTTGATCATATTATTTATTGCCAAATAGGATCGTGATATTGTAAGACTGCACCCATTGGAGAAAAAATGAAACACATCAAACTGTATAGTATAACCAACATTATAGGCTATAAATTAATTTTTTTAGTAAAAAACTCAGTAAAAATCATTTTTTTAAAAACACAAATTATCAAATGTGTAGTTCGAAGTGTGTTTGTTGGAGAGTCAGTCACTGCAAAATATTACTCTTACCTGCTCAGAATTTTAAAATTGAAGAGCTTCCTTTATCATAAAAGCAGGAGCTAGTAAAGAGAAATCGATAAAGAGCGAGATGAAACACGACTGTCATTGGTTGTAAAATAAAATTCATTGAAACGTGATTGGCCATTGGGGCATGAGTTAAGTAGTCAGGATAAGTATTTGGCATATGTTTATATCACCACTACAGCCCATTTCCAGCCCTGACCTCTGATAAGATATTCCTTCATTCATTCCCGTCCAACACCTTCCTTCTCCATTCTCTAACACCAAGTTTGTTAAGATCCTCGTCTGTTACATCTAACCATCTCAGCCCTGGTCTGCTTACTCTTCTACTTCTTTCAAGTTTCAGCATTGTGAGTTTCTTTTTAATAGGACTGTCCTTCTATTTTCATTCACTGTTCCTCCTGAGGGCTTTCCTCTCAATTTTTTCTTCACTACTTTTTCGAGAGTAGCCAACATTCTTTACAGACCTTATTTATACAAGGTTAATTTAGTTTTTAAATTCATGAAATGTGATTCATGTGTTTTTGAGAAAATAATAGCATATTATATTCAATAGAATTCTGTTTTTTATTTATTTTACTATACACTATTGTTACAGTAAAATGCACGAACGAACGGTCGTATTTATGTGACCTTTGTGCATCTACGTCATAATGCTTTCAGAGAATCTGAATCTCCGGCTCTGAAGTTTTCACGACAGTGTTGCCGTTATGGATATTCAGTGGGAGGGGCCGCTTTATGTATGCGGTTAGCAGAAATACAGCTGACAACATATCAGCAATTTCAAAACTTACTTGCGCGCAATAGCGGCGTCAAGAGCAGTGATTGGTTGTGACAGACGGTAACTACCACTTCAACTAGTCTCTTATTGGATGTAGAGGACGAATTTCTCTTTTTTACCCCTCGTACAACCTAAACGTCAGAGCCTGAGATCCAGCGGCTGGACTTTAGTTGATGTTCGTGTAAACTCTCGATAGCTCTGTAATCCACTGAATGTTGATAGGAGGGCAGATCCATGATGCGCTAGACAGGACTAACCCGTCTTCCGTTCGTGCCGAGAGCTGTGGTTATAATTGATCCAAATATTTAAATTCCTCAATGATTTCAAATTTACAGCTTTCAATCTGTTTACATGTAGGGCCTACCTGTAATTTATTATATAATGAAGTTGTTACTTTTCACGTTTCATATTCACATAGGAAATATATTTTTCAAATTGCTATTAAATAGAAATTACTTTACAGTGTTATTCATTTTGTTCAATCCTTATATAACTTCACAAATTTTCACATGTTAATGTAAAATATATGAAATATCCCTCAAATGGAGATTTTTGGTTTTGTTGTTTTTGTGGGAAGTTCAAAATGGCTGTTACAAAAGAAGATCTGGTACAGAAGGAATTGATGGTCACCTCTATGAAATTAAGATGACGGCACTTGTATATCTTCGAAGTCTTCAAACAGGTCAAGAATTTCGAATTGCATCAAATATGGATGCTGCTGGTGGTTTTGATGATATTGTTATCACAATAGGAAATCGTTCTGCATTTGTTCAGTTGAAACATAAAAAGATTGTGAAAAACAAAGATAAGGAAGAATATGATGGAAAAGGGAAGCATGAATCTAAAGACAAAAATAAGAAAACAAAGGAAGAAATGAAGGTTGATAAAGCTGAACTAATAAAACTTACGAGTAAAGGAATTTTCTCTCTACTGAGATACTACAAGAAATACTTAGAAGTCAGACAATTTTGGGAAACGGATGAAGATTTACAGTTATGTGGAAGATTAGAAGATACCATGTTTATTTTGTTTACAAGTGCTAAAATGGATAAAGGATTGGGAAGAATAGCTGACGTAACTGATATGCATAAACTGGTGAATGCAGGAGGCAAGTGCATGTGTTTTAAAGAGGAAAACGATACATTTTTTATCACATTTTCGAAAATTTTGTTCAGCTATCAGAAGCAGTTGAGAAAAATGATGACAGAATCCAACCTCTTCAAGAATTAAATAAAGCATATGGAATATTCAGTGGGCATAAACCAAGTGAAGATGCATTTTTAAAGTTTTCATCAGAAATGAAACCTCTTGGTGGATGGAAACATTACCAGGAATTCTTGTCTCAGTTGTGTTTCTGCACGGAACAGACAAATGAGGCTGATCTTGACAGTATGATCAAATCTGAGATGCGTACTCTTTGTGGTACAGATGAACCATATCTCAAGTTTGTTGATAATGTGCAGAAATTGATAAGAGAAAGTAATGCTTACCTAACACAAGAAAGTAGTTTTGGTTGCAAATTCATTGCATCATGTATTGATAATATTACTAAAAACATACCAAAATTAAATGACATAAAATTCATAAATAGTGCATGTCAGATAATTAAAAACAGCTTATCATCTGATTGTAACAAATTGTACATTATGTCAGATTATAGCAACTTAACTTGTTTAAAAATTATGCAGAGTTCAGAATTACAACTTGTTGTTGATGCAAACATTTTGAAACATTCTCTTGATCAGGTTTTAGCAGTATTAAAACTGAGAAAATGGGATGTTTTGATAATTGAAGGCATGTTAGAGAAGGATACATTATTTAATCTTGTCCATGGAGTACAATACAAACATGACACAAAACTAGTAATAGTAGAAAATAGTAGTCGAAATGTCAATTTGTTCCAAATGCATCAGTTTAATATTTTCACTGGTAATTTCCAGCTTACCCAACTAGATGAGGTTTCTCAGCAAAAAGTCATTGAAAGCCAAGTTATATTCCAAGGTTTCCCTGTGAAACTTCATTCTCTGGCTGATGTATCTGTCTTACAAGGTTGTCTAACTGATGAATTAGTAGTTCAGCTTCTGATTGAAGGTGATGCTGTTCTAATTGGAACAAAATTACATGAACAGATTCATCATTATGTGCCACGTATTTTTTCAAGAAGAGAATACATTAATGAAGATGTATTGAGGGAAGCAAATATTAAATTTGCCATTACAGAAACATTTGGAAATAAACTTGAACATTTATTACCATATGGCACAAAAGTTGAAACATTTAACAATGCCAGTTCTATTAAACAAGATACTTGCAAATACTTCCTTATAAATAATGATGATGATTTTGGTAAACTCTGTAAAATTTATGAAAATATTCACTGTCTTGAATTGAAAGAAAATAATTTAGTTTGGAAGAAATCAAAAGGAGATCTATTGCCTATAAGAAAGCACCTGAAACCTACAAACGTTAGTTATTGCAGTATTGAAGAGATTATAGAATTACCACAACAGATGGTTCTTTTTGTTGCACCTCCAGGGATGGGGAAAACAACTGAAATATGCAATATTGCTCATGTAATGAAACAAAATGACCCTTCATTATGGGTAATAAATATTAATTTAAATGAATGTGCAAACATACTGAATCGAGAAGTTAACAGTGAGGAGTTTCTCTTGGAAGCTCTACAACTAGATTCATTTGATAGACATCTCTTGGAGAAATCATGTAGCAAAGTTGTTATTCTTCTTGATTCTTTTGATGAGATTAGTCCCCTTTATTCTGATCAAGTGTTACTCTTGTTGAAACAATTCATAGCCAAAAACTATTTCAAAATATTTATAACATCTCGAGTACTATCAAAACAATATTTGGAAGAAAATTTAAATATATTATCTTTTTCAATTGAACCATTCACACAGAATGATCAAGAAAATTTCTTAAAAAAGTATTGGGAACCCAGAAATGTAGGTACTTTCGCTTTGTCAAAGTTTATTTCATCACTTCTTGAACGAGTTGAAGGTTCCCTCAGTGGCAGAATGAAAGATCTAACAGGAGTTCCTCTTCAAACTAAAATGCTTGCTGAAGTTTTTGAGGAAGAAGCTGCACATTATTGTGAGACTGGCGAATTAAGAGTTACTCAAAGTTTGGATGTACTTGAGCTCTATGATAAATTCATTGATATGAAATGGCAGGTTTATTGCAATAAAATTAACATGGATAATAAAAATGCTTTTATTGTGCAATTAATGAAGGAACAAAAGACAATTTTCCTAGAAGATAATTTTTGTGCTGCATTAATAGCATTACTGTATGATAATGAAATTGAAAAATTCAACGATCGAGATAAATTTAAGAAAATAAATAAAACATTTGTAGAAAAGTTCAAAGATGGTAAGGAAAGAATTGGAATTGTTACACTATGAACGAAAAAGCTGTATTTACTCACCGAACTTTCAGTGAGTATTTTGTTGCATTGTTATTTTCAAACAGCTTAGAATCTGAATTAACTGGTATCAGAAATGTATATCTTAACATCAACTATAAAGTTGTTCAAACATTTTTTGATAAATTATTGGTTAAAGATTTTGAGTTGCACAATGCAGTTCTAAATGAACAAAAACAAATAGTTGAAAATTTGTTATGTGAAAACAGAATTAATGTTAACAAAAGAGATGGACAAGGAAGAACAGCTTTGCACTTAGCTGTCATGAATTTTTTTAATAGAGAACAAAATTATTATGATGTTGATATGGCAAATGATGACATTATTAATCTGTTAATTGACAATGGTGCTGTTCTTAATTGTAAAGATGAACTTTTAAATATGAAACCAATTAAACTTGCAGAGGAAATTGGAGCTTGGTCAGTAGTTGAACAGTTTTTGAACAAAGGAGCAGATAACATGGATTTAGTTAAGATCAGAAGTAATTTACAGTCATGCATTCAAAGTCAATATAATTATATAAACAAAACGTGTGTAGCCGATGGAGCTGGAAGAATCGTATGCTATCAAGTGAACAAATTCATTGAAGAAACATTGAAACTTGCTGTTGGCAGTGGACTAAGTAATTTGGTGAAATTTATGTTAGAAATGGCGGTAAGTGTCAATTGTGAAATATATGAATCAAAGGACATCAAAACCTCCATGCTGCATAGAGCTGCAAATTATCAGAATGCGAAGATGGTGCAGTTTCTTATAGACGAAGGTGCAGATGTTAAAGCTAGGTCAACTGAAGATGGAGAAACTCTATTAATGATAGCTGCTAAATTATTTAATACATCAGTTACTGAAATTCTAATTAAAAATGGAGCTTCTGTAAATGAGTTGAATGTAAAAAGTGAATCTCCGCTAGCCATGGCAGCTTCAAAAAGAAACTGTGACATGATGCAAGTACTGCTGGATAATGGAGCAGATATTGAACTAGGAAAGATTACTCCACTTATGTCTGCAGCACTGAGTGGAAGTGTGCAGGCAGCTGAGCTTCTTATTGAACGAGGAGCTAATATTAATGCTAGAAATGTAGATGGAGACACAGCATTATCGAAAGCTAAATTGATGAGAAATAGTACAATGGTAAAGTTGTTATTAGAAAAAGGAGCTAATGATGAGTTGCACGATAAAAATATGGCAAATGCTTTATTGTTTGCAGTTTCAAACACCAATTTGAAAGTAGCAAAAGTTCTATTGCAGCAAGGAGCTGATGTAAACGCAAGATATACAGATGGCTACACTGTACTTATGAAACTTGTGAAATGATGCAGTTGTTGTTAGACAATAATGCTGATACAGAAATATTTAATAATGATAAACAAACTGCTCTAATGAATGCAGTAACAATTGGAGGAATGAAAGCAGCAGAACTACTTGTAGAATATGGAGCTAATGTAAATGCAACTATTGAACACTCTCCTACAGGTCTCATAATTGCATGTCTCTTATCAAAATGTGAGATGATAGAATTTCTTTTAAAAAATGGCGCTGATCCAAACTTGAGTAATAGACATAATTTTACACCTTTAATGTTTGCCGTGCAAAGATACAATTTGAAAGGAGCACGGTTACTTATGAAACATGGGGTTAATATGAATATGCAGAGTAATGATGGTGGTACTGCTCTGATGGGAGCGGCTCTTATGCGACAATGTAAAATGATGAAGTTGTTAATAGAGAATAAGGCTGATGTAAACTTATGTAATACACGTAAGGTAACACCTCTGATGTGTGCTGTAATGAGTGGAAACACTGAGCCAGTGAGAATACTACTAGAACATGATATTGATGTAAATGCCCAACAAGAAACTGGTGACACTGCACTCATCGTGGCAAGCATTAAAGGGGATCATAAGATGATAGAGTTGCTCTTAGAAAATGGGGCAGACATTAGAATATTTAATAAGTCTCATGAGACACCTCTGATGCGTGCAGCAGAGAATGGCAATATAGAAGCAGCAGAAATTCTTATAAAACATGATATCGACATAAACAAACAAAATGTAGATGGTGCTACTGCACTTTTTAAAGCGAGTAGTAAGGGTGATCATAAAACGATAAATTTATTATTAGAAAATAATGCTGATGTCTATTTATCTAATACATTTAAACAAACTCCTTAATTCAAGCAGTCAAAAGTAAAAATATAGATGCAGTTGAAATTCTTCTGGCATGTGGAGCTGATATAAATGCATCATTTATAAATGGTTGTACTGCTCTTCTGTTATCAGCTGGTATGGGAGATCTTATAGTGATACAACTTTTATTGGACAATGGAGCTGACATGGAGACATTTGATGTCAATAGAAATACTCCATTGATACATGCAGTAGTAAGTGGTAATGTAAACCCAGTTGAAATTCTTTTAACACACGGAGCCAATATAAATGCACAAAATGAAAGAGGCGATACACCTCTTTTGTATCAGCTTCCAAGGGAGATTGTAAAATGATGAAGTTTTTGTTAGACAATGGAGCTGATTTGAAAATATCTAATTATGATAATAACACCCCATTGACATCTGCAGTGCATAGTGGAAAAGTTGAAGCAATAGATGTTTTGATGAAATATGGATCTGATGTAAATGTAAATGAAAATGGAATCTCTGCTATGGTAGCAGCAGCAGTTCTAGATAACACTGAAATGATACATAAAATATTAGAGTATAAAGCTGAAATTGATGGATTAATTAGAACTCCATTAATATACGCAGCTGCAAATGGCAATGAGGAGGCAGCTAATCTCCTTATAAAACATGGCGCAAATGTAAAGTGTCAAGATGTCACTGGTGCTAATGTAATTATGGTAGCTGCTGCTGATGGAAATTGTAAAATGGTACAACTGCTGTTGCAAAATGTCGCTGATTTGAAGGCATTTAATAGACGTAAGGAAAATATAATAAGTTACGCTTTAAAAAGTAACTCTTTGGATATGATGGACTTTATTATAAGCCATTTAAATTATGTAAATGTGAAGGACATCCATGGAATGACATCTCTCATGCAAGCTTCTAAAAAGGGAAATTGTAAAATGATGGCAATTCTGTTGCAGAATGGTGCTAATGTTAATATGCTTGATAATTGCAATACTTCTGCTCTGATGTATGCTGTGAAAAGTGGGAATGTTGAAGCTGTAAAGCTACTGATGGTGCAGATGTAAACACAATTGAAATGAGTTATGTCACTGCTCTTAAAATTGCTACTTATGTTGGAAAATTTGAAATAATACATTTGTTGTTAAGTAATGGAGCCAAGGTTGATATTTTCAATAAATTCGAGTCATTTCCACTGATACAAACTTTTAAAATGGTTAAACAAATTCCATTATTGTGTGCAATACACAACAGCAATGTTAATGCAGCTACACTACTTATGAAACATGGGGCTAACGTGAATACAAAATATGAACATGGAAACACTCCTTTGATAAAAGCTGCATTTACAGGAAATTGTGAAATGATGCAATTGCTTTTAGAAAATGATGCCAATGTTAATAGTGTTAATAACTACAAAGTAACTCCATTAATGTTTGCAGTAAAAAGTAAAAATATGAATGCTGTTGAGCTTCTTTTAAAAAATGGAGCTGTAGTAAATGCACAAGATGAGAACGGTGTCACTGCACTTATGAAAGCTGTTTTGAAGTGTAATTATGAAATATTACATTTACTTATACAATATTATGCTGATGTTAATATATGTAATGAATTTAAAACAAGTCCATTAATGTGCACTGTAAAATATTGTAATGTAGAGATAGCTCAGCTACTTATAAAACATGGAGCTCATGTTAATTCACAAACTATAAAAGGTAATACAGCACTCATGAAAGCTTCTACTGAGGATAACAGTGAAATGATCAAGTTGTTATTGGAGAACAGAGCTGATGTTAATACATGTAACAGATATAAGCACAATATGAGGTGAGTGATAAAAATATTCTACCTTAAAGATATAAGCAGACTGCAATAATGTGTGCAGTAGTAAAGAACAGATTGGAAACAGTAGAATTGCTCTTAAAACACGGTGCAGATGTAAATACGCAGGATGTAAATGGATTGAACTCACTCATGAAAGCTGCATCAATGGGAAATGATAAAATGATTGAGTTATTATTACAAAATGGTGCAAATATTGAGTTGTTAGACAGATATGAAACACATATGCTGATATATGCAGTGTCTAGTGGGAATGTGTTGGCTGTACAGCTGCTTGTTTCTCATGGTGCTGATGTAAATGCACAAGATGTATCTGGAGATAATGTTCTTGAGATTGCAGCTGCAGAGGGCAATTGTGAAATGATACAATTGTTGTTAAATGTAGGTGCTAATGTTAATATCTGTAATAAATGTAATTTCACTCCATTAATGAATGCTGTAAAATTTGGAAATATTGATGCAGTAAAACTAGTGATACAGTATGGATGCAATGTAAATGCACAAGATGTGGATGGTTGTTCAGCACTTATGTTTGCTGTAATTAATGGAAATTGTGAAATTATAGACGTCTTGTTGCAGCACATGGCTGATGTTAACATATCTGATAGCTCTGGGGTAACACCATTAATGTATGCAAAAGAAAACGGGAATGTGCAAGCTGTTGAACTTTTTATTAAACATGAAATTAATAGAGATGTAAATTCAAAAGATGATATTACTTCAAAGTGAACTAATATGTCAATACTGCCTCCCACACACCACCACATCTTCAATCTGTGTGTGTCTGTTTCATTGGTATGCATTGCACTCTTGAATAAATGACATATATGTGGTTTGTTTTAATTTATTCACTACTTTGGGAGACCATTTTATGTAGATTTATTCTTGTAAGTGAATTATTTTACATTGCACTATTGAATAAATGACATATATGTGGTCTGTTTTAATTTATTCACTACTTTGGGAGACCATTTTATGTAGAGGATATATTCTTGCAAGTGAATTATTTTACATATTTAGGATGCAATATCTCATATGAAGAAGAAAATGATATAAATGCAGATATAGCACATTTTTAAAGGATTTTTGGGTTAATAAATTCTATCTTCAAGCCACTGTTAGTCCAAAAACTTTCAAGACTAAAAGTGTATAAAACACTGGCTCTTCCAACTATTTTGTATGGTAGCAAAGTATGGACATTAAAACAGATATAGTTTCTGCTGAAATGAGATATTTTCAGAGGATACATACTACTAGGTCATAAAAAATATGAAGACATCTTAGAAGAATTGCACACTGAATCTTTAGAAAACAAAATTTCTGATTATAAGTCAAGATGGATACAACATGTTCATCGAATGGAGGATCACAGGATACCCAAGCAAATATTAAGCTATGAGTATTAACCTATAGGAAGAAAAAAACCAAGACTTCCTCTCAAAAGACTTTTGGACGGTGTTTCTATTGAGACCGAAACAGGACAACAAATTACCTAAATTTATGAATGGACTGTGATGATGATGATATATTCTTGTACTGTGTGTGGAGAGGAGGGTAGGTTTATGTGCTTGTATATAGTGTAAGTATGATGTGTGAAGGATAGCAATGAAGAGGAAAGATAATGTGAAATCTGGTGCTGGCTAAAATCACAAGGAGCATCAGGTTTAACCTTGCCATGGAATGAAGAGACCACATGCCTTCTTGATATATGGATTTGGAATTTAGTCCAGTCATGTGGAACACAATGCTGTAATTAATAAGTGTATACTAACTTCCATCTGTCCCGAGATTGAAAATTTCACAACTAAAATTTCCGATTCTACTGGGTATTAAACCTAAACCCACTAGTCGGCTACCAACTGACCCATCAGAACAGAGATTATGAATGTATTGTACACTTTCTGCTGATGTTCACATCACAGCCTCAACTGTGACAGGGCATATATCCTTAGGCACCACTTTAAGAGTTACACAAAAAAAAAAAAATTTAACTGGCAGATCCAATTTTGACATGTTATATTGCATATATGAAGGGCTTACGGCAGTGACATGATAAGACACATTCTGTTAAGAAATGTCATTTATTACAAAGATAGCAAATGAAAACGTGCACTCTTACTTTAAGGGAGGAAAGGAGATTATGAGTATTTGAGAATAAAGTTCTTAGAAAAATTTTTGGACCAAAGGGAGATGAACAGACAGGTGAATGGAGAATACTCCATAACAGTGAACTACAAGGTCTTTATAGGAAGTCAGATCTAATAAGAAGAGTTAAGTCTCGTTGACTGCGATGGGCAGAACATGTGGCACGGAGAGGGAATGAAAGACATGCATGAAAGCTTCTTGTAGGAAAACCAGAGGGAAAAGGCCCAGTTGGTAGACCAAGAATGCGGTGGGAGAATAACATTAACTATAATTTGAGGGAAGTAGATCATACAGGATATGATTGGAAAACATCTCTGGATAGGGATGTATGGAGAGATCATGTCCGCGCGGCCATAAACCTACGGGTTCGATAGTGCCAGTGAGTTAGTTCGATAGCAAATGAATGTATTGAAATATCCATAAAATCATTTGTAAGTGCGACAGAGATGAGTTAAAACATATAGATACACAATGTATTAACAATTCTGCCCAATTAGTATTTATAATTTTTTGAAACATTAAAATCGTCATATCTCAGTTAGCACAATATGAGGCTTATCATGTTATTGCCCTAAGCCCTTCATATAATTTTATTAAAAAGGGTCTACGAATACCAACCTTCAATAATATAAACATTAACTCCTAATCAACATCGGTGGACTAGTGGTTATGCTCCTTGCCTCTGGTCCCGAGGGTCGCGGGTTCATACCCGGCCGGGGTCGATTGATTTTTTTTAGGATGGAAAAATCCAAGGAGCAAGTCCTCCTCGTAAAATATCCTTAAGCCTGAATGAAAGGCCTCTAAGCAAAATTTACCGAATATTCCCGTCCTAGTACTACCTTGGTTTCTTAGATGTCAGTATGAGGCGTAACGCTGACCACGGACCACTCACGTGGCATCTATACGAAAACAAGTGTAACTAAATTAGTATGATCACATTTGAAGAGAAAAATTATACGCTCAGACCGGGACTTGAACCCGGGACCCTTGGTTCTCTAGACCAATTGCTCTACCAACTGAGCTACCTGAGCAAGTACCGATCTAAACGCAAATCTTTCTCTATATACATTGTAATTCCCATCCACCAAATGCTGTGAAGCCATGCTTCTATCTTGCAAATGGCGGCTCCTTTATTAAGAAGACATATTTGGGAATTATACATTACAGCCAGTACGGCTTTTTCCAAGTTTTTAGTATTTATTATTATTGAAATCAATAATAAAAACTTGGAATACAAATAGAGTGCACGCATTATGAGCACGCTGTAATCTGTCAGATGGATCAGTTGTCAAATTAGTCAGTAATATGTCACATTAATCTAAGTGTACTCTAATCTCGTGTAAACTAACTTGTCCATTTTCTCACCACCCAAAAGAATAACATAATTACAGAATAGTATGTCGTACAAGGACATAATAATGAGTATGTACACCCTTCGACAAAAAAAAAAGAGTCATCTCTTGAACGCTCATTTCTTCTGTCATACTCGGCACAGCGCTGGGTTCAAACTAGGAAACTAGTCATAATTGTGCAGTCCCTGAGCTACTGTATTATGTGGCATGAACAGAAGACTCTTCTACGTGTCCCAATAGCTCAGCGGTAAAGCATGCGGTCTCTGGTTCTGTTAATGAAGATCACAGGTTCGCGTCTTCAATTACGCATTTTTTCGTGATATTTGTATTAAAACGTTTTATGAATTAAATGCATTTTATTTCGACATTTGAATTAATCTATACTTTTTAAGTTCATAATTTTTTTATACCGTTGAGGTTATACCAATGTTAAATTATATATTTTTACACGCTTTATATTAGCTTGACCTGCATCTGTCTATGTAACGAACCTGTATATATGTAACGGAATTTTTGAACGATTTTCATCCACTTAAAAACATTGGATCGACTTCAAACTTTGTATACTTTAAAGGACCCATGACAATACAATAATTTCATAATTGTTTTCTAAAATCCTGGCCAGAATCATCGGAAAATAAAAAAAAAATAAAAACCTGTATAATAGGTGGCGGACTTACCGACTTTTTAGTCAATCGTTGTAAGAGCTCAGTTAGTAGAGGGGTGGACTGTAGTGGTATATAATTTCTGCAATCAATAGGTCGCTGGTTCAAATCCGGGCCGGAGGTTTTTTAGAAAAGTATTAAGAAATTAAATTTTCATGGGATTCCGATTTATGACAATCAGTTAAACTAAAAATTTAAAAAAATAATAGTTTAAAAAACTGAAACAACACGCTTTATTAGTTAACCAAACTAATAAATAAAAAATAAATGATAGTTTAAAACACTAAAATAACACGCTTTATTAGAAACCCGAACTAAAAAATAAAAAAAAATAATTTCCAACACGCTTGGGGAAAAAATTTAAGTGGTCAACAAAAAAATCATCTCTAACACATCTAGAATAAAACTAGAGTTATCTATAAAAAAATAATTTTACCATCAAAAAGCATAGGGTGATTTTTATGGTTTTTACGTTTTCTTCTTAGAGGCTTTACTTTTACCAATATCCGTTTATTATCAAATATAAGTATTAATTGATATAGAGCACCCCACGCTTTTGATATTAAAATTATTGTTTTTGTAGATAACTCTAGTTTTATTCTAGATGTGTTGGAGATTACTTTTTTGTTGACCACTTTAATTTTATCCCAAGAGTTTTGGAAAATAAAATTATTTTTCATTTTTTAGTTCGGTTTTCTAATAAAGCGTGTTGTTTTAGTTTGTTTAAACTACTATTTACTTTTACCTTGCATACTACCGTCTTCTTCAACTATCTAACATTTTCGTTGATTTCACTCTAGGCCTTTCGATGCATGCTTCATCTTCTGGAGTTGTTGTAGTAGTACTGAATTAACTGTATGTCTAATAGAGGGGTTTGCTTATTAGGCACATTTTCGTTGAGAATGTTTGTATTCTTGGCCTTCTTGATAATTTCGATTTCTTTTAAATTGTTAATTTTGTATCTGTTGTTTTCTCTGTGTACAATTTACATTGTATTATCGATATTGTTGAAACTGTGGCCGCTTTCTGAAATATGTTTAGCGAAATTTGATTTCATTGTTGAAGGAGAAGGCAATTCAAATTTCGCTGTTCACCAGGTTGAGTCCAATCGATAATGTATGGGCTAAGATGAAAATAAATAACAGTTTTAAAAAACTAAAAGAACACGCTTTATTAGAAAACTAAAAAATGAAAAATAATTTTAATTTCCAATACGCTTGGGATAAAATAAAGTGGTCAACAAAAAAAAAAATCATCTCCAACACATATAGAATAAAATTAGAGTTATCAACAAAAAGAAAATAATTTTACCATCAAAAGCGTGGGGTTCTCTATATCAATTAATATATTTGATAATAAACAAATATTGGTAAAAGTAAGCTCTCTAAGAAGAAAATGTAAAAATCATAAAAATCACCCCACGCTTTTGATGGTAAAATTATTTTCTTTTTGTTGATAACTCTTATTTTATTCTATATGTGTTGGAGATGATTTTTTTGTTGACCACTTTATTTTATCGCAAGCGTACTGGAAATTAAAATTATTTTTCATTTTTTAGTTTTCTAATAAAGCGTGTTCTTTTAGTTTTTTAAAACTGTTATTTATTTTTTATTTTCCAGTTTTAATATTCTACAGAATAAGATAAAATGTAAATATATTTAAATTCGATACTATTATAGCATGAGCTAAAATTAATACTCTTCTATAAAAAAAACCCTCCCAGCCGGATTTGAACCAGCGACGTATGGATTACTGAAATTATATACCACTAAGAGTGCACTGCTCTACCAACTGAGCTCTTACAGCGATTGAGTAAAAACTCGACAAGTCCGCAACCTATTATACCAGTTTTCATTTTTTTTTATTTTCGGATGATTCTGGCCAGGATTTTTTAAACAAAATATGGAATTATTGTATTGTCACGGGTCCTCTACAAGTATACAAAGTTTCAAGTCGATCCAATGTTTCTAAGTGGGTGAAAATCGCGTTGAAAGATTCCGTTACATTTATACAAAAACACGTTTTTTGATTTTCTGATGATTATGGCCAGGATGTTAGAAAATAAATATGAAATCATTGTATTGTCACGGGTCCTCTACAAGTATACAAAGTTTCAAGTCGATCCAATGTTTCTAAGTGGGTGAAAATCGCGTTGAAAGATTCCGTTACATTTATACAAAACACTTTTTTGATTTTCTGATGATTATGGCCAGGATTTTAGAAAATAAATGTGAAATTATTGTATTGTCACGGGTCCTCTACAAGTATACAAAGTTTCAAGCCGATCCGATGATTTTAAGTGGGTAAAAATCGCGTTGAAAGATTCCGTTACATAGATAGATAGATACAGGTCAAGCTAATATAAAGCGTGTAATAGAGATGAACTCTAATTGGCCTGCAGATGCATGAAAAACGAAAGATGGCTTATGGGCACAAATTCAAGACGCCTGGGATGCTCTAGCCGATCGTCCACGTGCCTGTAGAAATTTTTTGCATCAATGCCCCGCAGATTGAGGGCGGCAATAGATGCTGAGGATTCATACACCCGATATTGATTTTGTTTTTGTTAAAGTTTTTCATTTTAGAAGATATTATTTCCTTTCTTCATTTACTTATTAGAAGGTTTTCATTTATGTGTTTTGTGTGTGCATTAAAGCCATAAAACTCAAATATAAAATCAAATATGAAACTATAATACAGGCAAAATGCTATCCTAACATTCAGTAAAAAAAAAAGGTAGAACGGGAATCGAACCCGTCAGGTTACGAACGCAGATGTTGTGTGTTAAACCGCTCGACCACGGAAATACACAAAGGCAAGCTCTCTCTTTTATGTTACTTGAGTGTGCACTACGTTAACTAGCAAACACCACAGTACGATTACAGAAAACGTGTTAATGTGAATAAGGCTTCTGCGAGTGCTCACGAAGTTTCCCGATCGGTTGATAGAATCAAGAGATGACTAATTATTTTTGTCTAAGGGTGTATGTGTGTGTGTGTGTGTGTGTATATATATATAAGCAATTTGATACCGGAAACATGTATTATCACGTTGCTAATATGACAGTAGCCATCACTTGTTCTCAGTTGAAACATTCACAGATACATTAAAGGAATTTCTTCTATTTTTTTAAAATCAAGATATATATATATATATTTCCTCAGTTAATTATATTTCCTCAGTTATAATATTGCAAAAATAATTTGTGCGTTTCCGGTTTTTATTTCATTTCATGTAGGTGAACTTTTAGTATAAAGTCCCCAAACTTGGTATTAACCCTGCGATGACACAGGGATCACAACGAATTGCTTTATCTACTGTTCCTGAAATTAATTTCTCAAGCAAGCATATATTGTCCCCATATATATATATATATATATATATATGGATGCAAATATTTTACTCTTACTTTAAGGAAGGAGAAGATATTACAAGTATCTGAGAATAAAGTTTTTAGAAAAAAATTGCACCAAGAACAGACGAACAGCCAGATGATTGGAGAAGACTACATAACAATGAGCTATATGATCTTTATGGGAAACCAGATGTAATAAGAACAATTAAGTCTCGTAGACTTCGATGGGCAGGACTTGTGACACAAATTGGGAATGAAAGAGCTGCATAGAAACTCCTTGTATGAAAGCGAGAGAGAAGCACCCAGTAGGTAGGCCAAGAATGAGGTGAGAATAACGTTAAATATGATATCCATCCATAGTAATTCTGGCCGAAGGCAGGTCCTTCACTGCAATCATAGCATTTTCATGCTATGCTTGCAGTTTTACTAGGGAATTATAGGTGTGGTATCTTCCCGTTGCTTTCCACACCGGTGATGGATGATGATGGCCATATGATTTCGGAGACCGTTTGGGCCTTAAAGTTTTCCTTGCATTTGTCTTACAGGTGAGGAAAACCCCGATAAAAACCTCACCCAGAAAAAAAGCCCCGACCGGGGATCGAACCCGGGCCCACTGCGTGACAAGGCAGCACGCTACCTCGAGACCACAGCGGTAGACTAAATATGATATATGGGAATGTAAATTATACAGGGTATGATTGGAAAACATTAGCCCAGGAAAGGAATATGTTGAGAGTTTAAGTTCCTATGGTCATGAACCTACGGGTTCGATAGAATAAAATATATAAAATTGTGTAAAATAGTTGAAAAAATAAGGCGTTCATAGTTGTTACTTATAAACTGAGTAATTCCTTAAGTAATAAATATGCTTATTTTAAATGAACATTTGAATCAATTTCGGATTCGTAGACAAATTCTCACTTAATGAGAGTTTACTTATAGTTGTTGGACGAGACTTAAAACTCTCTCTCTCTTGTATTAATAGAAGACTGTTTCATATGTTGATGTGTTCAGTTGCTATAGCAACACGTTGTTATTAGGGGAGACTGGTCCAAAATGATCCCTTTAAGCTAAAATAAGGTTTAACGAAATGACAAAAATTTGAAGTGAGTATATGCAGTCCTCATAATTTGTATGACTTTAACTTAAAACACTCACAACATATTAATGGAAAATTAGATCAACCACTTTCATGAAAAGAGGATCATTTTACCATTTATGTCGGGCAAAACGATCCTTCATTTAATTAACATTGAAATACAAATATTTATTTTGGTTTAAGATGAAATGAGGTGCAAACATAGAGTATCCATCCATCCATCCACAGTAATTCTGCCCGAGAGCAGGTCTTTCACTGTAATCACAACATTTTCATGCTATGCTTTGTAGCTTTGCTATGGAATTATAGGTGTGGTAGCTTCCCGTTGCTTTCCACACCGTGAAGGATGATGATGATGGTGGCCGAATGATTTTCGGGGACCGTTGGGCCCTAAGCTTCCTGACATTTGTCTTACAGGTGAGGAAAAACCCGGAAGAAAACCTCACCCAGGAGCCTGTCCCGACCGGGAATCGAACCCGGGCCCGCTGCGTGAAAGGCACACGCTACCTCGAGACCATAGCGCTGAGCATAAATAGAGTATAATGCAGAGTATTTTCAATTGTCTAATACCACCGGGTTGCCTTTTATGACATTTCTGGGTATTTTCAATTGTTCATTAATTACTTCCTGTGATGACCTCAATAACACTCATTTGGAAAGATATTTTAGCCACAAATAATATCACATATATTGATCAATGGTCTCGTTGATCTGGATAGCGCGGAATTATTCTAGTCTTCCGGAATCCACTAATGACAGTAATAATAATTGGAATGCATGCATTCAAATACAGTTCACAAACATTTGTGATATCTGGAAAACTGATGCCGTTTCTGGATTCTTCTTCCTCTTCACTTCAGGGACTAGGCAAATTGCGTGTTCCGCTTCACAGTTGTTCTGTCCATCTTTTCACTGGCCTTCCTACATTCCTTGAGCCTCTTGCCTTGTAGTTAAATGCTGCTTTTGGTAATCTTGTTACATTCATTCTTTCTGCATGTCTAAACCATTTATCTCTATATTCCTTGATCTTATCATTCAGTGGATATATATTTAACTCTGTTCTTACATCTTCATTCTTTATCCGATCCAATCTTGTGCAGCCTTTGTTCTTCTAAGGAAGTTCATTTCTACGCTTTGTATTCTACTTTGTAATTTTTTGGTCATTACCCAAGTTTCACTGCAGGAACTGCCAATGTTTTATAAAACTTCAAACTAGTACCTCTTCTTGTTTTGTTCTTTAATGTTTCTGGATTCCTTAGAGAAATCAATCACTGTTTCTCATATGTATTAGAATGTTTTTTAATAGAACCCATGTGTATTCTGTTTCTATATCATAACATTATTAATAGATTTTAATTAATTATTATTTTAATGAATTCCATAACTAGTATTATTTATATTGTAATTAATCCCAAACGTAGGAGATTAAACTCCTAAGTGTTATGAACAAATTGATCCCTGATGTGCAAAATTATCTCAGACGGATTTTTACCCAACTCCTTGCCTTCAACTTCGATGGAACAACTTACAACACGTAATTATTCAAAACCATTGTTTACTGTAGAGAAATATGTCCCCAACTCACTGCAATAATACACGTATCATTCACTATCATGCAATAAAACAATATGAACATGACGCCTACCTTAGATCAGGATGAGAAAAATCAACAAATGTCTTCTAATTCGAAAATCCGTTACACAACCAATATGAAACTACCTCAAAAAGGCTATTTCTTTCTTGTCGAAATAATGCATAGGTTTTCTGACAGATAGCAAAAAGAGTCATGGACCGTCATTTATGTTTGTTATTATTATTATTATTATTATTATTATTATTATTATTATTATTATTATTATTATTATTATTAGCTATTATTATTATTATCATTATCATTATAGTTATCATTATCATCATTATTATCGTAATCATAATCATCATCATCATCATTATCATTTTCATAATCATCATAATCATAATCACCATAATCATAATCATCATAACCATCATCATAATCATAATAATCATCATAATCATCATCATCATCCTTTTCCCTATAATTAATCCAATTAACATACCTTATCGTTCTTCTTTATCTTTACCCCATGAATATATAATAATTCATCTGGGTCGTTTGTTAAATAGTTTGTTTTTCAAACCCTTGTCTAAACCTTACAGTAATAATTAATAGAAATTGTTCAAAATCTCTCATTAATTGATTTTATTTCGATAATTTTTATTTTATTCTGTAACCTTGGAACATATACCCATACAAATTACCGTTCCATATTCGCGGTTTCTGTATTCGCTGCATATTGGCAGTACATATCCCCCGCGAATAAGGAGATTTTACTGTACAGTATGTATGAGCGACATGGACGATAACGCGCGAGAATAACAGTCCCTTTTCGTCAGCGTTAAAAATATCTCTTAGGCGCGTATCCTGAAATTAAAGTGTGCAGTTTCGGTTTCCGCTTCCTATCTACACTTACTTTGACCCCCCCCCCAATTTCATTCCACACTACATAGTGTCGTCTTTTAAAACTGTCCAGCCAACCTAAAGATGCCTTGAAAACTTTATTCCCTAGGGATTTAACAACAGCTAGAGCTTGACTTTGGAGCATCTGTCCGGAAATTTGGAGATTTATCTTCAATCACTTTCACTTTTTCGTTTAATGACTGATACATATGTTTTAGCCATCTTTAGTCCGTAAATTCAAAACTCTACCCGTGAAAGATCGGTCTCAGAATTAAAACTAATCATTTTACAGTGCAATGGTTATTTGTAAGACATGTATCGGGTGTGCAGTGAGGCCGAAATAAAATTTCAGGTACACTTCGAATCTCTAATTCACCCGACGGCAGGAATCATTCCTTGTTTTTTTTGGCCTAATGAAGTGGAAACTGATTTATTTTTCTGTCTTTACGCTTTATAATTTTTTTCATGAACTGCGTAGAAATATATTTCCGTTTCCGCATTGGACAGATTTCGTTTTATGCAAAATAAATACACGTAAAATTACTATTATTTCGCCGGGACCAATAAATCTGTTCACATTGGACAGATTTCCGCATTATTCGCGTTCCGGATTAAACATGTTTTACTGTATATATATATATATTCCTTGAAAATATTTTTTTGACCTCTATGTACTCATCAAATGTGAAAATAAAATTATAATTTACAAAATGTCAATTCAGGAGTTATAAATGCCCCCCAAAACGTTTTGAACCCCTACAAATAATTGGCTTCCTAGAAATCCAATTAGCACACAAATAAGCACCCTATGCACATACAGGATGTTCGGAAATTCGTGTTACAAATTTCTAGGACTAGTAGAGGGGACTGAGTACACAATATTTTGAACCAGAAGCCATGTCCGGAAACGTACCATTTCCGTGCTATGGCCATTACAATGTGTCGGATTTGCCGGTGTTGTTTTGTAACCGGAAAGACAGTATATGGCGTCAGAAGAGCACATGTTAATTGAGGTGTGACGTAAGGTACAGAATAAAATGACTTTTGACTCATTGCAGAAGAAAGTCAATATTAATTGGTAACAGTACCAAAATAACAGAAACGCTTGTGTCAACAGTGAAAAAAAAAATTCTGTTTTCTGCACTAGATGCGTCGCATTCGAAACTGCTAACTACGACAGAGTCTCGATGTTGCGACCACCACACATTGTGCCGACGGATTATGTTCCGGTACACTCGTTGCCTCACACATGGTTAATCTCTTGTGCAACGACCATAACTCGCGAAGTCGTTCACTGTCTTTCCGGTTGCAAAACAACACCGGCAAATCCGACACATTTTAATGGCTGTAGCACGGAAACGGTACGTTTTCGGACATGGGTTCCTATTCAAAATATTGTCTACTCAGTTCCCTCTACTAACCCTAGAAGTTTGCAATATGAATTTCCGAACACCCTGAGTATCTTATTAAACTTTTCTTCGGAATCCACATGCAACCTGATTTTATCTTTCTTAAAATCCAATTCAATGTACATTTTCAGAGGATCCTGCATGTTCCAAATTCACTTCTAGAGAAATGCAAAGGAATGAAACTATTGAGGTTGTTCTCATGAAAAAACTTTTGACATTTTTTCTCTTGACATCACTTCTTCGATTCCACCTAATAGACACCGAAAATGATCATGGCAACATTTATATACAGGGTGTTCCTGAATAAGTATTAAAGACTTCTAGGAGTTGTAGAGGTGACGTAGTATATAAAGTTGTGATAAGGAACCCATGTGCGGAAATGTACAATTTCGATGTAAAATAGGTTTCAAGATCGAAACACAATGGGCTGATATCGTGTGACTTATGATTCAGAATAAGTATTACAGAATTCTAGAGGTTGTACTACAAGTGTGGTTCCATGTGGCGACTCTGTTATTCGTTCCACAGTGTATCTGCAACGCATGTTTTCATACACACGCTCCACAAGACCTGGTGTGTGCAAAAATATCTGCTGCCGCCAGAATTCGTGCAAGAAGATCTTCCTCCAACTCGACAGGTTTGATACAACCCCTAGAAGTCTGCATTACTTATTCTGAAACACGAGATACATGATATTAGCCCATTGTGTTTCGATCTTCAAAATTTTACATCGAAATGATAGTTTCCGGACATGGGTTTCTTATCGAAACTCTATCTAATAAGTCCCCTCTACAATCCCTAGAAGTTTGTAATACATACTCTAAAACATCCACTATATATATCTTATATATAAAAATTAATGTTTGTTTGTTTGTATATTTGTTTGTTTGTTCGTACTTTATGCGCGGCCATACCGTTGATCCGATTGTGATGAGTTTTTTGCAAAATGTTCAGGAGATTCCCGGGATGAACATAGGCTATAAGAGAGTTATGATACTCAACTCTTACACCCTTAAAAATCGGCCTTTGTAGTGGAAAACATGAAAAAAGTAGCTCTTTGGACGCTTAAATGGCTTACGCTACCTAAACCATAAGAAATACACAAAATTAATGTACACAGAATTGAATATCTCAAAAAGCTCTACAAGAAAGTCCGTGACAGCATATGTTTATCTCTTACGGATAACTCACAAAAACCATTTTTGTCTTTGATTGATGCCAAGAGTCTCGCGCCGTAGCCGATTGGTTAAGGCAAGAAGTCTTAGCACAGAACTACGGGACTTACGATGGTTCGAGTCTTTACGGGGGAAGAAATTTTTCTCATGGAATATCGGCCAGTATGGGTCAGAAATGAAATTTAGCTGGGGGGAAAAAAATAACTGTTTTGACTCACTCTCATCAATTTATCATAAGTAATGCCACGAGTGATTTCCAAATTATCGATAAATTCACGACTCACGAAGTGAGGAGTGAATTTATCTAGAGAATTTGGAAATCAAGAGTGGCATTTGTTAGGACTATTTAACGAATAAAATTAAGCTGTTTACTCACAAATCATTATTTAACTGTAGGTTATTTCAAAATATTTATATATTTAATGCAAACGGCGATGTTTGAAAACAAATGAGAAACGATAGGTACGCTTCTACTGCTTCTTTTGTTTATCACTGCAACCAGATCATACTATTTATTGCCAAAGGAACGCAATATTGTAAGAATGCTCTCTAGTGGAGAAAAAATGAAACATCAATCTGTATATTAATTCATTTCTGATGTCGTATGATGTAAATATTACAATTATATTTTTCTGGATTATTACCTGGGAAAAAATACATTTAAGAAAGTCAAACAGTGGTTTTTTTTTTGGTGGTATAATAAATTGCTACAAATGTTGACATGTATGCACTATATATACAATCTGGTAGCCGTATTTCTTATAGGCTCAGTCACTGCAAAATAACGGTCAGACCTGTTCAGAATATTAAAAACGAGGAGCTTTGTTTAATATATGGTAATTATAACACTGATAAATATTTCGTGAAACACGACTCTGATTGGTTGTAAAACAGAAATCATTGAAACGTGATTGGTCATTGACTCCCATTTGGGGCATGAGTTAAATAGTCTTTTTTTTTCACTCTAATATAATTGTTATATGATGAAAGAAGGTACAATTCTAATGTTCATGACTATGTGACGTCATCATTCATACTTTTTGAGCCACAACAGAAGGCCGTAAGAGATTTTCTTGCGAACTTATTTAATAATATCTAATTATGTCATAATTTCTGAATTTTATGGTAAAAAAGTAACATATTTTTATCGTCCGCCGATGACATGATAATTGAACGTTCGGGCAGGACAACGTCTATCGGGCACGCTAGTCTGCTATAAAATTCTCTTTAATTTGCTTACTTGTTATAATAGCCACTAGAGGGCAGAGAGACCGAGTTTCCGCTACCTCTCACGATGGAGAACATAGGGTGTTTGTGCTAAGATGTCTGAATAGCGTAAGTGGTAGCGCACTTGAAGTATAAATTCAGAGGTCCGGGTATAAATTTCGGTTCAGGCGTTTATTTTTCTTTTCTTGTTTTATATATATATATATATATATATATATATATATGTGTGTGTGTGTGTGTGTTGTTTGTCTTTTTCGTCTGTCTATAAAGCTGTAGCGAACATATTTTTTTTTCGGAACCGAACTAGTCATGTAGCAATCAAGAAAATTAAGATGGAGTTCGTTATCCGGCAATATCAGACCATTTTGACGTCGGAGTTAGGCCTAAACCGAAGCGTAAATTTAAAAATAGTTCTAGCGGTCTCAATTTCCTTTTTATCGCAACAAATCTCAGTATATTACACTGAAATAAAGTAAGAAACTCATTTTCTAAAACCGTCAGCGCATTCTGGCTATTAGAAATAAGGATTTACCTAAAATCCGAAATTTAAAAATCGCCCTAACTGCCGCCATGTTTTTTTTCTTAATACATACGATTTAATTGAGAAAAGAAATATATATTCCGTAAATAAGTGTAATTGGAACATAAATTCGACTTGCTGAGGAATTCGCTTAGTTACGCAGTTCCTGCCCGTGACGGCACTCTAATAATTACATGAGAGATTAGTTAAAGGTACTGATAGCTGCCTCATCATTTGAATTAGAAATGAATACGATACTCATCTTTAAGTCATTCGCTTATCCTTTTATCAAATGATTTTAATGGCATATACTGAGTATAAAGAATTATGGGAGAGGCTAGTGAAATGCTTTGTGTGGAGTGTAGCATTATATGGTGCAGACTTGAACATTACAACGGAATGAGGAAAAGCGACTGGGAGCAATTGAGGTGTGGATATGGAGAAGGATGGAGCCTATAAAATGGACAAAATAAAAATTATAAAGATGTGCTAGACAGAGTGGGTGAAGGAAGAACAATGCTGGAACTCATAAAGAAGAAGAAGAAGAAGAAGAAGAAAATAAATTGGATTGACCACTGGCTAAGAAGAAACTGCCTCCTGATGGATGCCCTAGAAGGAATGGTGAAAGGAAAGAAGGTAAAAGGCAGAAAAATACATCAGATGTTAGACAACATCAGATGATAGACAATCTTAGAATAAATGGTTTGTATGTGGATACAAAAAGGAAGGCTGAGTTAGGGAATGAGTGGAGAATGCTGAGTTTGCAGTGAAAGATCTGCTCTTGGGCAGAACACTATATACGTAGGCTATGTATACTGAGTTTCGTTGCGGAACATCGAAAAATGTGTCCGCTAGAGCGTTTTTTAAATTTTAGTTTCAGGCGAATTCCTACACCTAATGATCCGATTTTGCTCGATAATTAATTGCTATAAACAAAGTTTGGTTTCGAACATACAAAAAATGCGGCCGCTAGAGCGTTGATGGACATACATACACATATCTAAACTTATCATGAGAACAACCCTAATATCTTCACTCCTTTGGAATTTCCTAAAACATATATCAAATATATAAAAATCAATGTTTGTTTGTGTGTTTGTTTTTTCGTATCCTATGCGTGGCCATACCATTGATCCGATTTTGATGGCTGTTTTTTGCAAAATGTTCAGGAGATTCTCGGGATGAACATAGGCTGTAAGGAAGTTGTAATACTCAACCCCTTCACCCCTAAAAATCACCCTTTATAGCGAAAAACGTGAAATAAAGTCACTATTTTGACGCTTAAATGGCTTACGCTGCCTAAACCATAACAAATGCAATAAATTAATATATACACAGAATTGAATATCTCAAAAAACTCTACAAAAAAGTCCGCGAGCATATGTTTATCTTTTACGGATAACTCATAATAACCATTTTTGTATTTTATTGATTCCAAGAAAATCGGGATAAGTAGAGTCCGGGCAAGCGTGCTTATGCCATACCGTTCATCTGATTATGATGGGGCTTTTTGAAAAATGTTCAGGAGATTCCGGGGATGAACATAGGCTATAAGAGAGTTGTAATACTCAACCCCTTCACCCGTAAAAATCACTCTTTCTTGTGAAAAACGTGAAATGAAGTCCCTATTTTGGCGCTTAAATGGCTTAAGCTGCCTAAACCATAACAAATGCAGTAAATTAATATATACACAGAATTGAATATCTCAAAAAACTCTACAAAAAAGTCCGCGAGCATATGTTTATCTTTTACGGATAACTCACAACAACCATTTTTGTCTTTCATTGATACCAAGAAGATCGGGATAAGCTGATTCCCGGGCAAGCATAGCAGCTCAACACTGGTGGTAAAAACACATTAACATTTATTTAGGAGTAGCAGCGCACGCCGGGTATTAGCTGGTATATATATATATATATATATATATATATATATGTCTAATGTGCTGCATCTAACACTGAAGTCATTAGCAGTATATATATATATATATATATATATATATATATATATATATATATATAGTTTATGCTGATCATGTAGTATTATTAGGTGATAGCGAGGAGATAGTAAAGGCCAATACAAAGACTCTATTGGGTAACACTAAGAAATTGGGACCGGAAGTAAACATTGATAAAACAAAATATATGTTCACACATAGAAATACAATATCCGTATAATGGAAATGCACAACTAATGACAAACGAGGGAAATTTTGAAGAAGTGGCTGAAATCAAATACTTAGGAACAATAATTACAAATAGGAATGAGATGCACAAATAAATTAAACATAGGTTCAATTCTGGAAACACATTCTATTGCGCATTACAGGGGTTCTTGTCGTCCCAAGTTCACAAAAAAAAAAGTTAAACTGAAAATATATAAATCTGTTATTCTCCCAGTTATATTATATGAATGCGAAACATGGACTCTTACTTTAAGGGAACAGAAAATATTACGAGTATTTGAGAATAAAGTTCTTAATAAAAGTTTTGGAAAAAAAAAAAATGAACAGACATGTGAATGGAGAAGACTTAAGCTGCATGATCTTCATGTGAAACCAAATGCAAGTAAGAAGAGTTAAGTCTCGCAGACTGCAATGGGCAGAAATGTGGCACGAATGGGGAATGAAAGAGGTGTTTGGAAGCTTCTTATAGGAAAACCAGTTGGTAAACCAAGACTGAGGTGGGTAAAAACATTAACCATAATTTGAGGGAAGTAGATTATACTGGGGATCATTGAAAAGCATTGGCTCAGGATTGGGATGTATAGAGAGCTTATATCCGCGCGGCCATGAACTTATGGGTTCGATAGTGCCAGTGAATTATATATATGCACTATTTTAGATTATATTAAAACTCAGCAATTAAGATAGTACGAACATGTCCACCGAATGGAAGAGGATCGGCTACTAAAATCTGTTTTGGAATGGAAACCTGAGGGAAGACGAGGCAGAGGAAGACTTAAAACCTCCTGCAGTCAGGGAATATATTTATACATAAAGGAGAAACATCTACAACCAGGGGATTGGATGGACCGACAAAATTGGCTATTGGGAATCGGAAGATGTCAAATACATTAATCAAGGGATCATCTATCTATCTATATATCATGCGGCCATCAACATCTTTACCATTAGCATCATCATCCTTCACGGTGTGGAAAGCATCGGGAAGCTACCACACCTATAATTTCCTACTAAAGCTGCAAAGCATAGCATGAAAATGCTATGATTGCAGTGAAAGACCTCCCTCGGGCAGAATTACTATAGATTAGAAAATATATATATATTTTTTTATTTTTATTTATTTATTTATTTATATAGGTGATATAAAATTTAATGTAGACTTATCTGTTCTGGAAATCTCATCCGGAACTCTGAACTCAATTTTGGACGTCTGTCTATAATGAAGAATAGTGTTTGTTTACTTAAAAATTCGTTCCCTAATATCATTAGGTTTTGGTAAGGAAACACGGAACAGATGTTATTTTCTATTAAGTTTTTTTTATCAGTGCATTTCAGTGCACCGGTGTTGGTAAGGAAATGCTGTTGGCATTGCCCTTGACCTCGGTTCGGACGGTCAACGACTCTTGAATGTTACTAGAGGAGAAGGACGTTATATAAGAACGGTCCAGGACACCTGAAGAACGCACTGCGCACCGGAATGTGGCCCTCACAACAGATGGTGAGTAGATCATTTGTTTTAACTTTTCTAACGTCTCTCGGTCCTGTTTGATTACTGGTTACCATGGCCACCTCTAATTCCAATATTTCTTGGTTTAAATAAAATGCCGATGGATTTTTAATATAGTAAAACACCTGAGTATATCTTCCATTGGGACGGGATCGTAAAATAACTTGAAGCTTGAATGAGACCTTTGGCATAATTGAGGAGTGTTTGTGGAAAGCAGTATAAGGTCCAAATGAAAATTTTGTTTTCAGAAAAAAAAAAGTCAAACGCTGCCGTGTTAAATTCTTCTAATAGGCCTACATTTTTCTCCTGGAACATTAGATAAGTCTCAAGGAATAAAGCCATTGAGATGGTGCTCATGAAAATATTATTGAAAATATTTATAGATCTTCACCGATCCTATCTAATAGATACCGAAAATTACTATGTCTAAAGTTATATGTAAATGGGGGGAGGCACGCAGTAGGTTGGTTCGTTAAGACAATACGCTACAAGCTGGAAGGTCGGGAGTTCAAGCCCCGGTAAGGTCAGGCTCAAATCTTGTGACGGCACCATTGCCCTGGGGTCGACTCAGCATCTAACGGAAACGAGTACCAGAGATTTATTCTGGGTTTAAAGGCGGACATCATGCAGGGCCGACAAATCGTGTCAATTGTCTACAAAAATTGTTAGACATTGAGGATGTGGTGAAAATTACTACAGAATTTACAGGCGAATCAACATGGATCATACCGTATATTCTGCTCGTAATGCATTTTAAAATAAAGATGTCTTTCGACTTCATGGAAAAAGCGTAAACGTCTGATTAGGTAGGTTCATATATATTTTTTTGTCATAAATAAATAAAATAAAGGAAATTCTAACTGAAAGGTTATATGGCTTAGTGGTGTAAGCCATTTTTCTTCACTTAGAGAAAAATCAGTGTTTTATTTTTCAGTATACGTATAATCAAGTTAGCTCATTATCATGGAGATATTATTATCCTAAGTGATGATATTAATTGTTGATGTATCTTAAACAGAGTATGTAGTTTCTTCTTTACAATGCTGTACTTTATTCATTTTTGTGAAAAACTGACTTACGCCTCTATGTTATGTAGTCCTTCAATTATCGGTACCACCTTTCCTTGTATTAAATCTCATTTCTTGTAAAATATGATGTTGCCTAAAAGGAATGTTTTATCGTACACAATTTAGTCATGTGACGGATAAAAGTAGCACCACGGTTCCCAGTAGACGGAATAATATCTTAAGCAAGTTTGTTTACAGTACAACTGGAACTTAGGTAGGAATTAGTGTAGATCATGAAGTCTGACTGGTTAAGTTCAGATTTTAATAAGTAGGGATAAGGAGCTGGATAATAGTGAGAAAGTGCATTGATGCCAAGAAATTATCCATGCACTTGAGCACATAGCGGTATTGTTACGGTAGCTTGACTCAACCGTGTCGATGTCCTCGCTCCGTGATCTAGACGTTACACAACCAGGAAATCTCAACGATATTCCTAAAAAAATCCCACTACTTAGACATCGCACTTGAATGTTAACCAAATTTATTCAGTTAAGTTTCGGTTAATGTGCATAATAGCACGCATTTCCATAATTGAGCCTATGTTTAATTTCTTTGTGCATCTCATTCCTGTTTGTGATTATTGTCCCTGTGTATTTTAATTCAGCCACTACATCAAAATTTCCCTAGTTTGTCATTAGCTGCCCATTTCCATTATAGGCCTATAATATATTTCTAGGTGTAAACATATATTTAGTTTTATTGATGTTTATTTCCAGTCACAATTTCTTATTGTTATTCAATGGAGTGTGCGTGTTGACCCTTAATATCTCCACGTTATCACTCAATAATACTACATCTTCAGAATAGACTAACAACTTATTAATACCATTGAGTTGTAGGCCTTCTTCGTCCTCTAAAGATTTGATGGCATGCTTTAGTACAAAATTGAGTAGTAGAGGAGATAGTGCATCTCCTTGCTTTAACCCATTGTGGATTTCAAAAGTATCCGAAAAGTGTTTGCATATACGCACACTACTCTTTGTGGCATTAAGACACATTCGTATAAGTCTAACTGACTTTTTAGGAATTCCGAACTCCAGAAGAATAATATATAACTTCTCCCTCTTAATTGAATCGTATGCCTTTTTTGAAGTCAACATATAGTTGATGTACAGAATCATTATACTCCCATTACTTTTCTAAAATTTGACTTACACTAAAAATCCAAGAATGAGGTAGGAGAATAACATTGACATGATTTGAGAGAAGTAGATTATACAGGGGATGATTGGAAAACATTAACTCAGGATAGGGGTGTTTGGAGAACTTATGTCCGCGTGGCTATGAACTTACGGGTTAATATGAGTTTCTTTCATCGCATACATTTCCGCACCGTTTCCAAGCAGTTTAAGGCATCATGCCTTGGTGCTGAGCTACGGGATTTCTGTTGGTTCGAATCGTCATGAGGAAAGATATTTTCTCATGGAGGTTCGGACAGTATTGGACTGCTGCTCACCTCATGGGCATTTTTCTTTAAAGGACATTATTCATGTGGTTGCCCATGGTTTGGAATTTAGGTTAAGTTTAGGTTAAGGACTTTTCTGGAGCTTCATTATAATTTATCACCCATCATATCATCAGCATAACATAACTCCACATTCCAGGTGCTCCATCCTATGAAGTGGGTTATAATTCTGCCAATACCAGGGGAGAAAGCCAGAATTGTCATAAAGTACAACCTGGTGGCATCGGACATATACTCTATATATCTGAAATATAACATATATATATATATATAATATATATACACGTGTAAATAGAGTCTGCCTAAATGGACAAAGTGTACTTGACAATAGAGAACTTTATATATATATATATATATACATATATATATTATCAGCCTCATATGTTGTACGCACCGTTTGTGACTACAGTTTATGAGGTTCTGAGTTTGATTTCCGGTGAGACAATAAGCATTTTTTTTTGCCCATGTTTTGGAATTTGGTTAAGTTTAGTTTAAGGACTCTCCTGGTACTTGATTATCATTTATCAACCATCATATCATCGGGGTAACTTTCCAGGTGCCCCAACCTAATAAGTAAGCTACAATTCCTCCGAAGAGAAAGCTAGAAATGTCATAAAAGACAATCTGATGGCATTGGACAAAAATATAGTGTCTCCAGGTTGAGGAAACCAGCTTTAACGGCTGGGAGAATGATCTTCCACCTCCGCTAATGATACATATGAATGTGAGAGCAGCAACCGACTGGTAGCCTAAGAACCTTCTAGACATATCGCCCCATGGAGGGAAAAATAATTACCCAATGATAAAATATTTATTTACATTGCAAGGATCGAACATTACATTTTGCAGGTGAGTGAGATTACGGCATAAGCTCAGCTGAAATCCTCGTTACGTATATATTTATATTTCATATTATGTCAATATTGACTTGTTCTGTACGTAATATAATGAACAACCGAGACAAAAGGACACCCCCATAAACTTGGTCGTATAGAATTTTCGGCTATTTCAAGATATTACGAATAAAAGTAGCTAATAAAACCATAATATATAACAAATATGAACCATTTCACAAGCTTAGTTATGAATGTGCAGTCAGCCATTTGTAGTATAATTTTAAGAATGAAAGAATGAAACAGTGGATGTATGGACTATACTGTATCCGAACTAAGTTCTAATTCATCATCATCATCTGCATTCATGGATTAGGTCTGTTGACCCGTTCCGACTTCAGCCCATCTCTTTCTAGGTCTGCCCACATCTCGGGTGCCTTTAGGTTTGTATTTTGTTATTTGTTTTGGATATCTATCTTCATTCATTCTGTCTATGTGTTGCTTCCATTTTTGTCTATATGTATCTATTTTATCAGTTATTGCAAATATTTCAAGTTCCTGTCTTATTTCTGTGTTCTTGATTCTGTCTTCCTTAGTGCACCCTTTAACAGATCTCAAACATTTCATTTCTGCCGCCGTTATCCTACTTAAATCTTGTTTTTTATGTATCCAGGCTTCTGAACCATAGAGCAGTACCGGTACTGCCAACGTTTTATAAAATTTCAATTGGGTCTCTCTTGTTGTTTTGTTATTTAGTGATCGTTTTATCGTACCACATATTCCCTGGAATTTTGCTTTTTTATTAGTTATATCATTATCATAATTAAATGAAATGTCACATCCTAGATAATTGAGATGGTTCACCTGTTCTATAATTTTGTTTCCTATTACTATTTTGGATCTGATTTGATTTTTCCCTTGGAATGCCATTACCTTAGCTTTTTCTATGGATATTTTGAGATTATATTGTTCACATATATTATGTAGTTTAAAAATATTCCTTTGAAGTTCGTCTTCCGTATTTGCTATTATTACCTGGTCATCAGCATATAATAATGTTTTCAAGTAGTGTGTTTTATCTAAGTTTATTCCTTTATTTGTTTCTTCGTTCCATTTTTTTATTATATCATTAATGTATAGGTTAAACAAAACTGGACAGATACTGCATCCTTGTTTAACTCCTTGATTAGTATGAATTTTATTTTTACTTACTAATTGTACTGTAAATAAACTTGCATAAGATATTACTCCGCCGACTCCATCTGTTGGAGGAACCGTGGTGCAACTTTTAACCACCATATGAGTGAATTGTGTACTGTAGAAACATAGTTCTTAGGCAACATCGTATTTTACGGGAAATAAGACTGAATACAAGGTAAGATGGTACTAATAATTAGGAACTTAAATTTCCTATTTATTTATGACAAAAATTAAATGTGGGTCTACACCAATTCCGACGTTTATGCTTTCTTTCCATGATGTTCGGTAAAATTTCATTACGAGCAGAACATATGCTCCATACTGACTCACCTGTAAATTCTGCTGTTATTTTCACCACATCCTCAATGGTTAATGTAGGATTTTTTCATTAAACTTTTAAAAAATATTCACAATAATTTTTCCCCCCGCTTTTCAAGCAATTTATTTTGCAATGTTTTAAGAAATTCTATTGAAAGCGGCTATTTCGAAACTATAACCAAGGAAGACCAAAACATCGGTGGAAAGATCAAGACCATCTTCGCTAGGTGTACCGTACAGGCCACATGGCCTAAAACGAATTTGTTCATGATGATGATGATGATAAAACCCAATGTAATGTGCATTGCGCTTGCGTAAGAATAAAAAATTCTTATTTAATCTATTAAAATTATAATTATACATTTTTTAAAAAATCTCTTACTTCTATAGACATGTGCTAGATATATTTTTTTCATTTTGTCTATATCAAGTGTTATGGAACGAACTACGTTTTCTTACATGCTTAAAGGTAAAACCATTGTTCAACCAATGGAAATGTCATACAGTCTGGTTTGTTTACATTGCAACTGGAACTTAGCTCTGAAGAGGTATTGACCTAGAACTTGCATTTGATATAATTGTATCACAATTATTAAAAATATACGTTTGCAGTGTGACATTTAGTGTTATAATGAAATAACTAAGTTACTGATTACATAAACTTATTATTTATGTTCGTATAGTCTCCAGTCGGTCTAGTAGATCAGTTGTTCCGTGCTCACCTTTAATGCTGAGGTTCGCGAGTTCAAACACAGCGGGAGTAGATGGATTTTCCGGAGCGAATAAAATCATTAGTATGGCTTTGCTCGTAAGGAAACTAAGACCTTAAGTCTCGCTTCGTATATTTACGGAACCAAAAAGAACCTCAATTCTGAAAACAAGAAGGCTTCTGTAAAAAAATTATCGGCTGATTAAACGTCTGGATTTTAATTGCGATGCTATTGAAGGAAGTTGGTTTATTGATATATTGGTTAGAGTTACATCCTAATGTCCCACATTCCGGTTTTTTTACTTTAATCGTATAGTACAGACATTATATATTTTTTAAATCACGAAATTTACACACGATAAAATGGTTTCCCGTCACCTTAAAGAAATTCGCTCTCTCCAAATATACAGGTTGTATCAAAAAGGATGGCGCAAACTTACATTATTGAAAGTACACGATAATAGAAGCAAACAATGGTTGAAAGTACACGATAATAGTAGCAACAATGTCCCAGTAAACATGGGTCCGCAAACGAGCCGTTTGCGAGATAATTACGAATGTATGGTTACAAGCCGCCACTGACTTCATTGTAAACATCGTCCTAGTTAGTACAAATTAATTTGAATTTACACTTTACTATTAATTTTTCATCTCATTTAGTTCATATTTCACAGTTTACTTCACTTAAGGGTTACCTGTTAAAGGAGGTGTTCGAAGTGTCTTCCTTGCATCTGGATGCAATACTGTGCTCTGCAATGAATGTCGAATTCTTTCGAAAACCCCTGGACCATTTCTGAAGTCTTGACAAGCATGTACAACTCTCTGCTCCAGTTCTTCAACCGTGTTAACGAGTGTGCTGTACACTTCGCTTTTGAGGTGACCCCAGACACAAAAATCCAAAGGATTTAGATCAGGTGATCTTGGAGGCCAACGTACAGATCCGCCTCTACCTATCCATCTTTGGCCGTATCTGCGCGTTAGATGCAGTCTCACAGCAGCAGCAGCAGCAGCAAAATGTGCCGGAGTTCCATCATGCATGTACCACAAACTCCGACGTTGCTGAAGGGGAACATCCTCAAGCAATCCTGGAAGATAACGCCGCAGAAACTTAAGGTACCTCCGTCCATTAAGTTTTCGTGGAAGAATGTGTGGCCCTATGAGATGGTCACCTAGTACCCCTAACCACACATTCAGTGAGAAACAGTGCTGATGTGGTGACTCATGAACAGCATGTGGGTTTATTTCACACCAAAAATGTGTATTATGATAATTAAAAACACCATCGCGTGTGAATCCTGCTTCGTCTGTAATAAAATGTTACATTCGAAACGAGGGTTGACTACAGTCTGTTGTTGCATCCACTGACAAAACATCACTCTAGGAACAAAGTCCACATCATTGAGACATTGAACTCGTTGGAGGTAGAAAGGGTACAGTAAATTGCGCTCCATACACTACTGTGGCTTAGTACAGACACTTGTGTGGCAATTTTTCTCGTCGAGATTTCTGGAGAGTACTGCTTCCAACACCATATCCTCAACTTCAGGCGTAATGCGAGCAGGCCTACCTACTGCTCTGCCATATGCAAAACCCCCATTTTCTCTCAGGCGCTGATGGACCCTTGTAAATGTACGACTTTCGGGGTGTCTTCGATCAGGATATGGTTCTTGGTACAAGCGTGCAGCCTCCCGTGCATTGCCATTAGCCCTACCGTATATGAAATGCATATCCGCATACTCTTCGTTACTATAAGGTTCCATTGTAACTCCAACACAGCACAAGTGGCACTCCTCAGACGAGGCTGATTGCTTTTGAGACGGTGTACTGTATCCGTCCTGTACATTCTGCGTGTATGGTTTAATTACAACTCCACCTCTCGGCAATGTTAAGTTTTGTAAACAAAGAACATAGGACGACTTCAAGTGCGCAAGGAGTAAACCGTACGATGTTACAAACAATGACGTCAGTGGCGGCTTGTAACCATACATTCGTAATTTTCTCGCAAACGACTCGTTTGCGGACCCATGTTTACTGGGATATTGTTGCTTCTATTATCGAGTACTTTCAACCATGTAAGTTTGCACCTTTTTTTTATACAGCCTGTATATGGTTTCTTAAAAAATGAACTGAAAACATATAGAACTGTTATTCTCCCAGTTATATTATATGGATGGAGAAACATGGACTCATACTTTAAGGGAGGAAAAAAAACGAGTATTTGAGACTAAAGTTATTAGGAAAATTTTTGTACCAAAGAGAGATGAGCAGACAGGCGAATGGAGAAGACTATTTAACAGTGAGCTACACGATCTTTAAAGGAAACTAGATATAATAAGAACAGTTAAGTCTCATAGACTACGATGAACATGACATGTGGTACGAATGAGGAATGAAAAAAGGGCGTTGCAAGTCCTTGTAGGAAAACCAGAGCACCTAGTAGATGGGAGGATAATATTAAACATGATTTGAGGGTAGTAGATTATGGAGGGTATGAGTGGAAAACATTAATACGGGATAGGGATGTACATATGTTTGGAGATGTTTCGTCCGCTCGACCATGAACCTACAGATACGATATGCCAGTTATATATACAGTGTATATATATATATATATATATATATATGCACACATATACATGAATATGTCTATACTTATTGGCTTTTCGGCCCATTGAGCCTAGCCATAACTTCTCGTTTGTCGGCATACCCACCCGATGAAACATCTGGTAGTCAACTATTATTGCCTCGATGATGAAGGTCAGGCATTTTTGCTTAAATATTATATCCGTGCTACACTTAACCAAGGTAATTTAGTTATGCTTATTTCTCTACAGATGTCAGCAAATAACAAATAGTAAGGCAAAAGAGACACCTAGTAAGGAACTAAGATATTAATTGGATGGTAAAGGTTGATTAAATTTCACTCAGATTTTCTAATTTAGGTTTCCCAATTGTGTGTAAGTGGTAGGCTAGACTGTGGTGTCCCCTCCCATCATTCAACTCCTCATGAGTAAGAAGCTGTTTAGTAAGATGTACCTTACAGTATTTTATGACCTTCAAGATTATTCTGTTCAAAAAATAAATATTAATTAACGCTGATACAAAGGGTACAACAATTAAAATAAACTTTTAAAATAAATAATTGTTACTCTAACTAATACCTTAGTTGCCTAGATGTCTCTTTCACTCGCTATGCTAACCACATGTCACTTAATGAGATCTGTAACGAAATATATGTAATTAAATTAGCTTGATTAAGATAATCCGCGATGGGAAGACACCTATGTCTCATCATACGTGTGTCCTAAGCAGAAGAATAAGAAGAAAAGAGAAGCACTTTATATTTTTAACAATATATAATTAAAGTTTTTTTTTTACAGAAGACGTTTGTCGTTTGTCTGGCTTTTGCCAGTGTTTGCGCTGCACAGCAGGCACTTCCTGTAGAACCTGCAGTGAGACTCCAGGAACCGCAGCAGCAGTTGGACGGAGAAGATCCTCAGCCAACAGTGCTGCAGGGCGCGCGAAGTAATCTGGACTTCTCAAACACACGCTATGGCCAGATGGATGTTCAGCAACAAGGGAACGAAGATACTGAAGGCATGACCACAGACGAACAGAGATGGCGATGGGGCGGAGGGTGGGGCAGAGGGGGTTGGGGAGGTAGAGGATGGGGAGGTAGAGGATGGGGAAACGGGAGGGGATGGGGTGGTTATGGTGGAGGCTGGGGATATGGGGGTTATGGTTATGGGGGTTATAGAGGGTATCCAGGGTATGGTGGATATTGGGGAGGATATCCTTACTATGGCGGAGGGGGGTATTATGGTTAAACCTAGTTTTGTAATTTAAACGAACTCAGTGCTTTAGTTGGGGGGGGACTCACCTTTATAGGAGCTTCCATAAAGGAGCTACCATACTTTATATAAAACTAGAGGTTTTAAACAAAAAAATACTACGTACAGATGGTTATGACAACATTGTTATAGTAGATTACAAGGAAGTAGACTTTAAAAATTCCACCTCAAATACATGAGGAGACGTCGCGCTTTCCCCCGCGTTCATCCCCAACTAAAGCACTGAATAAATTCAGAGAAATAATTATTTATTACCCCAATATATTTTGTGTATTTATATGAAAATGTAAATTCGAGTGGAATAAATGGTTCTTTGGAGTTCTGGCAGCTCACTTGCAGTCTTCAGGAGGTGTACTATGTTGCCGCTCACATATGGAGTGATGGGGGCGATGGTGGAACACCAATTCATCAGAATTTGTAATTCAGAGTGGTACATTTCAAATGAATGACAAAAAGGGCAAAATAGTTAACAGCCATAACAGATACATTTACTAATTAAGTGAATTCCAATGTTAATAAAATTAAAACCAAACACAATGGGTCTAATCAATATTTGAAGAAAAAAATGTATGCCTGAACTGAGATCTCAATTCAAATTGAGATGCCTGGATAGCTCAAAGACGGTGAGTGCATGGTGTGTAAAACCACAGGTCTCGGATTTAAGTCCCTGTTCAGGCGTAAATTTTTCTCTTCAAGTATGAATTTGTCCTTCAGTGTGAATGACAAATTTAAAACAAAACCATCGGCAATGGATCTATTTTGAAAAACTTGCAACGTTAAAGATGTGAGTTTATGGGCACAAAAACAAGGGCTAATCATATTGTGATTTGCTTTGACAATATTTATTTTTTTATAATACAAGTTGCATGTACATACATTTCCAAACACAGCAGCAGCTCAATGTATGGCCTATATACAACAGTATTTGTTATAGTTTGAAATAACTATACTAATTCCCAGCTGAGTTCAGTTGTACTGTAAACAAACTTGCATTAGACCTACTGGGGTACCCTGGTGCTACTCTTACCTGTCAATTGACTGAATCGTGTACAATAGAATTATTGTATTTTACGGGAAATAAGACTGAATAACTAAGATACTATGAATAATTAGGAACTTCCACCATTTCTTATTTATTTATGAAAACAATTATTTATATATATATATATATATATATATGGATCTATCGAATAAGACATTTACGTTTTTTTTCTGTGATGTCAACAGATATCCTTTCTTTACAATTTCATTATGAGCAGAATATATGCTCCATGCTAATTTACCTATAAATTGTGTTGTTAGTTTCACCAGATCCTCAATGATTGATGTGGGAAATTTTTCACTGAACTGTTTGAAAACATTGAAAATAATTTGTTTCTCTCTACTTTTCAAATGTTTTATTACTATACAGTAGCAGCCATTTTAAACAATTTAAATTCCAGTGTATTCTGCATTGCGCATGCTTATGAATAAAACAATGATTATTTAATATATTAAAATTATAATTATATATTTTTAAATTCTGCCATATAACTTACATAGAAATGTGCTAGTAATACTTTTTTTTTCTCTATTTCGAATGATAGAGAGGAAACATTTTCTTACATGCTTAAACGTAAAACCATTATTCGACCAATGAAAATACAGTTCATACATCTGCTTTGTTTACATTACAACTGGAACTTAGATCGGAAGAAGTATAAAATGTATATAGTTAATCATTAACATTCTTATATGGTGTTTTATGTCGTATTAATAAAAAATAAAAGTAGGGAAAGAACATAATTTTGAAACCAAATTAGATGTGATGATGGGATGGAAAATAAAATTATTTACAGTCACTCTAATTACTACAATAATGGTTAACCTAAATTACATATTTTCTCTTGGTGATTATACCAGTAAGTGCTTACTTTTGTACATATGATTGGGTGAATTAATAATATGTTATTTACTCTTTTTATAACATTTGTCTTATAATTGGGCAACATTCTACAAAAAGAAAGCAATCCTCAAATTTGAAATATATGAGTTAATGCTATATTATTGCTCCTCATGTATCATTACATGTCCTGCAAAAAAAAAAAAAAAGATCCAACCCACCACCTGCATTCTTATGCCATCTACGAACTAAGTAAGAAGACACTAACAGAAAATGCCACATTTATCTTTCTACAGGAAGAATAAAAAACTAAAATGAGTAAAATCTCAGATTTAAAAATGTTTGAGTTATCATCTTTCTCATAAAATAGAAATTATTTGATATTCTGTTAGTTGAAGTAATAAATAAATGTTTATTTTTATTTGTTAATTTTTTTATTGACATTTAACTTTAATTGCATTTTTCTGAGTTCAGTTATCTTCGGCCTTGGTTCATTTTCGCAGAATGTTCTGAATTTACCTGTATTCTGATTACAAGCTCTGGTCGAATTTTCATAATAGACAAATATTGAGACAGAATTCCTAAACAATTCTTTGTGTGACATTTGTGTTGCCAAATTCTAATTGAACTGTGGTTGATGCATATAATGCTACGTTTGTCATTAAAATTAAATTAAATTATTTTAATTTATTCACACTTCTCTTTGTTATATGAACATTATTTAATTTCAGGTGATTTCTAATTTGCATACCCATGTGTCTCTCGTTGAGACATGGGTGCCCCTTATCAGGGAGTTTCTTTAACAAGCTAATTTAGTTATGCTTATTTCCCTACAGATGTCAGTGAGTGACACATGGTTACCATACCGACTCTATGAGACATCTAGTAGGCAACTAAAGTATTTTAATATTAAAAATATTCACCTCACCTCACCTCATATTTTGTCTTCTTAATAGACCAGCTTCAGAGTAAATATCACATGTTCTGAGTTTTCACGATCATTGTTATATCATGGTGATGCGCGGCTTCTTCCTTCATCTGTTGTTAGATCTATGAATCTCCAAATTAAATCACATTATCTGAGAATTTCAAAATTCATTAATTTTTCCTTTTTATGTTTTGTATGTAGATTTTCCCAAACTAACCTAGAGAATTCAGATCGAATGTGAATATAGAATTCCATGTTAATAAATACTTGGAGAGAGAGAGTGAGTGTGTAAAAAACAGTACCTTCTAATACTCATCTAGATTCAATAAATTAAGGAAAATTCCTAATTGATTAATTTGTTTGTATTAAAAATATAAGTGTTAAGAGGAATTTATTTATTAAAACAATCAACTTAACTGAACAGACTGTGTTATATTTGTGTTACCTTCTAACTCACTGGCACTATCAAAATTGAAGAACATAATTTTTCCATAATCCCTATCCTGACCTAATATTTTCCATTTAGTAGTAGTATTTTTGTATTGTAAACCTATGTTTTCCCTTTACAGAAATTTTAGGCGCTCTCCCCCTACAGGGAAGAATTTGAACCATACTAATTTAGTTACACTTGTTTCCGTATAGATGTCATTTTGAATGGTACGTGGTCAGCGTTCCGCCTCATACTGACATCTAGGAAACTAAAGTAGTACTAGGTTGGGAAAATTCGGTAAATTTTGCTTAGAGGCCTTTTCATTCAGGCTTAAGGATTTTTTACGAGCCTGAAAATCTTCAGACTCGGGACCCACGGCTTAAAGTCCCTCCCGGAGGACTTGCTCCTTGGATTTTTCTGTCCTAAAAATCCATCGACCCCGGCCGGGTTTGAACCCGCGACCCTCGGGACCAGAGACAAGGAACATAACCACTAGTCCACCGCGTTTTAGTAGTGGTACTAGTAGTAAAAGTAGTCGGCATCATTGGATATAGTCCAAAGTAGACTTCAAGATTTCGAGACTTTCCTATCTCTAGCAACCAATTCTTAACCTCTAGGAGTTTAATATCTTCTTCGTCCATCACAATTTTGATCCATTCTCTAACATTATTTCCAATATCATTTACACTTTTTCCTTCTCCATTCTCTGGACTTGTCCCGCCCACCTTAGTCTAATATCTGTAGCAACATCTGGGCAGTCATAAGTTGGTAAGATCTTTATTGTACCTTAGACACCACTTTTCGTGTTAGGTCCATAGATCTTGCTTAAGATTTTTATCTTAAATATCCAAGTGTAGTCATATCTCATACCGTCAATTTTGGTCTAGGTTCGATACATCAGTACCAGTTTTATTAGTGTCTTATAGAGTCTTACTTTTGTTTCACATATAAGTGAACATTTAATGACAGTAGTAGAAGAAGTAATGTTGCCTCTGGTTCCGAGGGTCGAAGGTTCAAACCAGCCGGGATCGATGTATGTTTTTAGGATGGAAAAATCCAAGGAGCAAGTCCTCCGGATGAACTTTGAGCCGTGGGTCCCGAGTCTGAAGATTTTCAGGCTCGTTAAAGATCCTTAAGCCTGAATAAAGCCTCTAAGTAAAATTTACCGACCTCAACATCCTAGTAATACTTTGTTGCCTGTTAGATGTCTCATTGGGTCGGTGTGTTGACCGCATGCCATCCATGACATATATGAGCAAATAAGGCAACTAAAAATTAACTTGGTCAAGTAACTCCTTACAAAGAAGAAGCTATGGCTCAATAAAGGGCTACGCTATTACAGATAGACAGTAGAAGAAGTAGTTGAATTTAATAGACTATAAACTTTTTAACAATGGATTACATATGGAATTCATAGCATCGTCAGTGCTCAAATTATAGTAAAGAAATACAGATTATAATAACATATGTAATATCAGACATTATAGCCCTTTCCTGACACGCTATTAGCAAATTGAACTGATACTATCTAATGTTAATACAATTGGATCCATCCATAGTAACTCTGCCCGAAGGCAGGTCCTTCACTGCAATCATAGGATTTTCATGCTATGCTTGCAGCTTTACTAGGGAATTGTGTAGGTGTGGTAGCTTCCCGTTGCTTTCCACACCGGTGAAGGATGATGATGATGATGATGATAATGATAAGGATGTTGATGATGGCCATATGATTTCGAGGACCGTTTGGGCCTTAAAGTTTTCCTGACATTTGTCTTACAGGTGAGGAAAAACCCCGATAAAAACCTCACCCAGAAAAACTGCCCCGACCGGGCATCGAACCCGGGCCCGCTGCGTGACAAGGCAGCACGCTACCTCGAGACCACAGCGGTGGACTACAATTGGATATTGATAGTGAATATTGTATCCACACTGTCACAAAAGGATCTTGAGCTTGTTATAGGCTTCATTTTCAATATCATTCCAGGCAACTTCCAAGCACATGAAACAGAAGAAAGGAGAGGAATATAATTCATAATTCTAAATCTACGTATTCAATAGTATAAAATTATAGAATATTCACCTGAAAGGTCCGTCTCCTCAACTTAATTATCATTTAACTGTAGCGCTTTCGGGACTTGTCCCATCATCGGCAGGATTCAAAACTGGTGTTTCACTGAAGATCTGGTAGAGGGGGTTGCATGTATTTGGTTCGTTTTCGTTTATCAGGCTGTCGTTGTGAGCTGCTTTCATGATTTCCATCTCTTCGAGTACGTTTATCTTCGCTGGATTATTTTCTCTGTGCATTACTGTTAGGGTGTTTTCAATATTTAACATGCGATGTCCTTCATGGATAACGTGTTTTGCATAGCTTGATTTACCTTCTGCGTGAATGAAGTCTCGAAAATGTTCTTTGAATCTGATGTTAAAACTCCTGTTTGTCCTTCCTATATAAAATTTGTTGCAGTCCTTACATGTCAGTTTATAAACTCCTTTGCTGTTGAAAATGTTATTTTCTTCAATGTTATTGTTTATTATGTTGTTTAATTTGTTATTGGTTCTGTATGCTATTTTTACGTTTTTATCGGCTTTCTTTAGTGCATTGGCTAATTTTGTTGTTTCTTTTCCTGTGTATGTAAGTGTTATCCATGTTTTCTTGTTGTTGTCAGATTCTTTTTCTAGTTTAGTTATGTTGGTTATGTTGTTCTTCCTTTTTTGTTTTTTTACGAGCTTATCTATGAATTCTTCATTATAGCCATTGGTTTTTGCCATATACTTAATGTAGTTGAGTTCTTGGATATAATTGTCTTTGCTTAATGGGAGTTTCAACATTCTACTGACTAAGCTATTAAATGTACCAATTTTCTGTTGAAAAGGGTGTGTAGAATTTTTGTTTATGGCCAGAGCATTGTTTGTGGTTTCCGGTAGATACCGATTTCTAGTTTATTGTTGTGTAGATTTTTGGTTATAGACAAATCTAAGTAGTTTATGCTGTTGTTAACTTCTATTTCTTCGATGAAAGTGATTTTTTCATGCATGTTGTTTAAGTCTTGTAGTATTTCTTTTTCTTTCTGTTTTCATTTTCATATATTACTAGTACATCATCGACATATCGTGTTATTAGTTTTATGTTGAATTTGTGTATTAGTTCCTCAAAATGTTTATTTTCCAGTTCTTGTAGGAAGATTTCTGCCATTATTCCAGATGTAGGACTCCCCATCGGGATCCCGTCTTCTTGAATAAATAGTTCATTGTTAAATTGGAAGTAATTTTGCTTTATTGTTGTTGTTATTAGTTTGTTTAACTGATTGATATAGTTATCTTCAAGTTTACTGTCTGTTAGTTTTTCATTGGTACAAAAACTAACAGACAGTAAACTTGAAGATAACTATATCAATCAGTTAAACAAACTAATAACAACAACAATAAAGCAAAATTACTTCCAATTTAACAATGAACTATTTATTCAAGAAGACGGGATCCCGATGGGGAGTCCTACATCTGGAATAATGACAGAAATCTTCCTACAAGAACTGGAAAATAAACATTTTGAGGAACTAATACACAAATTCAACATAAAACTAATAACACGATATGTCGATGATGTACTAGTAATATATGAAAATGAAAACAGAAAAGAAAAAGAAATACTACAAGACTTAAACAACATGCATGAAAAAATCACTTTCACCGAAGAAATAGAAGTTAACAACAGCATAAACTACTTAGATTTGTCTATAACCAAAAATCTACACAACAATAAACTAGAAATCGGTATCTACCGGAAACCCACAAACAATGCTCTGGCCATAAACAAAAATTCTACACACCCTTTTCAACAGAAAATTGGTACATTTAATAGCTTAGTCAGTAGAATGTTGAAACTCCCATTAAGCAAAGACAATTATATCCAAGAACTCAACTACATTAAGTATATGGCAAAAACCAATGGCTATAATGAAGAATTCATAGATAAGCTCGTAAAAAAACAAAAAGGAAGAACAACATAACCAACATAACTAAACTAGAAAAAGAATCTGACAACAACAAGAAAACATGGATAACACTTACATACACAGGAAAAGAAACAACAAATTAGCCAATGCACTAAAGAAAGCCGATAAAAACGTAAAAATAGCATACAGAACCAATAACAAATTAAACAACATAATAAACAATAACATTGAAGAAAATAACATTTTCAACAGCAAAGGAGTTTATAAACTGACATGTAAGGACTGCAACAAATTTTATATAGGAAGGACAAACAGGAGTTTTAACATCAGATTCAAAGAACATTTTCGAGACTTCATTCACGCAGAAGGTAAATCAAGCTATGCAAAACACGTTATCCATGAAGGACATCGCATGTTAAATATTGAAAACACCCTAACAGTAATGCACAGAGAAAATAATCCAGCGAAGATAAACGTACTCGAAGAGATGGAAATCATGAAAGCAGCTCACAACGACAGCCTGATAAACGAAAACGAACCAAATACATGCAACCCCCTCTACCAGATCTTCAGTGAAACACCAGTTTTGAATCCTGCCGATGATGGGACAAGTCCCGAAAGCGCTACAGTTAAATGATAATTAAGTTGAGGAGACGGACCTTTCAGGTGAATATTCTATAATTTTATATTAATTTTGAATAAACCTCAACGGAACACATCATGAATCTTATAAAAGTTGATTATTCAATAGTAGTACATCGTAAATGAGAGATTAACTGACTCATTGGCATTATCGAATGCAAATGTTCAATTTTTTTGCAGTATCTTAAAATATTGGATTTTTCTTTTACATTTTTGTATACTTTTTCATTAAAGAATGCATGTTTTTACTTTGCAAAATTTCTGCAAATATTACCAACGTTTTCAGAATTTTTAGATTTGTTCGCAATTTTCATTTTCTTTCTAATTTAAATATTTTTGGATTTTTTTCCAACTTTTAGAATTTAACTTTTGTATTAAAAACAATTGAAAATTGTTTTTGAAAATTTTCGAAATATTCCGAATTCCTTTTGTTCAATTTTTCAAAATTTCTGTATTTTTTATTCACAATTATCAAATTTACGGAAAATATTATTTTTAAAAATTTTCAATTTTTTTTTGTAAATTCCCGAACTTTTTATTTTCAGAGTTTTCAATATTTTAAATTTAATTATTTTTTCATTAAAAGAATCAATTCAAAGATTTTTATTTAAAAAGTATATTAAAAATAAAATAGTAAAAATAGTTTTCAAAATTAAAGAAATAGATTTCGATTTTTTTAAATTTAATTTCCTTAATTTATAATATTTTGTAAACTCTTAAATGTTCTGAGCAAAATGTTACGTAAAATAATATAAGACATTCGCTTCATAGATTTTCTCTAGGAAACGAAATTATTTTTTGTTAATTATTATTTATAGACACTTAAATTCCAGATTAAAAATTACGAAATACAAAGTTATAAAAATAACATTTAGATATAAAAACACGATTGCAGAAACGACAAAATAAAAGGCACAATTTATAAACTTAATAACATTGCTTTATACTATATACTTAAATGTGTCTCACTATGATCAAAATAGAAGAAGTATGAAAACTGTGAACTTAAATAAGCAAATATTAAAATCTTCAAACTGTATTGTTAGGAAATGTGTTCAAACACCACATAGTGCAAACTAAAAAATATATACGCACACAAATCACTATATTATATAATACATTATGTCTCATACAGACGGGAAGAAGAAATTAAAAATATATAAAGTTAATGTACTCAGAAAGTTCACAATAGGCAACAATGAAAAGTGAAAATATCAGAATATAAAAAACACAGACTTCTGAATTTATATGCACAAAATACAGTAAAATGAAAAACTTCACAAAATCAAAAATATAACTAATACATAAACGTACCGGTACCTGCATTACAAAACAAAATAAGAAAGTGTATTATTTTGAACTTATGAGAGAACAATATAACAAACTAAAATGTAGAAAATTAAATAGTTATAATATAAAGTAACATAATAAAAAATAAATTATCGGTTGTGGAACGACCTGCTCTAAATCCTGTCCGTTCCTCTAATTCCATATCACTATAGTTTTTTTTCCAAATAATATTTTAATATACATCCATAGAGTCTACTCATAGCACTTCTTACTGTTATACCTCTATAAGTTTCACATTGGCCTTTTTTTTCCTTTTTTATGGATTGTCGAAATGTATCCTAGTTTCCATTCTTCAGGATCTTTTTCACCATTCATAAATATTGTAAATAGTTTTCTCAGGAGTTCAAATAAATGGTCGGATCCATGTTTTAACAGTTCCGCTGGTATTCCTCCTGGACCACTAGCTCTTCAATTTTTAAAGATTGAATATTCATTTTAATATCCTCTATGTCCAATTGTACACGTTCATCTTCATTTATTTCTGGAATATTTTGAACGTTATCTAAATTAAATACCCTGTTTTCTTATAGTAATGTTTTAAAATAATTTTCCCATTCAGTCATAGGTATTGTTTGTACATTTGTTTGTCCACTTCTTTTATTTCTCAAATTTTTTATTAATTCTCCAAGATTCAGTACTTCGTTTTCCTCCAATACATGTTTGAATTTTTAAACAATTTTGTTCCCAGCTCTGATTTTTAGCTTCCGTAAATTTCTTCCTAACTCTTGCTTGAGCTTCTTTATATTGTATTTTGAATTTCAGATCTTTGGTATTCAACCACATTAAATATTTTTCTTTTTGTTTGCTATTTATTTTGCTAAGTCCTCATTCCAAAAATATTTGAATTTATTTATTTCTGTATTTGCTTCTCCTAAAGCTTCTTTTGCCGCCTGATGAATACTTTTTACTATATAGTTGTATTCTTCCTGAGCATTGTCAAACGTAGAGATTAGTAACTGATCATCTAACCTTTTCTTATACAGATATGATGTGCTCTCATTCTCCAAACTCTTCAAGATGTATAGAGTAGTTGACAAGTCATGGAAACTGTCCTCTTGATTTTTAGTTTTATTTATCCTGTCATTTTAACTTTGGAATGGAAATATTATTTTTGCATTCAATAAATAATGATCACTTCCGCATGATAATCCTCTGTATGCCCTTACATTCTGGGTCTTTAAAATTTAATGTTTCTTAATTATTACAAAATCTATTATCGATTGTAGATTAAGAGTATCTTGGTGCCAAGTATACTTATGAATATATCTATGGTGGTACCATTATCATTTTTCTTTAGAAACAGAAATAATAGAGGAAAATTTGCAATTGCTTGCCTCAATGGAATATTGTGGGATAAAAATATAAGTAATAAAAACAAAATTAATATATATCATACAATTGTTAAAAGCACCATTACTTATGGAGCAGAACTTTGGCCATTAACAACAAAAACAAATAAGTATATTTTGGCAACGGAAATGGATTTTATACGAAGGGCAGCAAGAAGAGAAACAATTAGAAACTCAGTTATAAGGGAGAAAATTAAGATTGAAGACACTATTGTAGATTATATTAAAACTAAGAAATTAAGATGGTACGGAAATGTCCAGCGAATGGAAGAGGATCGGCTACCAAAATATGTTTTGGAAAGGAAACCTGAGGAAAGACGAGGCAGAGGAAGACCTAAAACATCCTGGAGTCAGGGACTATGTTTATACATGAAGGAGAAACATCTACAACCAGGAGATTGGATGGATCGACAAAATTTGCTATTAGGAATCGGACGATGTAAAAGACATTAATCAACCGATAATCTATCTATCTAAATAACAAAACAAACTTTTAACATTTCACGACTATTTTAAATCTTATCAACTGTGTAAAATTAAAATATCAGAATAAAATATACATGGAGCAACGTAAAAATACGTTATAACAGAAACAACATAACTTATAAACCTACTAATCTCAAAGTTGGAGATATATATATATATATATATATATATATATCAAAGAATTCTCCCAGTTTATGCAGTTCCTGCGTGACAGACTTAAATTAACAAGATCTTGAATAGCTAAGGACATGAGTGTCGCAATTTAAAACTTAATACAGTCATTATTGTTAAAATAAGAGATTAATGGTTTTATAAGAAGCCAAGACCGACAGGCAAGCTTTAGCAAGCGAACCAGCTGAAGTCAGGCATTATTAATACAACAACAACAACATAATAATAATAATAATAATAATAATAATAATAATAATAATAATAATAATAATAATAATAATAATAATAATAATAATAGCTATAAGAACAATAATATTAACAATAATAACAACAATAATAATATTAATAATAATTATTATTATTATATTAATAAAGAGCCCCACCACCTCACCCGGGTTATCTCGGGTATAATGCCCTATTCCCGGGTCTCCTCTTTTGTATTTTTTCTTTAAATAATATATTTTCTGAAATAAACTTACCCTGTTTTGGTTTGTCTGTACATGTTACAAAAAAGGGTTAGTGTGATTTTGTGTGTCTGTGTGTGTGTGTGTGTGTGTGTGATGACATAAATGTGTATATATAGTATTGGTGTCTGCCCTGTTGGCGTGTCCTCATCGTTTCTTCTCCTCTTCGCTTCTTAGCCAAAAATTCTGCAATTATAGCGTCATACTACTACGAAGGGATGTTTTCTGGCGCAGAATTCGAAGCGGAAAAGCCCAAGCCGAGCAGGCAAGCAAAAGAAAATGGGGAAGCCGAAGCCAGGCATAATAATATAATTATTATTAAAAGAGCCCCACCACCACCCCCGGGTTACCTCGGGCATAATGCCCTATTCCCCGGGTCTGCTCTTTTGTATCAGTCTTTTCTTCATTAGTTATTTATTTTTCTGAAATACACTGCGGCTTTTATGGTTTGTCAGTAAATATTAGAATAACTGTTGCAGATTTTGTGCGTTTGTGTGCATGTGTGTGCGCGCGCGGTGTGTGTGTGTGTGTGTGTGATGACATAAATGTACATATACACTATTGGTTCCCTCGTCTTTTGGCGTTTCTTCGTTGTCTCTCCTTCTCATCGTATAACACTCTGCCATAGAAGTGCCATACTGCTCCTGAGGGATGTTTTCTGATGTTGAATTCAAAGTGGGCAAGCCAATACCGGGCAGGCAAGCATGAGGAAGCGAGCATGCCGAAGCGGAGCAGACAAGAAACAGGAAGCGGGCAAGCCGAAGCCAGGGAAGCAAAGCATCAGGAAGCGGGCAAGTCGAAGCTGGGCAGGCAAAGCATCAGGAAGCGGGTAAGCTGAAGACGGGCGGGTAAAGTATCAGGAAGGGGGTAATCCGAAGACGGGCAGGCAAAGCACCAGGAAGCGGGCAAGCCGAAGCCGGGCAGGCAAAACATCAGGAATCGCGGGAAAGCCGAAACAGGGCAAGCAAAGCATCAGGAAGCGGGAAAGCCAAAGCCGAGAAGACAAGCATCAAGCAGGCAGAGAAGCAGAAGCATAACAGGCGAGCTGAAGCAAGCAGGCAAGACGAAGCCCGACAGGCAAGCATCAAGCAGGCAGGGAAGTGGAAGCCGGATAGGCGAGCTTAAGCAGTATGCAAAAAGTAACCGGACATGAGAGCTGAAGGAAGCAGGGAAGCCAAAGACGGACATGAGAGCTGAAGCAAGCAGGGAAGCCGAAGCCGGACTGGCTAGGTGAAGCAAGCAGCCAAGCCGAACCCCGGCAGGCGAAATGAATAAAGTGGCAAGCCGAAGCTGGGTTGGCGAGGTGAAGCCAGCATCAAGCCGAAATCGGACAGGTGAGTTGAAGCAAACAGAAAGATGGAGTCGGGTAGCCGATCCGAATCAAGCAGTAAGCCAAAGACGGGTAGCCGAGCTGAAGCAGGCAGCAAGCCGAAGCCGGGTAGGCGAGCTCGAGCAAACATCAAGCCGAAGCAGGGTAGGCTAGCTAAAGCAAGCAGAATGCCAAAGCCAGATAGGCGAGCTGAAGCAAGCAGCAAGCTGAAGCCGGGAAGGTTAGTTGAAGCAAGCAGCAAACCGAAGCCGGGGAAGCGAAATGAATAAAGTGGCAAGCCGAAGCTGGGATGGCGAGGTAAAGCAAGCAGCAAGCCGAAATCGGACAGGTGAGCTGAAGCAAGCAGAAAGACGAAGTCGGGAAGCCGAGCCGAATCAAGCAGTAAGCCAAAGCCGGGTAGTCGAGCTGAAGCAGGCAGCAAGCCGTAGCCAGGAAGAACAGATGAAGTAGGCAGCAAGCCAAAGCCGGGTAGGCGAGCTAAAGCAAACAGCAAGCCGAAGCCGGGTAGGCGAGCTCGAGCAAACATCAAGCCGAAGCAGGGTAGGCTAGCTAAAGCAAGCAGCATGCCGAAGCCAGGTAGTCGAGCTGAAGTAAGCAGCAAGCCGAAGCCGGGTAGGCGAGCTGAAGCAAGAAGCATTCCCAAGCCGAGTAGGCTAGCTGAAGCAAGCAGCACTCCGAAGCCGGGTAGCCGAGCTGAAGCAAACAGTATGCCTAAGCAAACAGCACGCCGAAGTCGAGCGGGCGAGATGAAACACGCAGGATGCCAAAGCTGGGTAGGCGAACTGAAGCAAGCAGCGAGCTGAAGCCGGGAAGGCTAGTTGAAGCAAACAGCAGGCCGAAGCCGGGTTGGCGTGCTGAAGCAAGCAGCAAGCCGAAGCCGGGTTGGCGAGCTGAAGCAAGCAGCATTCCCAAGCCGGGTAGGCTAGCTGAATCAAACAGCACGCCGAAGTCGAGCGGGCGAGATGAAGCTGGGATTTAGCGCCTACACTGGAACCGAGTGACCCTAGGACAATCTGTGAGGTCGTCAGGAGTTGAGCGACCTGACGTACTAATGCTCAGGCTGGACCCACTTCAGCAACCAAACACGTTCCCAGCTGGTGCACTGGGGGAAAGATCGGTGGATCTGCTAGACAGTCCTCCCGGTTAAGTCCAAGGGACTCGTGAACCATTAGTGGGGTAGGCAAGAGTTGAACGCCTTGTCGTACTAGTTGCTCATCTGTTGGAGCTTGCGAGCTCCGTGCTGGCCCACAACAGCTGCAGAAGGCGTCCCTGGGGCACACCAGGGCTCGGCCCGGACCAGTCCAGAGGGGAGCTACTGTACTGGTTCCTGGCTCGGCCTACGGGCCCGTCGACAAACTGTGGGGTCGCCAGGAGATGAGCACCTGGATGTACTAAAAGTCTCACACTGTTGGGCTTGTAGCCCTAGCCGGTCTCACAACGGCTGCAGGACACGTCCCTGGAGGCAGAACAGGGGAATGGTCGGTGGATCTGCGACAGCAGTCCTCCCGGCTAGGCTCATGGAGCCCGTGGACCAACTGTGGGGTCGTCAGGATTGAGCGACCTGATGTACTATGTAGCTCAGCAATTCCCAGAACTGCAAACTCCAACACTCTCTCCCTAGGGTGTTGGTGTAAGGACCGTGAACTTGAACGTGACGTGAACATAGAATAGGGAGGACTAGAACTAGGACTTGGGAATATGGTCAGGACTACCGAGGTATCCCAAGGGGTGGATGGATGGGCCTAGATGGGCGAGATGAAGCACGCACCATGCCAAAGCCGGGTAGGCGAACTGAAGCAAGCAGCGAGCTGAAGCCAGGAAGGCTAGTTGAAGCAAACAGCAAGCCGAAGCCGGGTTCGCGTGCTGAAGCAATCAGCAAACCGAAGCCGGACAGGCGAGCTGAAGCAACCAGCAAGCCAAATCCGTGTAGGCGAGCTGAAGAAAGCAGAAAGTCGAAGACGGGTAGGTAAGGTGAAACCTACAGCAAGCAGAAACAGGTTAGGTGATCTGAATCAAAGAGCACACTGAAGCCGGGTAGGCGAGCTGAAGCAAGAAGCATTCCCAAGCCGAGTAGGCTAGCTGAAGCAAGCAGCACTCCGAAGCCGGGTAGCCGAGCTGAAGCAAACAGTATGCCTAAGCAAACAGCACGCCGAAGTCGAGCGGGCGAGATGAAGCACGCACCATGCCAAAGCCGGGTAGGCGAACTGAAGCAAGCAGCGAGCTGAAGCCAGGAAAGCTAGTTGAAGCAAACAGCAAGCCGAAGCCGGGTTCGCGTGCTGAAGCAATCAGCAAACCGAAGCCGGACAGGCGAGCTGAAGCAACCAGCAAGCCAAATCCGTGTAGGCGAGCTGAAGAAAGCAGAAAGTAGAAGACGGGTAGGCAAAGTGAAACCTACAGCAAGCAGAAACAGGTTAGGTGATCTGAATCAAAGAGCACACCGAAGCAGGGTAGGCGAGCTGAAGCAAGAAGCATTCCCAAGCCGAGTAGGCTAGCTGAAGCAAGCAGCACTCCGAAGCCGGGTAGCCGAGCTGAAGCAAACAGTATGCCTAAGCAAACAGCACGCCGAAGTCGAGCGGGCGAGATGAAGCACGCACCATGCCAAAGCCGGGTAGGCGAACTGAAGCAAGCAGCGAGCTGAAGCCAGGAAGGCTAGTTGAAGCAAACAGCAAGCCGAAGCCGGGTTCGCGTGCTGAAGCAAGCAGCAAACCGAAGCCGGACAGGCGAGCTGAAGCAACCAGCAAGCCAAATCCGTGTAGGCGAGCTGAAGAAAGCAGAAAGTCGAATACGGGTAGGCAAGGTGAAACCTACAGCAAGCAGAAACAGGTTAGGTGATCTGAATCAAAGAGCACACCGAAGTCGGGTAGGCGAGCTGAAGCAAGTAGCAAACCGAAGCCGGGTAGGCGTGCTGAAGCAAAAAGCGAACATAAGCCGAGTAGGCAAGCTGAAGCACACAGCTATCCGAATCCGGATAGGCGTGCTTAAGCAAGCAGCGCGCCGAAGACTGGTAGGCGAGCTGAAACAAATATTCAGCCGAAGCCGTGTAGGCGAGCTGAACCAAGCAGCAAACCGAGGCCGGGTAGGCAAACTGAAACCAACAGCACATCGAAGCCGGGTAGGCGAGCTGAAAATAGCACCACGCCGAAGCCAGGTATGCAAGCTAAAGCAAACAGCGAACCGAAGCCGTGTAGACTGGCTTATGCAGGCAGCACGCCGAAGCCAGATAGGAGAGCAGAAGAATGCAGCATGCCGTAAGACGGTTAGGTGAGCCTAAGCAAACTGCACGCCGAAGCCGGGAAGACGAGCCGACGAAAACAGCAAGCCTAATCGTGTAGGCGAGCTGAAGCAAGCAGCAAGGCGAAGCCAGACAAGCGGGCTGCAGCAAACAGGCGATCCAAAGCGGGGCAGGAGAGCTGAGGCAAGCAGGCAACCCAAAGCCTGGCCAGTGATCTTAGGTTGATAGGCAAGCCGAGCCCGGACTGTCGAGATCATACTTACAGGCAAGCCGAAACCGGATTGCGGCGCGATCATCCCAGGTGAGTGAGCTCGAGCCGGGCATGGGAGCTATAAGTCAGGTAAGCGAGCTGAACCCGGGCAGAATTTCATGCTTTTAGGCATGCCGAAGGCATGCTAGTCTCAAACAAACAGGCACCCGAAGCCGGAGAGGCGAGCCTCAAGCAAACAGGCAACCCGAAGTTGACAAGGCGAGCTGATGCTAGCAGGCAACCTAAAACGGGACAATTGAGCTGAAGTAAGGAGGCTACCCGAAGCAGGACAGTCGAGCTGAAGCAAGCAGGCAAACCCGAAGCCGGACAGACGAGCTGAAGCAAGCAGGCATTCCGAAGCCGGACAGGCACACTGAAGCAAGCAGGGAAGCCGAAGCCGGCAGGTGAGCTTATGCAAGCAGGCCAGTCAAAGTCAGGCAGGCTTTAACCATAAAGAGAGCAGGCCGTAGCCGGGCAGACATGCAACAAAAAGCGATTAGGCCGTAGTCGGGAAGGTTTGCACTAGAAAGCGAGAAGGCCGAAGCCGGGCAGGAATGCACCAACAAGCGAGCTTTTCGAGGCCGAGTAGGTAAACACCAAGAAGCGAGAAAGTCAAAGCCAGGCAAGTCTACACCAAGAAGCGAGCTGTTCGGAATCAGGCAGGTATATACCAAGAAGCGAGGTCGTTGAAGCCAGGCAGGTAAACACCAAGAAGTGAGCTGTTCGAAGCCAGGCAAGTAAACCCCGAGAAGAAGCTGTTTGATGCCAGGCATGCAAACTCCATGAAACGATCTGTTCGAAGCCAGGCAACTAAACCCCAATAACAAGCTGTTTGATGCCAGGCATGAAAACTCCAAGAAACGAGCTTTTCGAAGCGAGGCAAGCAAACCCCAAGAAGCACGCTGTTTGATGCCAGGCATGTAAATTCCAAGGAACGAGCTGTTCGAAATCAGGCAATATATACCAAGAAGCGAATTGTTCGATGCCAGGGAAGTAAAAACCGTAAAGCGTGCTCGTTGAAGCCAGGCAAGTAAACAATATGTCGCGAGTTGTTGGAAGTCAGACATGTAAATTCCAAGAAGCGAGCTGATCGAAGCCAGGCAGGCAAAATCCAAGAAGCGAGTTGTTTGCAGCCAGGCGAGAAAATACCAAGAAGCGAACTGGTCGATGCCAGGCAACTTAACTCCAAGAACCGAGCTGGTCAATGCCACCAAGAGAACTACAAGAATGTAAAGGGGTTCGAAGCCAGGCAAGTAAATAGCAAGAAGCGAGCTGGTCGATGCCAGGCAAGTAAACTCCAAGAAGCGACCTGGTCGATGCCAGGCAAGTATAAACCAAGAAGCTAGCTGCTCGATGCCACCCAAGTAAACTCCAAGAAGCGAGCTGGTCAAAGCCAGACAAGTTAATACCAGAAAACCACCTGTTCGAATCCAGGCAAATAAATACCAAGAAGCGAGCTGGTCGAAGCCTGGCAAGTACACAAGAAGAAAGGAGCTTTTCGAAGCCAGGTATGTACATACCATGAAGCTAGCTGGTCGATCGAAGGCAGATAAACTCCAAGGAGCGAGCTGGTCGATTCCGGGCAAGTAAACACCAACGAAGGGAGCAGTTCGAAACCAGGCAAGTATACTCCAAGAAGCGAACTGGTCCAAACCAGGGAAGTAAACGCCATGAGGCGAGCTGTTCAAAGCCAGGCAAGTAAACACCAAGAAGCGAACTGATTCAAGCCAAGCAAATAAACACCAAGAAGCGTGCGGTTCGAAGCCAGGCATATCTACTCCAAGCAGAGAACTGGTCCAACCCAGGCAAGTAAACACCAAGAAACTAGCTGGTCGAAGCCAGGAAAGTGAATACCAAAAAGCGAACTAGTCGATGCCAGGCAGGTAAACTCCAAGAAGTGAGCTGGTCGATGACAGGCAAGTAAATAACAAGAAGCGAGCTGGACGGTGCCTTTCAGGTAAACTACAAGAAGCGAGCTGTTAGATGCCAGGCAAGTAAACACGAATAAGCGAGCTGCTCGAAGCCAGGCAAGTAAACACAAAAGAGCGAGCTGGTGGAAGCCAGGCAATTAAACACCAAGAAGCGAGCAGTCCGAAGCTTGTAGGTAAAAACCAAGTAGCGAGCTGGTATAAGCCGTACAAGTAAATACCAAGAAGCGAGCTTTTCGAAGCCGGGCAATTAGAAACGAAGAAGCGAACTGGTCGTAGAAAGGTAGTAAACATCAAAAAGTGAACTGTTCGGAGCCAGGCAAGGAAACACGAATTAGCGAACTGTTCGAAGCCAGGCAAATAAACACCAAGAAACGAGCTGTTGTGTGCCAGTCAACTAAACACGAAGAGGCGAGCTGTTCGAATCCAGGCAAGTAAACACCAAGAAGCGAGCTGTTCGAAGCCAGGCAAGTAAACACCAGGAAACTAGCTGTTCGAAGCCAGACAAGTAAACATCAAGACACGAGCTGTTTGAAAGCAGGCAATTTAACACCAAGAAGCGAGCTGTTTTGAGCCAGGCAAGTAAACACCAAGACACGAGCTGTTTGAAAGCAGGAAATTAAACACCAAGAAGCGAGCTGTTCTGAGCCAGGCAAGTAAACAGCAAGTAGCGAGCTGCTCGAAGACAGGCAAGTATACTCCAAGAAGCCAACTGGTTCAAGCCCGGCAAACAAACACCAAGAAACGAGCTGTTCGAAGCCAGGCAAGTATACTGCAAGTAGCGAACTGGTCCATACCAGGCAAGTAAACACAAAAAAGCGGCCTGTTCGAATCCAGGCAAGTTAACACCAAGAAACGAGGTGTTCGTAGCCAGGCAAGTAAAACCAAGAAGCCGGCTGTTCGAAGCCAGGCAAGTAAACACTAAGAAGCGAGCTGTGTTATAGCCGGGCACGTAAACACCAAGAAGCGAACTTTTCGAAGCCAGGCAAGTAAACACCAAGAAACGACCTGTTCGAAGGCAGGACAAGTAAACACCAAGAAGCGAGCTATTCGAAGCCAGGCAAGTAAACACCAAGAAGCAAGCTATTCGAAGCCAGGCAAATAAACACCAAGAAGCAAGCTATTCGAAGCCAGACAAGTGAACACCAAGAAGCGAGCTATTCGAAGGCAGGCAAAGTAAACACCAAGAAGGAAGCTATTCGGAGTCAGGCAAGTAAACACCAAGAAGCGAGCTGTTCGAAGCCAGGCAAGGAAACCCCAAGAAGAGCATTTCGAATCCAGGCGAGTAAACACCAGGAAGCGAGCTGTTCGAAGCCAGGAAGTAAACACCAAGAGACGAGCTGTTCGATGCCAGGCAAGTAAACACCAAGAAGCGAGCAGTTCGAAGCCAGGCAAGTAAACACCAAGAAGCGAGCCGTTCGAAGCCAGGCGAGGTAACACCAAGCAGTGAGTTTTTCGAATCCAGGTTTAGTAACACCAGGAAGCGAGCTGTTCGAAGCCAGGCAAGTTAACACCAAGAAGCGGGCTGTTCGAAGCCAGACAAGTAATCACAAAGAAGTGAGTTGTTCGAAGCCAGGTAAGTAAATACCAAGAAACGAGCTGTTCGATGGCAGGCAAGTAAATACCAAGTAGTGAGCTGTTCGAACCAGGCAAGGAAACACGAAGAAGCGAGCTTTTCTTATCCAGGCGAGTAAACCCCAAGAAGTGAGCTGTTCGATGCCAGGCAAGTAAACACGAAGAAACTAGCTGTTCAAGGCCAGGCAAGTAAACACAAAGAAGCGAGCTGTTCGGAGCCAGGCAAGTAAACACCAGGGAGCGATCCTGACGGTGCCAGGCAGTTAACACCAAGAAGCGGGCTGTTCGGAGCCAGGGAAATAAACACAAAGAAGCGACCTGTTCGAAGCCAGGCAGTTAACACCAAGAAGCGGGCTGTTCGTTGGCAGGGAAATAAACACCAAGAAGCGGGCTGTTCGTTGGCAGGGAAATAAACACAAAGAAGCTAGCTGTTCGAAGCCAGGCAAGTAAACACCAAGAATCGACCTGTTCGAAGTCAGGCAAGTAAACACCAAAGGGCGAGCTTTTCTAAGCCAGGGAAATAAACACCAGGAAACGAGCTGTTCGAAACCAGGCAAATAAACACCATCAAACGAGCTGTTCGCAGCCAGGCAAGTAAATACCAAGAAGGTAGCTGTTCGGAGCCAGGGAAGTAATCATCAAGAATCGAGTTTTCGAAACCAGGCAAGTAAACTTCTGGAAACGATCTGTCCGAAACCAAGCAAGTAAACACCACAAACGAGCTATTCGTAGCCAGGCAAGTAAACACAAAGAAGCGAGCTGTTCGGAGCCAGGGAAATAAACACCTAGAAGCGATCTGGTCGGTGCCAGGCAGGCAAAGACCAACAAGCAACACTAAGCCAGCTGGCCGAAGACAGGTAGGCCAGGACCACCAATCGAGCCCTTCGAAGCCACGCAAACATTTAGTCTAACTATAGCAGAAAGAAACAATGAGGCAATCTAAGGGATATAGCAATTTGGCATGTTGTTGTAGTTCAGGCACCCTGTTCGCAAAAGAAAAAGAGTTGTCCAGTTAATACGTGGCTTTCGAATTCAACATGATATACTGGTACAATATGCCAGTAATAAATTTTATATTGGAAAAGACGGTTTGAAAAACTCAATGACATGGGCATTGAGACGAGACAATAATAGAGCTGTACAAAACTCCAGTCGAACAATGCGTTTTACGTCAGTGGACTAACACGTTATGGTTATGGTTATCAGAACACTCAACAACATCTCGAAATGAAAGAATATATCACTTTAAAACATAAAACAAAGGTGGAAGTGAGAAGAACAAAAAAAATGAGTACTGGGATAATATATGTTCAAATATAGATCATTCGATTGGATATGCTAGATCCAAAGAAACTTGGAAAACATTACAAAATATCAGGAAATCAGAAAGAAAGAAGATAAATATTCAGTTGATAAGACCATCAGAATGGATGTAACATTATGAAGGTTTACTTCAAGAAAATATAAATGAGTTTCAACTTCAAGATACGGATGTAAAATATAAATTTGACACTCCAGAGATAACAGAAGATGAAGTAAAAAGAGCTTTGAAAGAGGCAAAAAATGGGAGAGCACCAGGACCAGGAAATATTCAGACGGAACTCCTAAAACATGGAGGAGATATTTTAGTAACATTTTTAACAAAACGTTTTAATAAAATAGAAATCAGAGACGATATCCCAGAAGACTGGAATTTATCGTATATTACTCCTATTTTTAAAAAAGTGATAAAAACTGTGTTCCAATTATAGAGGTATAAGCTTTATATCTTCAACAGCTAGGATTTTTAGTAAAATTATAAATGTTATACTTAAGGAGATAAAAAGATAACTTAAGAGAAGAACAATGTGGATTCCGGAGTGGAAGATCATGTATTGATAATATTTTCTGTATTAGACAATTACAAGAGAAAATCCTCAACAAAAAATAAAGAACTACATATGACCTTTATTGATTTAGGGAAGGCATATGATGGTGTATCTCGACAATTGTTTGGAATGGCAATAAAAATATGAATATAAGTGATAAATGAATTAATATTGTTAGGAGGATCTATAATAATACAAAAGCTAAAGTAGAAATACAGAATAATTTAACAGAGGAATTCACGTGAATAAAGGCCTTAAGCAGGGATGCAGTTTGTCACCAATTCTTTTTAACATTTATTTAGACCAGGCTCTTAACTTGTGGAATAAAAACTGTTCTGAAATGGGTATTCCTATAGGTGGAAAAGTACTGCATTCATTATTGTTTGCAGATGATCAAACAATTTTTGCAGGGGATGAAGATGATATGAAATATATGATAGATAAACTAATGGAAGAATATAAAATATGGGGACTGAATATAAATTTACAGAAAACAGAATATATGTGTTTGGGAAAGGATGTGGATGACCTCATACTCGAAACAGGGAAAATAAAAAAATGTGAATTTTTTTAATATCTTGGGTCAATAATTAGAAGTTTAGGTACCTGTGAGAGAGATGTACAGACTAAAATTGCAATGGCAAAAAATGCAACTAAAACATTACATGGAATAATTTGGAACAAAAATATCACAAAGGAAACTAAAATGAAAATGTATGAGAGCATAATACAGAATATTTTATCATATGGAAGTGAAACTTGGTCTTTGACGGAAGTACAAAAAATAAAATTAGAACAGTTGAATTTGATTATTTTAGAAGAAGCTTCCAAAAACAAGCCAGGAGAAAATAAGAAATGAATTCCTTTGGAGAGAAATGAATGTCACCACATCGGTTGTTAAGAGGATTGAAAATCAAACGCTTAAGTGGTATGGCTATGTACAAAAAATGGAAAATGAAAGATGGCCAGAAAATATATACCAATGGTCACCCCGTGGAAGAAAGAAACGTGGCAGACCAAGATGGAAATGGAAAACCTACGTCAGAACTATAATGGATGATAGGAATTTGGAAGAGGGAGATTGGAATGATAGAGATAAATGGAAACTGAAGACGGCAAACATATAAATGGGAGAAAGCCGAAGAAGAAGAAGAAGAAGAAGAGAAAATTTAAACATATTGCGGCCTTTTAAGTCTTGTAAACTGTCTAAACTTACTACAAGAGTACAAGATACTAAAACCACAAACAAATCTAAGATATATTTTTAATACATAAAATAAGAAGCATATAAGTGCATATATGTAATGAATAGCAGAAATATCCTCAAATGTGATTCCATGTGGACGGCTGTTTATAACAAGAAATTTATTTATCAACTTTAAAACTATTTTAACGCAATAAATATTCAAGAAACGATATATTACATTTATTTAGCCTCAGAATATAATTATCTTTAATTCAGTGTACTCCTAAATACTTGTAGCCACTGCAATATCCCTGATATTATACAACTAGGAAGTCATAGCTACAGTAATAACTACAGTCATACCGCGAAAATAAAAAAACAAATGCTGTTCCAACAAAGATTTATGTCTGTATTTAATTTATGATGATGATTAAATGGCATAGGCCATTTTTGAGCCATAGCCTCTCGTTTCTTCTATTAGAACAAGTTCACCTTTAGTTATCTTATTTGCTAAGGATGTCATGAGTGGCATGCGGTTAACACACCGACTCAGTAAGACATCCAGCAGGCAACTAAGTTATTACTAGGATGTACGATAAATATTGTTTACAGGCATCTCTGTTATAGGACCTTTTGCGAGCCCAAAGATATTCAGACTTGGGACTAACGGCTTAAAGTCCCTCATGGAGGACTTGTTCCTTGGATTTTTCCATATTAAAAAACCCATCGACCGCGGGTGGTTTGAACCCGCGATCCGAGGCAAGGAGCATAACCACTATTCCATCGCGGCCGAGCTTCATTTAAATGCGTAAAACAGAAACAAATGCCGTTACATGGAATTAATCTAGTTTATTTCTTATTATGGCGCAAATTGATCAAATTCGATATTATAAAGATTAAATTTTATATTTATCAAGGAACAATCGTGATATTCTTCTTGATTTAAAAAACCTGTGGGCTTATTAAACACTGTGGGAGGTGTAATACATGTATAAACGTACGGGGTTTACATAAAAATAACCAACCTAAATTGATATACATGGAGAAAGTTCGGGTAATGTGGACCCGTGGGGTTGAGTAGACTCTGTTAATATCTTATTTAATTGGTGCTGCTCTCGAATAGAAACTATTTTAACTTCTTCCCCTCATCAGCTTTGACGTTTTTAAGGCCAGTTCCTTTTATTCTTTGTGCGAAGAAGTGTTTATTTGTGATATTTATGAAACCGACCATTTAAAAGTTTTTCAAGCTAAGAATTAATTCTTAATTTCTGCTATTGAATATTATAAATATTAAAAAAGTCTCCGGAATATATAATACGATGCTGTTTAATATACTGATGGGTTTGGTTTCATATTATGTGACATGACGGTTGTATAAAATAATTATCATAAGTAATGCCACGAGTGATTTCCAAATTATCGATAAATTCACGACTCACGAAGTGAGGAGTGAATTTATCTAGAGAATTTGGAAATCAAGAGTGGCATTTGTTAGGACTATTTAACGAATAAAATAAAGCTGTTTACTCACAAATCATTATTTAACTACAGTTATTTAAAAATATTTTTATATTTAAAGTAAACGGTGATGTTTGAAAACTAATGAGAAACGATAGGTAGCCTACGCTTCTACTGCTTCTTTTGTTTATCACTGCAACCAGATCATACTATTTATTGCCAAAGGAACGCAATATTGTAAGAATGCTCTCTAGTGGAGAAAAAATGAAACACATCAATCTGTATATTAATTCATTTTTGATGTCGTATACATTTAAGAAAGTGCAAACAGTGGTTTCTTTTTTTGGTGGTATAATCAATTGCTACAAATGTTGACATGTAAGCACTATTATATACAATCTGGTAGCCGTATTTGTTATAGGCTCAGTCACTGCAAAATAACGGTCAGACCTGTTCAGAATATTAAAAAGGAGGAGCTTTGCTTAATATATGATAATCCTAACGTTGATAATTATTTCGTGAAACACGTCTCTGATTGGTTGTAATACAGAAATCATTGAAACGTGATTGGTCATTGACTCCCATTTGGGGCATGAGTTAAATAGTCATAACAAAGGTATTTGGTTAACGTGGATCCTCCACCAGGCGGTTAATGTGCATCACGATACATTTTACACGAATTCGTACATTTTATTAAACAGGATGCTCTCTGTAAAAACCATGCACTTAATTATTTTTATCTAATATCCTTGTAATTTCACTAAACCCAAAGACCGTTGCTGTCTGCAGATGAATGACGTGTGAATATATGTAATCCACAATAATTTTTCAAAACATTAAATATATATCAATGCTTTTTAATTACGATCAGCCATAAATACTTTCAGATTAATTCATGTCTGTCTGTATATATTAATAGAGTAAATACACGTAAAAATAGTCTAAAAGCTAGGACAGAATCTGAAGTCCACTTTACCCGAATATGGAGGTTATTAGTATAAAATTAATAAAATATATACATTATGAAGAAACGTAATATTAACAAATTAAATAATAAATCAACAATGACTGAGCTACTTAAATAATTTTCGTTCATAGGTGCTTGAAGAAAAAAATACACTTTTTGTTAATGCAAGTCTCTCTCTATCTCCTATTCTCCGGTTATCTACCCTTTATCCTACGTATTATTCCCTACCTATTTCAATTTTACTTATATGCATACCATACAATTCCATGCATTTCAAATTACAATACACAATTATAATAATTGACACTGTTACTTGACGTGGGTTTCGGCGAGATTCAAACCTTGGATTTTCAGATATATACGTAGTATTACACCTTAATGATCTTGGCTAACTAGCCACGTTGAGAAACTAAGATTTTAATAAATCTTATATGTTATAATCCGAATTTCGAAAAATTAAAATTGAACTGTAATTGTTTCCCCTATATGTAAATACTTCTCACATAAAAAAAATCGAAATTACTTGGTTTTAGGTAAGAACATTTAGAAAATTGGGCACAAAGTAGTAGAATTACAATTGTCATATAATTGTGATGTCATTCCCATTTTGTTAACAACATTCATAGTTTTATTTGTATAAATGTCACAGAAATTATATTGAACTTTTATTCATAATTGAAGCAATATAAAATCTAACATAAATGTGACCTAACACAGCATGGATTATTGTAATGTTAGTGTGAGTTATTATATATATGAGTTCGATATACTCGTATGTCCATGGGAAGGAAAACAGAAAATTATTTCAAAGATTTGTGCGATATTAAAACGTAACCAAAATGTGATCTTACTTATTACTAACGAAAAAAAAGAACTAAGGTTAGTGTAAATATACATTGGTTAGTGTGAATCTACTTTTGTTAGTTTTTTATTTTTTAATTCAAGACCGATGCGTTTAAAAGTGATGTATGATTTAATTATCATTCTAGTTTATTGGAAATACGAAGGTCTGTGTTAATATCTAACATATGGTCCAAACATTAGTATTTTTTGCGTTCTGAAAATCTGCTTGAAGAGGGGATTCGTCCCTCTCAACACCCGAAACTGTGTAACAATCCATAAAATTCGTTCAAATATTAAGTAAAATTAAAAAGTATACTAAACTAGTTCGCTAACAAATTGGAAAATAATCTGACCAACGATAGTTCGTTTTATCAATATTAAACATAGTACTCTAATTCAAATGAACAGATTCTTGTATCTTTCATACAATATTTCTTCATAATTACAGTTATAAAAATACTTACAGTAAGCACAAGCTGTAACCATCACAAACGAGCAAATATTTTTATAGTCATCTTGTTCATTGGAGCAATCATAATTCTTTGTGTAACCGTTCCAGAAATAAAATTTGGCCTTCCATACAAAATCTGAAATATAAATTTACCTCGTAACCATGGTAATGAAAAACAATATTAAACAATATGAAGAATGCAAATTATTACAAGCGATTGTGATGCATTTTAAGGATTGGAAGAAGATGATCAATGAACCTTGAATATACCATTGTCTTAAGCGAAGATGAACATTGAACGAAATAATCATGGACATCAGAATACTCGTAGATGGAAAATGTAATGCAATAGATGTATTAAACGACAACACGTGGACAAAAATACTGTTACCCATTCATACTTAGGTTCATATATTCATCCATAGATGCATGCCTCCATACATTGATAAAAGACAATACAACCCACAACAATACTGTTTAAATTCACAGGTATTATGATTTAAAGCAGCTATCATCAAATAATGAGCAATTCGATTCGGAGCACGATTTCTCAGTAGTAACGAAATAAGAGATAATTTGTATGAGGAATTGAGAGGAAATACTGTTGTAATGTATACCTTCCCTCCCTTAACATCACACTGGTGGTTTATATGGTGGTTCGTTGTCGTCGTTAAATAAGGTAATTGTTTTGGATACTTGCATATAATAATAATAATAGTAATAATAATAATAATAATAATAATAATAATAATAATAATAACATTGTTACGAGTCGCATAACGACGTTTGAATTGTGTAAGCTGGGCGAGAATCGCGAGTTAGAGGACCCGCACAAAGCGGCCGAAATGTCTGGAGAGTGTTGCCAGACGTTTCCACCTCCATCTCCTTTCTCCTTTCAATAAAAGATTGGTTTGCAGAGGCTTCTGGGCTTCGAAATGTCTCTGAATATATTTCTGAAAATTTCCTCGCGCCTATATCAGAGGGACCGCAGGCGAGACCCCAGTCAGTGTTGCGAAGGACCGTGTGAAGTTAAGTGAACGAGAAATTGTGGCAACTTATTCAGCAGTGACTGGAAAGTAGTTGTGACTGTGATAAGAAATTAAAAGAAGATTATTTTTGAGTCGTAATTGTGAACAGTAGTTTGCTGATAATTGTGGAATTAAATAAAGTGTTTAGTAAAACTTTAAACAAATTTAATGTGCTTATTAACGTCAAAATAATGCAGAAAGAAAATCCTGCCATCCTTATGACAATATTATAACACTACTCAACAAAAAATATCATATTTCTGCGATAAAAATATGTTATTCTTAACAAAAAATTGCGTTGATTTTAAAAATCGCCATAGAAAACTCCTATCACTCCATTTAAAAATATATAAACACATTAAAATATTACATACAGAGTTTCAGATAAAATTTCACATTTAATTAATAATTTCGTTATAATCATATGTGACATAATTATGTACCTATTCATATTCGTAATTGATTAATTCACAAATGTAGTTTTACATCCATGAAATGCTATTTGGTCCATACGTTACGGGAAGGTACCTGTAATTTTGTTTTAAATGTATGGTATGTGATTATCTCTTCTACTCTCCCTCACAAGAAACCAAGAGTAATCCCATCATTACTGGATCATTACAGACTTGGTACCTCTTCTTCATGCTGGAAATGTCTTGATAAAACATTTCAACTTGTTCATCACTAACATCACACAGATGTTCCGGAAAAAGTTTACATGTGAATAAAAAAATGCATTTTCAAAGACGTCCTACAACCCATGATTTTGTAGCATTCCAACAAATTTGACACCAAAGTTTTATAAAGTCCAGCTACTGATTCTCCGGCCCTGACGTTTTCACGACAGTGTTGCCGATATGGAAGGGGCCGCTTTATGTATGCGGTTAGCAGACATAGAGCTGAAACATCTAAGCAATTTCAAACCTTACTAGCCTGCTATAGCTGCATCAAGAGCAGTGATTGGTTGTGGCAGACGTTAACTCCCATGTCAAGCATTTCCTTATTGGCAGTAGAGAGCAAGTTCTCCATTTACTCCTTGTATAACCTATACTTCAGAACCGGAGATCCAGCGGCTGTTGAATAGTTGACTTCTTTTGTGTTTCCGAGAAAAAGCGCCCAATGCTTTTAAATCATTACTAATGCTGCTAATTCAACCGCTTGTAAATTTTTCTCAAACATTTCGTCCTCCATGAGTTTTCTGTTTTAAGGACTAATAAAAATTCCTTCTTTCAATTTTGCGTATTTTAATTGTTGAAACTTGCAATTAAATATGCAAATCGACATCCGTCCTTGTTGAGTGCCTTAACAAAATTCTTCATCAGTCCAAGTTCTATGTGTGTGACGCAGGAAGAATAATATTGCCTGGCTGAACCAATGGTATTTATGTTACTTTCCCCCGGAACATATTCCTGCCGATTGTCCCACTATTCTACCACATAACTCTATATTTTATTTGTTAAATCTAGATTAAATTCAAAATATTTTGTAAATAATGATTATATTGTAGACATAGTATGTAATAATTGCTTTTATTGTAACTAGATATAAGAATCTTTTTTTTTTAACTGGTTGAGTGGTAGACAAGGCCTTAAGGCCTTACATCTGCCAGGTAAAATAAAGTATTATTATTACTTACTTACCTACTTACTTACTTAGTTACTTACTTACTGACACTATCGAACCGGTACGTTCATGGCTGCGCGGATATAAGCTCTACATACATCCCTATCATGCGCTAATGCTTTCCAATCATTCCCTGTATAATCTACTTAACTCAAATCATAGTTAATGTTATTCTCCCACCTCAATCTTGGTCTACCAACTGGGCGATTTCCCTCTGGTTTTCCTACAAGAAGCTTCCATGCAAGTCTTTCATTCCCCATCCGTGAAACATGTCCTGCCCATCGCAGTCTACGAGACTTAACTGTTATTATATCTGGCTTCCTATAAAGACCATGTAGTTCATTGTTACATAGTCTTCTCCATTCACCTGTTTGTTAATCTCTCTTTGGTCCAAAAATTTTCCTAAGTACTTTATTCTCAAATACTTGTAATCTCCTTTCCTCTCTTAAAGTAAGAGTCCATGTTTCGCACCCATATAATATAACTGGTAGAATAATAGTTTTATACATTTTCAGTTTAACGTTTTTTGAAAGGAGTTGGGACATCAAGAGTCTCTGCAATGCATAATAGCACGCATTTCCAGAATTGAGCCTATGTTTAATTTCTTCGTGCATATCTTTCCTATATATGATTATTGTTCCTAGGTATTTGAATTCAGCCACTTCCTCAAAATTTCCCACATTTTCATTAGCTGTTCATTTCCATTATTTAATTAATTTCTACGTGTGACCATATATTTAGTTTTATTGATATTTACTTTCAGTCCTAATTTCTTAGTGTTAATCAATAGTGTGTGCGTGCTGTCCTTTAGTATCTCCTCGCTATCGGCTAACAATACTACATAATCAGTATAAACTAACAGCTTATTAATACCATTGAGTTGTAAGAATTCCTCATTCTCTAAAGATTTAATGGCATGCTCTAGTACAAAATTAAATAGTAGAGGAGATAGTGCATCTCCTTGCTTCAACCCATTCTGGATTTCAAAGGTGTCCGAAAACTGTTTGCCTACACGCACCCTACTCTTTGTGCCATTTAGACACATTCTTATAAGTCTAACTAACTTTTTAGGAATTCCAAACTCCAGCAGGATACTATATAACTTCTCCCTCTTAATTGAATCATATGCTTTTTTGAAGTCTACATATAGTTGATGTACAGTACCATTATATTCCCATTTCTTTTCTAAAATCTGTCTTAAGCTAAAAATCTGATCTGTTGTAGACCTGTTTCTTCTAAATGCACATTGATGATCTCCTAGAATGTCATCAATATAGGGAGTAAGTCTGCTTACTAATATATATTTGTTAGAATTTTGTACGAAGTTGAAAGTAATGAGATGCCCCTGAAGTTGTTGCAATTAGTTTTATCTCCTTTCTTATTAATTGGTATGAAAATTGATTCCTTCCATTCATCTGGAAGAGCTTCTTTTTTCCAAATCAACCAGCGTATCTTGTTCACCAATTTTTCTCCCCCTGATTTTATCAGTTCTGCTGGGATCTCATCTGAACCTGATGCTTTATATATCTTCAATTTTTCAATTGCCATTTCAACGTCTAATGCACTTGGCTCTGCGACTAGCATTTCTGCTGTCTGTAAATTATCCTCCTCAATATCCTGTTCTGTATGTACATTTAATAACTGATTAAAGTAACTTTTCCATATATTTAATATACTCCTGGAATCCGCAATCATATCCCCATTTTCATTCCGAATTATGTTTGTTCTAGCCTGAAACCCTTTCTTCTCTATACTAATTCCCTGATATAATTCTCTAATGTTCCTATTTCTTGCATTCATTTCAAGATCATTAATCTTCTCTCTTTACTCTTTAGTATCTTGGTGGTTTCCCGTCTAATACTACCCAATTGCTCTAAATTTACCTCATTTGGCTCGTGTATCCATTTCATATTTGCTAGCTTTCTTTTCTTTACAATGTCAGCACATTCCTCATCGAACCATTTCTTGTTTTGCCTCTTTTTATTATTATTATTATTATTATTATTATTATTATTATTATTATTACTATTATTATTATTATTATTATTATTAATGTTTTTCTGTAGCAAGGCTGTCCCACAATATATATCTAAATATATATATATATATATATATATATATATATATATATATATATTGTGAAAACCCCTTGTAAACCAAGCAGCAAACCAATTATTTTAAGATCATCACATATGTTCCAGCAAAGTACCTCATATTTTAAAACACGCACAATCTTAACCATACTTTCATAATTTTCTTTTAATTCTTCAGAGGGAGAAACCGGAACAGATGCAAAAATCAGTATCATTCTGAAGTAACACTGCTATTAAGCTATACGTAGATGAATCTATAAACAATCGCCAGTCATCTGGATATGTTCAACCCCTAGTTCACTCATTAAACCATTAACGTCTACACAGAAACACTTATTCTCCTCCACAGCAAAATATTTTACAAATACCTGATGTATATTTCAAACCATTGTAACATTTGTACCCTCTGTATGTAAGTGTTATTGTTGCAACGTAGAACCTAGAATTTCAAATTCTTCTTTAGACAATTTTAAATAACGTGCCAAATCATTGCTCTACGCTATCAGAATTATCTGGTTGAAGGTCAGAATCTTTTGAAGTAGAGGCCTCTGGCTCCGGGGACAACTCAGACCGGGAATCACTATGTTCTGCACAATTTATTATCATTATTCCGTGTCTTAGGCGGTACAGGCCCAGGCAATTCCTCGCTATGTGGAACAGGTCGTATGTCAGAAGGTAAGTATGGGTACTGAATAACGTGTTCACTTTTCCTAGAGATGCCAGATACATTTGTTATTAAAAATAACAGACATTAATATGATTTATTGGTTCTCGCCACATCATAGGTACAACAAATGGCGACGCTTTCAGTTTGCCATGTAACCATTGTCTAAAAGATTTGTTGTACAAGTGATACAACATTGATGAGGTGACCATACTTTGTCCTGGTCACCAATTTGACAACCGAAGTGTACAGAATATGTACATTAATATTGTTATAATATTTTCCTTTTATTTTTGGGAGTAAACGGCCCATAAACGTAACAAAAATTATGTGGATTACGATTTCTCGTATTTCTGCACATCCGATGCCAAGTAGCCCTTTGCATTGCAGCACTAAACTCTAAATTACTTCAGAAAAAATAACACTAAGCGAAATAAACTTCACAATATAGGGCATACTACACTGCTGTCATCACATTCAAAATGAGACTGACTCTACGTACCGCAGATGGAGAACGCGTACTTTAAATTGATAGGCAGTATCACTACCCAAGTTCTCGTGGTATTCTTAACCTCCGGGTAATATAATGCACTGTCCGGAAAATAATATTTTTGTTTACCAACTAATTTCCGGTTCTGTCAATAACGGAAGATGCATCAGGTTTTATGCAGGAAATGCCCCTTGATAAAGTAAGTGCCATCCCAGTATCAACCTGGGTTTGTATCTATGTGATGTCTATTTTTAGAAGAAAAGACAAATTTATTACCGGTATCCTGTTAACTGACAAAGGTTTGGTTAGATGAAGTAACAAATACAGTAAAACATTTTCTGAAATGAACATACAACACAGAGACAGCTAAACGAACACAAAAACAAAATGTTTTCATTTCATGTTCTTAAGATCGACTTAAAATCTATTTTTGGTTTGAATTTGCAATTTGTATGTATATAAAACATTTATAATTGTGACTATCTAATGCTATGTCCATCAGTTGGTTAGAAAACAAATAAATGACAGTCGCCATGTTAGGAAGTAACAACTATTGTAATACAATCTCAAATTACGTTTAAATTGTCAATTGAAAATAATTAAATTTTTCTTAGATATTTTTGAACTAAGAGTGATACTAACATTCCAAAGTCATTTTAGAAATCAGCGCATTGTTTCCCATTAGAATCAGCTATTTTCACTTCGGAGGTAAATATTATGTTGGGCAGTGTAATTATTATTACTAACTAACTCACGAACACTATCCAACACATAGATTCATGGCTGCACGGATATATTCTCTCCATACATCCCTATCATGAGCTAATTATTATTATTATTATTATTATTATTATTATTATTATTATTATTATTATTATTATTATTATTATTATTATTAAGTCCACCGCTGTGGTCTCGAGGTAGCGTGCTGCCTTGTCACGCAGTGGGCCCAGGTTCGATCCCCGGTCGGGGCAGTTTTTTTGGGGAGGTTTTTATAGGGGTTTTTCCTCACCTATAAGACAAATGTCAGGAAAACTTTAAGGCCCAAACGGTCCCCGAAATCATATGGCTATCATCATCATCATCATCATCATCCTTATGGTCATCATCATCATTCACCGGTGTGGAAAGCAACGGGAAGCTACCACACCTACAATTCCCTAGTAAAGCTGCAAGCATAGCATGAAAATACTATGATTGCAGTGAAGGACCTGCCTTCGGGCAGAATTACTATGGATGGTTGGATTATTATTATTATTATTATTATTATTATTATTATTATTATTATTATTATTATTATTATTATTATTATCATTATTATTATTATTATTGATCCCTATTAGGTTCGTCTTCCGGGCATATAGGCCGTGGTCCAGTCGTTCTTCTACTCGACGTTTCGTCTACTGCTGCGGTAGACATCTTCAGGAGATACTGCGTGCTCTCTGTGAACCCCTCAACAGTCGGCTGCAGACTGGCTGGTCGTTGGAAACTCCCTCCCTATTTATAGGCACGCCCCTGGTGGAGAGGCGGTTTTCCTGCGCGGTCCGTGTTGCGTGCTGTTTTGTCCAGGCTGTCGCTAGCAGAAGTCATAGGCTTCGTTGTCGTATTGTGCAATGCCGGGATCCAGATTTTGTTTATCTTCATGGTTTCTTTTTTTTTTTGTAAAGGAATTTTTGTGTTTATATATTTCAATGGCTTCTCTGTACAGTCTGGTGTATAATGTGATGTTTGGGACAATACCTGTGTTTCTTCGAATCTTATTAATGTTCTTGGTTGTTCATCCAGTGTTCCGCCTACGGCTGATTTTTCCTTTTGTTTTAGTCTGCAATGCCTCTTGTGTTCTTGCAATCTGTGGTAACCATTCTTTTTGTTGTGCCGATATAAACTTCTCCACAACTGCAAGGGATGCGATATATACCGGCAGTACTTAACGGATCTCTTGTATCTTTGGCTGGGCGCAGTATATTGCTGATTTTTTGTGTTGGCTTGTAGGTTGTAGATATGCTATATTTATTTAATATTCGACCAATTCTCTCCGTTATTGTCTTGATATATGGTAGGTACACCTTACCCTTAGCCTCCTCCTTGTTCCCGTTTTCGGATTTGTATTTATTGGGATTTATGGCTCGGCGAAAATCTGTTTTGCTGTATCCATTGGATTGAAACGCTGCTTGGAGATGATTAATTTCTTCTTGTAGATACTGTGGTTCCGAAATCCTTTTGGCTCGTTCCACCAGGGTTTTAATTATTCCGCGGTTTTGTCTGGGATGATGGTTGGACTGCTTATGTAGGTATCTGTCTGTGTGAGTCTTTTTCCTGTATACCTTGTGTCCAAGTGTCATGTCTTGGTTTCGAATTACTAAAACATCCAAAAACGGTAGACTGTTGTTCTCTTCTCTTTCCAGGGTGAATTGGATGCTGGGACAAATACCATTTAAATGTTGCCTGAAGTTATCAAGTTCTTCTTCACCATGCTCCCAAATGACGAATGTGTCGTCCACATATCTCAGCCAAACTGAAGGTCTTAATGTAGCATTCTCCAAGGCCTGTTTTTCAAATTGTTCCATGTAAAAATTGGCTATTACGGGGCTTAATGGACTCCCCATGGCCACGCCATCTATTTGCTCGTAGAATATTCCTCCCCATTGGAAATACGTTTCTGTGAGGCATATGTTATACAGCGCTACTATATCTGGGGAAAGAGTTCTTGCAAGTATGTCATAGTGTCTGGGATAGGTATCTTAGTAAATAAAGAAACCACATCGAAGCTTATTATTTTATCGTTTGGCTTGAGTTTCAGAGTGTCTATTTTTTCTATGAAGTGCGTGGAGTTTTTTACAAACGTGTCAGTTTTTCCAATATACGGTTTCAATAGTGAGGCGAGAAACTTGGCGAGTTCATATGTAGGTGATCCAATGGCCGAAACAATAGGTCTGAGTGGTGTTCCCTCCTTGTGTATCTTTGGTAATCCATATAATCTTGGTGGCAGTGCTTCTGATTTGTACAATCCTCGTTTAGTGTCTTCATCAAGTGTGGAGCTCTTGATAAGTTTATTGGATTTACGTAGAACTCTTGCTGTAGGATCAGTTTTAAGAATCTTGTATGTCTCTGGATCTAAAAGCTGTTGCATTTCTGGTTGTATTGTTCTGTTTCCATGATGACGGTGGCATTTCCTTTATCTGCAGGAAGAACGATGATGTCTTTGTCTTCGTTTAGATTATGTAAAGCTACTTTTTCTTTTCGTGATAAATTACTCACCGGTGGTTTGGTTTTACGGAGAATGCGAGACACTTCGCCCCTTATTTCCTCACTCTGATGAATAGGCAGCTGCCTTATTCCGGCTTCTACATTGGCTATGATGTCTTCAATAGGTACTGTTTTAGGTGTTACAGCAAAATTTCCTCCTTTGGCAAGTACCGATATTTCTTCTTCGTTGAGTTGCCGGTCTGTCAAATTTACTACCGCTCTTGAGTTGGGTGGGTTATTTCTGTTTTCTTGATGATTTTTTATGTATTTTTGTTTCTGTCGTTCCGGTGTTTTCTCTATGGTTCGGCAAAAGCTGTGGTATGTGATGTTGTCCACCTTTCCCAGTCTCTCTTACTGAGAATATTGCTAATCTTCAGATGTAAGTAAAAAAGTTCTTGATCATTCATCCCTAGGGTTCGTCTTGTATCATGAATTCGTTCTCTAAGAAGAGCCCGTTCCGTTCGTCCATATATCCTCTTAGCCTTTGTCGTTTTGAAGATCTGTTTGCATCGTAGAAATTGAGGGATAGTTCCCGTGTCTCTGCACCGTAGAAGAAAGCTTAAATTGCACAGAAAGCGTCCTTTTTTCTTTCTTAATTCTTCAAATTTCCGAATAGAAAGAAATACATCCTTCCCGTAGAGGTTGCTTATGTATAACTGTAGGCTTTCACGGCCGGCGTCTTGATCCCTATTAGGTTCGTCTTCCGGGCATATAGGCCGTGGTCCAGTCGTTCTTCTACTCGACGTTTCGTTACTGCTGCGGTAGACATCTTCAGGAGATACTGCGTGCTCTCTGTGAACTCCTCAACAGTCGGCTGCAGACTGGCTGGTCGTTGGAAACTCCCTCCCTATTTATAGCACGCCCCTGGTGGAGAGGCGGTTTTCTGCGCGGTCCGTGTTGCGTTGCTGTTTTGTCCAGGCTGTCGCTAGCAGAAGTCATAGGCTTCGTTGTCGTATTGTGCAATGCCGGGATCCAGATTTTGTTTATCTTCATGGTTTCTTCTTTTTTGTTAAAGGAATTTTTGTGTTTATATATTTCAATGGCTTCTCTGTACAGTCTGGTGTAATAATGTGATGTTTGGGACAATACCTGTGTTTCTTCGAATCTTATTATATTGTTCTTGGTTGTTCATCCAGTGTTCCGCTACGGCTGATTTTTCCTTTTGTTTTAGTCTGCAATGCCTCTTGTGTTCTTGCAATCTTGTGGTAACCATTCTTTTTTTGTGCCGATATAAACTTCTCCACAACTGCAAGGGATGCGATATATACCGGCAGTACTTAACGGATCTCTTGTATCTTGGCTGGGCGCAGTATATTGCTGATTTTTTGTGTTGGCTTGTAGGTTGTAGATATGCTATATTTATTTAATATTCGACCAATTCTCTCCGTTATTGTCTTGATATATGGTAGGTACACCTTACCCTTAGCCTCCTCCTTGTTCCCGTTTTCGGATTTGTATTTATTGGGATTTATGGCTCGGCGAAAATCTGTTTTGCTGTATCCATTGGATTGAAACGCTGCTTGGAGATGATTAATTTCTTCTTGTAGATACTGTGGTTCCGAAATCCTTTTGGCTCGTTCCACCAGGTTTTAATTATTCCGCGTTTTTGTCTGGGATGATGGTTGGACTGCTTATGTAGGTATCTGTCTGTGTGAGTCTTTTTCCTGTATACCTTGTGTCCAAGTGTCATGTCTTGGTTTCGAATTACTAAAACATCCAAAAACGGTAGACTGTTGTTCTCTTCTCTTTCCAGGGTGAATTGGATGCTGGGACAAATACCATTTAAATGTTGCCTGAAGTTATCAAGTTCTTCTTCACCATGCTCCCAAATGACGAATGTGTCGTCCACATATCTCAGCCAAACTGAAGGTCTTAATGTAGCATTCTCCAAGGCCTGTTTTTCAAATTGTTCCATGCATTGCACAATACGACAACGAAGCCTATGACTTCTGCTAGCGACAGCCTGGACAAAACAGCACGCAACACGGACCGCGCAGAAAACCGCCTCTCCACCAGGGGCGTGCCTATAAATAGGGAGGGAGTTTCCAACGACCAGCCAGTCTGCAGCCGACTGTTGAGGAGTTCACAGAGAGCACGCAGTATCTCCTGAAGAGTCTACCGCAGCAGTAGACGAAACGTCGAGTAGAAGAACGACTGGACCACGGCCTATATGCCCGGAAGACGAACCTAATAGGGATCAAGACGCCGGCCGTGAAGCCTACAGTTATACATAAGCAACCTCTACGGGAAGGATGTATTTCTTTCTATTCGGAAATTTGAAGAATTAAGAAAGAAAAAAGGACGCTTTCTGTGCAATTTAAGCTTTCTTCTACGGTGCAGAGACACGGGAACTATCCCTCAATTTCTACGATGCAAACAGATCTTCAAAACGACAAAGGCTAAGAGGATATATGGACGAACGGAACGGGCTCTTCTTAGAGAACGAATTCATGATACAAGACGAACCCTAGGGATGAATGATCAAGAACTTTTTTACTTACATCTGAAGATTAGCAATATTCTCAGTAAGAGAGACTGGGAAAAGGTGGACAACATCACATACCACAGCTTTTGCCGAACCATAGAGAAAAACACGGAACGACAGAAACAAAAATACATAAAAAATCATCAAGAAAACAGAAATAAACCACCCAACTCAAGAGCGGTAGTAAAATTTGACAGACCGGCAACTCAACGAAGAAGAAATATCGGTACTTGCCAAAGGAGGAAATTTTGCTGTAACACCTAAAACAGTACCTATTGAAGACATCATAGCCAATGTAGAAGCCGGAATAAGGCAGCTGCCTATTCATCAGAGTGAGGAAATAAGGGGCGAAGTGTCTCGCATTCTCCGTAAAACCAAACCACCGGTGAGTAATTTATCACGAAAAGAAAAAGTAGCTTTACATAATCTAAACGAAGACAAAGACATCATCGTTTCTTCCTGCAGATAAAGGAAATGCCACCGTCATCATGGAACAGAACAATACAACCAAAAATGCAACAGCTTTTAGATCCAGAGACATACAAGATTCTTAAAACTGATCCTACAGCAAGAGTTCTACGTAAATCCAATAACTTATCAAGAGCTCCACACTTGATGAAGACACTAAACGAGGATTGTACAAATCAGAAGCACTGCCACCAAGATTATATGGATTACCAAAGATACACAAGGAGGGAACACCTCTCAGACCTATTGTTTCGGCCATTGGATCACCTACATATGAACTCGCCAAGTTTCTCGCCTCACTATTGAAACCGTATATTGGAAAAACTGACACGTTTGTAAAAAACTCCACGCACTTCATAGAAAAAATAGACACTCTGAAACTCAAGCCAAACGATAAAATAATAAGCTTCGATGTGGTTTCTTTATTTACTAAGATACCTATCCCAGACACTATGACATACTTGCAAGAACTCTTTCCCCCAGATATAGTAGCGCTGTATAACATATGCCTCACAGAAACGTATTTCCAATGGGGAGGAATATTCTACGAGCAAATAGATGGCGTGGCCATGGGAAGTCCATTAAGCCCCGTAATAGCCAATTTTTACATGGAACAATTTGAAAAACAGGCCTTGGAGAATGCTACATTAAGACCTTCAGTTTGGCTGAGATATGTGGACGACACATTCGTCATTTGGGAGCATGGTGAAGAAGAACTTGATAACTTCAGGCAACATTTAAATGGTATTTGTCCCAGCATCCAATTCACCCTGGAAAGAGAAGAGAACAACAGTCTACCGTTTTTGGATGTTTTAGTAATTCGAAACCAAGACATGACACTTGGACACAAGGTATACAGGAAAAAGACTCACACAGACAGATACCTACATAAGCAGTCCAACCATCATCCCAGACAAAAACGCGGAGATAATTAAAACCCTGGTGGAACGAGCCAAAAGGATTTCGGAACCACAGTATCTACAAGAAGAAATTAATCATCTCCAAGCAGCGTTTCAATCCAATGGATACAGCAAAACAGATTTTCGCCGAGCCATAAATCCCAATAAATACAAATCCGAAAACGGGAACAAGGAGGAGGCTAAGGGTAAGGTGTACCTACCATATATCAAGACAATAACGGAGAGAATTGGTCGAATATTAAATAAATATAACATATCTACAACCTACAAGCCAACACAAAAAATCAGCAATATCCTGCGCCCAGCCAAAGATACAAGAGATCCGTTAAGTACTGCCGGTATATATCGCATCCCTTGCAGTTGTGGAGAAGTTTATATCGGCACAACAAAAAAAAAAAAAAAAGAATGGTTACCACAAGATTGCAAGAACACAAGAGGCATTGCAGACTAAAACAAAAAGAAAAATCAGCCGTAGCGGAACACTGGATGAACAACCAAGAACATATAATAAGATTCGAAGAAACACAGGTATTGTCCCAAACATTACATTATTACACCAGACTGTACAGAGAAGCCATTGAAATATATAAACACAAAAATTCCTTTAACAAAAAAGAAGAAACCATGAAGATAAACAAAATCTGGATCCCGGCATTGCACAATACGACAACGAAGCCTATGACTTCTGCTAGCGACAGCCTGGACAAAACAGCACGCAACACGGACCGCGCAGAAAACCGCCTCTCCCACCAGGGGCGTGCCTATAAATAGGGAGGGAGTTTCCAACGACCAGCCAGTCTGCAGCCGACTGTTGAGGAGTTTCACAGAGAGCACGCAGTATCTCCTGAAGATGTCTACCGCAGCAGTAGACGAAACGTCGAGTAGAAGAACGACTGGACCACGGCCTATATGCCCGGAAGACGAACCTAATAGGGATCAAGACGCCGGCCGTGAAAGCCTACAGTTATACATTATTATTATTATTATTATTATTATTATTATTATTATTATTATAAAATACAAGCAGGCTTTTGGTCTGAGAGATCTACAATTGATCACATATTTGTGGAAAAACAATTGATTGAAAGGACGAATAATAACAACCAACAAGTCAATTTCACATTTGTGGATTTAGAAAATGCATACGACACTCTACCTTTACAAAAGTTGTGGGAAGCATTAGAAGATATGACCATAAACGATACAATTATTAATGCAATAAAAAATTGTATAAAAATGCAGTATCTAAAATTAAAATTGGAAAATATATATCAGGAGAAATTAAAGTAACAAAAGGTCTTCGTAAATGTTGTAGCATATCACCAACATTATTTAAGATATTTATACATAAAGCACTGTCAAACTGGACCAAAAATGTTCAGGAATGGGAGTACCAATTGGAGATGGATCAACAGATAAAATATATACACCCTTATTTGCGGATGACCAGATAATAATTGCTCAAGAATATGAAGACATGTAGTTTATGCACAGAAAATTACTGGACGAATACGATAACTGGGGTTTGAAAATAAATTTAGAAAAAACATTTTATATGGGATGTGGAGCTGAACCCAAAGATTTGATATTAGAAGATGAAAAGGGATATATTAGAGGATGTGAAGAATTTGAGTATCTGGGAGTAAAATTAGATAAAGAGGATAAACAAGAAAGTGGTATTAAGAACAGAATAGATAAAGGTAGAGCAATAACAGCAATGATGACAGACATATAACCAGGAAAAATAAGTTACAAATATATAATTCAATAGTGAGAAATACTGTCACATATGGAGCTGAGGTTTGGAAATTCAACAAAAACATAGAACAAAAACTTATGTCGATGGAAATGAATTTCTTGAGGAGAGCAGCAAGATGTTCAAAATTAGACAAAATAACAAATAGTGTCATAACAGAAAAAAATGAATATTGGTTATTCAATAGTAGATTATATACGGTACGAGTATAAGCAATTAAATTGGTATGGGCAGGTACGACGAATGCAAGAAGAAAGATTACCCAGAAAAACATTGGGATGGTGTCCACCTGGAAGAAGGAGGAGAGGAAGACCTCGAAACTCGTGGATGCAGGAAATAAGAACTGGAATGAGAGCAAGAGGACTGGAGGTCATGGATTGGATGGAAAGAGACGAGTAGAGAAGAAAAAATAAAACTTTAGGCATAGAAAGATGTGTAAACATTAAAATTCAGTAAATAAATAAATAAATAACAATAATAATAATAATAATTATTATTATTATTATTATTATTAGAGAAATATTACATTGTCAGTGACAGGATAGCTAAGATGATATCACATTTTGCAGCTGTGAGCTACAAAAAAAGGGAGACCAAAATAACAGTGGAGTGCATAGGAGTATGGTGTAGAGAACATTAACAGAGAGTGATACAGAGAATAGAGATTTATGGAGGAGTAAAATTTGCAATGGGTTGTAGGGAAACTACTGAATTGTATACGAATTCCAAATATATATATATATATATATATATATATATATATGTCAACCGCTATGGCCTCGAGGTAGCGTGCTGCTTTCTCACGCAGCGGGCCCGGGTTCGATCCCCGGTCGGGGCAGTTTTTCTGCGTGATGTTTTTATCGGTGTTTTTCCTCACCTGTAAGACTAATGTCAGGAAAACTTTAAGGCCCAAACCGTCCCCGAATCATATGGCCATCATCATCAACTTCATCCTTATCATTAACATCATCATCATCATCATCATCATCATACTTCACCGGTGTGGAAAGCAACGGGAAGCTACCACACCTACAATTCCCTAGTAAAGCTGCAAACATAGCATGAAATTGCTATGATTGCAGTGAAGGACCTGCCTTCGAGCAGAATTACGATGGATATATATATATATATATATATATATATATGTGTTTGTGTGTGTACTTATTCTATAATTTACTTTTCGGTCTTTAACATTATGTATTTTTTATCATTAAGTTAACAATTTCGTCCAAAACACCACCTCTCAGAATAACGTACCATGTGCTATTGGTACGTAGCTGTATATTTCATAAACCACCAAATATTTATTTCTAATCTTCCTGATATGTTGAAGATGCATAATGTCTTGTGAACATTCAAATACAATCGTAAGTAATTTTACATACTTCATAATACGGATTAATAAAATATGTCAACATACAATGTACGTAGTTATAAGAGACATTATGAAGAAACGTTGTATGAACGATTAAATAATAAAAGAACAATAACTGAACTACTTACATCATTCACGTTCATTTGAACTAGACCCTTGAAGAAAAAAATTGAGTACACAGTTTGGTATTAGATGTCTCTGTCTTCCTCCTATTCTCCCTTCATCTACCCTTCATCCTATGTTCTACTCCATATCTATCTCAATTTTACTTATATGCATAGCATACAGTTTTACGCAGTTCAAGCTACATTACAACACATTATAATTGACACTATTACTTATCGACAATATTATTCGACGAGATTCGAACCGTATCTTCAGATTAAAAGTACTATACCTTAATGATCTTGGCTAAGTAGCCAGATTGAGAAACTGAGATTTTAATAAACCTTATAAGTTATTTTTTTGGATTTTGGAAAATAAAATTGAACTATAATATTTTCCCCGATATGTAAATAGAAAATATCGAAATTACTTGATTTTAGGTAAGAAAATTTACAAAAATGGGCACAAAGTAGTAGAATTACAATTGTCATATAACCGTGATGTCATTCCAATTTTTTAACTTCAACATCCATATGTTGTATTTGTAAAGATGTCACAAAAATTATATTTAACTTTCATTTATAATTGAAGCAATATAAAATCTAACGTGAATCTGACCAAACAAACAAAGCTATACAGAGTTGATCATTATAATGTTAGCGTGAGTTGTATATATATATATGTTCATGTGAAAAAAACATATTTGAAAGATTTGTGCGATATTAAAACCTAACCAAAATGTGATCTTACCAATTACTAACGCTAGAAAAAAAAAACAAAAAAAGAAAACAAGGTTAGTGCGAATTTACTTTTGTTAGTTTTTTTTTTAAATTCAAGATCGACGCATTTAAAAGTGACGTATAACTCAAATATCATTCCTTGTTTATCGGAAATACGATGATATATGTTAATATCTAACACATGGTCCAAAATTAGAAATTTTTTTGCGTTCTGAAAACCGGCTTGAAGAGGGGCTTCGTCATGTTCAACCCCCGAAACCGCTTAACAAACCATAATAATTCGTGCAAATATCAAGAAAAATTAAAAAGTACATTAAACTACTTCGCAACAAATTTAAAAGGAATCTGACCAACAACAACAACAACAACAATAATAATAATAATAATAATAATAATAATAATAATAATAATAATAATAATAGCTTTATTTTACCTGGCAGAGTTAAGGCCTTAAGGCCTTGTCTACCACTCGACCAGGTTTAAAAAAATACAAACAAAAAATAGTCTTAAATCTAAATTACAATATATATATATATATATATATATATATATATATATATAAACGATTACAAGTTATGAATACAATACAATTAATATTTAGTTCGTTTTATGAATATTAAACATGGTACTCTAATTCAAATGAGCAGATTCTTGTATCTTTCATACAACATTTCTTCATAATTACAGTTATAAACATACTTACAGTAAGCACAAGCTGTAACCATCACAAACGGGCAAATATCGTTATAGTCGTCTTGTTCATTCGAGCAATCATAATTCCTTGTGTAATCTTTCCAGAAATAAATTTTGGCCTTCCATACATAAGCTGAAAAATAAATTTACCTCGTAACCATGGTAATGAAAAACAATATTAAACAATATGAAGAATGCAAATTATTACAAGCGATTGTGATGCATTTTATGGATTGGAAGAAGATGATCATTGAACCTTGAAGATACCATTGCCTTAGGCGAAGGTGAACATTAGACGAAATAATCTTGGACATCAGAATAGGTCGAAAATGTGATGCAATAGATGTTTTAAACGACAACACTTGGACAAAAATACGTTTAGCCATTCATAATTAGGATCATATATTCATCCATACATACATGCATACCTGCATTTTAGCATAAGACAGATTTTAATAATAATAATAATAATAATAATAATAATAATAATACTTTATTTATTCTGGCAGAGTTAAGGCCATAAGGCCCTCTCTTCCACTCAACCAGCACAAATACAAATAAATATTCGACAAATATAGATATACACTATACTAATTATAAACAGTTAAAGATACAATAAATGTACCAATGTAAATGTCATGTACAAACAACATTTTATAGGGTAATAACAATAATGATACGATAATAATAATAATAATAATAATAATAAATATAAATATGATACATTATACGGGAAACACCAATTAATATATATATATATATATATATATATATATATATCTTACACTGGATAATAATGAAGTCGAGTTTAGAGCAAATATAGATTTAGATTTCTTTTAAAAGATGCCAATGTCCGGCAGCCCCTTTTCTTTTAGAAAAGAAATGGAAATATAATGGTACAGTACATCAACTATATGTTGACTTAAAAAAGCATACGATTAAATTAAGAGAGAGACGTTATAGAGTATCCTGCTGTTCGGAATTCCTACAAAGTTAATTAAACTTATATGAATATGTTTAAATGACACAAAGAGTAGGGTGCGTGTAGGCACACAATTTTCGGATACTTCTGTAATTCACAATGAGTTGAAGCAAAGAGATGCACTATTTCCTCTACCATTTAACTTTGTACCAGATCTCAAATCTTTAGAGGATGAAGAAGATCACAAACTCAATGGTATTAATAAGTTGATAGTTTATGCTGAAGATGTAGTACTGTTGGACGATAGCGAGGAGATACTTAGGGCCAACACTCACACGCTATTAAGTAACACTAAGAAATTGGGACTAGAAGTAAATATCAATAAAACTAAAAATATGGTCATACATTAGAAATATACTATAGGCTATAATGAAAATGCTAATAAAAGAGAGGGAAATTTTGAAAAATTGGTTGAATTCAAATACCTAGGAACAATAATCACAAATAGGAATAGGATGCACAAAGAATATAAACATAAGCTCAATTGGGGACATGCATGCTCTTTTGCATTACAGGGACTCTTGTCGTCTCAATTCCTTTCAAAAAGCGTTAAACTGAAAATATAATATAGAACTCTTGTTCTACCAGTTATATGAATGCGAAAAGTGAACTGTTACTTTAAGCAAAGAAAGGAGGTTACGAGTATTTGAGAATAAATTTCTTAGGAAAATTTTTATACCAAAGAGAGGTGATGTTAGTTTGTCCTATAATTTAAAAAAAATATTTCCGCTCTTTAACATTATGTTGTTTTCTTATCGTTAAATTAAAAATTTCGTCCAAAACACCATCTCTCAAAATAACGTACCATTTCTATTGCTAAGTTGCTGTATCTTTAATAAACGAGCAAATGTTTATTTTTAATCTTCCTGATATGTTCAAGATGCATAATGTCTTGTGAACATTAAAGTACAGTCTTAAGTAATTTTACATACTTCATAATACAGATTAGTAAAACATATCAACACACAATGTACAAAGTTATAAGAGACATTATGAAGACACGTTTTATGAACGATTAAATAATAAATGAACAATAACTGAACTACTTAAATCATTCACGTTCATTTGAACTAGGCCCTTGAAAAAAAAAATTGAGTACACTTTAGATGTCTCTCTCTCTCTCCTATTCTCCCTTCATCTACCCTTCATCCTATGTCTACTCCATATCTATCTCTATTTTACTTATATGCATAGCATACAGTTCCGCTCAGTTCAAGCTACATTACAACACATTATAATTGACGCTATTACTTTCCGAGGGTTTCAGCGAGATTCGCACCTTGGATCTTGAGATTTATACGTAGTATTACACCTTAATTATCTTGGCTAACTAGCCACGTTGAGAAAGTGAGGTTTTAATAATCCTTATATGTTATTATCCGGATTTTAAACATAAAATTCAGTGGAAAGAACATGTAGGAAGAAAGTAAATTAGCAAATCAGATCTTACATTATTTTCCGAGAGGAAGAAGAGATGTCGGACGTCCTCGGAAGAGATGATCTTAGATCTATTAGTGAAGACAGAACAGGCAACTAATGCCTAAACCAGGAAGTTAAGAAGAAGAAGTAGAAGACGAAGAAGAAGAAGAAGAAACTTGAAATGTAGAGGAATGTTGGGTAATTTGGACACCTGTTTTGAATTTGTTGCTTTTCTTCTTTTAATTAAGGAATTTAAATTTTGTTAATTATAGTGATTATCATTAGTGTTGTAACTATGAAATAGCTTTGTTATTTTATTCAAATATGGAAACATCTTCATAGTTTATAAACTTTCTTACATTACAAGAAAGGTCCACTTTAACTCCATATTCCGGTAAAGTGGACCCCAGAACCCGCCTTAGTTTTAGTCTATTTTTACGTTTATTTACTCTATTAAGTTATACAGAGAGGCACAGATTAATCTGACTATTTAACTCATGCCCCAAATGGGAGTCAATGACCAATCACGTTTCAATGATTTCTGTTTTACAACCAATCAGAGTCGTGTTTCACGAAATATTTATCAGTGTTATAATTACCATATATTAAACAAAGCTCCTCCTTTTTAATATTCTGAACAGGTCTGACCGTTATTTTGCAGTGACTGAGCCTATAAGAAATACGGCTACCAGATTGTATATATAGTGCATACATGTCAACATTTGTAGCAATTTATTATACCACCAAAAAAAGAAACCACTGTTTGACTTTCTTAAATGTATTTTTTCCCAGGTAATAATCCAGAAAAATATAATTGTAATATTTTCATCACACGACATCAGAAATGAATTAATATACAGATTGATGTTTCATTTTTTCTCCACTAGAGAGCATTCTTACAATATTGCGTTCCTTTGGCAATAAATAGTATGATCTGGTTGCAGTGATAAACAAAAGAAGCAGTAGAAAGCGTACCTATCGTTTCTCATTTGTTTTCAAACATCGCCGTTTGCATTAAATATATAAATATTTTGAAATAACTACAGTTAAATAATGATTTGTGAGTAAACAGCTTAATTTTATTCGTTAAATAGTCCTAACAAATGCCACTCTTGATTTCCAAATTCTCTAGATAAATTCACTCCTCACTTCGTGAGTCGTGAATTTATCGATAATTTGGAAATCACTCGTGGCATTACTTATGAAAATATTTATGACTGAACATAATTAAAAAGTGTTGATATTTATTTAATGTTGTAAAAAAAAATATTGATTATAATATTCACACGTCATTCAACTGCAGAAAGCGACGATCTTTGGGTTTAGTAAAATTACAAGGTTATTAAATAAAATTTATTAAGTGAATGTTTTTTTACAGATAACATCCTCATTGATAAAATATATGTATTCGTGTAAAGTGAACCCAGGTCCTCGTGGAGGGTCTACATTAACCGAAATCCTTTATGTTTAATTATTTTATACAGCCACAGAATATCAAACCAAAACCATCGGAATATTAAAAAAGCATTTACAAAAAATAATAAATTTAGGAGTTTTTTCAACATTTGTAATATTCAATATCAGAAATTAAAAATGTATTCTTAGCTTGAAAAACTTTTAAAGTGATCATTTTCATAAATATCTCAAATAAACCCTCTTAGCACAAAGAATAAAAGAAAGTGGCCTAGAACCCGTCAAAGTTGATGAGGGGAAGAAGTTAAAATATTTGCTGTTCCAGGGCAGTACCAAATAAACAAGATATTAACAGGGCCCACTCAAGCAGAAGGGTCCACATTACCCGAACTTCCTTATAATATTTTCCTCGATATACTTCTCACGTAGAAAATATCGAAATTATTTGGTTTTAGGTAAGAACATTTAGAAAGATGGCCACACAGCAGTAGAATTACAATGTCATATAACCGTGATGTCATTCCCCTTTTTAATTTCAACTTACATATGTTGTAATTGTAAAAATATAATATAAATTTTATTTAACATTCATTTATAATTGAAGCAATATAAAATCCAGTCGAAATGTAATATATATATATATATATATATATATATATATATATATATATATATATATATATATATAATTTAATTTCGATATATGTTCATGTGACGAAAAACTGATATATTATTTGAAATATTTGTGCGATATTAAAACCTAACCAAAATGTGATCTTACTAATTACTAACGCTAGACAAAAAGTACTCCCTCCATGATATATTTACCTTTTCGTGGGGGAGTGGCTTGCGTGCTTAAATGACCCCGAGAGCTATTCCGGCGGTATCATTGCCGGACTGGTCGAAGGTGATAGACGAAATAAAAATAACGAAAAGCGTGACGAACTTTCACCGTAAAAATACGACCACCAAGAAACACGAACATGGGTTTCACTGGGGTGAAATTTGCAGGAGGTAAAATAATCCCCCGCTCAGTTCTCGGGGCGGGGACTACTTCACGCCAAACACAGGGACATGTTCCTAGGAACATGTAATGTTAGGATTTATTACATTAGCGGAGCGCTAGAGGTATTTACGCGAGAATTAGATAAATCACCCTAGGATATAGTCGCTTTACAGGAAGTTTCTCTCATTGTAGCCCCTACTCGGAGATCCGAAGGAAGAGCTATTTTATCTCCGGATTATTTTACATTGAGATTATCCATCATATTTTGTTATTGAAAAATAGTGGGGCTACATTGGATATTTTTACAGCTTATGTAGGTACCTCTTAAATTGTTATGTGCTTAAGTTATTAAACTTAAGTACCTCATCTTGTTTGGATGAGTACCTACGAGGGATTGTACAAAGTATGAATAGAAAGTTTAGATAGACAAGGATAAAGTATAAGAAGGAAAAGATCTCCTAGGTCTCGAATGCTCTAATACCATCGGAGTAAAAAAAAAAAAGAGTTATTCGAGGAAGACTATATACAAAATAGATAAAAGTAGGAGCAAAACACAAGTAAGTGGAAGCAATGTTTTGCTCAGCTTGGGCACCTTATGGTCACTATCCACATATCCCCTAGATGGGGATCCCTGAGGACTTCACAGGAAGTTAGATGGCAAGGAGAAGGTAGTCAGGAATCAGGAATATTTGCATTATACATACTACGGAGGTGTAGAAAGACCTGTTTTTTGCAACGGGATTTTTAGTCCGAAGGAGGATCCTCTCCACTATCCGAGATAATAAGTTTGTCAGAGATAGGATATCATACATAATTCTTAAGGGTAAACGACATGATTTCGGAATCGTAAATGGTCTCACAGAAGATAAAGATGACAAGATCAAGGATGATCATGATGAGTTTAACAAACTTGCCACACGACTAAATTTAGAGTTCAAGGTCCGAATGTTCCTCTGATAGGTTGCTGGGATTTTTATGTCTAGAAATAATTTGTAGAACACTTTGGTAACTATTATAAGTTTTATTACGAGTGTTAGATATAATTAACACTAAAAATAAATGTACGTATATTAATATGAATATTCAGATTTCTTCAACAAGGGACCACGAGGCATTCCAACCTCGGCCTACAAGCACTACCGTCGTCGTATAAGGCTTAGTTAACAACAATTGAGGTATTCAACCTCCAACAAAATACAAGGCCAATGCCCTCGATGGCCTGGTTAACACCGAGAGGTATTCAGACATCTAACAAAACACAACCGTAGCACTAGACGGCTTAGAAGACACTGAGAAAGCTATTCATAAACTCGAGACTAAACAGGACAGTCGCCGTTGACGACCTGGCACACGCTGAGAGCGAGTTACATCAGGACACGCTAAACCTGAACACAACACGGACAATGTTGGCAGCTTGACAAATGCTGCAGCAAGCAATATGACCAACATAAAATGTCGGGTGCTGTACTCAGCCGCCTCCAAGTGGAGACAAAGTGAACTACGTCGATAGTCGATGCAGATCACGCCAAATACGACTGAGCCAGCCGAACCGGCAAAACTGATGCGACACATGTCGCAACAGATGAGTTCTATGAAGAATTAGAATGCATATTTGGTAGTCTTTCACGATATCATATGAAAATTGTCTTAGGGAATTTTAATGCTAAAGTTGGGCGGAAGATATATTCAAACCAACAATAGGCAAATTCAATCTTCAGTAAAACAGTAACGACAACGGGGTTAGATTAGTCATCTTTGCCAAATCAAAGAATCTCATTGTTAAGAGCCCAACATTCCAGAATAAGGATATTCATAAATAGACCTGGACGTCTCCAGATGGTGAAACTCAGAACTAGATAGATCATGTTTTAGTGGACAAACGCTGGCACAGTAGCATCATCGATGTCAGATCAGTCAGAGAGACAGACTGCGGATCATCATCTCGACAGGGTGAAAATTAGACAACGGCTATCGCGAGAAGAACAAACGCTAAAGACGATTCTGAAAAATGTTTAAGAAAAAACTTGAAAAATGATGAAATGCGAAAAGGATACCAAATAAAAATTGCTAATACATTTGAAGTACTGGAATCTTTAGATAACAATGTGGCAAACGTAGAAGAAACTCATATAAATAAAGAATGAGAGGCTATAAGATATACTATTAAATTGTCAGCATCAGAAAGCATTCGTTATTTAAAAAAGAGGCAAAACAGGAAATGGTTTGATGAGGAATGTACCGACATTGTAAAGAAAATCAACACTTTTGAAATTCATATTAAAGTACCGTTGAAGTTATGTAATAAGATCGATACTTTTAAAATTCATGATGAAACACCGTTGAGGTCACCTGTAATATTTGTAATATAAAAATTGAATACCTGAGATCTCAGTCTTCCTCAACATTGGATGTGGGGTGTGGAGTATTTTCGAGGCATGTGCTTCATCTTCAGCTTGTGAATTGGTACTGGTTGTTCGTGAGAATTCTGTAGAGCGGGTTGACGTCACTAGGCGAGTTCTTATTCAGCAGGTGAGTTTTTTTTGGTTTCTTTTAGTATCTCGATTTCTTCGAGAAAGTTGATTTTGAGTATATTGTTTTCTCAAAATTCTCGAAGAAATCGAGATACTAAAAGAAAAAAAAACACTCACCTGCTGAACGAGAACTCACCCAGTGACGTCAACCCGCTCTACAGAATTCTCACGAACAACCAGTACCAATTCACAAGCTGAAGATGAAGCATATGCTAAGAGAGTACTCCACACCTCACATCTAATGTTGAGGAAGACTGAGATCTCAGGTATTCAATTTTTATATTATAAATATACAATAAGATATCAATTTTAAAATTGGTAAATGGTAAGTCAGTCGTCCTCAACTAAATTATTAAACTTCATCAAGTTATTCCAATATCATTCGCTTGCATATATAGATATTATAAATATATTTTTGACATTTGGCAATGAAGGCAAATATGATATGAAAAGAAAAATGAATGCTTGAGTCGGGATTTGAACTCGAGTCTCTAAAGTCTGTACCTTTAGCGCTCTAACCAAAGCGTTACTGCTATAAAGTAAAATATTCTCTTTAATAATTTGCTTAACTGTTATGTTAGCCGCTAGATGGCAGTCGGAAGATCTTTCCGCTACCTCTTGTGTGAATTGAGAATACTACATGTATAAGAAAATTGTATGTTTTTTCTTGGAATTCTTGGGTAGCTCAGTTGGTTAGAGCGCTAAAGGTACAGACTTTAGAGACTCGAGTTCAAATCCCGACTCAAGCATTCATTTTTCTTTTCATATCATATTTGCCTTCATTGCCAAATGTCAAAAATATATTTATAATATATATATTCCAGGGTTCAAGTCCCGTTGGGGTCAGGATTTTTAAACTGACCCAAACCTTCTGGCAGCACTATGTCCCTGGGGTCTACTCAGCCTCTAACGGGAATGAGTACCAGACGCTTCTTCTGGGGGTAAAGGCGGCCGTCACGCTGGGCTGACAACCCGGCTGACATAAAGTGCCGATTGTCTAGAGCCTTAACCTCCTACTACCCTAAGGGCCTCCGGGCCTGTTGTGGGATCACTTTAATTATATATATATATATATATATATATATATATATATATATATATAATACTGTTATTCTACCAGTTATATTATATGAATGCTAAAAGTGGACTCTTACTTTAAGAGAGGGAAGGAGATTACGAGCATTTGAGAATACATTTATTAGGAACATTTTTTGGACCAAAGAGAGATGAACAGACAAGTGAATGGAGAAAACTATATAATAGTGAGCTACATGATATGTATAGGAAGCCTGATATAATAAGAACAGTTAAGTCTCGTAGGCTGCGATGGGCAGGACATGTGGCACTTATGGGGGATGAAAGAGGAGCTTGGAAGCTTCTGGTAGGAAAACCGGAGGGAAAAACGCCCAGTTGGTAGACCAAGATTGAGGTGAGAGAATAACATTGACCATGATTTGAGGGAAGTAGAATATTCATGGAATGATTAGAAAACATTAGTTCAGGATAGGGATGTATGAAGAGGTTATGTCCGCGCGGCCATGAACCTACTGGATCTATCGTGACAGTGAGTTAGTTGGTTAGTCAAAAAGAACTAAGGTTAGCGTATATTTATATTGCTTAGTGTGTATTTAGTTTTGTTATTTTTTTCATCAAGACCGATGTGTTTAAAAGTGACGTATAACTCAAATACTATTCCTTGTTTATCAGAAACGGGATGATGTGTGTTAATATTTAATATATAGTTCAAAATTATAATATTTTCGCATTTTGAAAATCTGCACGAAGAGTTGCTTCGCCCTCCTCAACTCCCGAACCTGCTTAAGAAACCATAAAAATTGGTGCAAATATGAAGTAAAATTAAATCCTATAGTAAACTAGTTCACCAACACGTTGAAAATGAATCTGACCAACAATAGTTCGTTTTATGAATATTAAACAACGTTCACTAGTTTAAATGAACGGATTCTTATATCGCTCATACAACACTTCTTCATAATTATCGTTATAAACATACTTACGGTAAGCACAAGCAGAGAAATAAAATTCGACCGACCACACAGAAGTATAAAAATAAATTTACCTTGTAACCACGGTAATGAATAACAATATAAAACATTTTTGAAGAATGCAAATTATTAGAAGCGATTTTAAGGCTTGGAAGAAGATGATCAATGAAGGTAATAACCTTGAAGAATCCACTGTCTGAAATGAAGGCGAATAATGGACGAAATAATGTTGGACGTAAGAAATAGGACGAAAATGTATTGCACTAAACGTTTTGAATGATAACACGTGGACAAAAATACCACGCACGCACGCACACACACCAAACACATCAATTGTATGTAGATTTCAAAAAGGAATAGTTAAGAGGCAGGTGTTATACTGTTTCCTTCCGGAGTTCGGAATTCCTAAAAAGTTAGACTAACTAACTAACTCACTGGTACTATCGAACCCGTAGGTTCAAGGCCGCGCGGACATAAGCTCTCTATACATCCTACCCTGAGCTAATGTTTTACAATCATCCCCTGTATAATCTACTTCCCTCAAATCATAGTTACTGTTATTCTCCCACCTCATTCTTGGTCTACCAACTGAGCGATTTCTCTCTAGTTTTCCTACAAGAAGCTTCCATGCACATCTTTCATTCCCCATTCCTGCCACATATCCTGCCCATCGCAGACTACGAGACTTAACTGTTCTTATTATATCTTGCTTCCTATAAAAACCATGTAGTTCACTGTTATGTAGTCTTCTCCATTCACCTGTCTGCTCTACTCTCTTTAGTGAAACATTTTCCTAAGAACTTTATTCTCAAATACTCGTAATCTCCTTTCTCCCCTTAAAGTAAGAGTCCATGTTTCGCATCCGTATGATATAACTGGTAGAATAATAGTTTTATGTATTTTCAGTTTAATGTTTTTTAAAGGTGGTGGGATGTCAAGAGTCTCTGTAATGCATAGTAGCACGAATTTCCAGAATTGCGCCTATACTATGTCTAATTTATTTGTGCATCTCATTCCTATTTGAGATTGTTGTTCCTAGGTATTTGAATTCAGTCACTTCCTCAAAATTTCCCTCATTTATCATTAACTGTCCATTTCCATTGTGTAATGAATTTATATGTGTGCCCATTTATTAGTTTTATTTCCAGTCCCAATTTCTTAGTGTTACTCAATAGTGTGTGGGAGTTATACGAATGTATCTAAATGGCACAAAGAGTAGGATGCGTGTAGGCAAACAGTTTTCGGATACTTTTGAAATTCACAATGGGTTAAAGCAAGGAGATGCACTATCTCTTCTACTAGTCAATTTTGTATTAGAGCATGCCTCAAATCTTCGGACAACGAAGAAGCCCCACACCTCAATGGCTGTTTGTTTATGCTGATTATGTAGTATTATTCGGTGATAACGAGGAGACACTAAGGGCCAACACGCTCACTCTATTGAGCAACACTAAGAAATTGAGACTGGAATTAAACTAAATATATGTTCACACATAGAAATGCGTTATAAAATGGAAATGGACAACTAATGACGAAGTAAATTTTGAAGAATTGACTGATTTCAAATATCTAGGAACAATAATTACAAACAGGAATGATATGCGCAAAGGAATTAAACGTAGGGTCAATTCTGGAAATGCATGATATTTTGTATTATAGGGACTCTTGTCCCAACTCCTTCCAAGAAACGTTAAACTGAAGATATATATACTTTTTTCTAATGCCACCAGGTTGTCTTTCTTGACATTTATGGTTTTCTCCCCAGGCATTGGCGGAATTATAATGATGGGTGGTAAATAACAATGAAGAGCCAGGAAAGTTCTTAACCTAAACTTAACTATAGGAACTATATCATGGGCAACTATAGGAATAATTCCCTTTAAAAATATCCTATGGTCTGACCGGGAATCGAACCCGGGATCCCATGAACAGTAGTCAATACCCCAGGAAAATATACAAACAGTCATTCTCCCAGTTATATTATTATGTATGCGGAACATGGACTATTACTTTAAGAGAGGAAAGATTACTAGTATTAGAGAATAAAGTTCTTAGGGAAATTTTTGAGGCAAAAAGAGACGAACATACAGCTGAATGGAGAAAACTACATAATAGTGAGCTACATGATATGTATAGGAAACCAGTATAATAAGAACAGTTAAGTCTCGTAGACTGCGATGGGTAGGACATGTGGCACATATAGGGAATGAAAGATGTGCATGGAAGCTTCTTATAGGAAAACCAGAGAGAAATCGCCCAGTTGGTAGACCAAGAATGAGGTAGGAGAATAACATTAACTATGATTTGAGGGAAGTAGATTATACAAGAGATGATTGGAAAACATTAGCACAAGATAGGGATGTATGGAGGGGTTATGTCCGCGCGGCAATGAACCTAAGGGTTCGATAGTGCCAGTGAGTTAGTGTAATATCATTAATACTTAATAATTTTACGTAACCTAATCAGTTTTTTTCCTGGCGCGACAGGCCTAAAGGCCCTTAGCTTAACAGCCGGCTGCTGGCCTCACATCCACATGTGTCAATCACAGAGGTATACGATCATAAAGCCAGTGTAGGGGTGACATGTGGCCAGTATGTCGAGTCTCCCAGCCGTTATAGCTGTTTGTTTTAACCTGGAGCCGCTACTTATTGTAGCTACCCAAATGCCTCACAATACTGGGTGGGCACCGGTCCCCATACTGGCCGAAATACCATGAGAAAAAAAGTCCCCCATGGAGACTCGAACCAGCGCAACTCCCGTAGCTCTGTGCAAAGGCTTTCTGCCTTAACCACCCCGGTACAGCGCGGGACAACCTAATTGTATTGTTTTGTATTATGGTTTTTCTTTTTAATTTATATTATTACTAGACATTATTTTATTGAAACCGACTTTCAACAGCACGTACGGCTTGCTGCCCGCGCGACCTATTTTTGTAAATTACATTGTATATATCTTACTTTTAGTCGGAGTTTACATTGGTACGTGGTAGTGTGCGGACGTATTTTTAGTTCTCGAGAACAGTGCGGTGTTGTCAAATTGTAAAAATGCAGGACATGGGGGACAAAAGACCATATTGAACTTGATGGATTTAATTGTATAAATAAAGGGAGGGATAGTAAACAAAAAAGGGGAAGGTATCCGGGAGGGATATTAACAATGTTGAAAAATAATACATTTAGACATGTTGAAAATGTTCATGTTGAAATACAGGGTGTCACGTGTATTCATGTAAAAATCGGAGATTTTGTTTGTGTATCCTCTCGGTATATCGTCAGCCGGCTGGGTCTCGGCACGCTATATCTACCTTTTTTTGATGACCTGGGAGATACAATGATAGAACTCGGACATAAATTCCCGGATGCAGATACTCTTATAATGGGGGACTTTAATGGTAGAACTGGGAGAGAAAATATAACTTTAGGGACGGAAGAAGGAGAGGAAGATTTAAGAAAGGGATTTCGGGCGAGTAAGGATAGGGTTATTAATACGTATGGGAGAGAACTTCTGACGTTTTGCGACATTCATAACCTAGAAATGCTAAACGGAAAATACGGGGAAGATATTGAAGGGGAACTTACGTTGATAAACGGTAATGGAGGAAGTGTCGTGGACTATATGCTCTGCTCACAGAATCTTATTTCTAGGATTGCAGCATTTAAAGTAGCGGACAGAATCGAATCGCATCACTCACCTATCGAAATCCAATTAGAATTTGAAGAAGAGGGAAAGGAAGTGGGGAGCTTGAATACGGGAAGGAAGGGAGACACTAGAACTGTTAGGAGGTTCTGTTGGAGAGAGGATAAGACACAGGAACTACTTAACAAACTAGAGTCTTCGACACCGGAGGTATTAGGCGATGTGGAGGAAGAGGTGAAAAAATAAGATTACTAATGTGGGAATGGGGGAAAAATATGCAGATTAGAGGAAAATCAGGGCAAAAACGATATGAAGCCTGGTACGATAATGCATGTAGGGAAGGAAAAAGACGAGCGGTGAGGGCTTTGGTGAGGTTCAGAAAGGAGGGTGGCGACTTCAATCGGCGGGTGTACATAGAGATGAGGAGACGATATATAAAGAGAAACGGCTAGAACCAGGGAGAATTGGGAGGGAAAAACCTTGGAGAGAATTAATCAGGCTATGAAGGAACGGGATGTTACCAAAATTTGGAAAGTAATTAGGGAAATTAAATATCGTAAAAAAGTAAATCAAATTTCGCCAGAAACTTGGGTACTTCATTTCGAAAGGGTGTTTACAGGAGGGGGGAATTGGGAGGGACCGCGGCTATTATTAGTTGGTCAAGACGTACCAATGCTAGACTCGGAGATAACAAAACTAGAGGTGAGGGATGCGATTCGATCCATGAAATATGGAAAAACTCCTGGTCTAGACGGTATACCAGCCGAGTTCTATAAAGAAGCCTTGAAAATTGATAAATGGACAGGGTACATAGTGGTATTTTTAACACAATTTTTTAAAAAGGAAGCTATCCAGATGAATGGTCCACATCAATACTGCATCCTATTTACAAGGGTAAGGGTGGAGTTAACAATCAGGACAATTACCGCGGTGTCTCTCTTCTGCCGGTGTTTGGAAAAATTTATTGCACAGTGCTATATAACAGGCTAAAAAATGGATAAATGAAAATAATAAAATTTCACGATACCAAGCCGGGTTCAGGGAAGGCTTCAGGACGGCGGACAATCTGTTTGTCCTGAGAACTGCAATTAACAGATGTTTGAGTGTCAAACGAGGCAGGTTATACTGTACTTTTATAGATCTGAAAAAAGCATTTGACTCTGTTGAACGCAATGCCCTATGGCAGAAATTATGGCAACTAGGAGTATCGGGAACTATGATTAGGGCGCTAATGGGAATTTATAAAAAAAGTGGAGTTCTGTGTTAAATATGGGAGGGACCAAGTTTCAGAAAATATAAAGGCAGTTAAGGGTGTAAAACAGGGATGCGTATTGTCACCATTGTTATTTAACTTATGTATAGACGATGTAGCTTTGATGCTGGAAGTAGAGGGGATCGATGCTCCAACGGTGGGTGGGCGAAGTATTCCTGTTCTAATGTATGCAGACGACTTATGCCTCTTTTCCACAAAAATAGATGGCATGCAGAAGGGTTTAGATTTACTATCGACATACTGTACGACTTGGGGACTTACTGTTAACGTTAGCAAAACTAAAGCCATGACTTTTAAAAACGGGTCGGTATACAGCGGGAGGGAAAGGTGGACATACCGTGGTGAGAATTTAGAAAATGTTAAAAACTTTGTCTACTTGGGGATGACTTTGACAATGAATGGAAAATGGACGAGACACATCGAGAATGCAACAATGAGAGCTAGGTGCCGGACAAGCGAAATGCTTACTAATATGTCAAAATTGCGAAACATACCGATGCGTACACTAGAACAGGTTTATTCTTCGACTGTGAGAGCGACCATGCTGTATGGCTCAGAATTATGGGGTTGGGAACGAACGGGGACACTAGATAAAATTCAACCTATGTTTCTTAAGAAATCGATGAGATTAGCAACGGGGACTTCAAATTGTGGCATACTGAAGGAATTCGGTACATTTTCGGACACAATAAGGGGCAAAATTATGGCTATTAAGTATTGGTTGGACATAATAAACGGGAATCAGGACTCGCTTAGAGCAGAGTGTTACAATGAACAGAAAAGGCAGTGTGTTTCGGGAGATTGGGTAATCGGTGTAGAAAGGGGATTGAAGGGCATAGGGATGGGTTGGGTATGGGAGAGGAGTACGCGGAATAATAGAAATGTTTGGAGGACAGTAAGAAGAGACTAATCGATATAGACAGGCAGTATATAGAAGCAGAGTGTAGCCAGAAAATATCGCTCACCCTGCAGACGGAACTGAAACTTTCGTGGGGAAGGGAGAAATATATTGACTCTTTGGATGGGGATGATAGAAGTGCTATTGCATGGTTTCATTTGGGGGGATGGATGGCCCATAATTTAACAAATGATGAAGGCATTAAACTATGCCCACTATGCGATGACCATGAAAACTGGCAGCATATTATAGCATTCTGTAGAGAGACAGAACAACTTAGATTACAGATGCTGCCGGAGAGATTTCTCAGGTCGGATCGAGGGAGAGTGGCGTGTTGGGATCTTTTAGGACGGATCGAGAGTGAATCAAAAACATGCAAACTTTTGGGTACAGTAAGAAAATTGAGATATAACAAAATTGTAGATTAAGGATATATGTATTAACAATAAGAAGAATCTCAATATGGTCTTTGTTTTCGATCTTTAATTATGTTATATAATAAGTAGGTCTGATAAGTTGAATAGTCTGATAGTGTATTTGATGCCTGCAGGGATGGGTGGAGGGGGGTATGAGCGTGCGGTGTGTATATGTGTGGGGGTGTGTGGGTGTATGTGTTTTTTTTTTCTAATTTGTTTTCTAGCATTTTTTTAATATTAATGTACGAAATATGGATGAATGTAGATATGTATTATTGTGATTTAGTGTAGACATACATTTTACTTATATGTAGCCTGTTATTGTTTTTTGATACAGGTGTATTTATAGGTATTTGTATATATTATGATTAGTTTTATTTTTTATTCATGGAAAAATAATGCACGTACGGCCAATCAGGCCCGTGCGCAATGTAAATGCATATGTATTTTCTTTATTCTGAAAAAATGCAATAAATTCCATTATCTATCTATCTACTTTTAGTCTAATAAAGTCCTACTATTACAAACATACATGCATTCACACCTCCATACATTGATAAAAGACAATACAACCCACAAAAATACTGTTTAAATTCACTTGTGTTGTTATTTAAAGAAGCCATCATCAAATAATGAGCAATTCGATTAGGAGCACGAAGACTTCATAAAAATAAGAAAAATATACCAACAAACAATCTACAAGGTTATAAACATACTTACGGCAATCACATTCTATAACAATAAACAAGCAATTAATTTTACAGTCATCCTGTTCATTCGAGCAAGCGTATTTATTTCTGAAAATTTCGTGAAACCGTCCGAGAAATAAAAATTGGCCGACCATACATAAGCTTAAAAATAACTTTACCTCGTAACCATGGTAAAGAAGAACAATATTAAACATTATGAAGACTAAAAATTATTGTAAGGGATTGTGATGCATTTTATGGCTTTAACAATGTATAATATGTATGGGACTATAAATTATTGCTAAAGACAAGGTGAACATTCGACGAAATAGGAAATAGGATGAAAATGTATTGCACTAAATGTTTTGAACGATAACACGTGGACAAAATGCCTCTAATCAATCATACTTCAGTTCTCAGCCCAATCTTTCAATTGCTATCAAACTTAGTTATTTGAGATGCATATTTTTGAAATGTCCACCGCTGCCTGGTACGCAGTGGGTCTGGATTCGATCCCCAATCGGGACAGTTTCGTGGATGATGGATTTTTCCGGGATTTTCCTTACCTGTAAGTCAAATGTCAGCCAACTTTAAGGCCCAAACGGTTCCGAACATTGCCTGGGCATTATAATAATCATTATCATATTCACCGTGTTTGGTATGAATATGTGTGTGAATGGTGTGTTTTGTCGTAATGTTTTGTTGTCTCGGAGGAAGCTCTGACATTGAGCTGATCCCTCATTCGGGGGGAGGCTCTCCATGTATGTGCGTGATCCATAATCTCCAGAATGATCGTGTCACTCTAAGGCCCGCGTGGGTTATAAAAATATCTAATTGTGAAGATTAACCTGTGTCAACGGAATGGAAGTATTAGGTTTTTTTTTTTTCTGAGCAATAATTTAGGTCATTCCGTTGGCATTTTTCTATCAATTTTCTTATGCGCTATATTAACATAATTTTAAAGCTAATTTTAAGAGTAATATAGCGGACGTCGGCGAGTTTAAGCAGGAACCGCCACTGCCTCCCTGGATCAATTTCTACATTTCTAAGTATGACACATGCTTGATCAACCCTACTTACGTCCAGATTCGTATCCAATAAAATAGAAAAATTGCATATGATTAGTTTTGTTTGAAATCATCTTGTTCTATATGATATGAGCATGAAGGATTACAGAGATACACAGAAAAATATTTATTGTGGCTTAGTCGAGAAAAAAAAAATAAAAGCTGAAAATATTGTGTTGTATCCTAGGAGATTTTATGGCACTAATTTCCATTAACCTCTAATTATATTGCTTATTATTTTGCCCCTATTTTTAGTTTATTTTTGTCTCATGTACACAAATTTCGTTTTCTATAAAATTCAAAACTTGATAAAACTGCTCAGGGCAAAATCTGAAGTATTCTTAAAATTTGATATTATCATTAACTAGATGTATCATTATTTAAAAGTCCAGAGGACGCTTCCTGTAGACCTTTTAAACATTTCTTCTTTCGGCTGAACTTCAGAATATATTTTTTATATTATTTTCCATACAACATTTTTACGATGCTGTTGCTCTAGGTAGTTTTTTCATCTTTACTAATATTTTGTACTATTTTAAATGTTTTGCAACGATACTCTTTCTTAAAAATAATTATTACAATTAAAATAATTATTATAATTGTGAATTTAATTACAAAGTGTCCTGGGATCAAATAATTTACTAACTACTGCAAACACCAATATTGAAGGGCTAACAATTGAGAATTTGATTACAAGGTGTCCTGGGGTCAAATAATTTACTAACTGCTGCAAACGCCAATTTTGAAGGGTCTTCCGGAATCAATATTTTCAGCTTCATAAGACTCTTTTGTGCAGTAGTTTTCAACTGGTTCACCACTCAGCTTTCCTGAGAGCTGTCATCTCTTGCAACAAAGTTGTGAGTTGTGTCGAGGATACCTCTTTTGTTAATAAATCAAGCAATCAAGCATGTTCTCAATAACCTTTAGTTTTAAATGAAGAACATGAGCTATGGGATAAATGTTACCTTCCAAGAAGGTAGTCAAATTAACAAATTAGTTGCAGTTATCAGCAACAAATTGAGCCTAAACTTTTGTGATGGCTTAGAATTGGGAACTTACATCTTTAAGATACTTCACGACACTGCTTTCTTCAATCAGCTGCTCCATAAACCCCAATATGGCATCAAGGTATTCATGTATATACTTGGCAGCTTCAAACCGTGTGTTGTATCTAGTTTGTTCTGGCATGGGAAAATGCCTAACTTTTCCAGAGTCGTTCTCATATTTCTCACGAAGAAAGTGAATATACAAATGCTTCCTTTTTGTTGTATTGAGAAATGCAACTTTTGTTTTAGCAACCGTTCTTTTAAATTCATCTAGGCTGCATTGCCAAATCTGACCCATTAAGTAGATTTTGTGGGCCCAGCATTGGAAATGGGCAAGTACCTCCCCCACTAAGCCTTTTAGAGTATTGGCACATAAAGCCATGTACCATGCTGAGTCGGTAATAATCCCTAGCACATTGTCATATCCAACTTAATATATATTTATCCACAATACTTTGAGTGCATGTTGAACCGTTGACTTTGTGAAGCACAGCTCTGGCAGCCAAGTGACCCCCTTGCTGATCCGTGGCCTCAAAAGACGAAACATAATATTAAATATTCACTTTCCAAACTTGTCAGTTGTTTCATCACACATAATTAAAAGTTTTTTGTCTTTCACTATTTGTTTCAATTCCTCCACTGTTTTATCCCAATACGTGGTATGTAATTATGCCGAATTCTATCTGCAGAAGGGAAGTCACAACTGTCATTTATATACTTACCTAATCATCCTCTCTTCTTGGGATGATCTAACTTTTCCACAGAAATTCGTGTACTCAAAAATGCCTTCATAGTGTCAAAAATGAACTCTTGTTTTGTCTTCTATTGCTTTTTTAACTACAAAAAAGGACCCTTCAACAGATAATTGGCACTTCATTTATGTCTTATTGTTGTTAGCGTTTTTGTGAGTTTCACTGGCTTTATGTTCTAGCAACGTGTCCTTTATTTCACATTCTAGTCTTTCGTCACAGTACCGTCATATCAATATTTTGTTTATAATTTACAAAAAAATCGATCACTGCTGAATTTGTGTGCCCTACTCGTGGCTGACATACTTGTTTTGGCATGGCAATAGGTAGAGAATTGAAACACAAAAAACAAATGATAATGAAAATTACTTCAGACTTAACTAAAACACAAACTGACCAAGGTATACATTTCAAATTCACTGAATTTATGTGTCGATTGAAACACAGTTTGAAGGGGAGAAGAGAGGGAATTAAAATTGCACGTGACCACTATTATTCGAACTGTCAGTATATGTTTTGTTACATTTTGTTAAAAATCCATGTTATATATATGTAAACCAATATAAAAATGTGTTTATGTAATTAAATTCTGTTTTAATTAAATTAGGAATAATAATATTTATCAATACACTTAAAGACATGTTTCTTCAGATTTGAACATGCCATTACTTAATAATGATTTATATAAAATTGATAATTATAACTGCAAAAATTTAAGGCGAAAAACTTACATTAGCCGTTAATATAATTCGTATTTCTTGGAATAAATATTGGCCATAGAACTGAACATCTATGGAGAGACCATATTTGAGCATGAGAAGGGGAGAAAATTTACGTCCATATTGTGAACTGTGTTGCTTCCATTTCACTTTACAAGAGTGGATGGAGGAAGCAGATATGACGCCATCAGATATGGCAGTTAAAAAGAAAATGGAATCCGAAAACAGTTTTTAAAAATGCATAATGAAAATTTCGCGAATAGAACAAATAATCTCCGGAATTCGTTGAATATTTTAAATTTCGGTGTAATTTCACGTTATCTTACGAATAAGCGTTATTTCGCAAAATGCTTTGCTTGAGGTTATGGGAAGTGGATTTAAGGAATGGTACAAAAAAATGACAAAATTAGAGCATTTCGCGTTATCGAAACTCGCCAATATCACGGATCCCTACCTATTACTTACAATATTTCACAAAGTTACTTGATAAAATATGAAATTCTTTTCCATCTTATGTCAGAGATTGCCAAACTATAACATCTATGAGAAACAAACAGAATAATTTTTTACTAACTACCTAATACCGTAGAAAGATCTCACTAATATTTTTCTTTTCGATATTAATATTCCTTATATTTAAGATATATCAATATTTCAATCAATGTCTTGTACGTACAAAGGATACCGGAATTCACATTACAGACTTTGAAGGATTTTAAATAGGGCCCAAGAATATTACGTTTCCCTTTTATAAACAAAACTCTCTACTACTAGTGTCTATTGTAATTTTTATATAGATTCTGTGTCCACTTACATGATAGTCTAGATTTGGCAAACATTTGCTTCAACACGAACACCGTATTCACATACTATGTTGAAGTACACACACTAACACCAATATCTGAGAGACCAACATACTCAACTGCCATAACTCACATCATAATGTCATTCTGTGCAGGTTTTTCAAATAACGTCATAAGAAAAATCTACCGTATTCAAGATTAACAAACGTGCAGTCCAAGAAATTGTGGCGCAGATATATCCTCTTCATCCAAAGTCGTTAGAGATTAGCTCTTAAAGCTCGTACAGCGAGTTAAAAATGAAGTTACGCGTAATAGCGCCGAAACCACGAATGTTCAAAATTATATTGCAGCTGGAGTTGAAAGAAAATCAAGTTCGCGTTACCCGTGAATTTAAGTGTAAACATGTAATGCGCTAATAACATGTCCATCCAGAAATCCTGACTACATTTTGATACTGTAACGTTGGTTAAAGTTACAGGTTTCGAGTTACGGGGAAGCGGTATATTTCCTGACATGAGATTATATGCAAACTTAAACTTCCTGGTCCCTTCACATATAACAGTGGAAATGAGATACATCCTGTATATGTCACGATAATATCACAATAGTATTGGTGTTTCATTTCACTTTTATGACCATGAGTCTTGAAATGCTAATAAAGATAACTCATACTAAAATGAGTATTGCAAATTGTGTTGTATATAATGTTGTATCCAGTCCACCTGTGATCTTTTTCTAACCATGTGTTGAAGAATAATTCTGCATTAAGTTCACTGATGTTTCAGTTGAATACGACAACAGTGGAACGGGTATCACAGGGCGTCCCCTGATCATTGTGGCCGATTCATATTATATACCAGCAGCACTTTTACTTAAGGTAATATTTAAGGAAACTCTTAATAACAAAATGGAATAATAGGTAATCCTAAAAAATCCAAAAACGTGGTTGCTTTAAGAATATATCCTACAAATCGGCAATTCTTTTAAATTGAGTTATGTAATTTCATGTTTTAAAATAAAATTTTGAAAAACTGACAACAAATTTTACAGCTTTTGAAAACATCATAACTGTAACTTGAAATAATGTAACCTGTAATATGTTTGGTTTGTAGTATAAAGTTTATATATAATCACTGAACATAAAAGTTTGACAAATAAAAACGAAAATCGCATAATAAGATTAAGTGTATCTATATACACACTTATAAATACAACATTAAGCTATAAGAATACTCCAAAATAAACAAGTATGAATTATAAAATTAAAAACATCACTTCATATTACTTATATATATATATATATATATATATATACTTAAATGTGTGTTGCAATGATAAGTAATAAAACTGAAGACATCATTTTACCATGTTGCACAATTGGATAAAGTTAACATTTAAAAAACACAATGTATGGAAATGCATACAAACACAACAATATAATGACATAATTATAATAATAATAATCCTAATATCATCTAATATAATCATATAAAGAGTATAAACTATTATACACATACATTAAATAAATATGGATATATATTACAATTACCGCGCCCCACGGTGCGTAAGGTTATATTGAATAACCACAACAGATGAACAGAAAAATATTTTTAAATGCAATTTGTTTGACAAAATGTTACATGTTTTCAGAAATAGCACGTCTGACAATCAGCTTATAACACAGTTTTCTATATTCGCTGACAAGCCCATATAATACAGTTTCTTGCATTCACTCTTGATATCGCTCTAATGGTCTACTGTCAACACAATGCTACTCATCCGAACATGAAACGGCTTATATATGCACGGGTAGGAACGTTCTCGACTTGTCGCCGAGAGTTTTTCCAGAGTAGAAGTCTTGGGAATCGAACCTCCCAAATCGACAGCTTGCGAAACTTTTACTACCATACAAGGCGAGATGCAGACTCTCGCCACCGTTCTCGAAATTCGAAAGCTAATAGAACAAAGAATCACTTTTCGATATCTAACAAAGTAATATAATACTTTTTGTTTTAATCACAAAGCAAAAGAAATTAAAAAAGAATATAAACCAATATATAATTATAAAAATAGTATCTGTCAGATGTTATCTTCACACTGATAATATTTTAAAGTGGATTGTCTTTCCGCATTAATTTCTATCTTCAACATAACGTTTCATAGATTAAAAACCTTCAAATGAAAGTAAGCAAGTACTTTAGAAATTACAAATACTGAATTAGGGTAGAATGCTCTCAGTCGGCTTAAAATTAAACGCTTTGAATTAAAAAAAAAATATTGAAATTAAAAAAATAAAATTAAACAGATTTCATAACAAATGCACATAAAATACAATAAACTGAGAAACCTCGCGAATTCATAAATATGACATTAAAATGTTACCCAAAATAATATAAGACATTGGCGTCATAGATTTTCTCTAGGAAACAGACATTATTTTTATTTAGTTATAGTTTACTGACGATTAAATTGCAGATTACAAATTACGATATATAAAGTTATAAAAATAACATTTAGGTATAAAAACACAATTGCATAAACGCCAAAATAAAAGACATAATTTATAAACTTAATAACACTGCTTTATACTATGTACTAAAATGTTCCTCACTATTATGAAAATAGAATAAGTACGGAAACTTTGCAAACTTAAATAAACAAATGTTAAAATCTTCAAACTGCATTGTTAGGAAATGTGTTCAAACACCACAAAGAGCAAACTAAAAAATATATAGATACAACTCACTATATCATATTATGCATTATGTCTCATAGAGATGGGGAGAAGAAGTTAATATATATATATATATATATATATATATATACAAATGTATATAAACTTAGGCAACTCGACAGTTCACAATAGGCTGCAATAAAAAAAGGCAAATATCACAACATAAAGAACACAGACTTCATAATTTATACGCACAAAAAACAGTGAACTGAAAAACTTCACAAAATCAAAATATAACTAATACATAAACGTTCCGGTACCTACATTACATAACAAAATAAGAAAGTGTATTATTTTTAACTTATGTAAGAATAACATAATAAACTAAAATGTTGAAATTTAAATAATTATAAAGTAACAAAATAAATTTTGAACATTTCACAGCCTTTTTATATCTTATCAACTCTGTAAACTGAAAATATTAGAATAAAATATACGTGGACCTACGTAAAAACACTTTATAACTATAAAAAACATAACTTATAGATTAGAAATATATAAACCTAATAAGACATAATTTAACTATATACCATACAATTTAATTAACGAAAACAAATAAATTCCGTATATCAGCAAAAAGGACCATTAAATCGACTTGCTGAAGAATTCTCCCAGTTTATGCAGTTCCTGCGTGACGGACTTAAATTAACGAGAATCTGTATAGTCAAGGACATCAGTGTCGCTATTTCCGATAAACAAAGAATGCTATTTGAGTTATACATCACTTTTAAACATGTCGGTCTTGAATTATAAAAAAAGTAATTTCACATTAACCAATGTAATTTTACACTAACCTTAGTTTTTTTAGTGTCAGTAATAACTAATAAGAAAGATCGAGTAGCTGGCCGAGGTTATTCTTTTTATAATATTCTTAAAATTTAATCATGGAGAATGGCACCGATAATAATAATAATAATAATAATAATAATAATAATAATAATAATAATAATAATAATAATAATAATAATAATAATAATAATAATAATAATTATTATTATTATTATTATTATTATTATTATTATATTAAAGACCCCCACTACCACCCCCGGTTTACCTCGGGCGTATTGCACTATTCCTCGGGTCTGCTCTTTAAATCTTTTTTTTTATTAGTAATCAATTATCTGAAATACACTAGGCTGTTTTGGTTTGTCTGTACATGTTACAATAAGTGTTAACGTGTTTTGTGTGTCTACGTGTGTGTGTGTGTGTGTGTGTGTGTGTGTGATGATATAAATGTACATATACACTATTGGTTCCCTCGTTTTTTGGCGTTTCCTCGTCGTCTCTCCCTATAAATCTCTAATACTATGCCAATGAAGTGCCTTACAGCTCCGGAGGGATGCTTGCTGATGCACAATTGGAAAAGGTGATGACGAAAGCCGGGCAGGCAAAGACTCAGGAAGCGGGACGAAGTCGAAGCCGGGCAGTCATGGGCGTCGGGGAAGCGGAAAAGACGCAACGGAACGAAGACAGGCAGTCAAAGCCTGAGGGAAGCGGGATAGTGATTGTGTCGCAAACTGGTTAGCAAAGCATTGGAAGGCGGGTAACCTGAAGACGGGCAGGCAAAGCATCAGGAAGCGGGAAAGCCGAAGACGGGCAGGCAAAGCATCAGGAATCGGGTAAGCTGAAGACGAGCAAACCAGACAGGCAAGCTGAAACCGGGTAGAGGAGAGTAAGCAATGAGGGAAGCCGAAACCGGGTAGACGAACTGAAGCAAGCAGGGAAGCTAAAGTCATACAGGCGAGCTTAAGCAAACAGAGAAACCGAAGCTAGACAGGCGAGCAAAAACAAGCAGGAATGCTGAACCAAGCAGGCGGGCTGAATCGAGCAGGGAAGCCGAAGCCAGACAGGCGAGCTGAAGAAAGGAAGAAAGTCGAAGCCGGTAGGCGAGCTGAAGCAAGCAGAGCAGACGAGGCCGGGAAGGTGAGCTGAAACAAGTGGACAAGACGAGGCAGTGTAGGCGAACTGAAGCAAGTAGACAAGACGCAGCCGGACATGTGAGGTGAAGCAAGTAGTCAAGCTGAAGCCGGACAGACGGGCTGAAGTAAAGTAGGGAAGCCGAAGCCTCGGAGGCGAGCTGAAGTAAACAGAAGCCGAAGGCGGGTTGGCGAGATGAAGCAAGCACCAAGCCGAAGGCGAGTAGAGGAGCTGAAGTATGCAGTAAGCCGAAGCCTCGTAGACAAACTGAATCAAGCAGCAAGCCGAAGTCGGGTAGGCGAGCTGAAGGAAGCAGCAAGCCGAAGCCGGGTAAGCGAGCTGAAGCAAATAGCAAGCCGAAGGGGAGTAGAGAAGCTGAAGTACGCAGTAAGCCGAAGCCAGGTAGACAAGCTGAATCAAGCAGCAAGCCGAAGTCGCGTAGGCGAGCAGAAGCAAGCCGATGCCGGGTAAGCGAGCTGAAGCAAGCAGCAAGCCGAAGTCGGGTAGTCGTGCTGAGGCTAGGAGGAAGCCGAAGGCGGGTTACCGAGCTGAAGCAAGCAGCAAGCCGAAGCCGGATAGGCGAGCCGAAGCAAGTAGCTTGTCAAAGCCGGGCAGGCTAGCTGAAGCAAGCCGAAGTCGGGTAGACGAGCGGAAGCGAACAAAAAGCCGAAGCCGAGTAGGCGAGTTGAGGCAAGGAGTAAGCCGAGGAAAGGAGCAAGCCGTAGCCGCGTAGACGAGCTGAAGCAAGCCGTAGCCGTGTAGGCGAGCTGAAGCAAGTAGAAAGCCGAACCTGGTAGGTGAACTAAAGCAAGCAGCAAGCCAAAGCCCGGTAGGCGAGCTCAAGCAAGCAGCAAGCCGAAGCCGGGCGGCGAGCATTAAGCAAGCAGGCAAGCCGAAGCCGCACAGGCGAGCTGCAGCAAGCAGACAATCAGAAGCGGTGCAGGCGAACTGAGGTAATCTGGCAAGCCAAAGCCCGGCTGGCGTGTTCAACATAGCAGGCAAGCTGAAGCCTGGATGGAGTTTTCATCCCAGTGGGCGAGCTTAAAAAAACAAAAGTTGGCATGGAAGCTACGAGCCAGGTGGGCGAATTAACCCGGCAGATAAAGCACAACCCAGGTGGGTGAGCTCAAGCCGGGCAAGGGAGCTCCAAGCCACGTGGGCGAGCTGAAAGCCGGGCAGCAACTCAATTTTTGGACAAGCCGAAGCCGGGCAAGCGAGTCTCAAGCAAACAGACAACCCGAAGCCGGACAGGCGAGATTCAAGCAAACAGACAATCGCAAACCGGACAGGCGAGCTGAAGCAAGCAGGCAACCCGAAGCAGGACAGGCGAGCTGACGCAAGCAGGCAACCCGAAATCGGAGAGGCGAGCTGAATGAAGCAGCAAGCCGAAACCGGACAGTCCAACTAAAGCAAGCAGTAAGGCAAAGCCGGACAAGCGAGCTGAATCAAACAGGTAACCCGAACCCGGACGGGCACGCTGAAGCAAGCAGACAAGCCGTTGCCGGGCAGGCATTGAACAGAAAGCGAGCAGGCCGATGCCGGTCAGGCATGTACCAGAATACGAGCAGGCTGAAGCCGGGCAGGCATGCACCAACAATCGACCATTTCGAAGCCGAGCAGGTAAACTCCAGAAAGCGAGTTGGTCTAAGCCAGGCAGATAAAAACGACGAAGCGACCTGCTCGAAAACAGGCAAGTAAAACCAAGAAGCGAGGTGGTCGAAACCAGGCAAGTAAACAACGAGAAGCGAGCTGGTCGAAGCCAACAATTAAACACCGAGAAGCGAGTTGTTCGTGTCCAAGAAGCGAATTGTTCGAAACCAGGCGTATAAACAACAAGAAGCTAGCAGTTCGAAACCAGGGAAGTAATCACAAAGAAGCCATCTGCTCGAAGCCAGGCAGGGAAACACGAAGAAGCGAGCTGTGCGAAACCATTCGAATAAAGAACAAGAAGCGAGCTGTTCGAAACCAGGCAAGTAAACACAAAGAAGCGAGCTGTTCGAGGCCAGCAAGTAAACAAAAAGAAGCGAACTGTTCGAATCCAGGCAAATGAATACCAAGAAGTGAGCTGTTCGAAACCAGGCAAGTGAACACAAAGAAGCTAGCTGTTCGAAGCCAGCAAATAAACACAAAGAAGAAAGATGTTCGAAGCCAGGCAAATGAACACCAAGAAGCGAACTGTTCGAAATCAGGCAAGTAAACACAAAGAAGCGAGCTGTTCCAAGCTAGCAAGTAAACACAAAGAAGCGAGCTGTTCGAAGGCAGGTAAATGAACACCAAGAAGCGAGCTGTACGAAGCCAGGCAAATGAACACCAAGAAACGAGCTGTTCGAAGCCAGGCAAGTAAACGTCAAGAATCCAGCTGGTCTAAGCCCCGGCAGGCAAATACTAACAAGCACCACCATATGAGCTGGCAGAAGACAGGTAGGCGAGAACCACCAAACTCAATCGAGTTCTTCGAAGCCACGCAAACCAGCAGTCTAGCAATAGCAGAAAGGAAACAATGAGGCAAGCTAAGGGATGGTAGCAAATAGGCAGGTTGTAGTAATTCAGGCACCATGTTCGCATAAAAGAAAGTTATCCAATTACTAGGTGGCTTTAGAAATCAACATGATATAGTGATACTGTCTGTTCGGTAATTAATGTTATATTGAAAAAGACTGTTTGAAGATCCCAATGAGTGGATTTCTCAACAAAATTCTAGACCATGACCGCGGTTTTTCGATTTTTTTATTATTTCCATAACAACCATAAGAACTGAATCTACAGGTGTTAATTATAAAGAACTAATATATAAATCATGTCTGCGCTTTCATAACAATTTCTGCGAATTTTCAGTAATTTTTATAGGTGTTATGGAAACAATAAAAATTAGAAAACCGTGGTCGTGGTTTAGACTTAGGATGAGAAATCCACCCAATGACTTGAAGCTTTGTTACTAGACAACAGCAGAGCTGTACACAACTCCAGTCGAACAATGGGTTTTACGTCAGAGGGCCAATAGGAGATTTGGAAGTTATGAAAATAAAATAACGATGTAGGCTATATAATTCTTAACTTACGAGAACACAATATAGCAAACTGAAATATAGAGACTAAAAATTATTTAATACAAAGTATCAAAATAAATTTAAACATATTACGGCCTTTTAAATCTTGTAAACTTACTACATCAGAATACAAGGTACTAATAAGTATAATATAACCACAAACAATTCTAATATATATTTTTAATACATGAAATATAGAGAATTTAATTGCATATATATATATATATATATATAATGAATATCATAAATGTCCTCAAATGTGATTCCATGTAGGCGGGTGTTTATAACAAGAAATTTATTTATTAACTTAAACAATATTTTAATAAAATGATTAACTCATTTTACTCGTACATATGAAAAAAATTAGGACTATTACTTGTGGCCACTGTAATAACTCTGCAATTGTATAACTAGGAAGTCGTAACCACAGTAATAACTAGGTCATACCGCGTAAATAAAAAGAACAAACGCCGTTCCAACAATGATTATGTATATATTTAATTTATGATGGCGATTAAATAATATAGCCCATAGCCTCTCCTTTGTCTGGAGTTAATAGACCAAGATCACTTTTTATCTTATTTGCTATAGATGTCATGAGTGGCATGCGGTTCACACACCGACTCAATGAGACATCTATCAGGCAACTTAGATATTATTAGGATGTACGATAAATATTGCTTACAGGTTATAGGACCTTTTACGAACCCGCAAATCTTCTGACTCGGGACTCACGGCTTAAAGTCCCTCACGGAGGACTTGCTCCTTAGATTTTTCCTTCCTAAAAGAAATCCATCGACCGCGGCTGGTTTGAACCCGCGACCCGAGGCAAGGAGCATAACCACTAGTACACCGCGGCCGAGCTGCATTTAATTGCGTAAAACAGAAACAAACGCCGTTACATGGAATTATTCTAGTTTTAGTTCTTGTGATGACGGATATTGTTCAAATTCCATATTATAAAGATTTGATTTTTATTTTTATCAAGGAACAATCGTGATATTCATCTTGATTTACAAACCTGTGGGCTTATTAAACAAAGTGGAAGGTGCAATAGATATAGAAGCGTACGGGATTTATATAAATTATAACCAGCTTAAAGTGATATACATAGAGGAAGTTCGTGTAATGTGAACCCTTCGGGTTGAGAGGACCCTGTTAATATCTTCTGTAATTGGTGCTGCCCTTGAAGAGGAAATATTTTAACTTCTTCCCCTCATCAACATTTACGTTTTCAAGGCCAGCTTATTTTATTCTTTGTGAGATGAAGGATTTACTTGTGATATTTATAAAAACGACCATTTAAAAGTTTTTCAAGCTAAGAATTAATTCTTAATTTCTGCTATTGAATATTATATATATATATATATAGAAAAAAATTCCTGAATATTTATAATATGATGTAGATGTTGATTTAATACGGAGGGTTGTTTCTGATCTCTGATAAAAATTATTTTTAAGTTTTACCTTAACAATAGCCGTGTCTCCACCATCGAGCATGCTCTAATTGATGGCTCTTCACCCGAACTATGGTTCGGCATCGGAGTTTCCGCTGCAGAAGACTCTTATGCAGCACAGCCATGTCTAGAAGTTCCCACTCCTCTTTGTATGCTTTCCAGAGACCGTCTATTGCTCGAGGACGCCTGTTTCCCAGTGCCCTTTTGAAGAGTCCAAAGACACAAAGTCCATCCGTGATTCATCACGAGACTTCACTGGGATGTTGCTGAATGGAGTAGCATGTATTCCAGTTTCCTGCTCCATTTGTCCAGGAATGTCAGGGCTGAACCCGAAGTGTGACTGGATGCCTTGTCTTGGTGCACCCAGACTTGGTTTTTATCTGTACCATAGAGAGCTGGGATCTTAGTCGGGTAAATTGGGGTGAGAACTTCTTCCTGGTAGAACTGGGAGTTGATTTTGGCCTTTTTAGCAACTCTAAGAATGGTCAGTTTTTCATTGTAGCAATATCCCGCGATGACCATAAATCCATTGGAGAAACTTTCTCTGCATTCGGCATACCACAATTGAAATTTTTTTCACCCCTTTCTCTACAGTAAATTGCCCGGGGTTTGTTGCAGTCTCCTAGATAAACACATGCTTCATCTAGGGTGACCAAAATTTTCCATTTTTCTCCTGCCAGGTGATTTGCATAGTTTCCTGATGTTGGTGCGGCATTCGGCAATGTGACCTGGCAACAATTTATGAACCCTGCTTTTGTGGCGCTTCTCCATTTTTATATCTTTGTTTATTATGGTGTTTACAGTTTTAAGGGATATTCCCAATCTGTTCGTAATCACCCTTTGTGTGGCAGGGTTACAACCAGAGACCTTGACCTTTCTGATTACATCTGAGGTGCGGGTAGTAGCAGGTCGTGGATTTGCCCGTTTTTTTTTCCTTTTGGAATTAATCCCAAGCGACCCTTTCCCTTTTTATTAAGCAATGAGCTAATACCACATTTTGACACCACAAAATTATGTTTTTGCAAGCCTCAATAATTGCGGAATAACTATAATTACCGTCGGAAAGGGCAGTAATGTACCCTTCCCAAAATGGGTCTATCTTCTTAGGTATTATGAGAGCAACACGCGTCCGAGTGTAACACAGCAGCACACTGACTGGTTTAATCACTTCGCACACTCATGTCCTGATGACTCACACTCCAACGTCACAATCTACTTAGCAAATCTTTATCAGAGATCGAAAACAACCCTCCGTATACTGACGGCTTTGGTTTCATATTATGTGACATGACGGTTGTATAAAATAATTAATCATAACAAAGGTATTCGGTTTATGGATATTCTCCACCAGGTGGTTAAATTACATCAGGGTACAACTAAAAATTCATAAATTCTACACACAAAATCTTACGCAAAAAAATCTCATATGTACATAAGCCGAAGGGGGCAATTTAAGACCCTAAAAGCGGCGAAGTCAGGTTTTCGACCTGCACTTAAATTACACACTATTATTATTTATTATTATTATTATTATTATCGGTACAATTCTCCACGATTAAATTTTAAGAATATTATAAAAAGAATAACCACGGTCAGATTATTAGTTATTACTAACGCTAAAAAAAACTAAGTTTAGTGTAAAATTACATTGGCTAGTGTGAAATTACTTTTTTTTTAATTCAAGACTGACATGTTTAAAAGTGATGTACTCTAACTCAAATATCATCCTTGTTTATCGGAAATACGATGATCTGTTTTAATATCTAATGTATGGTGCAAAATTATAATTTTTCGCGTTATGAAACCTGCTTGAAGAGGGGCTTCGTTCTCCTCAACACCCGTAACTACTTAACAAACCATAAAAATTCGTGCAAATATTAAGTAATAACAATAGTTCATTTTACGAATAATTAAACATGGCATTCTAATTCAAATGAACAGACTCTTGTATCTTTCATACAGCATTTCGTCATAATTACAGTTATAAACATACTTACAGTAAACACAAGCTGTAGTCATCTTGTTCACTCGAGCAATTATACGTAATTCCTTGTGTAACCGTTCCAGAAATAAAATTTGGCCTTCCATAATAAGCTGAAAAATAAATTTATCTCGTAACCATGGTAATGGAAAACAATATTAAATAATATGAAGGATGCAAATTAATACAAGCGATTGTGATGCATTTTATGGATTGGAAGAAGATGATCATTGAACCTTGAAGATACCATTGTACCGAAATGGACATTTCGATACAGGAATTACGTCTTACTGCGCAAACTATACGTCATCGCGTCTCCATCTCGAGTGTCATCTTTATGAACAGTGCCAAATGCTGTCCTATCTATCCCTTCCCTTCCTAGTGCGCACCCTGTGCTATCGCGCACTCCCCCCTCTCCCTGTGAACTCTCATAAATAGTTGTGTTTTGTAACATCGAAGGATCATCTACTCAGTCATCATTGGAGTCTGGACAGAGCAGCTCAGGACAGCTGGTTTTGTTTGTTTAGTCCAGTGAGCCAGGGTGGGGACACTAGGACAGTATTTCCCCCAACCCGAGGCTGGACTAGAGTGAGTGATAATGTATGTATGTATGTTGATTTATATCATATTTTCTTTTTGTATAGATGATCTATTATGATTTATTTTCTTTATAAATCGAATATTTATTTATTTAATATTTAATTTTAGGAAGTTATATTTTGAGGTTATTTTAATTATATTATTTTTGGTCTGGACATCTTACCTCAATATTAATGTTGATTTGTTCTTGTTGGTTTTGTTTCTTCCTTGTAACTTAAGAAGTTGTAATTAATATTTAATTTTAGGAAGTTATATTTTGAGGTTATTTTAATTATATTATTTTTGGTCTGGACATCTTACCTCAATATTAATGTTGATTTGTTCTTGGACATGTTTCAAAACAATTCTCTGTTTTATCTTCAGCTTTCCCAGACAAATCAACATTAATATTGAGGTAAGATGTCCAGACCAAAAATAATATAATTTATTTATTTATCTTTATATTATATCTGACTATATTTAGACTCGCATTAAAAGCTTTAGTTGTGCTTTTTACTTATGCCCATTCATTCAGTAGTTAGCATAAGTCAGATACGAAAGTCAAATTCCAAAAGCTTGCTCAAGCGTGCGTTAGTTCCTTTATCCCAAAGCTTCCACGATTGTATTTTATAACTCAGAAAACATTACATATTGGGAGAATTTAGTAAAGAAAGTTGAATTCCTCTTTGCCTCTATGGGCCCGGGCAAAGATGTCACAATTTGAACAATCTATGCTTTCCAATCAAAGTAGTAAGCAACAATATAACGGTTCCAAACGGTAGTAGAAGCGAGGTTAAATATTTATACTTATGCCACACCATTGCCTTAGGCGAAGGTGAACATTTTACGAAATAATCTCAGAATGTGATGCAATAGATGTTTTAAACGACAACACGTGGACAAAAATACATTCAACCATTCATACTTAGGTTCATATATTCGTTCATAGATTACGAAGTAACAACTATTGTAATAACTTAGAATCTCAAGTTACGTTTAAATTGTCAATTGAAAAATAATTAAATTTGTCTTAGATATCTTTTGAACTAAGGGTGATACGAACAATCCAAAGTCATTTTAGAAATCAGCGCGTCGTTTCCCATTAGAATAAGGTATTGCCACTTCGGATGTAAATATTGTGTTGGGCAGTGTAATAATTATTATTATTAACTAACTCACTGGCACTATCCAACACGTAGTTTCATGGCTGCACGGATATAAGCTCTCCACACATCCCTATGCTGAGCTAAATATTATTATTATTATTATTATCATTATTATTATTATTATCATCATCATGCAGGGATTAAGCCTGTTGGTTCGTTCCGGTTTCATGAAAGCTAGATATGTTTAAATTGTTCAGATCATCTTCTGTGTGGGCGACCAACAGTTCTCCTTCCGTGTGGTTTATAATTTAGCAATAATTTAGGAAATCATTCTTCTGGCATCCTATCAACATGTTCTTTCCAGGCGTTCCTATATTTAATTATTCAGTCAGTAAGTTGGGAAATATGTAGTTCCTTTCTTATATCTTCATTTCTTTTCTTATACAGCAGAGTATATCCTGCTATATTTCTTAAAAATCGCATCTCAGCTGCTTCCAATCTTTGTTCTTGTCTTTTAGTAATCGTCCAACATTCTTATCCATACATCAATACAGGAACAGTCATTAAATTATAAAATTTCATTTTTGTTTCTTTTCTTGTATTTTTAAGGGCTTTTTAATAGTGTCACTCATTAGATTGAATTTGTTTATTTTGTCTTTAATGTCTTCAATTTTAACACATGATAAATTGAAACCTAGATATTTAAAACTATTCACTCACTCTAAAATGTTATCAATTACTATTTTTGCTCTTAACGTATCATGACCTTTAAATGGTAAAATTTTAGTTTCATTCTTTGAAATTTTAAAATTGTGAATTATTATTATTATTATTATTATTATTATTATTATTATTATTATTATTATTATTATTATTATATTATTATTATTATTATTATATCCCGGGTGGCGTGTGGCACGTAGAAGTACCTATAAGTTGAGAGGTTAACCTGCGTTAATGGAATTATTATTATTATTGTTATTATTACTATTATTATTATTATTATTATTATTACTATTATTATTATTATTATTATTATTATTATTATTATTATTATTATTATTATTATTATTATAAGAATAATGGATGTTCAAAAACTGAAATGGATTGGCCACGTAATGAGGATGTGAGATGACAAGATAGCTAAGATGGTATTAAATTTTGAAGCTGAGGGCTACAGAAGAAAGGGAGACCAAGACGACAGTGGAGTGCATAGGAGTATGGTGTCGAGTGCATTAACAGAGAGTGATACAGAGAATAGGGATTTATGGAGGAGTAAAATTTGCAATGGGTTGTAGGAAAAGTACTGTATTTTAGACAAATTCCTAATATATATGATTAGAAGAAATGTCCTGAAGTGAGTTTTCTTCTATTTTTTTCGCGTCCAATTTGTTAGTTTGTCCTATAATTTTTTTAAATTATTTTTAAATTTATTTTTCGCTCTTTAACATTATGTATTTTTTTTATCATTAAGTTAAAATTTTCGTCCAAAACACCTTCTCTCAGAATAACGTACCAATTGCTATTGGTACGTAGCTGTATCTTTAATAAACGAGCAAATGTTTATTTCTAACCTTCCTGATATTTTAAAGATGCGTAATGTCTCGTGGACATTAAAATACAATATTAAGTAATTTTACTTATATGCATAACATACAGTTCCACGAAGTTAAAAAAGCGTACTACACATTATAATTGACACTATTATTTACCGAGGGTTTCGGCGAGATTCGAACCTTGGATCTTCAGATTTATACGTAATATTACACCTTAATGATCTTGGCTAACTAGCTACGTTGAGGAAGTGAGATTTTAATAATTCTTATATGTTATTATCCGGATTTTGACAAATTAAAATTGAAATGTAACATTCCCCGATATGTAAAAATTTCTCACATAGAAAATAACGAAATTACTTAGTTGTAGGTAAGAACATTTAGAAAAATGGGCACTACGTAGTAGAATTACTATGTCATATAACTGTGATGTCATTCCCATTGTTTAACTTTAACATTCATATGTTTTACTTGTAAATATGTAATAGAAATTTTATTTAGCTTTAATTTATATTTGAAGCAATGTAAAAAAGCCAGATATAATAAGAACAGTTATGTCACGTAGATTGCTTTGGGCAGGACATGTGGCTAGAATGGGGAATGAAAGACTTGCATTGAAGCTTATTTTAGGAAAACCAGAGGAAAAACGCCCAGTTGGTAGGCCAAGAATGAGGTTGAGAATAACATTGACCATGATTTGAGGGAAGTAGATTATACAGATTATTATTTATATATAGGGATGTATGGAGAGCTTATGTCCGCGCAGCCATGAACCTACGGGATCTATCGTGACAGTGAGTTAGTTAGTTAGACAAAAAGTTCTAAGGTTAGCGTAAATTTATATTGATTAATGAGAATTTAGTTTTGTTATTTGTTTCATCAAGACTGACACGTTTAAAAGTGATATATAACTCAAATACTATTTCTTGTTTATCGGAAATAGGATGTGTGTTAATATCTAATATCTAGTCCAAAATTAGAATATTTCCGCGTTCTGAAAACCTGCATGAGCAGTTGCTTCGCTCTCCTCAACTACCGCTTAACAAACCACAAACCTTCGTGCAAATATTAAGTAAAATTAAATCCTATAGTGAGTCCCGCGCCGTAGCCGAGTGGTTAAGGCAAGAAGCCTCGGCGCAGAGCTACGGGACTTGGGCTGGTTCGAGTCTTCATGGGGGAAGACATTTTTTTCACAGTATTTCGGCCTGTATGGGATCGGTGCCCAACCAGCATCGTGAGGAATTTGGGTAGCTACAATAAGTAGCGGTTCGAGGTTGAGAAAACCAGCTATAACGGCTGGGAGACTCGTCATGCTGACCATATATCACCCCTACACTGTCTAGAAGATCCCTGTGATTGGCACATGTAGATATGAGGCCAGCAGCCGGATGGTAGGCTAAGGGCCTTCTAGGCCTGTCGCGCCATGGTATGTATATACATTCTATAGTAAACTAGTACCCCAACACGTTGAAAATGAATCTGACCAACAATAGTTCGTTTTATGAATATTAAACAGCGTTCACTAGTTTAAATGAACGGATTCTTATATCGCTCATCGTAAAACACTTCATAATTTCAGTAATAAACATACTTACGGTAAGCACAAGCAGAGAAATAAAATTTGACCGGTCATACAGAAGCATAAAAATAAATTTACCTCGTAACGACGGTAATGAAAAACAATATAAAACATTTTAAAGAATGCAAATTATTACAAGCGATTGTGATGCATTTTATGGCTTGGAAGAAGATGATCAATGAAGGATACCACGCATTAGACGAAGGTGAACATTGGACGAAAGGTGAAAGGTTGGACGTAAGAAATAGGACGAAAATGTATTGCCCTAAATGTTTTTGAACGATAACACGTGGACAAAAATATTTCAACCATTCATGGACACATACATACATACACGTACATACATGCATTCATACCTCCATATACGAGTATTAACAGACAATACAAGCCACATCAATTCGATTTAAGTTCACAAGTGTTGTGATTTAAAGCAGCCATCATAAAATGAGTAATTCAATTCGGAGCACGATTTCTTAGTAGTGACGAAGGAAGAGAGTATTTGTATGAATAATTGAGAGATAATATTGTCGTAATCTATATCTTTCCTCCCTTCACACGACACTGGTAGTTCATGTGGTGGTTCGTTGTCAGCGTTACATTTGGTAATTTTTTGTATTTATTATTATTATTATTATTATTATTATTATTATTATTATTATTATTATTATTATTATTACTATTATTATTATTTGTCCAGCCTCATATGCTACTGGTCAGAACTTCTGACTACAGTTCATGGGGTCCTGGTTTCGATTTCCGGTCAGACTACAGGAATTTTTTTCTTAATGGGAATTATTCCTGTGGTCTCCCATGGTCTAGATTCAGGTTAAATTTAGGTATATGGGTTCTCCTGGCGCTTCTTCATGTATCATGTCAACGGAGAAACATAACTAAAGTTGTTACGAAAATTTTTAGGTCAAAAGAGAGACAGACAGGTGAAAGGAGAGGACTACATAATAAACTACTTGATCTTTGTGGGGAAACCAGATATAATATGAACAGTTACATCTAGTGTACTATTATGGGCAGAACATGTTGACACGAATGCAGAATGAAAGAGAGGCATGAAAATTTCTTGTAAGAAAGCCAGAAGGAAAATGTCCAGTAGTTAGGCCAAGAATTATATTCAACATGATTATAGAAATGCTAGTTAAGCAGGGAATATCTGGAGAAAAATTGTTCAAGATTGGGATATATGGAGACCTAACTCCGCACGGACATGAACCTCCGGGTTCGATAGAGCCAGTGAGTTAGTTACTACAGTATATGATATATATATATACATGCCTAAGGCTTATAACCTAATGTAGACAAATATAATAGGCTACTGTAAATGACTGCTTTAACTAAAGGGAATTCCTCAGCAAGTTGATTCGTGGTTCGATTTTGCTGGTTCTTTGTTAATTTAATCGGCTGTGTACAGATTGTGAAAACAAACATGACGGCCAATATAGCTATTATTATGTGTCAGGTTTCAGATTAACCTCCAATTCGAATGATCGGATAATGCTGATTTTTGGAGAAAATATTTCTCGTTTTAATACAATAACATATACCGCGTTTCGTTGAGAAAAATCGAAAATTGCGGCCGCTAGGGCTATTTTTAAATTTTCGCTTCCGAATATATCCCACCTGTGTTGTTCCGATTTTACTGGTTACTTTTTATTTAGTCAATTACTCTATTACGAGATTAGTTCCAGAAAAAAACAAATTCAGGTCGCTCGAGCATTAAGCCACACACACACACACACACACAATTATATATATATATATATATATCCGAGTGGTGGAGTTGGAAGCTTGCTACGTAAAGAGTTAGGGTTCAAATCCCGACTCAAGTATTTTTCTTTTCATGTCTTATTTGCTAAATATCAACATTTTAAAACAATTCATTCATTTTGAGAATTTTCCTCATCATTGAGAGTTTTCTCCAACCAATCTTAGTATTTAACATGAATTAAATAAATAAATAGAAATGACTACGGACTTAAAGACTATCAGTTTGCAACAAACATTCACTCAATTAAAGTTCTCCACAGTTTAAATACAACATCCTAATAAACAAGTGTATCTGCTGTAATGAAAATATTATCTTTAAAATGCTTACTTGTTATAGTAGATGGCGGTTCGATCGATGACACACTGCCTCTCGTGAATTGAGAATTATATAAGGAAGAAAATTAAATGTTTGTGCTGGAATGTCCAGGTGGCGCAGTTGGAAAGTGCGCTAATGTATAGAGTTAGATGTCTCGGGTTGGTCAAAGCACCCTACGTCTCAAGGGCCAGTTAACTGGCGGGCGGGCGGCCAAACAGGATTCATTTACATTATTTCTATCGCTATTTAGTGTTACTTCTGTAATTGTAAGCTACAGATGTGTTTTCCGAAGTTTTTTTAACCAACTTGTGAATTTTTGTTGTTATTCCTGTGGTAATTATAGTTTAACATGGTGTATATCACTGAGTAGATGGCATTTTTACTTTCGACAAATGCAAAGATGAAATCTTACAAAAGTAGTCGCCGTAAATTTCACCGTCAATTCCCTAACGCAACTTTCCCAAATAAAGTCACGATTTCAATTCCACGAACATTAGAGGAACTTAAAGGAACTATTCCAATTGTGAACTCCAAACATTTCAAGGCAGGAATTGGATAGCGATTTCAAAATCTTCTTTGCCGATTTGAACTTTGTATTGAAGCTGAAGGAGATAATTTTGAAAATCTTTTGTCATAAGGTAAGGAATAAACAGCAACAATATCGATTTTATTCCATTGCAATCTCTAATCATTTTCACAGCTACTTACATTTCTTTGGTGAGATTACCATGCGATATCCGTGCGCGCTAGGGTTGCGTCTTTAAATGAAGACTTCATAAAAAAATTAAGAAAATATGTCAGCATACAATCTGCAAAATTATAAACATACTTATTGTAACCACAATTTTTTGTGAAAATTACATGTAATCGTCGGAGAAATAAAATTTGGTTAACCATATATAAGATTAAAATAAATTTGCCTCGTAACTATGGTAATGTAAAACAATATCAAACAATATGAAGAATGCAAATTATTACAAGCTTTTTTGATGCATTTTATGGCTTGGAAGAAGATAATCAAAAGTAATGCCACGAGTGATTTACCAATTTATCTAGAGAATTTGGAAATCAGGAGTGGCATTTGTTAGGACTACTTAACGAATAAAATTAAGCTGTTTACTCATAAATCATTATTTAAATATAGTTATTTTAAATTATTTATTTATGTATTTAATGTAAACGGTGATGTTTGAAAACAAATGAGAAAAGATTGGTACGCTTCATTTGTGTCTTTTGTTCATCGCTGCAACCAGATCATATTATTTATTGCCAAAGGATCGCAATATTGTAAGAATGCACCCTAATGGAGAAATTTATAACCAACGTTTTACGTATTAATTAATTTGATGTCCTATGATGTAAATATGTCAATTATGTTTTTCCGGAATGTTATTACCTGGGAAAAAATACATTTAATAAAGTGCAAACAGTGGTTTCTTTTTTTGGTGGTATGATCAACTGCTACAAATGTTTTTATATTAACTCCCGCATGCGCTGTGTGTTGACATTCTTGCACTATATATACAATCTAGTAGCCGTATTTCTTGGAGATTCAGTCACTGCCAAATAATGCTATGACCTATTCAGCATGTAAAAAAGGAGATGCTTTCTTTATTATGATACCTATATTTGTCAAATATTTATTTGTATTTGTGCTGGTTGAGTGGAAGAGAGGGCCTTATGGCCTTAACTCTGCCAGAATAAATAAAGTATTATTATTATTATTATTATTATTATTACAAACTTTAGTTGGTAAATTTTAGGCGAAACACGACTATAATAGGTTGTGAATAAAAAATCATTGAAATGTGATTGGTCATTGATTCCCATTTGGGGCAAGAGTTAAATACTCATTGAAAGTAATAACCTTAGACGAAGGTGAACATTCGACGAAAATTTATTGCAATATATTAATTTATACGTACATACGTGCTTACACACATACATACATACATATACATACATACATACATGCATACATGCATACATGCATACATGCATACATGCATACATGCATACATGCATAATGCATACATGCATACATGCATACATGCATACATGCATACATGCATACATGCATACATGCGTACATGCGTACATGCATACATGCATACATGCATACATGCGTGCATGCGTGCATGCGTACATGCGTGCGTGCATGCGTACGTGGATGCGTACGTGGATGCGTACGTGGATGCGTACGTGGATGCGTACGTGGATGCGTACGTGGATGCGTACGTGGATGCGTACGTGGATGCGTACGTGGATGCGTACGTGCATGCGTACGTGCATGCGTACGTGCATGCGTACGTGCATGCGTACGTGCATGCGTACGTGCATGCGTACGTGCATGCGTACGTGCATGCGTACGTGCATGCGTACGTGCATGCGTACGTGCATGCGTACGTGCATGCGTACGTGCATGCGTACATGCATACGTACATGCATACGTACGTACGTACATGCATGCATGCATGCACGCATGCATACATACGTACTTACATGCATGCATGAACGCATGCATACATACATACATGCACGCACGCATACATACATACATGCACGCACGCATGTGCATGTACGCATGTGCATGTACGCATGTGCATGTACGCATGTGCATGTACGCATGTGCATGTACGCATGTGCATATACACATGCATGTACGCATGTGCATATACACATGCATGTACGCATATGCCTATACACATGCATACATGCATGAAAGACGATGTTAGGGGAGAACTCCAAAATATTGGGATGATTATGGGAAATAGGGACTGAAAATCGCAAGATTGTGTAGAGAAAACTGAGGAGGAAGTACGGGAAAATGTTTACTCTGTTTGCAAAGAGACCTAAAACAAGTCTGGGGAAAGGAATAATATATAATATCTAATCTATGATTAGTTCCGTCACAGAAGAAACATTTATTTAATTATATACAAATTCAATAACTTATAAGCTATTTCCATTGTACGACAGGATTAGAAAGTCCTTCCCCTATAGACTGGCTGCTGGCTCACATCCACATATGGAAATTAGAGAGCTGGATCATCATCAGCCAGTATATGGGTGACATTTTTGCCAGCATGTAGGGTGTCCCAATCGTTATAGCTAGCTTTCTCAAGGAACGTGGATTCGCTATATATTATATATATACAAATTCCTCACTATACTTGCTAGGCACCGATCCTATCTTGGCCCAAAATCCCATGAAAAATTGTCTTCCTTCATTGGGTTTTGAACACTGATAATCCCGTATTTCTTCCCGATGACAGTTCAGTTTAACGTTTTTTGAAAGTGTCTTAGAGGGCGTCGCGTTGTTATTGTGCTATGAAAACTCTCACTTTTGTTTTCAGTTTTCTTAACCGCATTTCGCTATTTCTGAGTTGTCGGGAGGGTGAATAGATCCTGTTCTAGAACCTATGCTGAAAACGAAGTTTCTATACCTTATTGGGAATAGAACCCTAGAATTTAAAATAACAGATTTATCACACAATCTTCCATGAAAACCATGAAAATACAACATAAACTGGAAATAAAAACAACAATATTATTAGAAATACATATTTTGTGGTAGTACAAATAAAAATGTATATTAACTTAAAAATTATATATATATATATATATATATATATATATATACACTGCTCAAAACAATTAGAGGAACACTTGTAATAAATTGAATAAGTAATTGTTTTTTAAAGCTGTGATGCTGAAAGTTGGACAATATGTAAATTGAATTATTAATTTTATCACTGAATACAAATTCTAAAGATCCATGGCCTAAATACAGAGAAATTACCTCAAAAAACAAATATAGAGAATTTTTTTATTTTGGAAGGCACTGGCCACTTCTCATTGGCAAGCTTCCTGATGTTGCTGTAGTGACGAATGTTGATTATTGCCTTGTTTATTGAAGTCTCTGACAAAATGAGGCATTTAAATGAGTTTGAAGTGTATCATGCTCTACATCTTTTACGACAAGGTCAATCTCTGCGACAAGTGGCTAGAGAGCTTGGGGTTTCTCCTTCCGTGGTGTACAGGTTACGCAACAGGCACAGAGAGACAGGTCAGTATTGTAGAAGACGTGGCCAGGGCCGTAAATTTAAAACAAGCCCCCAGGATGACAGGTACGTTGTTCTTTCTGCTCTTCGACAGCGTACAAAAACTGGAAAAGACCTGCAGAATGACATACGTATGGCTTCCGGAATCCGGGTTTCAGACCAAACCATAAGGAACAGATTAAGGAAAGAGAATATTCGTCCAAAATGGCCCGTTAAAAAACTACGCTTAACAAATGGGCATAAGGCAGCAAGACGTACGTATGCTGAAAACCATGGTGATTGGAACCTGAACCAGTGGGAGTCTGTGCTCTTCTCGGACGAATCCAGGTATCGTCTTTCATGTTGTGATGGTCGATTGAGGGTGTGGGGACGGCCAGGAGAAAGATTTTCTGCAGAGGCTGTACAGGAAATTGATAGATTCGGAGGAGGTTCCATAATGGTGTGGGCCGGAGTTATGTACAACAATCGTACGGAACTTGTACTTGTTCCCCAGCGACTGAATGCTGTCTGGTATATCGAGCACATTCTGGAAGAGCACGTAGTACCTGCTGCCATTGGAGTAGGCCCTTTATTTCTGTTTATGCAGGATAATGCCAGGGCACATTCTGCGGCTGTCACCAGGAATTTCCTGAGGAGGAATGAAATTGAGGTAATGGAGTGGCCAGCGGTCAGCCCAGACCTCAACCCTATTGAACACTTGTGGGATCTTCTAGACAGGAAGGTCAGGAACCGACATCAAGCTCCACAAACTCTGCAGCAACTTGGAGATGCTCTGAAGGAGGAATGGGAGAATATCCCGCAAGGGGAAATCCAGAATCTTATTGGGAGGTGCCAAAGTGTCATCGAATGTCGTGGAGGCCATACACGATACTAACTCTATATAACGAGTGTTTAACTTTGAAAAATAAGCACAAGATTAAATTGCTTACATAGCGGAATTATTTGAAAAGTTAATTGTCAGCGTTATTCATTTGTTTTTACTGACATGAGCAATAAATAAATAACCACAAATAAAGTACTTTATTAATTTCATGTTTGTACCTTTATCCAATGAAAAAATATTTGCATTTTTCATAGTGTTCCTCTAATTGTTTTGAGCAGTGTATATATATATATATATATATATATATATATATATATATATGTAAAAATAAATGTTTGAATTGGTTTCGCCTGGTGGTGTAACGGATATCACACTGAGGTACAGACTCAAAGATCCGGGTTCGAATCCCGTTCAGACATTTATTTTTCTTATCATACCATATTAAGCTTGCATTGCTCAATGTTAAACTTTTAATTATAACATCGATAAAGCGTCACTGCTATAAAGTAAAAATGTTCTCTTTAATTTGCTTACTTGTTATAGTCAGCTACTAGATGGCAGTGAAGACAGAGTTCTCGCGACATCTAGTAATAATGGAGAATATAATACATGTATAAGAAAAATAAATGTTTGAATTGGATTCGCCTGGTGGTGTAACGGATATCACACTGAGGTACAGACTCAAAGATCCGGGTTCGAATCCCGTTCAGACATTTATTTTTCTTATCATACCATATTAAGCTTGCATTGCTCAATGTTAAACTTTTAATTATAACATCGATAAAGCGTCACTGCTATAAAGTAAAAATGTTCTCTTTAATTTGCTTACTTGTTATAGTCAGCTACTAGATGGCAGTGAAGACAGTGTTCTCGCGACATCTAGTAATAATGGAGGATATAATACATGTATAAGAAAAATAAATGTTTGAATTGGATTCGCCTGGTGGTGTAACGGATATCACACTGAGGTACAGATTCAGAGATCCGGGTTCGAATCCTGTCCAGGCATTCATTTTTCTTATCATACTATATTAAGCTTGCATTGCTCAATGTTAAACTTTTAATTATAACATCGATAAAGCGTCACTGCTATAAAGTAAAAATGTTCTCTTTAATTTGCTTACTTGTTATAGTCAGCTACTAGATGGCAGTGAAGACAGAGTTCTCGGGATATCTAGTAATAATGGAGAATATAATACATGTATGAGAAAAATAAATGTTTGAATTGGATTCGCCTGGTGGTGTAACGGATATCACACTGAGGTACAGATTCAGAGATCCGGGTTCGAATCCCGTCCAGGCATTTATTTTTCTTATCATACCACATTAAGCTTGCATTGCTCAATGTTAAACATTTAATTATAACATCGATAAAGCGTCACTGCTATAAAGTAAAAATGTTCTCTTTAATTTGCTTACTTGTTATAGTCAGCTACTAGATGGCAGTGACGACAGAGTTCTCGCGACATCTAGTAATAATGGAGAATATAATACATGTATAAGAAAAATAAATGTTTGAATTGGATTCGCCTGGTGGTGTAACGGATATCACACTGAGGTACAGACTCAGAGATCCGGGTTCGAATCTCGTGCAGGCATTTATTTTTCTTATCATACCATATATATATATATATATATATATATATATATATACACTGCTCAAAATAATTAGAGGAACACTTGTAATAAATTGAATAAGTAATTGTTTTTTAAAGCTGTGATGCTGAAAGTTGGACAATATGTAAATTGATTAATTTTATCATTTGATACAAATTACCTCAAATAACAAATATTTTTTTTTTATTTTGGAGCCCTGGCCACTTCTAATTGGTAAGCTTTCTGATGTTGCTATAGTGACGAATGTTGATTATTGCCTTGTTTATTGAAGTCTCTGACAAAATGAGGCATTTAAATCAGTTTGAATTGTATCATGCTCTACATCTTTTACGACAAGGTCAATCTCTGCGACAAGTGGCTAGATAGCTTGGGGTTTCTCCTTCCGTGGTGTCCAGGTTACGCAACAGGCACAGAGAGACAGGTCAGTATTGCAGAAGACGTGGCCACGGCCGTAAATTTAAAACAAGCCCCCAGGATGACAGATACGTTGTTCTTTCTGCTCTTCGACAGCGTACAAAAACTGCAAAAGACCTGCAGAATGACCTTCATATGGTTCCGGAATCCGGGTTTCAGACCAAATCATAAGGAACAGATTAAGGAAAGAGAATATTCGTCCAAAAAGGCCCGTTAAAAAACCACGCTTAACAAATGGGCATAAGGTAGCAAGACGTACGTATGCTGAAAACCATGGTGATTGGAACCTGAACCAGTCTTACACGTTGTGATGGTCCATTGAGGGTGTGGGGTCGGCCAGGAGAAAGATTTTCTGCAGAGGCTGTACTGGAAATTGATAGATTCGGATGAGGTTCCATAATGGTGTCGGCCGGAGTTATGTACAACAATCGTACGGTCCTTGTACTTGTTCCCCAGCGACTGAATGCTGTCCGGTATATAGAGCACGTTCTGGAAGAGCATGTAGTACCTGCTGCCATTGGAGTAGGTCCTGGATTTCTGTTTATGCAGGATAATGCCAGGGCACATTCAGCGGTTGTCACCAGGGATTTCCTGAGGAGGAATGAAATTGAGGTAATGGAGTGGCCAGCGGTCAGCCCAGACCTCAACCCTATTGAACATTTGTGGGATCTTCTAGACAGGAAAGTCAGGAACCTACATCAAGCTCTACAAACTCTGCAGCAACTTGGAGATGCTCTGAAGGAGGAATGGGAGAATGTCCCGCAAGAGGAAATCCAGAATCTTATTGGGAGGATGCCACGAAGGTGCCCAAGTGTCATCGAATGTCGTGGAGGCCATACACGATACTAACTCTATATAACGAGTGTTTAACTTTGAAAAATAAGCACAAGATTAAATTGCTTACATAGCGGAATAATTTGAAAAGTTAATTGTCAGCGTTATTCATTTGTTTTTACTGACATGAGCAATAAATAAATAAGTAAATAAGTAACCACAAATAATATACTTTACTAATTTCATGTTTGTACCTTTATCCAATGAAAAAGTATTTGCATATTTCTTAGTGTTCCTCTAATTGTTTTGAGCAGTGTATATATACATGCTGTTATCACATGAAAAACTTAAAATGTTATAATAAAACGACTAAAATGTAATATAAATTTACATATTTTATAATATTATCTCGATAAAATTACTATTAAATTAAGTTGTACAATGCCACTTAATGGGGTTGAAATCCTTTATAATGAGACAATAAGAAAATCTGGGAATATTTATGGATAAAGATGTAAATTGGGATAAACATAAAAACTACATTTTCAAACAATTTTCTCAATAATACATTCATTAAATAGCATAAGGAAATATTTACCATTTGGCCCAAAGGAAAATCTTAGTAGAAATACTTGCATTGCCATATTATGATTATTGTAATACTCTTTTACGGATCTAAATACCGTTTTTACCCAAAGACTTTCAACATGTTCAGAATCCTTGGCATATATTTTATTTGTGGTAGGCCTATTCATAGACTTGATCACATTACACCGTCCGTGGCTTCGTCTATCAGATCGTAGAACCGTCCATTCCCCATCTCTTCTCTATAAAATACCACACATATCGTCACATAATTATTTTTCACACCGCATCAACCGACTCGTAGATACATATAAATTAGGCACCCTTTATATCCCCCATCTTCACACTACTTATTACTCACAATTTTTTGCAGTTTTTCTTGCTAAAACATAAAATTCTCTTCCATCCTAAGTCAGAGACTCCAAACTATAACATCTCTCAAAAACAAACTGAATATTTATATATATGTCTCATACAGACGGGAAGAAGAAATTAAAAATAAATAATAGTTTTAAAAAACTAAAAGAACACGCTTTATTAGAAATCTAAAAAATGAAAAATAATTTTAATTTCCAGTACGCTTGGGATAAAATAAAGTGGTCAACAAAAAAATCATCTCCAACACATATAGAATAAAATTAGAGTTATCAACAAAAAGAAAATAATTTTACCATCAAAAGCGTGGGGTGCACTATATCAATTAATATATTTGATAATAAACAGATATTGGTAAAAGTAAGCTCTCTAAGAAGAAAATGTAAAAATCATAATCACCCCACGCTTTTGATAGTAAAATTATTTTCTTTTTGTTGATAACTCTAATTTTATTCTGTATGTGTTGGAAATGATTTTTTTTTGTTATTTTATCGCAAGCGTACTGGAAATTAAAATTATTTTTCATTTTTTAGATTTCTAATAAAGCGTGTTCTTTTAGTTTTTTAAAACTATTATTTATTTTTTATTTTTTAGTTTTAATATTTTACAGAATAAGATAAAAATGCAAATATCTTTAAATTCGATACTATTGTAGTATGAGCTAAAAGTAATACTCTTCTATAAAAAAAAACCTCCCAGCCGGATTTGAACCAGCGACGTATGGATTACTGAAATTATATACCACTAAGAATTCACTGCTCTACCAACTGAGCTCTTACAACGATTGACTAAAAAACTCGACAAGTCCGCAACCTATTTATACCAGTTTTCATTTTTTGATTTTCGGATGATTCTGGCCAGGATTTTTTAACAAGATATGAAAATATTGTATTGTCACGGGTCCTCTACACGTTATACAAAGTTTCAAGTCGATCCAATGTTTTCAAGTGGGTGAAAATCGCGTTGAAAGATTCAGTTACATTGATACAAAAACACTTTTTTTTTATTTTCTGATGATTATGACCAGGATTTTAGAAAATAAATATGAAATTATAGTATTGTTACGGGTCCTCTACAAGTATACAAAGTTTCAAGTCGATCCGATGATTTTAAGTGGGTGAAAATCACGTTGAAAGATTCCGTTACATAGATAGATAGATAGATAGATAGATAGATAGATAGATAGATAGATAGATAGATAGATAGATAGATGGATAGATACAGGTCAAGCTAATGTATAAAGCGTGTAAATATATACAGTTAATGCACTCAGAAAGTTCACAATAGGCTACAATAAAAAGTGCAAATATCAGAATATAAAGAAACACAGACTTCATAATTTATACGCACATAAAATACAGTAAATTGAAAAACTTTACAAAATCAAAAATATATCGAATATATAAAGGTACCGATACCTACATTACAAAACAAAATAAGAAAGTATTTTTAATTTATGAGAGAACAACATAACAATATAAAATGTAGAAATTTAAATAATTATAATATAAAGTAACAAAATAAATTTTTAACATTTCACGACCATTTTAAATCTAATCAACTCTTTAAATTAAGATATCACAATAAACGATACGTGGACCTGCGTAAAAATACGTCATGACCATAAAAAACATAGCTTATACATTATAAATATATAAACCTAATAAACTCAGAGTTTGATATATATATATATATATATATATATATATATAATTTAATTGCATACCCTACAATTTAATCAACAAACAATAAATTCCGTAAATTAGCAAAATCGACTTGTTGAAGAATACTCCCAATTTATTCAGTTCCTGCGTGATGGACTTAAATTAACGAGATCTTGAATAGCTACGGGCATGGGTGTCGCAATTTAAAACATAACAAATTTATTATTGCGAAAATAGAGATTAATGGTTTTATAAGAAGCCAAGACCAGGCAGGGAAGCTTCAGCAAGCGGACCAGCAGAAGCCTGGCATTATTGTTATTATTATTATTATTATTATTATTATTATTATTATTATTAAAGAGCCCCACCACAATCCCCCCGGGTTACCTCGGGCATAATGCCCTATTCCCCGGGTCTGTTCTTTTGTATCTTTTCTTTATTAGTAACCTCTTTTCTGAAATACACTTAGGCTGTTTTGGTTTGTCTGTACATGTTACAATAAGTGTTAGTGTGATTTTGTGTGTCTGCGTATGTGTGTGTGATGACATGAATGTGTATATACACTATTGGTTCCCCGCCCTGTTGGCATTTCTACGTCGTCTTTTCTCCTCATTGCTTCTTAGCCATAACACACTGCTAATGTATTGCATATATCTCCGAAGGGATGTTTTCTGGTTCAGAATTCGAAGCGGAATAGCCGAAGCGGAGCAGGTAAGCATCAGAAAGTGGACAAGCCGAAGCCGGGTATAAACATAATAATAATAATAATAATAATAATAATAATAATAATAATAATAATAATAATAATAATAATTTTTTTTATTGTTATTATTATTATTATCATTATTAAAAGAGCCCCACCACCAACCCCGGGTTACCTCTGGCAGAATGCCCTATTCCCGGGGTCTGCTCTGTTTGCATCTTTTCTTTATTAGTTATTTATTTTTCTGAAATACACTGCAACATTTATGGATTGTCTGCAAATGCTACAATAAGAGTTACAGATTTTGTTTGTGTGTGTGTGTATATATATATATATATATATATATATATATGTGTGTGTGTGTGTGTGTGTGTGTGTGTGTGTGTGTCAGTGTGTGTGTATGTGTCTTATTACATAAATATACATATACAGTAATATATCCTTCGTGTTTTGTCGTTTCCTCATCTTCTTTCCTCTTCATCGCATAACACTCTGCCAATGAAGTCCCATACTGCTCCGGAGGGATGTTTTCTGATTCAGAATTCAAGTGGGAAAGCCGAAACCGGGCAGACAAGCATCAGCACGCGAGCAAGCCGAAGCGGGGCAGACAAACATCGGTAAACGGCCAAGCTGTAGTCAGTCAAGCAAAGCATCAGGAAGCGGGAAAGTTGAAGACGGACAGGCGAGCTGAAGCACGTAGGCAAGACGAAGCCGGACAGGCGAGCTGAAGCAAGCAGGCAAGATGAACCAGAACAGGCGAGCTGAAGCAAGCAGGGAATACGAAGCCGGCAGGCGATCTGAAGCAAGACGAAGCAGGATAGGAAGACTGAAGCAAGCAGGGAAGTCGAAGCTGGGCAGACGAACTGAAGTAAGTGGGTAAGACGAAGCCGGACAGGCAAGGTAAAGCAAGCAGGGGAGCCGAAGTCGGGTAGGCGAGCTGAGGCAAGTAGGCAAGACGAAGCCCGGCAGGAGAGCTGAAGCGAGCAGGGAAGACGAAGCCGGGCAGGCGAACTGAAGGAAATAGGCAAGACTAAGCCGGGCGGGAGGGCTGAAGTCAGCAAGGAAGACGAAGCCGGTAAAGCGAACTGAAACCAGTAGGCAAGACGAATACGGGCAGGTGAGCTGAAGCAAGAAGGCAAGAAGAAGCCAGACAGGCGAGCTGAAGCAAGCAGGGAAGACGAATTCGGCAGGCGAACTCAAGCAATATGGGCAAGACAAAGCCGGATAGGAAGGCTGAAGTAAGCAGGGAAGCCGAAGCCGGGCAGGCGAACTGAAGCAAATAAGCAAGACGAAGCTGGATAGGAGAGCTGAAGCAAGCAGGGAAGCCGAAGTCGGGCAGGCGAAATAAGGTAAGTAGTCAAGACGAGGCCGGGCAGGAGAGCTGAAGAATTAGGCAAGACGAAGCTGGACAGGCGAGCTGAAGCAAGTAGGCAAATCGAAGCTGGACAGGCGATCCTAAGCAAGTAGGGAATACTAAGCCGGCAGGCAATCTGAAGCAATATGGGCAAGACGAAGCAGGATAGGAAGGCTGAAGCACGCAAGGAAGCCGAAGCCGGGCAGACGAACTGAAGTTAGTGGGTAAGACGAAGCCGGAGGGGGAAGTTGCAATCAGGGAAGCCGAAGTCGGGCAGGCGAGCTTAAGCAAGTAGGCAAGACAAAGCCCGGCAGGAGAGCTGAAGCTAGCAGCGAAGACGAAGACGGGCAGGCAAACTGAAGAAAATAGGTCAGGCGAAGCCGGGCAGGATAGCTGAAGCAATCAGGGAAGACGAAGCCGGGCAGGCAAACTGAAGCAAGTAGGCAAGACGAAGTCGTGCAGACGAACTGCAGCAAGTAAGCAAGATGAAACCGGATAGGACAGATGAAGTGAGCAGGGAAGACGAGAGATGAAGCAAGTAGGGAAGACGAAGTCGTGCAGGCGAACTGAAACAAATAAGCAAGACGAAGCCGGACAGGAGAGCTGAAGCAAATAAGCAAGACGAAGCCGGACAGGCGAGATAAAGCAAATAGGCAAACGAAGCTGGGCAGGCGAGCTTAAGCAAGATAGCAAGACGAAGCCGGACAGGCGAGCTGAAGCAAGTAGGTAAGCCGAAGCCGGAAAGGCGAGCTGAAGCAAGCAGGGAGTACGAAGCCGGCAGGCGAACTGAAGCAATATGGGCAAGACGAAGCAGGATAGGTAGGCTTATGCAACCAGGGAAACCAAAGTCGGGCAAACGAACTGAAGTAAGTGGGTAAGATGAAGCCGAACAGGCACGGTAAACAAGCAGGGAAGCCAAAGTCGGGCAGACGAGCTGAAGCAAGTAGACGAGACGAAGCCCAACAGCAGATCTGAAGCAAGTAGAGAAGACGAAGCCGGGCAGGCGAACTGAAGCAATTAGGCAGGACGAAGTCGGAGAGGAGAACTGAAGCAAGCAGGGAAGTCGATGCCGGGCTGGCGAACTGAAGCAAGTAGGCAAGACGAAGACGGACAGGCGAGCTGAAGCAAGCAGGGAAGCCGAAACCGGGTAGGAGAGCTGAAGCAAGTAGGCAAGACGAAGCAGGACAGGAGAGGTGAAGCAAATATGCAAGTCTAGCCAGGCCAGTTGAACTAAAGAAGTAGGCAAGACGAAGCCGGGCAGATGATCTCAAGCATGCAGGGAAGCCGAAGCCTTCCAAGCGAACTGAAGTAAGCAGGGAAACTGAAGCCGGGCAGGTGAGCTGAAGCAAGCAGGGAAGCCGAAGCCGAAAAGTTGAGCTGAAGCAAGCAGGGAAACCAAAGCCGAACAGGCGAACTGAACCCAGCAGGGAAGCCAGAGCCGAACAGGAGAACTGAAGCAAGCAGGGAAGCCCAAGCAGAACAGGAGAGGTAATGCATGCAGGGAAACCGAAGCAGAACAGGCGAGCTGAAGCAAGCAGGGAAGTCGAAGCCGGGTAGGAGAGCTGAAGCAAGTAGGCAAGACGAAACAGGACAGGAGAGGTGAAGCAAATATGCAAGTCTAGCCAGGCAGTTGAACTAAAGGAAGTAGGCAAGACGAAGCCGGGCAGATGATCTCAAGCATGCAGGGAAGCCGAAGCCTTCCAGGCGAACTGAAGTAAGCAGGGAAACCGAAGCCGGGCAGGGGAGCTGAAGCAAGCAGGGAAGCCGAAGCCGAAAAGTTGAGCTGAAGGAAGCAGGGAAACCAAAGTCGAACAGGCGAACTGAACCCAGCAGGGAAGCCAGAGCCGAACAGGAGAGCTGAAGCAAGCAGGGAAGCCCAAGCAGAACAGGAGAGGTAATGCATGCAGGGAAGCCGAAGCAGAACAGGCGAGCTGAAGAAAGCAGGGAAGACGAAGCCGGGCAGGCGAGTTAAAGCAAGCAGGGAAACCGAAACCGAGCAGGCGAGGTGAAGCATGATGGCAAGCCGTAGCCGGGCAGGCGAGCTGAAGCAAGCAGGCAACTGAAAACCGGGCAGGCGAGCAGAAGCAACAGGCAAGCTGAAGCAAAAGGCAAGCTGAAGCAGGGCAGGCGAGCTGAAGCAAGCAGGCAAGATGAAACCGGGCAGGCTAGCTGAAACAAGCAGGCAAGCCAAAGTCTGGTAGGCGACCTGAAGCAAGCATCAAGCCGAAGCCGGGCAGGCGAGCCGAAGCAAGCAACAAGCATAACCAGTTCTGGCGAGCCGAAGCAAGCAGGAAACCGTAGCCGGGTAGGCGAGTTGAAGCAAGGTACAAGCAGAATCCGGGCAGGCAAGCTGATGCAAGCAGCAATCTGAAGCCGTACAGGCGTGCTGAAGCAAGCAGCAAGCCGAAGCCGAGTAGGCGTGCAGAAGCAAACAGCAAGCCGAATCCAAGTAAGCGAGCTTAAGTAAGCAGCATCCCGAAGGCGGGGAGGCGAGCTGAAGCAAGCAGCACGCCGAAGCCGGATAGGTGAGCTGTAGTAAGCAGCAAGCCGAAGCCGGTCAGGCGAGCATCCAGCAAGCTGGCAAGCCGAAGACGGACACGCGAGCTGCAAGAAGCAGGTTTTCCGAAGCGGAGCAGGCGAGCTGAGGCAAGCAGACAAGCCGAAACCGGGCTGTCGTGCTTATCCCAGTGGGCGAGCAGCTGAAAAAAAGCAACCCGGCATGAAAGCTACGAGCCAGGTGGGCGAACTACGCCGGGAAGGTAAGCTACAACCCAGGTGGGTGAGCTAAAGCCAGTAATGGGAACTAGAAGCCAGGTGGGCGAGTTGAAGCCAGATAGAAGGAGCACAAGCTTTCAAGCAAGCCGAAGCCGGGCAGCCGAGCCTCAAGCAAACGGCAAATCCGAAGTAGGGTAGTCGAATCTCAAGCAGACAGACAAACCGAAATCGGACAGGCGAGCTAGCACCATCAGGCAAACCGAAGTCGGGCAGGTGAGCTGACGCAAGATGGCAACCCGAAGCCAGACAGACGAGCTGAAGGAAGCAGCAAGCCGTAGCCCAGCAGTCGAGCTGAAGCAAGCAGGAAAGTCGAAGCCGACTGATGATATCAAGGAAGCAGGCAACCAGAAGCCGGGCAGGCACGCTGAAGCCGACAGATGATATGAAGCAAGCAGGGAAGCCAAAGCCGACAGACATGCACCAGAAAGCAAACAGGCCGAAGTCGGGCAGGCATGCACCAAAAAGCGAGCTTGTTGAAGCAAGGCAAGTAAATACCAAGAAGCGAGCTTTTCGAAGATAGGCAAGCAAACACCTGGAAGCGTTTTGTTCGAAGCCAGGCAAGAAAACACCAATAGCCGCGCTGTTCGAAGTCGAGCAATTAAACACCAAGAAGCGAGCTTGTTGAAGCCAGGCAAGTAAACACCACGAAGCGAGCTTGTTGAAGCCAGGCAAGTAAACACCAAGAAGCGCTTTGTTCGAAGCCGAGCAAGTAAACACCAAAAAGCGCTTTGTTCGAAGCCGAGCAAGTAAACACCAAAAAGCGAGATGTTGGAAACCAGGCAAGTAAACATCAAGAAGCGAGTTGTTCGAAACCAGGCAAGTAAACACCAAGAAGCGAGTTGTTCGAAACCAGGCAAGTAAACACCAAGAAGCGTGCTGCTCGAAACCGAGCAAGTAAACACCAAAAAGCGAGCTGTTCGAAACCAGGCAAGTAAACACCAAGAAGCGAGTTGTTCGAAACCAGGCAAGTAAACACCAAGAAGCGAGCTTGTTGAAGCCAGGCAAATAAACACCATGAAGCGAGCTTGTTGAAGCCAGGCAAGTAAACACCTAGAAGCGTTTTGTTCAAAGCCAGGCAAGTAAACACCAAGAAGCGTGCATGCTGAAGCCAGGCAAGTAAACGCCAAGAAGTAAGCTGCTCGAAGCCAGGCCAATCTTGTTGAAAACAGGCAAGTAAACACCAAGAAGCGAGCTTGCTGAAGCCAGGCAAGTAAACGCCAATAAGTAAGCTGCTCGAAGCCAGGCAAGTAAACACCTAGATGCGTTTTGTTCGGTGCCGAGCAAGTAAACACCAAGAAACGAGCTATTCGAAGCCAGGCAATTAAACGCCAAGAAGCGTGCTGTTCGAAGCCGAGCAAGTATACACCAGTAAGCGAGCTGTTCGAAACCAGACCAGTAAACACCAAGAAGCGAGCTTGTAGAAGCGAGGCAAGTAAACACGAAGTTGCGAGCTGTTCGAAGCCAGAAGGAAGTAAACACCAAGAAGCGAGCTAATCGATGCAGGCAAGTAAACACCAAGGAGCGTGCTGTTGAAGCCAGGCAAGTAAACACCAAGAAGCGTGCTGTTGAAGCCAGGCAAGTAAACAGCAAGAAGCGAGCTGTTCGAAGCAGGTAAACTCCAAAAGCGAACTGTTCGAAGCCTGGCAGGTAAACACCAAGAAACGAGCCGTTCGAAGTAAACACCAAGAAGTGGGCTGTTTGTATCCAGGCAAGTAAACACCAAGAAGCCAGTTGTTCGAAGCCAGAAAGTAAACACCAAGAAGCGAGTTCGTCTAAGCCAGACAGGTAATCACCAACTAGCATCACCAATCGAGCTCTTCGAAACCATACAAACAAGTAGTCTAGCAATAGCGGAAAGGAAACAATGAGGCAAGCTAAGGGATGGTAGCAATTTGGCAGTTTGTTGTAGTTGAGGCACCCTGTTCGCAAAAAAGGAAAAAAAAAGTTACCCAATTTGTAGGTGGCATTCGAATTCAATATGATATAGTGATACTGTCTGCTCAGTAATGAATGCTACATTGGAAAAGACAGATTCAATAACTCAATGACTTGTGTCATGAGACGAGACAACAACAGAGCTGTACAATTCTCCAGTCGAACAATGGGTTTTACGTCAGTGGACCAACACGAGATTTGGATGTTATAAAAACAAAATAACAATGTATATAATTCTTAACTTACGAGAACACAATATAGATAACTGAAATATAGAAACTAAAAAGATTTTAAAATAAAGTATCAGAATAAAATTAAACATATTACGGCCTTTTAAGTCTTGTAAACTGTCTAAACTTACTACATCAGAATACAAGGTACATATACGTACATTAAAATATATTGTAATTTAGATTTAAGACTATTTTTTTTTGTTTGTATTTTTTTTAAACCTGGTTGAGTGGTAGACAAGGCCTTAAGGCCTTAACTCTGCCAGGTAAAATAAAGCTATTATTATTATATTATTATTATTATTATTATTATTATTATTATTATTATTATTATTATTAAAATAACAAACAATTGTAATATCTATTTTAATAAATAAAATAAACAGCATTTAAATGCATATATATAGTGAATAACAGAAATGTCCTCAAATGTGATTCCATGTGGGCGGGTGTTTGTGACAAGAAATTTATTTATCAATTTAAAAACTATTTTAATGCAATAAATATTCATAAAACGATATATTACATGTATTTAGCCTCAGAATATAATTATCTTTAACTCATTTTACTCCTAAATACTTGCGGCCACTTTAGCATCTCTGCAATTTGACAACTAGAAAGTCTAACCGCAGTAATAACTACAGTCATGCCGCGTAAATAAAAAACAAATGCCGTTCCAACAAAGATTTATGTCTGTATTTAATTTATGATGACGATTAAATGACATAGCCCATTGTTGAGCAATAGCCTCTCCTATTTCTGGAGTTAATAAACCAAGTTCAATTTTAGTTAGCTAAGTTGACGCATGTAAAAAGAAAACTGTTATATAATGTTCCAGTTATTGCAATAAAATTGTGTCGTGGAAATTAAGCACAGACCACGCTCAATTTCGTTTAGGTGGTTCAAATTGATGAATGTTGAATTAGAAATAGGAAATATAAAGAGGAAGAGTTGTTTGATAAAAGTGGGTTTTAGGAATTTACGATACAATGCAAGAAAGGGGAATAAATGATTTTGTTGTGAGAAGAGGATCTTAAGATTTGATTCCTGTCATGCTAATTATGTTCTGTCGTGTACAGAAATCTGGACTGATTATTGGCGTGCGTACAACGGTTTGAGCATCACGGATATACTCAATGAACAGTGAATCACTATGTTTTTCATTGATCGTGAAACAGGGCTTTGCATGAATGCCGTAGAATTTTATTAGTCACGTTTTAAACAATTTTGCCGGCAAAAATGTGTGATATGGACTTCGTTAGTCGCTGAACATATTGAAAAAATTATGTGGAGGGATACGTATTACAGAAATTAAGATCCTCCGGCAAGTTCGTGAAAGTTATTCATCATACGGGGCTACTTCAGTTTCAGGTATGAATTGCCAGATTACTACAGTGATTTTATACATTATTGTAATTTAATATTGTCTAAATTCCACTATATTCATTACTTCCACTGGTAGAAATAATTTAATGAAGTAGTGTTAGATTTTAAACTATTTTGGATTAAATATTTTGGGTTCCTTTTTTTCAACTTTTTTTTAGGTGTTCGCTTGTTGCGGTATCAAATATTCATTTAATTGCGATATGTTTCAACATAACAAATGGAGTCCTCATTTAAATAAAAATTACATTTATAATCATTAAATTTCAGAATTAAATATATTATATTACATGCTACAAACAATAGTTACATTTTAAAATGTGTTTAACTGCATACAAAAATTACCTCTTCATTACAGTTATTCTATGGGAATTCAAAATGGCCGACGGTTAGGCCTACAATATACCGGTTGGTAAATACCTCCACTCCTTCATTTCAAAATACGTTAATATACAGGGTCATCGAGAAAAGGTTACAGCAATCTAAAAAAAATCAAATGTCTCGTTGTAATTGAGATAAATTACTAATTTGACATGCAAACTAATCGGGAACTCATCGAGTTTCGTTAGATGTGACCGTACTCCGCCCGTGACCTTCAGCTGATGTGCTTAACAAAGTTGACGTTCACGAAAGTTTTTTAAAATGTGTGATCTCCACAGATGAAGCTACATTCCATGTCAATGGTCGTGTCAACCGGCATAATTGTTGAATTTGGGGATCTCAAGAACGCAATGACATTCCTGAGTATGTCAGAGGTTGTCCGCAAGTAAACGTATGGTGCTGTTTGAAGCACGATCAGGTTGTTGGCCTTTCTTTTTTATTGAGCAGACTATCACAGGAGATGTTTACTTAGACGTGATAGAACAGTACATTTTCCTGCAAATAGACCAAATTGAAGAAGAAAATAACGTAACGTTATTCTTTCAACAAGTTCGAGACACTCTGCATGCAAGATTCTCTGATCGGTGGATTGGTAGGTCCGGTCCTATTCAATTCCCTCCTAAAAGCCCAGACTTGACACCCTTAGACTTTTACGTAAAAAACATTGTGTACAGAGATCTGCAATATTTAAGGCAAAGAATCACCGATGCTGTTGCAACAGTCACGTTTGCTATGATCCGGCGCTGTTGGACCGAAATCGACTATCGGCTAGATGGTTGCAGAGCGCACATAGAAACTTTCTAAGGTAAGAAAAAATACTTTTTGAGTTGGTGAATTTAACAAAAAAAACTCGTTTTAATATTTCAAATATTTCCTGAGCTATGATTGATTGAAATTGCTGCAACCATTTTCGATGACCCTGTACTTTCACAATACATAGAGGAATTTCGGGTAATATGGATCGCTATTTTAAATTTGTTGTTTTTCTTCTTTTAATTAAGGACTTGAATTTTGTTTAATTACAATAATTACCATTGGTGTGATACTTATGAAATAGCATTGTTATTTTATTCAAATGTGGAAACATCTTAATAATTTATAAACGGTTTTACATTAAATAAATGTCAACTTTAACCTCCATATTGACGTAAAGTGGACCCCAGAATCCAACTTAGCTTTTAGGCTATTTTTAAGTTCATTTACTCTATTAATTTATACAGACAGACACAAATCAATCTGAAAATATTTATGACTGATCGTAATTAAAAATTGTCGATAGTTATTTAATTTTTTGAAAAATTATTGTTGATTATAACATTCAGCGACTTGGGTGTAATAAAATTACAAGGATAATAAATAAAATTAATTAAGTGCATGGTTTTTATATATCCTCATTGATAAAATTTTCGTATTCCTGTAAAGTGTACCCAGGTCCATTTTAACCGCCTCGTGGAGGATCCACATTAACCGAATTTGTTATGTTTAATTATTTTATACAGCCGTATTATCACATAATATCAAACCAAACCTGTCAGTATATTAAAATATCATCTATATAATATATCTGGGAGATTTTTCAATATTTGTAACATTTAATAGCAGAAATTAAGAATTAATTCTTAGCTTCGAAAACGTTTAAACTGGTCGTTTTGATAAATGTCGCAAATTAACCCTTCTGTGCACAAAGAATAAAAGAAACAGGCATTGAACACGTCAAAGTTGATTGTGGGAAGAAGTTAAACTATTTTCTTTTCGAGGGCAGCACCAATTAAAAAGATATTAACAAGTCCAATCAAACCGAAGGGTCCACATTACCCGAACTTCCTCTAATTTCCGTGGATTAATGTTATTGTTATAAATCGCGCTTTAATATTTAAAGCAAAACTAATTAAAATTACAAAACACACGCCTTAACTAAATCATGAGAAGAAGGTGAACTAATTATTTGATAAATTAACATGCATTTCATGAATATCATATTTTAGCTGACTGCACACTTAGTAAAACAAGAAAAAAGAAAGGGCCGACTCTTGATCTCGGAAATTTAACATCTAACGCGCGATTCATGTGAGTAAACTAATTGCACAGCAGAGCTACAATACTTTTCCCTTCTTCCTTTTAAGATCAATCCTTAAAGCACAGCAAGCCAGCGAACGCTTAGCTCTGTGCTTAGTGCTTTGATATGTATGCAAAAGGTCACAGTTTCGATTCCCGATGAGATTAAATTTTTAGTTGTTAAAATGCTTTCTATTTTAGTCTGCCTTTCTACTCTTAAACAAGAAACGAACTAACTATTATTATTACTTTTATTATTACTAGTAGTAAGAGCGGACGTGTCCACCATGTTGGTGTATTTCGGAACTGAATTAGAAATTAATAATTTAAAGTGCAACAGTATATGAAAAGGTGCAAATTAACATCAGTGTAGTGAATATTAATATCATGTGTTTTTAAAATAAATAATGATTTATCAAAGGTATTAATTTCGAATATGAAACATTAATATTAAACCACTAATAATAAATACGTGAGAGTAAGTAAATTCACATTGATGCTGCACGCTTTTATTTTTACAACACGCACTTTCAGTATGAACATAAACAAATGAATGAGTAATACACATACATTCCTTAGAGACAATTTATTTTATTGTTTTTTTTAATATGGCTTGGCCAAGCTATAAGCACATACTTCCTATCGTTCGATTTTTAAAATAAATCGAAAATTAATGCATAATGAATTGTTTGCGACATACTTAAAAAAATAATGTCGAATTTAGACCGCTGGGCGACTGCTGGTATTCATAAATATCTAGCCCCATAAATCGATTGATGCTTATGAATAAGTTCAATGGTTCTGTCTCTATTTTGAAAGACAAATTTAACACTAATTAATTAAATATTAAGTGGGATTAATTTCAACTTTATTATAGATGTAAAGTTCTATTTACAATGTTTGTCTTTTTTACAGTTCTTCTTCTTCTTTACTTTAGCCTCTCACCTTGTAGGTAGTTTTACGTGCCACACGCTCCCCGGACCTTACAGTGACACGAACAGTTTAACCCCTCATCCTATATATTTCTATACGAATCATCTAAACCCATAAAAGTCCTGACATCGCCCCTATCCTTGTATGCAATCCATTATAAATAACCTACATTTAGGCTATACACTAGATGCTAAGCTAAAATGGGCCAGGGCAGCAGTAAAACTACACACATAAATGAGTCAATCCCTGCGCTTTCTGACCTTCCTCCGTGGGGTCAGAACCGCTGGGTGCTCACGACACATAGTTTATATAAGATATCTCACATCCCACACGTCCTTAATCTACTCCAACATCAGCACTACTCAAACCCTTAAAATCAGCAGGATACAAACCGGCATACTCAGAAGATTATACAAACTCCCCGCTACAACTCTACACAGATATCAACATGAAACCCCTCCACAAGATTCATAAATAACATAAATACATATCTTCAATAATCCACCTAATACTAACAGAAACACTACATTTGAAAAACTTACCTAACTCTGTCCACTAACACCCAAGTACTATACACTTTTTTCTCGGTTTTCTTCAACCTCTCTGAGCAATTGTCCTTCCCTCCCCTCCCACTACTCGACAATTAGAAATTCATAAATTTCCCACACCAAAACTTACGCCAAAAAAAAAAGAAAAGAAAAGTCGAAGAGGGCAATTTAAGACCCTAAAGCGGCGAAGTCAGGCTTCCGACCTGTACTTCAATAACACATTATTATTATTATTATTATTATTATTATTATTATTATTATTATTATTATTATTATTATTATTATTACTTTTTTTATAGCGAATGAGCCCATGTAGGACTACGCAAAGTACTTAGAGGCGTTTCCTTTGAGCCCAAATTTCTTTCAGTCTTTTGCTATGAGCTTGTTTTCTATCATCTGTCCAAGTTGTTCCACTTTTTTTCTTCGGTTTGTCCTCTTGGTCAACTTGCCACTTATTCACCTTAATTCTAAATATATCTCTGTTTGGGATATCTTCTTTAGTAATTCCTGCCAATTTTATGTCATTTTTGACTTCATCAATCCACTTCATAGTATCCACTGGAGCTTTACTTCTGTTTTCGTAGAATTCCATTAAATATTATTATTATTATTATTATTATTATTATTATTATTATTATTATTATTATTATTATTATTATTATTATTATTACCAACCTCCACGATTAAAATTTAAGAATATTATAAAAGAATAACATCGGCCGGCCACTCCAATAGTACAAAACCCTTTGAAGTTAAAGTATAATAAATAATAGTTTTAAAAAACTAAAAGAACACGCTTTATTAGAAATCTAAAAAATGAAAAATAATTTTAATTTCCAATACGCTTGGGATAAAATAAAGTGGTCAACAAAAAAATCATCCCCAACACATATAGAATAAAATTAGAGTTATCATCAAAAAGAAAATAATTTTACCATCAAAAGAGTGGGGTGTTCTCTATCAATTAATATATTTGATAATAAACAGATATTGGTAAAAGTAAGCTCTCTAAGAAGAAAATGTAAAAATCATATAAAGCGCCCCACGCTTTTGATGGTAAAATTATTTTCTTTTTGTTGATAACTCTAATTTTATTCTATATGTGTTGGGGATGATTTTTTTGTTGACCACTTTATTTTATCGCAAGCGTATTGGAAATTAAAATTATTTTTCATTTGTTAGTTTTCTAATAAAGCGTGTTCTTTTAGTTTTTTTAAACTATTATTAATTTTTTATTTTTTAGTTTTAATATTTTACAGAATAAGATAAAAATATAAATATCTTTAAATTCGATACTATTGTAGTATGAACTAAAAGTAATACTCTTCTATAAGAAAAAACCTCCCAGCCGGATTTGAACCAGCGACCTATGGATTACTGAAATTATATACCACTAAAAGTTCACTGCTCTACCAACTGAGCTCTTACAACGATTGATTAAAAACTCGACATGTCCGCAACCTATTATACCAGTTTTCATTTTTTTGATTTTCGGATGATTCTGGCCAGGATTTTAGAAACAAAATATGAAATTATTGTATTGTCATGGGTCCTCTACACGTGTACAAAGTTTCAAGTCGATCCAATGTTTCTAAGTGGGTGAAAATCGCGTTGAAAGATTCCGTTACATTGATACAAAAACACTTTTTTGATTTTCTGATGATTATGGCCAGGATTTTAGAAAATAAATATGAAATTATTGTATTGTCACGGGTACTCTACAAGTATACGAAGTTTCAAGTCAATCCAATGTTTCTAAGTGGGTGAAAATCGCGTTGAAAGATTCCGTTACATTGATACAAAAACACTTTTTTTGATTTTCTGATGATTATGGCCAGGATTTTAGAAAATAAATATGAAATTATTGTATTGTCACGGGTCCTCTACAAGTACAAAGTTTCAAGTCGATCAAATGATTTTAAGTGGGTGAAAATCGCGTTGAAAGATTCCGTTACATAGATAGATAGATAGATAGATACAGGTCAAGCTAATATAAAGCGTGTAGAAAGTATACTAATGTTAACAGTTATGGAGGAATGTCTTCCTCCTCCTTAAATGCACTGGAATAGATAGAATGTCTTTTCATCCAAGTGTACTGGAGACTGTTATGTATTGTTGTAGATTGTAAACTAAGCTCTCTTGTTAAATAAAGAAACTTATAGAACTTGGTATTTAATATTATCCTAGTCTTGATTCTTCACAACAGTTATTACTATAAACAGCTAATAACACTAATTGCATTAAAATTGTCTTTAATTGCATAAAAAAATCTGATAGTGTACACCCGAACCTTCCGTTTTTTTAAGCGTCCAATTACTTAGTCCTAATTTCTTTTTCGCTCTTTAATTGCATTTTTCCTCGTTAAGTTAACAATTTCGCCCAAACTAACATTTCACTCACAATAACTTACATTGCTGTATCTTTCATAAACCAACAAATACATAGTTCAAATTTTAGAGACGCACAATGTCTTGTGACCATTAAATTAAAATCTTATATAATTTTGCATATTTCACAATAATATTAATAAAATATATAAATTATGAATACAATAATATGAACAAATTAAATATTAAATTAGCAGTAACTGAGCTACTTAAATAATTTTCGTTAATTTGAATTAGGTTCTTGAAGAAAAAAAATTAAATACACTTTTTGTTAATACAAGTTTCTCTCTTTCTCCTATTCCCCAGTCATGTACCCTTTATTCTATGTCCCATTCCCTTCCTATCTTAATTTTACTAATATATGCATACCATACAATTCCATGTAATTCAAACTACATTATAACACATTATAATAATCGACACAATTACTTAACGTGGGTTTTGGCGAGATTCGAACCTTGGATCAACAGATGTTGGCTAATTAGCCACGTCGAAAAAGTGAGATTTTAATAAACCTTATGTGTTATTATCCGAATTCTGATTAATTAAAATTGAACTGTAATAGTTTTCCCCATGTGTAAATACTTAAAACATAGAAAATATCGAAATTACTTGATTTTAGGTAAGAAAATTTAGAAAAAAATGGCACAAAGTAGTAGAATTACAATTGTCATATAACCGTGATGTCATTCCCATTTTTTGAACTTCAATATTCCTATTTTTATTTGTAAAGATGTCACAGAAATTATATTTAACTTTCATTTATGATTGAAGCAATATAAAATCTAACAGAAATTTGACCTAACAAACAAAGCTATACAAAATGGATTCTTGTGATGTTACTGTGAGTTATATATATATCCATCCATAGTAATTCTGCACGAGGGCAGGTATTTCACTGCAATCAAAGCATTTTCATGCTATGCTTTGCAGCTTTACTAGGGAATTATAAGTGTGGTAGCGTCCCTTTGCTTTCCACACCGGTGATGGATGATGATGAGATCATGATAATGGTAAGGAAGTTGATCATGGCCGGATGAATTTCTGACACTGTTGGGCCCTAGGCTTCCTGACATTTGTCTTACAGGTGAGGAAAAATCCCGAAAAAAATCCTGTCCCATATATATATATATATATATATATTCAAGTGAAGAAAAACAGAAATATTATTTCAAAGATTTGTGCGATATTAAAACCTAACCACAATCTGATCTTACTAATTACTAACGCTAGAAAAAAAAGTAAATTCCATGGCGCGACAGACCTAGAAGGCTTTTAGCCTACCAGCCGGCTGCTGGCCTCACATCCACATGTGTCAATCACAGAGGTAGATGATCATCTAGCCTGTGTAGGGATGACATATGATCTGCATATCGAGTCCCTCAGCCGTTATAGCTGGTTTTCTCAACCTGGATCAGCTACTTATTGTAGCTACCCAAATTCCGCACGATGCTGGGTGGGCACCGGTCCCATATTGGTCGAAATACCATGAGAAAAATTAGTTTCCCCTTCGAGACTCGAACGAGGGAAGTCCCGTAGCTATGCGCCAAAGCTTCTTGCCTTAACCACTCGGCTACGGCGCGGAACAAAAAAAAACCTAAGGTTAGTTTGAATTTACTTTTGTTTTGTTTTTTAATCAAGACCGACATGTTTATAAGTGAAGCATAACTCAAATATCATTCCTTGTTTATCGGAAATACGATGATCTGTGATATCTAATATATGGTCCAAAATCAGAATTTTTCGCTTTCTGAAAATCTGCTTGAAGAGGAACTTCGTCCCCCTCAACTCCCGAAACTGCTTAACAGGCTATAAAAATTCGTGCAAATATTAAGTAAAATTAAAAAGTATACTAAACCAGTTGGCCAACATATTGAAAAAATAATCTAACCAACGATAGTTCGTTTTATGAATATTGAACATCGTACTCTAATTCAAATGAACAGATTCTTGTATCTTTCATACAATATTTCTTCATAATTACAGTTATAAACATACTTACAGTAAGCACAAGCTGTAACCCCGCTGTAGTCATTTTGTTCATTCGAGCAATCATAATGTTTTGTGAATATTGCTTGTAACCGTTCCAGAAATAAAATTTGGCCTTCCATGCATAAGCTGAAAAATAAATTTACCTCGTAACCATGGTAATGAAAAACAATATTAAACAATATGAAGAATGCAAATTATTACAAGCGATTGTGATGCAGTTTATGGATTGGAAGAAGATGATCATTGAACCTCGAAGGTACCATTGTCTTAGGCGAAGGTGAACATTGGACGAAATAATCTTGGACATCAGAATAGGTCGAAAACGTAATGCAATAGATGTTTTAAACGACAACACGTGAACAAAAGTACATTTAACCATTCATACTTAGGTTCATATATTCATCCATACATACATTCATACCTCCATACATTGATAAAAGATAATACAACCCACAACAATACAGTTTAAGTCCCTTTGCCCCGCCTTGCGTAGTAAAGCGTACTGAATATGCTTTGTCGCTGCCCCGCTTAACGTACCAGAACGTACTGGTTAGTAATAGAGCTGTATTTCTACTTGTATTTATGTTCTTGGAAAACTGCACTATTTTTCTCATTGCTTTTTGTCTGTGGAATGCAATAAATATGGCAACAAGGCTTGCTTTATAAATTTTCGTAAAATTCTAACGGTATTTGTTTTGTGTTTCAAACCCTTTTTTGAAAGCATCTATCAGTACATCTGTATGCATGTTTAGTGAAAAAAAGTTAATGTGTTAAGGTGCGTATACACTTGCGCACCGCTCGTCTTGTGTTCGCCTTACTTACTTACTTACTTACTTACTTACTTACTTACTTACTTACTTACTTACTCACTGGCACTATCGAACCCGTAGGTTCATGGCCTCGCGGGCATAAACTCTCCTTACATACCTATCCTGAGCCAATGCTTTCCAATCATTCCCTGTATAATCTACTTCCCTCAAATCATAGTTAATGTTATTCTCCCACCTTGGTCTACCAACTGGGCGTTTTCCCTCTGGCTTTCTTACAAGAAGTTACCATGCAAGTCTTTCATTCCCCATACGTGCAACATGTCCTGCCCATCGCAGTCTACGAGACTTAACTGCTCTTATTATATCTGGCTTCCTATAAAGACCATGTAGTTCATTGTTATGTAGTCTTCTCCATTCACCTGTCTCTTCATCTCTCTTTGGCTTGTGTTCGCCGAAATTATTAATTTCAACGAACCTCCTGCGATCCATAAAAAACCCACAAACCTTCAATAGACATTTTGCAGAGCAGTTGTAACCAACCATGTCTCTATCGCGTTTGTTGCAAAACACAGAATCTCTGATAGGACTGATGGCGTTTGCATGTTTATTTAATAATAAGGCTATATTCAAAGATTTGGCGCCAAAAGTGTGTACTTCATGAGGCAGTGCAATAGACGATATCAAAAACTTTTTAATGGCGCTTAGTCGGTTAATGTATAACGCCGTCCAATTTTATTTACGAATTGTAATAATAAAACATTGAAAAAATATTATATATTACAACATACTTTTCCTGTACCTTGGGCTGCTTTTTAGTTTACTTTTCTAACGCCGCGCCGGTAGGAAGAAAGTAAAGAAATCACCTTATTCTTGCATATATCCGGAAATATATCCATCTGAACTCCTATTGCCCTCCAGGCATCTCCTTTCAAGATTAAAAAAAAAAATCTTTATACTTACTTACTCACTGACACTATCGAACCCATAGGTTCATGGCCGAGTGGACATAAGCTCTTCATACATCCCTATCCTAAGCTAATGCTTTCCAATCATTCCCTGTATAATCTACTTCCCTCAAATCATAGTTAATGTTATTTTCCCACCTCATTCTTGCTCTACCAACTGGGCGTTTTCCCTCTGGTTTTCCTACAAAAAGCCTGTATGCAAGTCTTTTCATTTCCCATACGTGCCACATGGCCTGCTCATCGCAATCTACGAGACTTAACTGTTCTTATTATATCTGGATTCCTATAAAGATCATGTAGTTCATTGTTATGTAGTCTTCTCCATTCACCTGTCTGTTCATCTCTCTTTGGTCCAAAAAAATCCTAAGTACTGTATTGTCAAATACTGGTAATCTCTTTTTCTCCCTTAAAGTAATAATTCATGTTTCGCACCCATATAATATAACTGGTAGAATAATAGTTTTATATATTTTCAGTTTAACGTTTTTTGAAAGGAGTTAGGACATCAAAAGTCTCTGTAATGCATAATAGCACGCATTTCCAGAATTGAGTCTATATTTAGTTTCTTTGTGCATCTCGTTCCTAGTTGTGATTATTGTTCCTAGGTATTTGAATTCAGCAACTTCCTCAAAATTTCCCTCCTTTGTCATTAGCTGTCAATTTCCATTATACCGTATAATGTATTTCTGCGTGTGACCATATATTTTGTTTTATTGAATTTACTTCCAGTCCTAATTTCTTAGTGTTACTCAATAGTGTGTGCGTGTTGTCCTTTAGTATCTCCTCGCTATCGGTCAATAGTACTACATCCTCAGCATAAACTAACAGCTTATTAATACCATTGAAGTGTAGACCTTCTTCATCATCTAAAGATTTGATGGAATGCTCTAGTACAAAATTAAACAATCGTTGCTTCAACCCATTGTGGATTTCGAAAGTGTCCGAAAACTGTTTGCCTACGAACTCTAGCAGGATACTATATAACTTAATTGAATAGTAGGTATGTTTTTTGAAGTCTACGTATAGTTCATGTACAGTACCATTATATTCCCATTTCTTTTCTAAAATCTGTCTTATACTAAAAATCTGATCTGTTGTAGAGCTGTTTCTTTTAAATCCACATGAATGATATCCTAGAATGTCATCACTATAGGGAGTAAGTCTGCTTACTTATATATTTGTTAGAATTTTGTACGAAGTTGAAAGTAATGAGATGCCCCTGTAGTTGTGGTAAATTAGATTAAATTGGCAAAGCACTAATTTGTTTTAAGTAATTTATACTCGTTCGTTTTCTTCTGTTTTATTAAAGATATTAAATAAAATAAACTAATTGATGTATCCTACAGGATACATTGCGAATTTAAGGGTTAACGTGTCTCCTTCTGATCACTTCATAATCTAATATATAAAAATGAATGTTTGTTTGTTTGTTGGTTTGTTTGTTTGCTCGTACTTTTTTGCGCGGCCATACCGTTGACCCGATTGTGATGGGGCTTTTTGTAAAATGTTCAGGAGATTCCCGGGATGAACATAGGCTGCTATAAGAGAGCTATGATACTCAACTCCTACACCCTTAAAAATCGCTCTTTGTAGTGGAAAATGTGAAAAAGTAGCTCTTTGGACTCTTAAATGGCTTAGGCTGCCTAAACCGTAACCAATACACAAAATTAATGTACACAGAATTGAATATCTCAAAAAGCTCTACAAAAAAGTCCGCGACAGCATATGTTTATCTCTTACGGATAACTCACAATAACCATTTATGTCTTTCATTGATGCCAAGAAGATCGAGACAAGTACGTAGATTCTTGTACAAGAATAGCAGCACAGGGAATCTTAAAATAATTACGATATACATTTATAATTATTTTTCATTTTACTTATTCAGCTAATCATAAGAAGTATATTAATATTCGTCTTTAAGCTTAATTATTGCAAGAAAGATCCAGGATGAGGAGATTCCAGGGACAAAGCCCGGGTAACATAAAAAAAAAAGGGCACGGGGTATCTAAAATTAATTACGATATACATTATTTCACATACTTATTTAACTAATCATAAAACACATTAATTTTCGTATTTCAGCTCATTTATGTCAATAAGATCGGGATAAGTAGATTTCCGGGCAACGCCGGGTAATCAGCAGGGGGTATCCAAAAAATATAAATTTATAATTATTTTTCCTTTTACTTATTCAACTAAACATATAAGCACATTAATTTTCATTTATTTAGGCGTAGCAGCGAACGCCGGATATTAGCTAGTAACTCATAAAATAAAACCTACAGGTGCGCGCGGACAACAACGAATCTTTCACGCTCCCGTCTAAATCTGAACAGCGAACCATCAAAGTGTTTGTGGAAAAAACTGACAATGAGTGGGTCATGGTGCGCTATATGTGCTCGGCGTGCGCGCACCCCGTACAAATCTGACGAACATGGTGCGCACACGCGGCGCGCAAGTGTATACATACCTTTAGGGAAACTAGTTGCAGTTTGAATCCATTGTCCAGTGAAGATATTGTGGCCACGATTGACGAAGATATTGATAATTAAAGTGGGATGGGTAGTTTGGCGCAATATAGAGATATAGAACGAACGAGTGATGCTGAACTAGATTTCGAAGCGTCAACTGTCGAGCGCACAGATGACCTAGGAAACAATAATATTACTCTTTTGATAGTAATTGATCCTCAGATCATAAATTTTAAATAATTGGATTGGTTTTTTCATTGTCTATTGATGTCTGTAATTTGTAGGTTGTGACCATCGAAATACATTTTGTTTTCACTATGTATAGACATTCAATACTCTGATTTCAGAAGAAACAAAATATACCGCGAAAAAATAATAAATTGCTTCCAAAAGGGTGGAAGTATATCCAAATGAAATTAAAGCTTATATAGGAATTTTCTTATATAGGATAGATATATTTTTATTTTACAAACAGAGTATAATGTATGGCGTTAATTAGTATATCAATTACTGGGCAACCTGTCAATGCTAAAATATCCACGGACACTGTAAAGAGGATTCAAAGTCAATACCAATTTAATTGTTTATTTTTAAAATTTGAAATAGGAAGTTCCTTTATACCATCTAATAACTGTTGTGAGTTTTACTTAGATATATTCGATCTTCCAGAAATTAGAGGCTATTTTCTAGATAATTTTTGTGTATGTCCTATTATAAGACAAATATGACACGCGATTTGAAAAAAAAAAAAAAAAAGCTCAGTATCTCCATTCCAACGATGATGACTATAAACCTAGGTTAGGGGAAGAATATTACGACTATTCATTCAACGTGCGTCCCCCCGATGATATTGTTAGGTATGATGATATATTTTAACTGTGTATATATAAAAATTGAACATTATAATTATATAGTGAAATTGAGAAGAACAGCTAGACACGAAAATGGTGCCAGAAAATTTATTAAATAAAATATGCAACTGTTTACAGACAATAGAATACAAATATATATATATATATATATATATATATATATATGTGTGTGTGTGTGTGTGTGTGTGTACTCGTATTTATTTACTTCAAACATTAACTTAATTCTAAATGATCTAGTATGTTTTATAGCATTTCGTAACGAAACTCTCTCAAAAATTTAATGTATTTTCTTATTAGTAGATTTAAAAATATTTTTAATTCGATGATTATTGCGAAAAATTTAATCTGACCCCAAAATTCTAAAAAAAAAATAGTTTCAAAAATAGAACATTTCATTATTATTTTTTAAAATTCGGTATATTGTATTATAGTTCAGCGCCGTAGCAGAGAGGTTAAGGCAAGATGCCATGGCACAGAGCTAAGGAACTGGCGCTGATTCGAGTCTCCATGGGAAAATGTTTACTCATGGAATTTCGGCTATTATGGGACCGGTTTCCACCAGCATCGTGAGGAATTTGGGTAGCTACAATAAGTAGAGACACCAGATTAAAAAAAAACAGCTGTAACAGCTAGGAAACGCGACATGCTGATACATGTCACTCCTATACTGGCAGGATGATAAACTACTTCTGTGATTAACACATATGGATATGAGGGTAAAGTCGGCTGGTAGCCCAGTGGCCTTCTATGCCTGTTGAGCCATGGAATGCGTGTATATTGTATTAAAATTATAAGGGCACGAGAGAGAACGTATTATTCATATATGTAATAGAGAGTGTAATAAGTAAATAAATTAGCAAATAAAGTAGTACATAAATGTAATACATTTGAACAGGTATATTTTATCCGTAGTTGAACTTCTGATATGCGAGCTGCAGCTAATGATATTAATTCCTATGTCTGTATATTGTTATATCTGTGCAATATACGTACTATTTTTTTCAGCACTGACACAACATTTCCTATTGAAATTTATAATATTAGATCATCATCATCATCATCATCATCATCATCATGAACAAATTCGTTTTAGGCCATGTGGCCTGTACGGTAAACCTAGCGAAGATGGTCTTGATCTTTCCACCGATGTTTTGGTCTTCCTTGGTCCCTATTCCAGTTGGGGTATATTGGAATGCCAATTTTGGAAGTCTATTTCTTGCCATTCTCCTCAGATGATTTTTCCATTCTTGTTGGTATCTTTGTATATCTTAATTTAAACTTGTTACTCCAAGTTTTCCTCTGATAACAGTGTTCCTTTGGTGATCCAGTCTATTAACTCCTAACAATGATCGCAAGAAGCGCATTTGGCTTACTTGAAATTTATGAGAATTTCTTTTATTTAAAATCCAAATTTCACTTCCGTATTTTAGAGCAGCTTTTGATGTGATGTTATGTAATCTTAGTTTTGTCTCTGTCCTCATCTGTTTACCAAAATGTCTTCGTATTACCCCATTCATTTTATTATATTTTTGTAATTTTGAATCAATGTCACTCTTATACTCTGCAAATACACTTCCTAAGTAAGAGAAATCTGACACTTGTTCTATAATTTTTCCATCAATCTCAATGTTCACCCGTTGTATAATATTAGATATTGACTAATTAATATAGTATTTTATAATATATTCAATTTATAAATATATTTTATGGATATTTTAAGCAATACCATATTCATAACATTATATATATATATATATATATATATATAAGTCCACCGCTGTGGTCTCGAGGTAGCGTACTGCCTTGTCACGCAGTGGGCCCGGGTTCGATACCCGGTCGGGACAGTTTTTCTGGATGAGGTTTTTATCGGGGTTTTCCTCACCTGTAAGACAAATGTCAGGAAAACTTTAAGGCCCAAACGGTCCCCGAAATCATATGGCCATCATCACCATCATCCTTATCACCGGTGTGGAAAGCAACGGGAAGCTACCACACCTACAATTCCCTAGTAAAAGCTGCAAGCATAGCATGAAAATGCTATGATTGCAGTGAAGGACCTGCCTTCGGGCAGAATTACTATGGATGGATGGATGTATATATATATATATATATATATATATATATATATATATATATATATATATATATTCACCCTTATAATATTACATAATCACTAAATAATTATATAATGAAGAAATTCGTAATTTCAAAATAACCAATTTTTTAATTGTCGTTTCACACGATTTTCAAAGAAGTAGCATCCATACTTATTCCACTTATACCATCCTTCAATTATACTTCTGAACAAGACATTTAAATTTTAAATGCCCTAAAAGGAATATGTCTCTCTACAGCTAAACTGTAGAGATCATTGCGCTGGGCAAAGTGTTAAGTAAAATTAAAAAGTATACTAAACTATTTCGCCAACTAATTGAAAAAGAATCAGACGAACAATAGTTCGTTTTATGAATATTGAACATCGTACTCTAATTCAAATGAGCAGATTCTTGTATCTTTCATACAACATTTCTTCATAATTACAGTTATAAACATACTTACAGTAAGCACAAGCTGTAACCACCAAGCTGTAGTCATCTTGTTCATTCGAGCAATCATAATGTTTTTGTGAATATTGCTTGTAACCGTTCCAGAAATAAAATTTGGCCTTCCATACATAAGCTGAAAAATAAATTTACCTCATAACCATGGTAATGAAAAACAGTATTAAATAATATGATGAATGCAAATTATTACAAGCGATTGTGATGCAGTTTATGGATTGGAAGAAGAAGATCATTGAACCTTGAAGATACCATTGTCTTAGGCGAAGGTGAACATTGGACGAAATAATCTTGGACATCAGAATAGGTCGAAAATGTAATGAAATAGTTGTTTTAAACGACAACACGTGGATAAAAATACATTTAACCATTCATACTTAGGTTCATATATTCATCATACATACATTGATAAAAGACAACACAAGCCACAAAAATACTGTTTAAGTCCGGCGCTGTGGTCTCGAAGAAGCGTGCTGTCTTGTCACGCAGCGGGCCCGGGTTCGATTCCCGGTCGGGACAACTTTCCTGGGTGAGGTTTCTTTCGGGCTTTTTCCTCACCTGTCAGATAAATGTCAGGAAACTTTAAGGCCCAAACGGTCCCCGAACATAATCTGGCCATCAATATCATATTCGCCTAATTAGCTTAAGTTTAGTTTAAGGCTTCTCCTGGTGTATCATTACCATCATCATTAGGCGCCCCAACCTCAGAATTGGTTTACAAGTACGCCATACCAGGAGAGAACACCAGAAATGTCTAGATGGCAATCTGGGGCATTTGAAAAAAAATAAAAACATATTTTATATTTACAGGTATTATGATTTAAAGCAGCCATCATCAAATAATGAGTAATTCGATTCGGAGCACGATTTCTCAATAATAGCCGAATAAGAGAGCATACATCCATAGTAATTCTGCCCGAAGGCAGGTCCTTCACTGCAATCATAGCATTTTCATGCTATGCTTGCAGCTTTACTAGGGAATTGTGTAGGTGTTGTAGCTTCCCGTTGCTTTCCACACCGGTGAAGGATGATGGTGATAATGATAATGATAAGGATAATGATGAAGATGATGGCCACATGATTTCGGGGACCGTTTGGGCCTTAAAGTTTTCCTGACATTTGTCTTACAGGTGAGGAAAAACCCCGATAAAAACCTCACCCAGAAAAACTGCACCGACCGGGGATCGAACCCGGGCCCGCTGTGTGACAAGGCAGCAAGCTACCTCGAGACCACAGCGGTGGACTAAGAGAGCATTTGCATGAGGAATTGAGAGAAAATGTTGTCGTAATGTATACCTTCCCTTCCTTGACATCACATTGATAGTTCATATGGTGCTCTTTTTTTCTTCTTCTTTTTTGTATACATGCACATAATACTATTGTTACGTGTCGCATAACGACGTTTGAATTGTGCGGGCAGGGCGAGAACCGCTAGTTAGAGGACCCGCACAAACCGGCCGAAGTGTCTGGTGAGTGGGGACATTCAGTAGCCAAAGCGCTGCAAAAGCGCTTTAGCGCTTTATCTGCATCATACCATTCAGCGGGCAATAAAGCGCTCTCGCGGACTTGCAGCTATTGCAGCGAAGTAAAAGTAGGCCCCAGACAGAAAAAACCGCTGCATCCATTGTGATTGGCTGGTTCATTCAGTTTAAACACGGCGACTTTGTTTATAAACAATTTATGTTTGATGTACAAATTTTGTATTATTTATGTCTGGACATTAATATACGACTTATTCGAGGTGACGAACATAAGTGATATATTAAGTAAAACTAAAGACAGTGATAATTTTAAGATTGTTATCAACATCAAGAATTTACGATTATAACCTCTTCTTTTCATGTAGATCATTGTGTTATTGACGAGTTAATGTTTTTTATGTGAAAATGATATCCCCAGATGATTCATTCGCTAATACCTGGTGCCAAGTTAATTATAATTTTTATTTTCAAGGTATATAAAATAAATTAGAATATTATGATTGAGTTCATGGGGTCATTTCTGGAAATGCTACAGTGGTTGTCGAACCAATTTTCTTTACAGATAAAACGAACATTTGTACTCTTCTTTAAATGTGTAACACAATAAGAAAATTGTGGAATGGACAAAGAGATGAACTGTGTATCTTATGTTTGTAATCTTTTCTGAATAAAGAGCTTTGTGAAGTATCGGCCATAACTTGAATTCAAATATTACAATATTATAGATTTCTTATCTAAATTTGACGAGTGAAGATACAAATACTCTAGTGCGATGTGCATTAATAAAATTAAATTACAGCTAGAGTTGGTTAATGTATTAACAGAAAAAATTGCACTCAACATAGGATTTTAATCACAGCTGATCCATTATTATTTAATCTCCAACTTTATATACTATGTCCTGTCATTGAGATACTGAGAGCCATTACTTGAACCAGATACGAATAATTTTCACTTTAATTCCCAATTTATCGTAAAATGAAATTGGTCTCATATATTTTAATTCAAATGCATGTAGTCTCTCTTATGGGATATTGCTATTCATTGTATACTACCATTAATCTTGGTGGTAAATGGTTTTCATATTATTATAAATGGTTCAGTGGTATACTATTTAGTGTAACACTTAACTTTACTAAGAAAGTGGCATTGCTAACGTTGGAGATTATATTAAATAATGTCTTTAAATATGGTGAGTGAGAGGTTATCTATAATTAGCTGCTGTTATGACAGAATTTCACAAATATGGTTGGAAATTACATATAATGTTTTGGTTTTATTTTAGCCATTACGATTATGGTAGTTACTCTTACAAGTAATTAATATTTTCAGATGATGCAAAAAAATTAATCAATTATTAAGAAAACTGTATTTAAATTATTATAAATTTATATTCTTCTTTGTTTTCATTCCTATTCCTTTACAAATTTAAAATAAAGATGAAGTATGTTTGATGTTTAAAAATTACAATGATGCCTTCCTTTATACAATTGTTTGGTTGCTGTACTTAGGTCATGTCTTGCACAACTTACATTAATTTTGCACATATGACTATATTTCCTGTGTTTTCTAATGTAACCCCTATTCTTCATAGATTTAAATATAGGCCTAAAAGTGTCAAATATTATGTAACAAATTATGTGAATAAAATGGCTGAAGAATTGAATAAAATTTGCCCTACAGCCCACCTGGCAATACTTTTAGTGTGGTTATTAAATATATGTGTTATGTGATGATGAAGGAGCAAGATATGCATCACATAGGGAATTCGCAGGAGTTATGTTTAAATAGCCTAATAAAATAATTTCAAGTTGAGACCAATTCAGGGTCAGATCGAGAGATTAGATTAAGCCCATATATTTATATAGGTCTATAATTAACTAGGGTGCAGGCTGACTACATCTGATGAACGAAATGGATGAGATGAAAATGGGGAAAGATGGAATAAAATTGTGGTAGGGGAAAATGGGAGAAACCCCGAAAGAACATGCCGTAGATCAGTTTCCTCCGCTACAAAATCTATGTATAGTGACTGAGACTAATCAAGTTAAAAAAAAAAGCTACTCTTACTAAAACACAAATTAATAAGATTAAACAAATAACAAACATTATAAATAAGGTTCTCGAGAAACCAGCGGTGAGAGGAGAGTGTCTAATCGCTTGCGTCACGAAGCCGCCTGATATATTAATAATTAGAAAAATACAAATTTTTTCGTTATAATAATATTTGATTTTAAACGATCTATTCGTCAATTTCATAAATTACATACATTAAAATAAATCGTAAATTCTGTATATCCCTATTAGTATTATGATTTATTTCAATAGCATCGCGTAGTAATATGAGTAATGAGCCAATGAACAAATTTAAATTTGGCGGTATAGCTGCATGCAGCGGTCCATTCAATAAACTCCTTAAATTTTCGATGCAAATGGCAGCCTTTTTTGCTAAAGCGCTAGAGCACTTTCTTGCCCGCTGAATGCGCCCAGTGTTGCCAGATGTTTCCACCTCCATCTCCTTCCTCTTTCAGTAAAAGATCGGTTGCCAGTGGCTTTTGGGTTTCGGAATGTCTCGAAGCTATTTCTGGAAATTTCCTCGCGCCTATAAGAGAGGGACCGGTGGCGAGGCCCCTGTTAGTCTTACGGTGGGCAGTGTGAAGTTAAGTGTACGAGAAAAAATCGTGGCGAACTTATTCAGCAGTGACTGGAAAGTAATTGTGACTGTGATAAAAAATTAAAAGATTATTTGTGAGTTGTAATTGTGAACAGTAGTTTGTTGATAATTGTGGAAATAAATAAAGTGTTTAGTGAAACTTTAAACAAATTCACTGTGCTTATTTACGCCAAAATAAGACATAAGGTAAATCCTGCCATCCTAGCGACAATATTTAATAACACTACCCAACAAAAAAATCATACCTCAGCGATAAAAATATGTTATTCTTAACGAAAAAGTTGTGTTGATTTTGAAAATCGCCACAGAAATTTCCTATCACGCCAATTCAAAATATATAAACACATTAAAATGTAAGTATAGAGTTTGAGATAAAATTTCATAATTTTTAAATAATTTCGATATAATGATATGTCACATGATAATGTATTTATACTTGATTACGATTAATTAACAAATGTTGTTTTATATGCATGCAATTCTATTTTGTCCATATTTTAAGGGAAGATACCTGTAATTTTGCTTAAAAAGTTTGATACGTGATTTTCTATAGTACTCCTGCCTGCTCTCCCTGACAAGATACCAACAGTAATCCCCCATCATTACTGGATCCTTACAGCCTCAGTATCTCTTCTCCATGCTGGAAATGTCTTGTGAAACCTTTCACCTTGTTGATCACTAACACACACAGATGTTCCGGAAAGAGTTTAGATGTGAAAAGAAGAAAATAGGTTTTCAACAACCCATGTTTTTTTGTAGCATTTCAACAAATTTGACAACAACATTTTATAATTTCTTCTTTTGTGTTTCCGAGAAAACGCGCACAACCCTTTTAAATGATTGCCAAGCTGCTAATTTAACCGCTTGTAAATTGTTCTCAAATATTTCGTCCTCCATGAGTTTTCTGGTTTTGAGGACCAATAAAAATTCCTTCTTTCAATTTTGCGTATTTTAACTGTTGAAACTTGCCTTGTAAATATGCAAATGCACATCCGTCTTTGTTGAGTGCCTTAACAAAATTCTTCATCAGCCCAAGTTTTATGTGTAAGGGGGGAAAAATAATATTACCAGACTAAACCAATGGTGTTTGTTTTATGTTACTTGCTCCTGGTTCACATGCCTGCCGATTGTCCCACTGTTCTACGACATAACTGTATATTTTATATTTCATTTGTTAAATCTAGATTAAATTCAAAATAATTTGTAAATAATAATTATATTGTAGACATATTATACTCAAGACCACGGCCAACAGCCCGGAAATCTTCTGCAAGATCATCATACTATGTAATATTTGTTTTTATTGTAGCTAGATGTAAGAATTATTTTTGTTTTTTTAAAACCTGGTTGAGTGGTAGACAAGGCCTTAAGGAGTTAACTCTGCCAGGTAAAATAAAGCTATTTATATATTTATTATTATTATTATTATACCATTAATCTATTATTATTCCATCAACGCATTTTAACTTTTATGGTATTTTTACGTGCCACATACCACTCCAATCTAATAATAATAATAATAATAATAATAATAATAATAATAATAATAATAATAATAATAATAATAATGCTGAGCATAGGGATGTATGGAGAGCTTATATCCGTGTAGCTATGAATCTATGTGTTGGATAGTGTCAGTGAGTTAATTACTCGTAGTTAATAATAATGACAATAATAAATACACTACCCAACAAATACACTCCGAAGTGAAAATAACTGATTATAATGGGAAACGAAGCGCTGATATCGAAAATGACTTTGGATTTTTTCATATCATTCTTAGTTCAAAAGATATGTAAGGAACATTTAATTATCTTTCAATTGACAATTATAAACGTAATTGTATTACAATAAAAAAGTGATATCAGTGCGTTATGTGGATAATCGGCTGATAATGGTGAGGTTACAAGGGAAAAAATTGGACTTGGTGATAGTGCAAATTTACATGCCCCATAGTGGGTTAGCAGATGAAGAAGTGGAGGAAATATATGACAAGATAGAAGAGATTGTTGAGAAAGAGAAGAAGGGGGCATGTGTTATCCTAATGGGTGATTGGAATGCTGTAGTTGGAGAAGGACAGGATGGAAGTACAGTTGGAAGATATGGATTAGGAAAAAGGAATGGGAGAGGTGAATCACTGGTGAGTTTCTGTAAAAGGAATTCAATGATAATTGGAAATACAATGTTTCAACAGCATAAAAGAAGAAGATACACATGGATAAGCCCTATGGACACCAAACTATACACCAGATCGACTACATACTAATACAGGAAAGATTCCAAATTGCTTGAAAAATGCGAAGACCCTACCAGGAGCAGATATCAATTCAGACCATGTCCTATTAATAAGCGAAGTAGATATTTGCCTGAAGAAGATAAGAGGAAGACAGGCAACAAAGAAGTTTGACTTGGAAAAACTCAAAACTGAAGAGGAAAGGAGAAAATTCCAACACAATTTTCAGGAGAATTCCCTCTACCATGGAAATGTCATATGGCAATACAAAGGAACACCGGAGTCATTTGAAAACCTCTATACAGATAGCTGCAAGAGGAAACAATAGGATACAAAGAGAGCAAAATATTAAGAACCTTGGGTCACAGAAAATGTTGGAGAAGATGAAGAAAGAAGAATGGAAAAATAGCAATATAAAGAAGCCAAAAGAAACTACAGAAACTAAACAACGAACTTAAGAGAAACGACAAGGCAAGGGAAGAATGGACAAGCAGAATGTGAAAACTGAGAATCTGGAGAGGAAAGAAAATATATTTAATGTACCAGGAAGTTTGCATCAGCTTTCACCAACCAAGTCTTGGAACTGTTCTGAGTGTAAAAAAACATTTGTGGACCTATGGAAAGACGAGCGTAAACTATGTGGCTGATTGAGGACGAAAATATGAGAAATAACAGACAACAGGAATTATGAAACATGGGAAAAATGTAGAAGAGCTATATGAGACAGAAATGTCGGCTAATTGGATAAGAAAATGAAGAAGACGTATCAGAAGATTGAAAAAGGATTTTCAAATTCTGAAGGAAAGAAAGTTGCACTAGCAATTAAGGAAATGATAAATGGTAGAAAGCAATAGGGTAGATGGAATCCCCATTGAATAAGTTAAATGTTTGGGTGAAAAAAGAAAGAAGGAAATTTGCGTTATGCAACAAAATTATAAAGAAAGGTGAATGGCCCGAAGAATTGACTGAGACAGTGTTAATACCAATATCGAAGAAAAACAATGCAAAGAAATGTAAGGATTTCAGGAATATCAGCTTGATATCACACTCTGCAAAGATCTCCTGCGAACACTAAATCGACGTTTACGTTCTACGATGGAAAGCGAATTGGAAGAATAACAGTTTGGCTTCAGAAAGGGAAAGGGTACAAGAGATGCAATTGGATTGATACGAACAATAGGAGAAAGATATATAGAAAAAGATAAAGAAGACGTTTATGCAGTATTTGTTGACCTGGAAAAGGCCTTTGACAGAGTAAATGGAATAAACGTCTGAAGATCTTGAAGAAAATTGGCGTGAAACTGGAAGGAGAGGAGGCTCATAAGTAGTCTTTATATGAAACAGCGAATATAAAAGTGAAGATAGGAGAAGAAATGTCAAAGGGAAGAGAAATTGGAAGAGGGGTGAGGCAAGGGATGTCCTCTATCACCTACCCTTTTCAACATCTACCTGGAAGACCTAATGAAGAACTGCTTCAGTAATACGGGAGGCGTAAACATGGGAGGAAGAAGAATAAAGTGCATAAGATTTACTGATGATATGGCTTTGCTAGCAGAAGATGCAATGACATTGAGGAACATGCTGATGGAGCTGAATGACAAGTGCGAGGATTATGGGATGAAGATAAATATAAATAAGACGAAGGCCATGATTATAGGAAAGAAAACAAAGGAAGATAAACATGAAGATTAAAGATGAGGCCATTGAGCAAGTGGAGAAGCTTCAAATACTTGGGTTGTACTATCAATAGTAACATGAACTGCGGTCAAGAAGTAAAGCAGAGGATAGCAATGGCAAAAGAAGCTTTCAACAAGAAGAGAAGCATTTTCTGCGGACCTTTGGCAAGAGAAATAAGAAAGAGGCTAGTGAAGTGCTTTGTGTGGAGTGTAGCATTATATGGAGCGGAGACGTGGACATTACGACGGAATGAGGAAAAGCGACTGGAAGCTTTTGAGATGTGGATATGGAGAAGAATGGAACGTATAAACTGGACAGACAAAGTAAGAAATGAAGATGTGCTGGACAGAGTGGGTGAAAGAAGGACAATGCGGGAACTCATAAAGAAGAGGAAAAGAAATTGGATTGGCCACTGGCTAAGAAGAAACTGCCTGCTGAAGGATGCTCTAGAAGGAATGGTCAACGGAAAGAAAGTTAGAGGCAGAAAAAGACATCAGATGATAGACAATATTAAAATAAATGGTTTGTATGGAGATACAAAAAGGAAAGCTGACTCAAGGAAAGAGTGGAGAATGCTGAGTTTGCAGTGAAAGACCTGCTCTTGAGCAGAACACTATGAATGAATGTATTACAATAGTTGTTACTTCCTAACATGGCAATTATAATTTAATTGTTCTCTAACCAACTGATGGACTTAGCATTAGATCATCACAATTAGCAATATTTTATTTCGATAAAAATTGCAGATTAAAAAAAAAAATTTAAGTCGATCTTAAGAACATGAAATGAGAATATTTTGTTCTTGTGTTCGTTTACCTGTCTGGAATATCAATCCAGAGGTCCGGTTCAAATTTCGTCCAGGTATCTATTTTTCTTATCATGTAATATATATAATAATGTCCTCAAATAAGATTCCGTCTACTTCTTTTCGCGTCCAGTGTGTTAGTTAGTCCTATAATTTACTTTTCGCTGTTTAACGTTATATACTTTTTTATCATTAAGTAAACAATTTCGTACCATTTGCTATTGGTACGTTGCTGTATCTTTTATAAACCAACAAATATTTATTTCTAATCTTCGTGATATTAAGAGGGAGAAGTTATATAGTATCCAGCTGGAGTTCAGAATTCCTATAATGTTAATTAGACTTATACGACTATGTCTAAATGGCACAAAGAGTAGGGTGCGTGTAGGCAAACAGTTTTCAGATACTTTTGAAATCCACAATAGGTTGAAACAAGGAGATGCACCATCTCCTCTACCATTTAATTTTGTACTAGACCTCAAAATCATTAGAGGATGAAGAAGGCCTACTATTCAATAGTATTAATAAGCTGATAGTTTATGCTGATGATGTAGTACTGTTGGGCGATAGCGAAGAGGTACTAAGAGCCAAAACTCACACACTATTGAGTAACACTAAGAAATTGGGACTGGAAGTAAATATCATTATAACTAAATACATGGTCACACATAAATTTGCACTATATAATGCAATGGACAGCTAATGACAAACGAGGAAAATTTTGAAGAATTGGCTGACTTCAAATGCTTAGGAACAATAATCGCAAATGGGAATGAGATGCACAAAGAAATTAAACAAAGGGCTCATTTCTGTAAAGCGTGCTATTATGCATTATGCATTACAGGGACTCTTGTCGCCCCAATTCCTTTCAAAAAATGTTAAACTGAAAATATATAAAACTGTTATTCCACCAGTTATATTATATGAATTGCGAAAAGTAAACTCTTACTTTAAGGGAGGAAAGGAGTTTACGAGTATTTGAGAATAAAGTTCTTAGGAAAATTTTTACCAAAAAGAGACGAACAGACAGGTGAATGGAGAAAACTACATAATAGTGAGCTACATGCTATGTATAGGAAGCCAGTCTAATAGGAACAGTTAAGTCTCGTAAGCTGCGATGGGCAGGACATGTGGCACGTATGGGAGATGAAAGATGAGCTCGGAAGATTCTGGAGGGAAAACGCCCAGTTGGTAGACCAAAAGTGAGGTGGGAGAATATAATTGACCATAATTTGAGGGTAATATATTATACATGGAATGATTAGAAAACATTAGTTCAGGATAGGGATGTATGGAAAGGCAATGTCCGCGCTGCCATGAACCTACTGGATCTATCGTGACATTGAGTTAGTTAGACAAAAATAACTAAGGTTAGTGTAAATTTATATAGGTTAGTGTGAATTTAGTTTTATTACTTTTTATCAAGACCGACATGTTTAAAAGTGATATCAAAACACGATCGCAGAAACGCCAAAATAAAAGGCATAATTTATAAACTTAATAACATTGATTTATACTATGCACTTAAATGTGTCTCACTATGATGAAAATAGAATAAGTACAGAAACTTACCACTTTGCAAAAATAAGCAAATGTTAAAATCTTCAAACTGCGTTGTTAGGAAATGTGTTCAAACACCACATAGTGCAAACTAAAAAATATATACACACAAATCATTATATTATATAATACATTATGTCTCATAGAGACGAGAACAAGAAATTAAAAAGTACATAAAGTTAATGAGCTCAGAAAGTTGACAATAGGCTACAATAAAAAGTGTAAATATCACAATATAATGAAACACAGACTTCTGAATTTAATTGCACATAAAATACAGTAAATTGAAGAACTTAACAAAATAAGAAGTATATCAAATACATAAACGAACCGGTACCTACATTACAAAACAAAATACGAAAGAATATTATTTTTAACTTATGAGAGAACAACATAACAAACTAAAATGTAGAAATTTAAATAATTATAATATAAAGTAACAAAATAAATTTTGAACATTTCACGACCATTTTAAGTCTTATAAACTATGTAAAATTAAAATATCTGAATAAAAGATACATGGACCTACGTAAAAATATGTTATAATCATTAAAAATAACAAAGTTATACATTATAATTATATAAACCTACTAATCTTAAAGTTTCATATACATATATAAATATATAATTTAACTGTATACCACGCAATTTAATTAACAAAAACAAATTCCATAAATCAGCAAAAAGGACCATAAAATCTACTCGTTGAAGAATTCTCCCAGTTTATGCAGATCCTGCATGACTGACTTAAATTAAAAGATCTTGAATAGCTACGGACATGGGTGTCGCAATTTAAAACATAATAATTTCATTGTTGTGATAATAGAGATGAATGCAGGCTTATTATTGTATTATTATTATTATTATTATTATTATTATTATTATTATTACTATTACTATTAAAGAGCCCACCACCACCCCCGGGTTACTACGGGCATAATGCCCTATTCCCCGGGTCTGCTCTTTTGTATCTTTTCTTTATTAGTAATCTATTTTTCTGGAATACACATAGGCTGTTTTGGTTTGTCTGTACATATTACAATAATTGTCAGTGTGATATTGTGTGCCTGCACGATTTGAGGATGTGTGTGCGATGACATAAATGTACATATACTCCATTGGTTTCTTGCCCTGTTGGCGTTTCCACGTCGTCTCTTCTCCTCATTGCTTCTTATCCATAACACTATGCTAATGTTGTGCCATACTGCTACAAAGGGATACTTTCTGGTGAATTCGTTGCGCGAAAGCCGAAGCGGAGCAGGTTAAGCATCAGAAAGTGGACAAGCCGAAGCCGGGAATAATAATAATGATGAAGATGATGATAATAATAATTTTTTTTTTTAAGAACCCGACCACCACCCGCGGGTTACCACGGGCATAATGCCCTTTTCCCCGGGTCTGCTCTTTTTGTATTTTTTCTTTATTAGTTATTTCTTTCTCTGAAATAAACTGCGGCTTTTATCGTTTATCTGTAAATGTTACAATAAGTGTTGCAGATTGTGTGTGTGTGTGTGATTACATAAATGTACATAAACACTAGTGGATTTCTCGTCTTTTGTCGTTTTCTCGTCGTCTCTCCTTCTCATCCCATAACACTCTGTCAATGAAGTGCCATGTTACTCCGGAGGGATGCTTTCTGATTCAGGTTTAAGTGGGAAAGCCGAAACCGGGTAGGCAAGCATCATGAAGCGGGCAAACCGAAGTAAGGCAGACAAAGCATCACGAAGCGGGCAAGCCGAAGCCGGGCAGGCAAAGCATCAGGAAGCGGGTAAGCTGAAGACGGGCAGGCAAAGAATGAAGTAAGCGGGCAAGGTGAAGCAAGCAGGGAAGCCGAAGCCGGGCAGGTGAACTGAAGCAAACAGCAAGTCGAAGCCGGGCAGGCGAGCTGAAGCAAACAGCAAGCCGAAGTCAGGTAGGCGAGCTGAAGCCGGATAGTCGAGCTGAAGCAATCAGCAAGCCAAAGCCGGATAGGCGAGCTGAAACAAGCAGCAAACGAAGCCGGCAGGCGAGCTGCAGCAAGCAGCAAGCCGAGCCGGGCAGGCGAGCTGAAGCAAACGGCAATCCGAAGTCAGGTAAGCGAGCTGAAGCAAGCAGCATGCCGAAGCCGGATAGTCGATCTGAAGCAAACAGCAAGCTAAAGCCGGAGCGAGCTGAAACAAGCAGCAAACGAAGTCGGCAGGCGAGCTGAAGCAAATAGCATGCCGACATCAGGTAGTCGAGCTGAAGCAAGCAGCAAGTCGAAGCCGGATAGACGAGTTGAAGCAAAAGCAAGGCGGAGCCGGGTAGGCGAACGGAAGCAAGAAGCAATCCGAAGCCGGGTAGGTGAGCTGAAGCAAACAGCACGCCGAAGCCGGGTACGCGATCAGAAGTAAGCAGCAAGCCGAAGCCCGACAGCGAGTATCCTGCAAGCGAAAACCGGACAGGCGAGCATCAGGCAAACAGGCAAACTGAAGCGAGACAGGCAAGCTGAGGCAAACCGAAGCCGGGCTGGGGTGATAAAGTTAGCAGGCAAGCCGAAACCGATCTGGCGTGCTCATCCCAATGGGCGAACTGAAAATAAAAAAGCCGGCATGAAAGCTAAGAGCCAGGTGGGCAACCTAAGCCGGTATGGAAGCTACATACCCAACTGCGTGAGCTGAAGACGGGCATGGGAGCTACAAGCCAGGTGGGCTAGCTGAAGCCAGGCAGGAACTAAAGCTTTCAGGAAAGCCGAAGCCTGGCAGGAAAGCCTCAAGCAAACAGGCAACTCGAAGTCGGCCAGGCGAGTTGACGCAAGCAGCTTTCCGAAGCCGGACAGGCAAGCTGAATGTGGCAGCGAGCCGAAGCCGAGCAGTCGAGCTGAAGCAAGCAGGTAACCTGAAGCCGGACAGGCGAACTGAAGCAAGCAGAAAGACAAACCGGACAAGCGAGCTGAAGCATATAGGCAGCCCGAAGATGGACAGGCACGCTGAAGCAAGAAGGCAACTAGAAGCCGGCAGGCGAGCAGAAGCAAGCAGGCAACCCAAGGTCCGTCAGGCTTACACCAGAAAGTGAGCAGGACGTAGACGGGATGGCATATACCAGAAAGCGAGTACGCCGTAGTCGGGCAGGCATGCACAAACAAGCTAGTATTTCTAAGCCTAGCATGTAAACTCCAAGAAGTGAGCTGGTCAAAGGCAGACAAGTAAACGCCAAGAAACGAGCTGGTTGAAAGCAGGCAATTAAACACCAAGAAGCGAGCTGGTCCAAGCCAGGCAAGTAAACACCAAGAAGCGAACTGGTCGAAGTCGGACAAGTAAACATAATAACCGAGCTGTTCGAAGCCAGGCAAGTAAATAAAAGAAGCAAGTTATTCGAGGCCGAACAAGTTACACCAAGAAGACTGATGTTCGAAGCCAAGCAAGTACACATCAAGAAGCTATCTGCTCTAAGCCCGGCAAGTAAATACCAAGAAGCGAGCTATTCGGTACCAGGCAAGTAAACACCATGAAGCGAACTGTTCGAAGCCAGGCAAATAAATATCAAAAAACGAGCTGGTCGAAGCCCGGCAACTAAATATCGAAAAACGAGTTGGTCAAAGCCACGCAACTAAAAATCGAGAAGAGAGCTGGTCGAAGCCAGCCAAGTAAACATCAAGAAGCGAGCTGTTCCAATGCAGGCAAGTAAACACCAAGAAGCGAAGCTGTTCGAAGCCAGGGACGTAAACACCAAGGAGCGAGTTGTTCGTTGCCAGGCAAGTAAACACCAAGAAGCGAGCTGTTCGGAGCCAGGCAAGTAAACCCAAGAAGCGAGCTATTCGAAGCCAGGCAAGTAAACACTAAGAAGTGAGTTGATCGAAGCCAGGCAAGTAAACACTAAAAAGTGAGCTGATCGAAGTCAGGCAAGTAAACACCAAGAAGCTAGCTGTTCGAAGCCAGGCAAGTAAACCCAAGAAGCGAGCTATTTGAAGCCAGGCAAGTAAACACTAAGAAGTGAGCTGATCGAAGTCAGGCAAGTAAACACCAAGAAGCGAGCTGTTCGGAACCAGGCAAGTAAACCCAAAACGCGAGCTATTCGAAGCCAGGCAAGTAAACACTAAAAAGTGAGCTGATCGAAGTCAGGCAAGTTAACACCAAGAAGCTAGCTGTTCGAAGCCAGAGAAGTAAACACAACGAGGCGAGCTAATCGAAGCCAGGCAAGTAAAAACCTAGAATCGAGCTGTCCGAAGCCACACAAGTTAACACCAAAAAGCGAGTTGTTCGAAGCCAGGCAGGCAAACACCAAAAGCGAGCTGTTCGAAGTCAGGCAGGTAAACACTAAGAAGCGAGCTATTCGAGTAAACACCAAGAAGCCAGCTGTTCGTAGCCAGGCAAGTAAATACCAAGAAGCGAGCTATTCGAAGCCAGGCAAGTAAATACCAAGACGCTAGCTGATCAAAGGCAGGCAAATAAACACCAAGAAGCGAGGTGTTCTGTGCCAGGCAAGTAAGCACCAAAAAACGAACTGATCGATGCCAGGGAAGTAAACACCCAGAAGCGAGCTGATCGAAGCAGGCAAGTAAACACCAAGAAGGGAGCTCATCGAAGCCAGGCAAGTAAACACCAAGAAGCGAGCTGTTCGGAGCCAGGCAAGTAAACTCCAAGAAGCGAGCTGAGCGAAGCCAGGCTGGTAAACAGCAAGAAGATAGCTGAACAAAGGCAGGCAAATAAAACACCAAGAAGTGATTTGTTCGAAGCCAGGGAAGTAAACATGAAGAAGCGAGCTGTTCGAAGACAGGCAATTAAACTCCAAGAAGCGAAATGTTCGAAGACAGACAAATAAACACCTGGAAGCGATCTGTTCGAATCCAGGAAAGTAAACACCAAGAAGCGAGCTTTTCGAAGCCAGGAAAGAAAAACCAAGAATCGAGCTGTCCGAAGCCAGTGAAGTAATCACCAAGAAAGGAGCTGTTCGGAGCCAGGCAGGTAAACACCGAAAGCGAGCTGTTCGATGCCAGGCAGGTAAACACCGAAAGCGAGCTGTTCGATGCCAGGCAGGTAAACACCAACAATCGAGCTATGCGAAGTAAACACCAAGAGGCGAGCTGTTCGTAGCCAGGCAAGTAAACACCAAGAACCGTGCTGTACGAAATCAGGCAAGTAAACACCAATAAGCGTGCTGTTCGAAGCCAGGCAAGTAAATACCAAGAAGCAAGCTGTTGGAAGCCAGGGAATGAAACATGAAGAAACGTGCTGTTTGAAGCCAGGCAAGTAAACATCAAGAAACGAACTGTTCGAAGCCAGGCAAGTAAATACCAGGACGCCAGGCAAGTAAACACCAAGAAACGAGCTGTTTGAAGCCAGGCAAGTAAACACCAAGAAACGAGCTGTTCGAATCCAGCCAAGTGAAAACCAAGAAGCAAGATGTTCGAAGCCAGCCAAGTGAAAACCAAGAAGCGAGCTGTTCGAAGCCAGCCAAGTGAAAAGTGAAAACTAAGAAGCGAGCTGTTCGAAGCCAGGCAAATAAACACCAACAAACGAGCTGGTCAAAGCCAGGCAGACATAGACCAACAAGCACCACCAAGCGAGCTGGCCGAAGACAGATAGGCCAGCACCCCCAATCGAGCTCTTCCAAGCCACACAAAGTAGTCTACCAACAGCAGAAAGGAATCAATGAGGCAAGCAAAGGGATGGTAGGAATTAGGCAGGTTGTTGTAGTTCAGGCACCCTGTTTGCCAAAAAAAAAATGTTTTCTAATTAGTAGGTGGCTTTCTAATTCAACATGAGGGATCTTCAAAGGCTATGGGAGGAAAACCCAGACAGAAATTTTCCTGGTCCTCCAGGTTGGGGGTTTATGCTGTGGGCCAGCTCCCCACACATTAGAAAAAAAAACAAAATGCTAAAAGACCAAATCAATCAAAGCCGGACAGAAAAAAGTATGAAAGACAAAAGCAACGAAAACGGACATTGAATATAGGCACGTGGAATGTACGAGGAATTAGAAACAAAATTAATGAAGTAGCAGGAGAATTATTCCAGAACAATATAGATATTGCAGCAGTGACGGAAACAAAAAAGAAAGGATCGGGAAATTCATATTTAGGAAACTACATACATTTTTGGTCAGGTGTAAATAAATCAAAAAGAGCTAAAGCAGGAGTATCAATGTTTGTAAAAAAGAAATACAGTAAAAACATAACAGAATATGAACATATTAATGAAAGATGCCTAAAGATTAAAATGAAGCTTATGGGAAGAACAATGGTGTTCTTAGCAGTCTACGCACCAACAGATGATGCTGCACAGAGTCAGAAAGAAAAGTACTATTCAGTATTAGTGGAACAAATAGAGAAAATACGAAGTAATGAAGAATTAATACTAATGGGAGATTTAAATGGGAAAGTGGGTAGAAGAAACAATGATGAAGCAGTAGGAAAATATGGGGAACAAGAAGTCAACGATAATGGAAATAGAATCATAGATATGTGCAAACAACATAAATTAAAGATAGTAAACACATTTTTCGACCATAAGGATATTCATAAATTTACTTGGGAACGACCTAGTCTCAATCAGAAATCAATAATAGACTACATAATTGTAAAGCAAAATACTTCCTTATTTATTAAGGACTCAAGGGTTAAAAGAGGAGCAAATTGTGGTTCTGACCACTATCTACTCACAGCACAGATCATCCCCAAATTCCCTACAGGGAAAAAAGTGCATGATGAAGCAAGGGAATCAACAATGCAACCGAAGCAGGAAGAAAAAATTAAACTGTATTTATTTAATCAGGATAGTATCAAAAACTTATATAAAGAAAGACTGAGGATTAAAATTGAGAATTTGGATTACAAGGAAGACATAGAAGAAGAATATAATCAATTAAAGGAAATAATACATTCGGCAGCAAAAGAAGCATTAGGCACAATAAATAAAAAACAAAATACCCAAGATTGGTGGAATGATGATATTGAAGAATTAACCAAAAAGAAGAAAAAATGCTACTTAGAATGGTTGGCAAATAAAACAACAGAAAATTGGATAGAATACAAAGAGAACAAACGCCAAAGTTAAAAGGAAAGGAGTGATAGAAGAAAAAAACAAATTATGGAAAAGCAAATGCCAAGAAATAGAAAGTTATATAGGAGGATCACAATCATCAGAAGTATGGAGATTTCTAAAAACACTGAAAACCAACCAAGGACCCAGCAAGATAAATTTGTTAGCAAAATCAGACGCAGAAAAACATTACAAAGCTTTACTGTCAGAAACTAGAAACGAGTTTATGGAAACAACAGAAAATCCATCCATAGAAATGAACGCCCTGGAATTTGATACAATAGATATAGAATTAGAAATTCAAAACCTAAAGAATAAAAAGGCACCAGGGCCGGGAAACATACCAAATGAGTTAATTAAATATGGCCCAAAAAATTTAATAGGTAGATTGAGGGACTTGTATAATAAGTGCATTGCAATACAGAAGATTCCTGATGAATGGAAAATAAGCTACATTGTACCAATATACAAGAAGGGCGATAGAAGAGACGCAAAAAAACTACAGAGGACTAAGTATAAATAACACATTATATAGAATATTTACGAAGTTATTAAAAACAAAGTTACAAAAAGATGTTAAAGACAAATTAGGAGAAGATCAAAATGGATTCAGACCAGGAAGGTCATGTGTTGACAATATATTTGCAATACAACAGTTAATTGAAAAACGGACTGCAGTTGGAGAAGAAACCCATTTGACAATGATAGATTTAGAGAAAGCTTATGACTCAATTCCGAGGAACAAATTATGGGAAGTATTGGAGAAATGCAATATTGACAGAAACCTAATAGAAATTATTAAACAAACCTATAAAGATAACTCCGCTTATGTTAAAATGGGAAATATAATGTCTAATCCTATAAACACCTCAAAGGGATTGAAACAAGGGTGCAGTCTATCACCAATTTTATTTAATATTTATGTAGAATTTATATTAACGAAATGGAAACAAAGCTGCAAAGGTATGGGGATCCCAATAGGCAATAGATTTTTGCTGACATTACAATATGCCGATGATCAACTGGTTTTAGCGCAAGACAATTTTGATATGGAATTCATGATAAAAAGGTTGAAAAGCATATATGAATCATGGGGTCTCACAGTAAATTTACAAAAAACAGAATATCTGGCAATAAATAGCAATGAAAGAGAAAACTTAGTATTGGAAGATGGAATCCAAATAAAGCAAGTGAAACAAACTAAATATTTGGGAATGATTATGGATAACATCGAAGGTATAGGCAAAGAGAACATAAAACATAGAATTGAATTGAGTAGCAAAATAATATCATCATTAAATTCCATATGGTGGGATAAGCATATTTGGAAAGACACAAAAAAATATATTGGTAAAACATTGGTGGAATCTGTTGCAATGTACGGAAGTGAGGTATGGACAATCAATAAATACTACAAGAATAGACTAATAGCTCTAGAAATGGATTATTTACGAAGAAGTGCCAGAAAGTCTAAATTAGAACGTGTCACAAATAAGGAAATTAGAAACATAATGGAAGCAGAAGAAAGCATAATTGAAAGAATTGAGTAAAAGGAATTAAAGTGGTTAGGACATGTTTTAAGAATGGAAGATGAGCGATGGCCGAAGCAACTATACGAATGGTATCCTAACAGAAAGAAGAAAAGAGGAAGACCAAGGTTAACATGGAAGGAAAACATGAAGACAGTAATGCAAGCTAGAGGGCTAAGCATCGAAGATGCCCAAGACCGTAGGCTTTGGAGGTTTGGCACGGGAAGACGGCAGCAGCTGTAAAAACCCGAAGATAGATAGAGATTATTATTATTATTATTATTATTATTATTATTATTATTATTATTATTATTATTATTATTATTATCGGTACCAATCTCCACGATTAAATTTTAAGAATATTATAAAAAGAATAACCTCGGTAAGCTCGAGTAGTATGAAGCCCTTCGAAGTTAAAGTATAAAAAGGATCCTAATCGTAACAGTTATTATTATAAATGGCTAATAACATTAATTCCATTAAAATTTTCTATAATTGCATAAGGAAATTTCTGGAATTGTACATCCCAACCTACCGTTCTTTTAGTCCTAATTTCTTTTTCGCTCTTTAATTGCATTTTTCATCTTTAAGTTAACAATTTCACCCAAAATAATATTTGTCTCACATTAACTTACATTGGTGTATCTTTCATAAACCAGCAAGTGTATAGTTCAAATATTTAGACGCATAATGTCTTTTGAACATTACATTACAATCTTATATAGTTTTACATATTTCACAATACGGATTAATTAAATATATCAATTATAAAGAAACGTAATATGAACAAATTAAATAAGAAATGAACAATAACTGATCTACTTAAATAATTTTCCTTTAAAAAAAATTAAATACACTTTTTGTTAAAGTCTCTCCCTTTCTCGTATTCTCCGGTCTTCTACCTTTTTTCCCATGTCCTGTTCCCTATGTTTATCAATTTTACTTATATGTCCACCAAACAATTCCAACTATATTACTACACATTATAATAATTGACACTATTACTTAACGTGGGTTTCGGCGAGATTCGAACCTTGGATCGTCAGATTTATACGTAGTAATACTCCTTAATGATCATGGCTAACTGGCCACGTTGCGAAACTGAGATTTAAATAAGCCTTATATATGTTATTATCCGAATTTTGCTAAATTAAAATAGAACTGTAATATTTCCCCCGATATGTAAATACTTCTTACATAGAATATATCGAAATTACCTGGTTTTTAGTCAAGACAATTTATAAAAATGGGCACAAAGTAGTATATTTATAATTGCCATATAAACGAGAAGTCATTCCTATGTTTTTAACTTCAATATTCATATTTTTATTTGTAACGATGTCACAGAAATTATATTCAATTTTCATTTATAATTGAAGCAATATAAAATCTAACATATATCTGATCTAACAAACATAGCTGTACACAATGGATTATTGTAATGGTAGTGTGAGTTATTATATATACATACATATATATATATATATATATATATATATATATATATATATATATATACTGAATATAAGTTCCATATATGTTCATGTGAAGAAAAACAGAAATATTATTTGAAAGATTTGCGCGATATTAAAACCTAACCAAAATGTGATCTTACTTATTAGTAATGCTGGCAAAAAAACCTAAGGTTAGTGTAAATTTACATTGGGTAGTGTGAATTTACTTTGTTTTATTATTATTCCCGACCGACGTGTTTGAAAGTGATGCATAACTGAAATATCATTCCATATTTATCGGGAATGCCATGATCTGTGTTAATATCTAACATACGGTACAAAATTAGAACTTTTCGCTTACCGAAAACCTGCTTGAAGAGGGGCTTCACCTCCCTCCCCGTCAATCTCCGAAACTGCTTAACAAACTATAAAAATTCGTGCAAATATTAAATAAAATTAAAAAGTATACTAAACTAGTTCACCAACAAATTGAAAAAAGTATTTGACCAACAATTGTTCGTTTTATGAATATTGAACATCGTACTCTAATTCAAATGAGCAGATTCTTGTATCTTTCATAAAACATTTCTTCATAATTACAGTTATAAACATACTTACAGTAAGCATCAAGCTGTAGTCATCTTGTCCATTCGAGCAATCATACGTAATTACATGTGTAACCGTTCCAGAAATAAAATTTGGACTTCCATACATAAACCGAAAAATAAATTTACCTCGTAACCATGGTAATGAAAAACAATATTAAACAATATTAAGAATGCAAATTATTACAAGCGATTGTGATGCATTTTAATGGATTGAAAGATGATCAATGAACCTTCAACATAGCATTGTCTTAGGCGAAGGTGAACATTGGACGAAATAATCTTGGACATCAGAATAGATCCAAAATGTAATGCAATAGATGTATTAAACGACAACACGTGGACAAAAATACATTTAACCATTCATACTTAGGTTCATATATTCATCCATAGATGCATGCCTCCATACATTGATGAAAGACAATGCAACCCACAACAATACTGTTTAAATTCACAGATGTTATGATTTAAAGCAGCCATCATCAAATAATGAGCAATTCGATTCGGAGCACGATTACTCAGTAGTAGCGAAATAAGAGATCATTTTTATGAGGAATCAAGAAAAAATATTGACGTAATGTATACCTTCCCTCCCCTCACATTACACAGGTAGTTCATATGGTGGTTCGTTATCCTCTTAAATAAGGTATTTTTTTATAAATGCACATAGTAGTAGTAGCAGTAGTAGTAGTAGTAGTAATAATAATAATAATAATAATAATAATAATAATTATAATTATAATAATATTGTTACGTGTCACATAGTTATGTTTGAATAGTGCGGGCTGGGTGAGAATCGCGAGTTAGAGGACCCGCATAAACCGACCGAAATGTCTGGAGAGTGTTGCCAGACGTTTCGACCACCATCTCCTTCCTCCTTTCAGTAAAAGGTCGGTGGCCAGAGGCTTCTGGGTTTCGAAATGTCTCTAACCTATTTCTGGAAATTTCCTCTGAATGAGTGGTCTGCTCAACATTTCGACGAAATGCACGATTCACACACACACATTCACACTAAACATGGCAAATATGATGATAATGATTATAATGGCCAGATGATGTTCGGGGACCGTTTAGGCCTAAACGTTTTCTGACATTTGTCTTACAGGTGAGGAAAAATCCCAAAAAAACCTCATCTAGGAAACTTGTCCCGACCGGGGATCGAGCCCGGACCCGCTGCGTGACCAGGCAGCACGCTACTTCGAGAACACAGCGGTGGAGAGTTATTAGTTAATTAAATTATTATTTAATATGTCATGAGTTTGATATATATTTAAATAGTTTCTGATGTAGGGTACACTTTATCCCATAAGGATTAGAGTAATTTTCTAGAGATTCCAGCTTAACTCCTCATCCTGTATATTTCTATATGAATCATCTAAACTCAGAAATCGTCCCTATCCTTGTATGCAATCCATTATAAATAACCTACATTGGTATATCGTTACCAATCTCCAGGATTAAATTTTAAGAATATTATAAAAAGAATTACCCCGGCCAGCTACTCGAATAGTAGCTGTTCGAAGTTAAATTATAAAAAAGTATCCAGATCGTAACAGTTATCTATATATTAGTACGTGAAGGAAAATCGTTGCACCCATTTATAAGCACATTGCGTGCACGGAGGAGTGTGATATTTGGCATAATTAAAGTACATATAGAGAAGGAACGCAGAAAAATAAAATGTATGTATAATATGTGTTACAAATAAATTACATTAAACAAAACATACTTTTTCTAAGGAATTTATGAGTATTACTCATCCATTTGTGTAATCATTCATTTGTTTAGGTTCATAGCTGAAAGTGCATTATTGTAAAAAGAAAATCGTGTAGCAGCAATGTGTACTGACTTACTCTCGCGTATTTCTTATTAGTGGTTTATTATTAATGATTTAAAAATTGAGTACATTTTATTATATATATTTAAATTAAACCCTGTCTAATCTTGATTTCAGTAATTTCATTACATTTTTTTTGTATATTTACATGTTCGCACAAACTTCCATCATGATGCCTTGACATAGAACAATGACGGGTCGGTTGTGACAAAGAGAAGATATATATATATATACAGGGTGTTTCATAAAGGATGGCGCAAACTTAAATGGTTGAAAGTACACGATAATAGAAACAACAATGTCCCAATAAACATGGGTCCGCAAACCAGCCGTTTGCGAGATAATTTACGAATGTATGGTTACAAGCCGCCACTGACTTCATTGTAAACATCATCCTAGTTAGTAGAAATTTATTTGAATTTAGACTTTACTATTAATTTTTCATCTCATTTAGTTCACAGTTCACTTCACTTATGGGTTACCTGTTAAAGGAGATGCTAAAGTGTCTTCCTTGCATCTGGATGCAATACTGAGCTCGTCTCTGCAATGAATGTCGAATTCTTTCGAAAACCCCTGGATAATTTCTGAATTTTTGACAAGCATGTACAACTCTCTTCTCCAGTTCTTCAATCGTGTTAACGGGTGTGCTGTACACTTCGCTTTTGAGGTTACCCCAGACATAAAAATCCAAAGGATTTAGATCAGGTGATCTTGGAGGCCAATGTAGAGATCCGCCTCGACCTATCCATCTTTGGCCGTATCTGCGCGTTAGATGCCGTCTCACAGCAGCAGCAAAATGTGCCGGAGCTCCATCATGCAAGTACCACAAACTCCGACGTTGCTGAAGGGAAACATCCTCAAGCAATACTGGAAGATGACGCCGCAGAAACCTAAGGTACCTCCGTCCATTAAGTTTTCGTGGAAGAATGTGTGGCCTAATGAGATAATCACCTAGTACGATGTTACAAACAATGATGTCAGTGGCGGCTTGTAACCATTTCCGATTGAGGGTCTTTCCACTTTTCAGCGGTTGCCCTTTAACCAGCCGGCTGCTGGCCCTTCACATCCACATGTGTCAATCACAGAGGTAGATGATCAACAGCCAGTGTAGGGGTGACATGTGGTTAGCATGTCGAGTCCCCCAGCCGTTATAGCTGGTTCCTCAACCTGGAGCCGCTACTTATTGTAGCTACCCAATTACCTCACGATGCTGGGTGGGCACCGGTCCCATACTGGCCGAAATACCATGAGAAAATTTCTTCCCCCATGGAGACTCGAACCAGCGCAAGTCCCGTAGCTCTGCGCCAAGGCTTTCTACCTTAACCGCTCGGCTACGGCGCGGGACGGCTTGTAACCATACATTCGTAATTATCTCGCAAACGTCTCGTTTGCGGACCCATGTTTATTGGGACATTGTTGCTTCTATTATCGTGTATTTTCAACCATTTAAGTTTGCTCCATCCTTTATGAAACATCCTGTGTATATATATATATATATATATATATTCCCATATAGTCCAAGAGCTGACGACACATTTTAGAGAAGGTGTTTTGCCCACGATGAAATAAGAAAAAAGTGTTATTACGATCAGTGCATCTGGAATGGTAAGTCAGGTAGAGGTCTTGCGGTTATTTCGCTATTGCGCAGCCTATTACTTTTGCAAAAAAACAAACCCAAAAAAATATATTTTGGGCAATTTGAAATGTTTTTATTTGTTATTTTAATAGCTATATAATCCAGAAATAATACTTCCAGGCTCTTTTTTTGAGTTTTAAAGCATGGCCTGACCCTCCGAATTTATTTAATTAATATACCCAAAAAATATACTTTGGGCATTCTAAAATGTTTATGACATATTTAATACTCAATGTTAAAAATACATGTTAATCACAGATAATTTGAACGGTTTTTAACAATCTCTTGACGTCTGCCGGCAGCTGGCGGGGCCCCTGGCTCATCGGGCTGTGATTGGTCACTCTAAGACGACGTGACCACTGGACGCATTCAACAGGCAAGAAAGCGCTCTAGCACTTCAGCAAAAATGGCTGCCAACTGCAGCGGAAATTTAAAGTGTTTGTTGAATGAACCGCTGCATGCAGTGGAACCGCCAAATTTAAATTTGTTCATTGGCTCATTACTCATATTACTACGCGATGCTATTGAAATTAATCATAACACTAATAGGGATATACAGATAGTTGAATGCAGGCTTTCACGGCCGGTAATCATGATGTTGAGTGATTCCGGGTTCTGTGGCCGTGGTCCATAGTTGGTGTTGATACCAGACGTTTCGCCCTCAACTGCGGAGGGCATCTTCAGTGGCGAGTGCTTCTAGGCGTGTTTCCTGGTCGGAAGCTCTACTTAGAGCTTCCGACCAGGAAACACGCCTAGAAGCACTCGCCACTGAAGATGCCCTCCGCAGTTGAGGGCGAAACGTCTGGTATCAACACCAACTATGGACCACGGCCACAGAACCCGGAATCACTCAACATCAGGGATATACAGACTTTACTATTTATTTTAATGTATGTAATTTATGAACTACACGAATAGATTGTTTAAAATAAAATTACTATTATAACGAGAAAATTTTTATTTTTTAATTATTAAAATATCAGGCGACTCCGTGACACAAGCAATTAGACGCTCGCCTCTCAGCGCTGGTTTCTCGAGAACCTTATTTATAATATTTATTATCTGTTTAATCTTATTAATTTGTGTTTTAGTAAGAGTAGCTTTTTTTTAACTTGATTAGTCTCGGTCACTATACGTAGATTTTGTAGTGGAGGAAACAGATCTACGGCATGTTCTTTCGGGGTTTGTCCCATTTTCCCCTATCACAATTTTATTCCACCTTTCCCCATTTTCATTTCATCCATTTCGTTCATCAAATATAATCAGCCTGCACCCTAGTTAATTACAGACCTCTATAAATATATGGGCTTAATCTAATCTCTCGATCTGACCCTGAGTTGGACACAACTTGATATTATTTTATTATATTAAAACATCACTCCTGCGAATTCCCTACGTGATGCTTATATTTGTCCTTCATCACCACATAACACATATATTTAATCCATCCATCCATAGTAATTCTGTCCTAAGGCAGGTCCTTCATTGCAATCATAGCATTTCCATGCTATGATTGCAGCTTTACTAGGGAATTGCAGCTATGGTAGCTTCCCGTTGCTTTCCACACCGGTGAAGGATGATGGTGATGATGATGATGATAATGATAAGGATAATGCCCATATGATTTTGGGGACCGTCTGGGCCTTAAAGTTTTCCTGACATTTGTCTTACAGGTGAGGAAAAACCCCAATAAAAACCTCACCCAGAAAAACTGTCCCGACGGGGGATCGAACTCGGGCCCGTTGCATGACAAGGCAGCACGCTACCTCGAGACCACAGTGGTGGACATATATTTCATAACCACACTAAAAGTATTGCCAGGTGGGCTGTAGGGCAAATTTTATTCAATTGTTCAGCCATTTTATTCATGTCATTTCATACATAATATTATTTGACACTTTTAGGCCTATATTTATATCTATGAGGAATAGGGGTTACATTAGAAAACACAGGAAATATAGGCATATGTGCAAGATTAATGTAAGTGGTGCAAGACATGACCAAAGTACAGCAACCAAACAATTGTATAAAGGAAGGCATCATTGTAATTTTTAAACCTCAAACATACTTCATCTTTATTTTAAATTTGTTAAGGAATAGGAATGAAAACAAAGAAGAATATCAATTTATAATAATTTAAATACAGTTTTCTTAGTAATTGATTAATTTATTTTTTTGCATCATCTGAAAATATTAATTACTTATAAGAGTAACTACCATAATCTTTATGGCTAAAGTAAAACAACCATATATTTGAAATTCTGTCATAACAGCAGCTAATTATAGATAACCTCTCTCTCACCATATTTAAAGACATTATTTAATATAATCTCCAACATTAGCAATGCCACTTTCTTAGTAAAGTTAAGTGTTACACTAAATAGTATATCACTGAACCATTTATAATATAGGAAAAACATTTACCACTAAGATTAATAGTAGTATACATTGAAAAGCAATATCCCATAAGAGAGACTACATGCATTTGAGTTAAAAGATATAAGACCACATTTCATTTTACGATAAATTGGGAATTAAAGTGAAAATTATTCATACCTGGTTCAAGTAATGGCTCTCAGTATCTCAATGACAGGACATAGTATATAAAGCTGGAGATTAAATAATAATGGATCAGCTGTGATTAAAATCCTATGCAGAGTGCAACATTTTTTGTTAATACATTAACCAACTCTAGCTGTAATTTAATTTTATTAATGCACATCGCACTAGAGTATTTGTATCTTCACTCGTCAAATTTAGATAAGAAATCTAGAATATTGTAATATTTTAAATTCAAGTTATGGCCCATACTTCACAAAGCTCTTTATTCAGAAAAGATTACAAATATAAGATAAACACTTCATCTCTTTGTCCATTCCACAATTTTCTTATTGTGTTACACATTTAAAGAAGAGTACAAATGTTCGTTTTATCTGTAGAGAAAATTGGTTCGACAGCCACTGTAGCACTTCCAGAAATGACCCCATGAACACAATCATAATATTCTAATTTATTTTATATACCTTGAAAATAAAAATTATAATTAACATGGCACCAGGTATTAGCGAATGAATCATCTGGGGATATCATTGTCACAAAAAAAAACATTGACTCGTCAATAACACAATGATCTACATGAAAAGAAGACGTTATAATCGTACATTCTTGATGTTGATAACAATCTTAAAATTATCACTGTCTTTAGTTTTACTTAATATATCACTTATGTTCGTCTAAAAGGATTAACCACCTCGAATAACTCATATATTAATGTCCAAACATAAATAATACAAAATTTGTACATCAAACATAAATTGTTTATAGACAAAGACGCCGTATTTAAACTGAATGAGCCAGCCAATCACAATGGATACAGCGGTTTCTTCTGTCTGCAACCTACTTTTACTTCGCTGCAATAGCTGCAAGTCCGCTAGAGCGCTTTATTGCCCGCTGAATGGTATGCTGCAGATAAAGCGCTAAAGCACTTTTGCAGCGCTTTGGCTGCTGAATGCCCCCACTGTTTACCGCGTAACTCGAACTCAGCATACACAACAGAGTATTTTGGAGTAGTTAATTTTTCATAACCGAGGACAATGAAGCAACCCAAGACGTTGAAAATGATTTACCGCATTCTAAAGACGATCTGTCAGATAGTGAAGACAAACTATCAGAGGATGAATCGTTGAAAAGCAGTGAAGAGGAAGAATAAAAAAATTCATCACCAGAGGCCGGAAGTTTAGGCATAATAAAATCCTTAAAATAGGCAGGAAAAAAGGCATTATAAATAGCTAAAATAGGCAGGGAAAAAGTATTATAAATAGCTAAAATAGGCAATAAAAAGCAATTAGAAAAACTTACAAATTGAGATTTTGGACTCGATCTTACAATTACTATTGGAAGCAAAGAAATCGTCTTCTCATCTGCATTTTTGTGTTTGATTGTACTCATATGTTACGATATAAAATGTTTCATTTCATAGTTCGCTGACAGCTCGCATACTGTACTTTGCATGTGAGTACGTTTGCATCAGTACAAAATACGTCGGATCCAAAAGAACTAACGTAACTTTGCATTTTACTGCGTAAAGAAACACTCAATTTCGTCACAATAACGTCGCAATGAAAACTGAAAGAATAATTAAGTTACACCCGCATTCATTGTTGCATTTTCAAATAAACACATGCAGTAATTAAAATGCTTTCTTCTCTTTATATTTTTTTGCATGGCAGCACTCATTGTTGCAAAGAAAATAATTATGAACAAGACAATAATATACATTCAGTGAAGTCACTTTCATTGTAACGGTTATATAAATAAATTGAAATGTCTTTAGGCAATTTTTAACAATAGCTAAATAATCAAATAAAGGTAGCAAAAATAATTATTTCGTAAATTAGGCATTTATATTTAAAAAGGCAGAAAAAGGCAACTTAAAACTGTGTGCATTTTAATCACAAGGTATAATTTATACAGATTCACTCTCAAATTGAAGATAGATTTAACACATTTGAAAACACATCCTGCCAAAGTTCCGGTCTCTGTTCATCATCTCTATAAATGTATTTAAACGATGAGAAAATTAATACATTCATAAACTGTAATGTAGATACTATTTTAATAAATACTTAGTGTAAAAAAAAAATAAGTTATTTAAGGTCGTGCCACAGATACCTCAGATAGTGCTTCGTTTAGCAAGTCTATCTTTCGCAAGGAATTTAATAACATGTTGTTATCAGATAAAAATTATGAGTTTTATAAAATACTCGTTATTTTTTATTGAAAAATTAACTACTCCAAAATATTCTGTTGTGTATGCTGAGTTCGAGTTATGCAGTTAAACAGTGGTCACGTGGTCTTACAACCACCATTCACAGCCCGAGGAGCCAGGGGCCCCGCCAGCTGCCGGCAGACGTCAGGGGGTTGTTAAAAACCATTCAAATCGTCTGGCGATTAACATGTAGGCCTATTTCTAAAATTGATTATTGAATATGCCATAAAAATTTTAGAATGTCCAAAGTATATTTTCTGGGTATATTAATTAAATAAATTCGGAGAGGTCAGGTCATACTTTAAAACTCAAAAAATAGTCTGGGAGTATTATTTCTGGATTATATAGCTACTAAATTAACAAATAAAAAAATTCAAATTGCCCAGAAGATATTTTTTGGGTTTATTTTTTTGCAAACGTAATAGGCTGCGCAATAGCAAAATAGCCTCAAGACCTCTATCTAACTCACCATTCCAGATGCACCCATCGTAATAGCACTGTTTTTTATTATTTCAACGTGGACAAAACACCTTCTCTCAAATGTGTCGTCAGCTCTTCGACTAGTACACATAATAATAGGCCAAATGCAAATGTAAATGTAAATAGTATACAAATGTCAAATGAGAAATAACGCCTTATTGTTGTTTAAATATGGCTTAGTCAAGCTATAACTACATATTTCCTGTCGTTCGTATTTTTAAAATAAATCGAAAATTAATGCATGACGTATTTGTGACGTACTTAAAAATTTAATGAATTGTGGTCGAATTTCGACCGCTGGGTGAACACTAGTTACTGTAAATAGCTAATCAGATTAATTGCATTAACATTGTCTTTAAATGCATAAGAAAATTTCTGGTATTGTAACATCCCAACCTTTCGCATTTTTTTTCGCGTCGTATGTGTTACTTAGTTCTAATTTAGTTTTCTCCCTTTAAATTTATAATTACATGTTTCATCGTTAAGTTAACAATTTCGGGCAAAATGACATTTCTCTCACATTAACTTACATTGCTGTATCTTTCATAAATCACCAAATATATAGTTCAAATATTTCGACACATAATGTCTTGTGAACATTACATTACAATCTTATATAATTTTACGTACGGTATTTCACAATACGGATTAATAAAATATATGAATTATGAAGAAACGTAATATGAACAAATTAAATAATGAACAATAACTGAGCTACATAAATAATTTTCGATCATTTGAGCTAGATTCTTGAAGAAAAAAATGCATACTCTTTTTGTTAATACAAATCTCTATCACTTTCTCATATTTTCCGGTTATCTATACTTTATCCTATGTCCTATTCCCTACCTTTCTCAATTTACTTACTTACATGCACTCCACACAATTCCACTCAGTTCAAGTTACCCTTACAACACATTATAATAATTGACACAATTACTTAACGTGGGTTTCGGCGAGATTCGAACCTTGGATCGTCAGATTTATAAGTAGTATTACTACTTAATGATCTTGACTAACAGCCACGTTGAGAAAGTCAGGTTTTAATAAGCCTTATGTCTTATTATCCGAATTTTGAAAAATTAAAATTGAACTGTAATATTTTCCCCGAAATGTAAATACCTCTCACATATAAAATATCGGAATTACTAGGTTTTAGGTAAGAAAATGGTCACAAGCAGTAGAATTACAATTGTAAAATAATCGTGATATCATTTCCATTTTCTTAACATTAACATTCATAGTTTTATTTGTAAAGATGTCACAGAAATTATATTTAACTTTCACTTATAATTGAAGCAATATAAAATCTAACCGAAATGTGACCTAACACAGCATGGATTATTGTAATGTTAGTGATATATATGTGCGGGTTAGAACCACGCTAACTGCGACCAATATTGGTGCCGGATCGTGTTTTGTTCCAGTTGCTTCTATTAGCGTAGATGTGATTACCTCCAAGGTTATTAATCACAAAATTACTTGCCTCGGGCCCATAGAAGGCAAGGGTTGATTCATCTTTCTTTCCAAGGCGTATTAACATAAATCAATAATGATTCTCAAATCCACAGAGTGACTAAAAATGATTGTTTTCACTATGATTATCAATCAGGAAAGCTAGACAGCAAAATAAAGGGAGCTGGAAATGATCTCCTAAGTGAGAGAGTTTCCGTATAGGATATTATACCAAACAGCTACGTGCACATAAATTAGATAGAACATTAATTATATAAAAGATGATATTTAATGCAAACAAGTAGTCTGAAGTCAAAACAAAATCAAGATAAACATTTGATCATTCAACAACATAATATAAATAAATGATAATACCTTCACAAGATAAAGACCACATCGTACCACATACCACACTCATGCTAGAGTCCAAGCCAGGGGCGGCTTCTTCCCTGGTCTACAGGACCAACTAAAACTGCGCCGCTTCTCGGCTTCAGACGACCTTGTCCATATTAGAGTTCCAATCCCATCTCGGACTGGATCGATGATTCAAAGATTGAATGCTCAATGATCTGCTTGAATGATAACGTTCTGCCTCACAGAGTACCAGAGAAGAAAGTAGGCAAGTTTCGCGTACATGCCACAGGCGGCGCTAGTGTAATACAACTAACGACACCTAAATTTTTTCGGTTCTTTTTTTGGTACTAATATGAAATTCAGCACCGCCTGGTGGTAAAATTATGAATTATAATTATATAACGCCATCTGGTGAATAATCATGGAATTTAACTTTTATAGGAATAAATAACGTATTAATTAATCTTAAATTGTGGAATTATGTATACCCAGTCTCTCAGACCTACAGATTTTCTTTAATTTTAACAGAAAGGAAGAATGGAAATAAATAAAACATGTTAATTTATTTTCGTTTATTAAAATTTTAAAACGTGCATTATGAGCTCTTTTAATAAATATGTACAATTGACCTACCCCCTTATTCTCACATACATATTTTATACAATATTTATTAAATAACCTTAGCCATGTCGTACATCTGTCCATTATAAAGTCACTTTTTAAAATGTTTATTAGAAATGGCTGTACACTAACATCACTCTTCCTAACCTAACAAATCTTAGAATTTTATCACTTCTAGTAGGTTTATCTTTGAAAATAGATTAACATTAAAAATGTAAACAAGCTTGAATTTACTTACAAATTAGAGTAAAATAAAATATAAGTAATGATTTTAACTTTCGATAATTTACAGTACCGTCTACATAGAACGAAAGGATAGCAGTTAAAAATTTAAATTTACAAAATGGCTAACTTCCCATAATCCCGAGTGAACACCGTTAAACACGCCGTGAACGACGCCGTGTGCCTTGCATTTGTTTTATTTAGTTACATATTCTGTTACTACGAAACAGCGCTACCATTGTAGTTTGCTCATTGTAGTTCATCGTAAACGACCGAAATTTTTTAGATGTCACTGTACTCAGTTTCCCCTCTATTCGAAGTTTCTCTATGGTTCTGCCTGTGCACCACGTATATGAAGGTTCCGAGATAGAGGGGAGATGCGCCGTAGACACAGCGCAGCAGGAGAGGTAAAGAGGGAGAGTGGGGGTAGATGCAAGGAGAAAGGAATATTGGCATAGTTCATGAATATCCCAGTCTAGGGAGGAGAACGACGCTGCAGTAATGAGCCGAAAAACGCACTTTCGGTTCAATATATATATATATAGGTTATATATATATATATATATATATATATATACACGGTATATAAGTTTGATATATGTTCATGTGAAGAAAAACAGAAATATTAATTGAACGATTTCTGCGATATTAAAACTAACCAAAATGTGATCTTACTAAATATTAACGCTAGACAGAAAGTACTAAGGTTAGTGTAAATTTACATTGGTATGTTTGAATTTACTTTCGTCAGTTGTTTTAATTCAAGACTGACGTGTTTTTTATTATTGACGTATAACTCAAATAGCATTCCTTTTTTATTGGAAATTCGAAGATCTGCGTTAATATCTAACATAATGGTCCAAAATTAGAATTTTGCGCGTTCTGAAAATCTGCTTTAAGAGGGGATTCGTCCCCCTCAACCCCCGAAACTGCATAACAAACCATAAAATTCGTGCAAATATTAAGTATAATTAAAAAGTATACTAAACTAGTTCGCTAACAAATTGGAAGAGAATCTGACCAACAATAGTTCGTTTTATGAATATTAAACATCGTACTCTAATTCAAATGAACAGATTCTTGTATCTTTGATACTGTATTTCTTCATAATTACAGTTATAAACATACATACAGTAAGCACAAGCTGTAACCATCACAAACGAGCAAATGCGAGTATCTTTATAGTCATCTTGTTCATTCAAGCAATCATAATTCTTTGTCTAACCGTTTCATAAATAAAAATAGGCCTTCCATACTAAGCTGAAAAATAAATTTACCTCGTAACCATGGTAATGAAAAACAATATTAAACAATATTAAGAATGCAAATTATTACAAGCGATTGTGATGCATTTTATGGATTGGAAGAAGATGATAATGAACCTTGAAAATACCATTGTCTTAAGCGAAGGTGAACATTGGACAAAATAATCATGGACATCAGAATAGGTGGAAAATGTAATGCAATAGATGTTTTAAACGACAACACGTGGACAAAAATACTTATAACCATTCATACTTAGGTTCATATATTCATCCATAGATGCATGCCTCCATGTATTGATAAAAGACAATACAACCCACAACAATAATGTTTAAATTCACAGGTGTTATGATTTAAAGCAGCCATCATCAAGTAATGAGCAATTCAATTCGGAAGGCGATTTCTCAGTAGTAGCGAAATAAGAGATCATTTGCATGAGGAATTGAGAGAAAATACTGTTGTAATGTATACTTTCCCTCCCTTGACATCACACTGGTGGTTTATATGGTGGTTCGTTTTTCTCGTTAAATAAGGTATTTTTTATAAATTCACATAATATTAATAATATAATAATAATAATAATAATAATAATAATAATAATAATAATAATAATAATATATTGTTACGTGTCACATAGTTAAGTTTGAATTGCGTGAGGTGGGCGAGAATCGCGAGTTAGAGGACCCGCACAAACCGGCCAAAGTGTCTGGAGTGTATTGCTAGATGTTTGCTCCACCATCTCCTTCCACCTTTCAGTAAACGATCGGTGGCCAGAAGCTTCTGGGCTTCGAAATGCCTCGAAGCTATTTCTAGAAATTTCCTCGCGCCTATAAGAGAGCGACCGGAGCGAGACCACACCATTCCCGGAATCAGCACACTGGACGGCAAAAAATGCTGTCTTCAAAACAGGAACAGGACCCGCGGTGGACAGTGTGAAGTTGAGTGAACGAACTTATTCTGCAGTAACTGGAAAATTGTTCTGACTGATAAAAAGCTAAAAGAAGATTATTTATGAGTTGTAATTGTGAACAGTAGTTTGCTGATAATTGTGGAAATAAATAAAATGTGATCCGACAACAGGCCCGGAGGCCCTTGGGGTAGTGTTTAGTGAAACTTTAATAAACAAATTCAGTGTGCTTATTTACACCAAAATAACGCATAAGGAAAACCCTGCAATCCTAGCGACAATATTAATAACACTACCCAAAAAAAAAAAATCTTCCCTCTGCGATAAAAACATATTATTCTTAACGAAAAAGTTGCGTTCATTTTTAAAACTGCCATAGAATGCTCCTATCACGCCATTTAAAAATATATAAACACATTAAAAAGTTACATACAGTGTTTCAGATAAAATTTCACAATTCAGTAATAATATCTACATAATGATATGTAACATAATGATGTATTCATACTTGGTTAAGATTAATTCACAAATGCAGTTTTATATGCATGCATTGCTATTTGGCCCACACTTAAGAGAAGGTACCTGTAATTTTGCTTAAAATGTATGGTATGCAATTTTCTATTGTACTCCTGCCTGTTTTCCCTCACAAGAAACCAACAGTAATCCCCATCATTATCGGATCCTTACGGTCTTGGTTCCTCTTCTTCGTGCTGGAAACGTCTTGATGAAACATTTCACCTTGTTCATCACTAACATCACACAGATGTTCCGAAAAAAGTTTACATGTGAATGAAGAAAATTGATTTTCAAAGACATTCTACAACCTATATTTTTGTAGTTTTTCAACAAATTTGACACCAAAGTTTTATAGTTGTCTTATTTTGTGTTTCCGAGAAAACGCGCACAACCCTTTTAAATTATTGACAAGCTGCTAATTCAACCGCTTGTAAATTTTTCTCAAATATTTCGTCCTCCATGAGTTTTCTGTTTTGAGGAGCAATAAAAATTCCTTCTTTTAATTTTGCGTATGTTAACTGTGGAAACTTGCCTTGTAAATATGCAAATCCACATCCGTCTCTGTTGAGTGCGTTAACAAAATTCTTCATCAGCCCAAGTTTTATGTGTAAGGGAGGAAGAATAATAATACCAAGCTGAACCAACAATGTTTGTTTTATGTTACTTTCCCCCCGGAACACATTCCTGCCGATTGTCCCACTGTTCTACCACATAACTGTACATTTCATATTTCATTTGTTAAATCTAGATTACATTAAAAATATTTTGTAGATAATAATTATATTGTAGACATCACGTAACATTTATTTTTATTGTAACTAGATATATGAATATTTTTTAAAACCTGGTTGACTGGTAGAAAAAACCTTAAGGCCTTAACTCTGCCAGGTGAAATAAATTTATTATTATTATTATTATTATTATTATTAATGTTTTCCTGTAGTACGGCCGTCCCACAAACAAAAAAAAAACATTAAGTTTGTGAAAACCCCTTGTAAACAAAACAGCAAACCAATTACTTTAAGGTCATCACATATCTTCCAGCAATGAACCTCATATTTTAAAACACGCACAATCTTAACCATACTTTCATAACATTCTTTAAAGTCTACAGAGGAGGAAATCGGAACATATGGAAAAATAATTATCATTATGAAGTAACACTGCTATTAAGCTTTAATTAGATAATCCTATAAACAATCGCCAGTCATCTGTGGATATGTTCAACCCCTAGTTCACTCATTAAACCATTAACGTCTACACAGAAACTCATATTCTCCTCCATAGCAAAATATTTTGCAAATGCCTGATGTATATTTCAAAAAAATGTAATTTTTGTACCTTCTGCAAGTAAGTTCTATTGTTGCAGCGTAGAACCTAGAATCTTAGATTCTTCTTTAGACAAATTTAAATCACGTGCCAAATCATTCAAGTCTATTTGCTCTACAAACTGTCTTTCACGTTCAGAATTATCTTGGTTGAAGGTCACGATCTTTTGAAGTAGAGGCCTCTGGCTCCGGGGACAACTCAACTAGTCAGACCAGGAATCACTATGTTCTTCACCATTATTATGATTATTCCATGTCTTAGGGGGTACAGGCACAGGCAATTCCTCGCTATGTGGAACAGGTCGTATGGCAGAAGATATATCTGGACACTGAATAAAGTATATTTGAAGAGATTTTTTTCGCCCAGGCCGAGACTCGAACCCGGAATATTTGGCTTTCCGGACCATTACTCTACCAATTGAGCTACAGAGGCGAGTTGCAATCTGGACGCAATTTTTCTCTTATATACGTTGCATTTCTCTTTTAATTTTTCTCTTCAAACATAATTTATCCTTCAGTGAGAAGTGTTAAATTAACAATAAAAACATCAACTGGATAACGTGTTTACTTTCCCTAGACATGCCAGATATATTTGTCATTAAAATAACGATTATTAATATGATTTGTTGGTTCTCGCCACACCATAGCTACAGCAAATGGTGACGCTTTGAGTTTGCCGTGTAACCATTGTCTAAGATTTGTTGTACAAGTGATACAACATTGATGAGGTGACCATACTTTATCCTGGTCACCAATGTGACACGCGAAGTATGCAGAATATGCACGTTTAGTATTGTTATATTTTTTCCTTTTATTTCTGGGAGTAAACCGCCCATAAACGTAATACAAATTATATGGGTTACGATTTCTCGTATTTCTGCAATTCCGATGGGAACTAGCTCTTAGCATTGCACCGCTAAACACTAAATTACTTCTGAAAAAATACACTAAGCGAAAACGAAACTTCACAATATAGAGCATACTACACTGCTATCAGCACATCCAAAATGAGACTGACTCTACGTACCGCAGATGGAGATCGCGTATTTTAAATTGATAGGCAATATCACCACCCAATTACTTGTATTGAAACTCCGGCTAATATAATACATTGTCCCGAAAATAATATGTTTGTTTACTAACTAATTTCCGGTTCTGTCAATAACGCAAGATATTATACCACCAAGTCAGCTCTGCACGGGCGGAGGGCTAATGTTGACGAACTACTGAATATGTGGAAGGGATGTAGGAGAAGACTGTACATCCGATCACATACTGAATGGTTCAATTTTTCAGTGTGGGCGGAGAATACCTAAACACGTGTGAAAGATCTTAACATGGTTGTCAAATTAGTCATTTAAGTACGGAACGCTGAAGAGGTCGGGTCATTTAAAATCACAGTATTTGTCGTCTCCGTTACCAGCCTCACAATTAATCACAAGTGGTAACATGTAATGAAAAGTGACAGCCCATTCCTACATGTAACCCCAATAGTTACAGAGTTGCTAAATTAGTAATTTTGCCAATTTCCGCGTAGAAGGACGGACCATTAAAATCCATAGTATTTGTCAGCTCTCTATCTGCCAGACAAAGAACATATACAGGGGACAGGAAGTGGCAACATGGTAAGGAAGAGAAACAGAAAGAGAGCACGTTTATTTAACATATTTTCCGCCTGCGCAGATTACTTGATTAATACCTCAGGTTGTATGCAAGAAATACCCCATGATAAAATAAGTGCCAGTCCAGTCTGTACTTGAGTTTGTATCTACGTGATGTTTACTTTTAGAAGAAATGACAGATTTATTACAAGTATCCTGTTAACTGACAAAGGTTTGGTTAGATATAACAGCAAATACAGTAACACATTTTTTCAAATGAACATACAACACAGAGACAGGTAAACGAACATAAAAACAAAATAGTTTTATTTCATGTTCTTAAGATCGACTTAGAATCTATTTTTGGTTTGAATCTGCAATGTTTATCTATATAAAGCATTGCAAATTGTGATGATCTAATTCTAAGTTCCATCAGTTGGTTAAAGTTGCCATATTAGAAAGTAACAACTATTGTAACACAATATCAAATTATGATTAAATTGTCAATTGAAAAATATTAATATTTTTTCTTAGATATCTTTTCAACTAAGGGTGATACGAACAATCCAAAGTAATTTTAGAAATCAACGCTTGGTTTCCCATTAGAATCAGTTATTCTCACTTCGGAGGTAAATATTTTGTTGGTAGTGTAATTATTATTATTAACTAACTAACTCACTGGCACTATCCAACACGTAGATTCATGGCTTCACGGATATAAGCTCTCCACACATCCCTAACCTGAGCTTATTATTATTATTATTATTATTATTATTATTATTATTATTAGATCCTGAGTGGCATGTGGCACGTAGAAGTACCTATAAATTGAGAGGTTAAACCGCGTTAATGAAATTATTATTATTATTATTCCATAGTAATTCTGCCCGAGGCCAGAGGTGTGGTAGCTTCCCATTGCTTTCCACACCGGTGAAGGATGGTGATGATAATGATAAGGATGATGATGATGATGGCCGGATGATTTTAGGGGACCGTTGGGCCCTAAGCTTCCTAACATTTGTCTTACAGGTGAGGAAAAACCCCGAAAAAAATCTCACCCAGGAGCTCGTCCCGACCGGGAATCGAACCCGGGGCCGCTGCGTGACAAATTATTATTTTGTTATTATTATTATTATTATTATTATTATTATTATTATTATTATTATTATTATTATTATTATTATTATTAGAGAAATAATGGATGTTCAAAAACTGAAACGGGTTGGCGCCGCGTAAAGAGGATGACAGATGACAAGATAGCTAAGATGATATTACATTTTGAAGCTGTCGGATACAGAAAAAAGGGAGACCAAAAGAACAATGGAATCCATAAGAGTATGGTGTCGAGAGCATTAACAGAGAATGATAAAGAGAATAGGGATTTATGGAGGAGTAAAATTTACAATGGGTTGTAGGAAAACTACTGTATTGTAGAGAAATATAACAGAAACATCCTCAAATGAGATTCCGTCTAATTTCTTTCGCGTCCAATGTGTTAGTTAGTCCTAAATTTACTTTCGCTCTTTAATATTACTACTTTTTTATCATTAAGTTAACAATTTCGTCCAAAACACCATTTCTCATACTAACGTAAGTTACCGTTTGCAATTGGTATATTGCTGTATCTTTCATAAACCAGCAAATATTTATTTCTAATCTTCCTGATATTTACAAGATGCATAATGTCTTGTGAACATTAAAATACAGTCGAAAGTAATTTTACATACTTCATAATACGGATTAATAAAACATATCAACACACAATGTACAAAGTTATGAGACGTTATGAAGAAACGTTGTATGAACGATTACATAATAAATGAACTAACTGAATTACTTAAATAATTCACGTTCATTTGAAAGTATACTTTTTGGTATTAGATGTCTCTCTCTTCCTCCTATTCTCCCTTCATCTACCCTTTATCCTATGTTCTACTCCATATCTATCTCAATTTTACTTATATGCATAGCATACAGTTCAAGCTACATTAAACACATTATAATTGACACTATTACTTACCGACACTATTATTCGGCGATATTCGAACCCTATCTTCAGATTTATAGTACTACATCTTAATGGTCTTGGCTAACTAGCCACGTTGAGGAAGTGAGATTTTAATAAGTGTTATATGTTATTATCCGGATTTTGAAAAATAAAATTCAACTGTAATATTTTCCCCGATACGTAAATACTTCAAACATAGAAAATATCGAAATTACTTTATTTTAGATAAGAAAATTTAGAAAAATGGTCACGAAGTAGTAGAATTACAATTGTCATATAACCGTGAGAAGTAGTAGAATTACAATTGTCATATAACCGTGATGTCATTCCCATTTTTTTAACTTCAACGTCCGTATGTTGTACTGTAAAGCTATCACAGAAACGATGTTTAACTTTCATTTATAATTGAAGCAATATAAAACCTAATAGAAATGTGACCTAACAAACAAAGCTATACAGAATGGATTATTGTGATGTTAGTGTGAGTTTTATATATTTATATATATATTATTTGAAAGATTTGTGCGATATTAAAACCTAACCAAAATGTGATCTTACTAATTACTAATGCTAGACAAAAAAAGAAAGAAAGAAAACAAGGTTAGTGTAAATTTACATTGGTTAGTATCAATTTACTTTTGTCAGTTTTCGTTTTTAATTCAAGATCGACATGTTTAAAAGTGATGTATACTCAAATATCATTCCTTGTTTATCGGAAATACGATGAAATGTGTTAATATCTAACATATGGTCCAAAATTAGAATTTTTCGCGTTCTGAAAACCTACTTGACGAGGGGCTGCGTCCCCCACAACCCCCGAAACTGCTTAACAAACCATAAAAATTCGTGCAAATATTAAGTAAATTTAAAAAGTGTACGTAATTAGTTCGCTAACAATTTGAAAAAGAATCTGACCAACAATAGTTAGTTTTATGAATGTTAAACATGGTACTCTAATTCAAATGAGCAGATTCTTGTATCTTACATACAATATTTCTTCACAATTACAGTTATGAACATACTTACAGTAAGCACAAGCTGTAGTCATCTTGTTCATTCGAGCAATCATAATTATCTGTGTGACCGTTCCAGAAATAAAATTTGGCCTTCCATACATAAGCTGAACAATAAATTTACCTCGTAACCATGGTATGAAAAAACAATATTAAACAATATGAAGAATGCAAATTATTACAAGCGATTGTGATGCATTTTATGGTTTAGAAGATGATCATTGAACCTTGAAGATACCATTGTCTTAGGCGAAGGTGAACATTGTACGAAATAATCTTGGACATCAGAATAGGTCGAAAATGTAATGAATAGATGTTTTATACGACAACACTTGGACAAAAGTACATTTAACCATCCACACTTAGGTTCATATATTCATTCACACATACATGCATACCTCCATTTTAGTATAAGACAGATTAGAAAAGAAATGGAAATATAAAGGTACTGTACAAACACTATATGATTCAATTAAGAGGAAGAAGTATGGCAAGTTAGTCACACAGCCTCCTGTGTAAATCTAAATAAATCCCTATCGGCAATAATAAGCGGATAAAATTATAACATCATTAAATGAAGCAGTTACTGGACTTAGGTCATATTTATATTCAAATTGATCAGGGAAGCGAGTGGAACCTGATTATGTAGGAGCAAAGGCCATATAAAATGATCCAAAGAAGTCAGCATCAATGTAATTAAATTATTAGTTATTAAAGAGGACTGACAACTCAGGTAATGTAACCCTTTCTTTTGTTAAGACGGAAGTGGCTGACACATCGTAATAACTTACTAATGACAAAATCCTTTGCTAGACAGATTGAGTAGAAATATCTTCTAAGCCTCCAGTTAACTGATTTATCGTGATAACCATAACCCATTAGCTAAATGTACAAGCGGGGGTTTTACCCTGACACAAACTACGTTAGCAAAAAAGTGTGGGAATATGGCAAGTTTCTAGCGTCGCAAGCCTAGGAAAAAACCCAAGCCTAAGAAAAAAAACCCAAGCCTAGCTAATGTTTGTGACCCGACTGTACGTGAAGCCAGCACGGGGGAAAAAGGTCCAACCTCTGAAGGCGTAAATCGCCAATAATAAATTTGTAACACCCCCGGGATCAAAATAGGAGGGCGCATTAACCAATTATATGTTTCGTTATATGTGCCTAAGCACTGACCTTAGGTCCACTAGATCGAGGTAGTGGGAGTAACTAATTTACCTATAGGCGAGAGAGGCTTCTCCTCGTCACTTTCTCGTAGAAAATTACATCAATACACTTCTCGTACAAAATTATATCAAGTCACTTCTCTAAAACACTTCGTGCAGAAAGTTAAATAAATTCACTTCGTATAGACGATTACTTGCAGTGTATAAAAGTTAAGAATAAACTACTTTTACCAGATTTTCTTTACACATTAATTCTGCCCGACGAAGTCCTCGTGGAATCCCGAGATAAGAACCTCAACTCTACCGATTACCAACCTGAGCAACCTAAGTTCTCACACATGGAGAACTCCTTCAGTATTCCTAGTGTCACCGAATCCAATCTTTACCTCTTTGCCCAACAATAACCCTCCTCCAGAAGTTATAAAAGTATCCTGCTGTTCGAAATTCCTACAAAGTTAATTCGACTTATACGAATATACGAATATGTCTTAATGGCACAAAGAGTAGGGTGCATGCAGGCAAACAATTTTCGGATACTTTTGGAGTTCAGAATGGGTTGAAGCAAGGAGATGCACTATTTATTTTACTATTTAATTTTGTACCAGGTCTCAAATCTTTAGAGGATGAACATCAATTATATGTAGACTTGAAAAAAGCATACGATTCAATTAAGAGGAAGAAGTTATATAGTATCCTGCTGTTCGGAATTCCTACAAAGTTAATTAGACTTCTATGAATATGTCTAAATGGCACAAAGAGTAGGGTGCGTGTAGGCAAACAAATGTCAGATACTTTTGAAATTCACAATGGGTTGAAGCAAGGAGATGCACTATTTCCTCTACTATATAATTTTGTAGTATATCGTATTCAAAAGGACTTGATAGAGGACGAAGGGGTTTCTTTCCCCTCTACCTACTATAAGTAGGCTATATGCGGGGAGGAGGGATGGTCCCCTCCATGGGGACTCGAACCAGCGGAAGTCCCGTAACTCTGCGCCAAGGCTTCTTTGCCTTAACCACTCGGCTTCGGTGCAGGCCATTCTCCCAGTTATATGGATCCGAAACGTGGACTGTTACTTTTAGAGGAGAAAATATTATGAGAATTTGAGAATAAAGTTCTCAGGAAAATGTTTGGACCAAAGAGAGATGAACAGACAGGTGAATGCAGAAGATTGCGTAACAATGAGCTACACTATCTTTATTGAAAAGCAGATATAATAAAAATATATAATTCTCATATATTGCAATGGGCAGGACATGTGACACGAATGGGGAATAAAGAAGGGACATGGAAACTCCTTTAAGAAAACTAGAGGGAAAGATTCCAGTAGACAGACCAAGAATGAGATGGGAGGATAACATTAACCATGATTTGAAGGAAATAACCTATACAGTAATGACTGTAAAACCATTAGCTCAGGATAGGGGTGTATGGAGAACTTATGTCCCGCGCGGCGATGAGCCTATGTGTTCGATAGTGCCAATGAGTTAGAAGTATCGATCTCGATGGTCATGAGGTTAAATATCTTGCCTCTGGTTCCGAGAGTCGTGGGTTCAAACCCATCAGAGTTCCATAGATTTTAGGGTGGAAAAATCCAAGGGACAAGTCTTCTGGTAGGGACGATTTTACAAAATCAGGTTAAGATCTATAAAGCGCATCAATTATTTTTACGGTAAGAAGTGGCAATCTTAGACAGGACACTATCTGCACTGAACAATGATGATGATGATGATGATGATGATAGTGATATACTGATTCTCAAATTCTCGATCCCAACACTGCACAGATTATTGAAGAAGATGAAAATTGTCGTTTTTTATCAACATAAATTGCATAGTGCTTATTTTGTTTAATATAATAATTATTTAAATCGATAAAGCAGTGAATATAAATTTAAACTTAATACATGTTAATAGATTCGGGAGTTATTAACACGTAAGTGTGCATACAAACAGAGAGAAAAAAATAAATAAATTTGTAGGTATAAACCATAAAAATAATTATAAATATACCTTGCTCAGTAGTCTTCAGTAGGCCGGGTGACGTGGGGGGATGTAAAATTACTTACAAAGCGAGAGAGGGATGGGGAGAAATAGAGAGAATTTAATAAATAAATATAATAATGTAGGACTATATTTTCATATCTGTAAAGACTGATATTTTTGCAACAGAGTGTAGTACCTTTCCCTTCCTGGCAGCTTGTACCTGCTAGTGGAGTGAGTGAAGAGGGGGATCTCTATCAAGTCCTTTGGAATACGGTATAGATCTCAAATCTTTAGAGGATAAAGAAGGCCTATAACTCAATGGTATTAATAAGCTGACAGTTTATGCTGATGATGTAGTACTGTTGCACGATAGCGAGGAGATACTAACGGTCAACACTCATACACAATTGAGTAACACTAAGAAATTGGGATTGGAAGTAATTATCAATAAAACTAAAAATATGGTCATACATAGAAATATATTATAGGCTATAATAGAAATGCACAGCTAAAAGAAAATGAGGGGAATTTTGAAAAATTGGTTGAATATAATAAGAACAGTTAAAGTCTCGTAGGCTGCGATGGGCAGGGCATGTGGCACGTATGGGGGATGAAAGATGAGCTTGGAAGATTCTGGTAGGAAAACCAGAGGGAAAACACCCAGTTTGTAGACCAAGAATGAGGTGGGAGAATAACATTGACCACAATATGAGGGTAATATATTACACATGGTGGAATGATTAGAAAACATTAGTTCAGGATAGGGATGTATGGACAGGTAATGTCTTCGTGGCCATGAACCTACTGGATCTATCGTAACAGTGAGTTAGACAAAAAGTACTAAGGTTAGTGTAGATAGAAAGATAGATGGAAAGCTCTGCAGCCATCACTTAAAGTGTTGGCGGTGAGCGATCCATTTTGGTTCTCCTTAATAGGTAGAACTCCGGGTTCCTGTAAAATTGATATTGGTTAGTGTGAATTTAGTTTTGTTAGTTTTTTTTATCAAGACCGACGTGTTTAAAAATTATGTATTCCTTGTTTATCGGAAATGGGATGATGTGTGTTAATATCTAATATATAGCCCAAAATTAGAATATTTTCGCGTTTTGGAAACCTGAATGAAGAGCTGCTTCGCCCTCCTCAACTCCCGAACCTGCTTAAGAAACCATAAACATTGGTGCAAATATTATGTAAAATTAAATCCTATAGTAAACTAGTTCACCAACACGTTGAAAATGAATCTGACCAACAATAGTTCGTTTTATGAATATTAAACAGCGTTCACTAGTTTAAATGAACGGATTCTTATATCGCTCATCGTACAACACTTCTTCATTATCGTTATAAACATACTTACGGTAAGCACAAGCACAGAAATAAAATTCGACCGACCATACAGAAGCATAAAAATAAATTTACCTCGTAACCATGGTAACGAAAAAAATATAAAACATTTTGAAGAATGCAAATTATTACAAGCGATTGTCATGCATTTTATGGCTTGGAAGAAGCTGATCAATGAAGGTAATAAATAACCTTGAAGATACCACTGTCTTAGACGAAGGTGAATATTGGACGAAATAATGTTGGACGTAAGAAATAGGACGAAAATGTATTACACTAAATGTTTTGAACGATACCACGCATGCACGCGCGCGGATACACAGACACATCAACTATAAGTAGACTTCAAAAAGGAATACGATTCAGTAAAGAGTTCGGAATTCCTAAAAAGTTAGTTAGACTTATACGAATGTGTCTAAATGGCACAAAGAATAGGGTGCGTGTAGGCAAACAGTTTTCGGACTTTTTTATTAGAAATTCTGGACACACTCTCTAGACTTATTTTTTGCAGTTTTAAACATTTTTATTATATTTGCAATTTTTGTTAAAAACACCAAAGCTATAGCCTGTGCATAATCAATCGGAAAATTTGGATTTAGACACGATTTATTTAATTAGAAATGGCGGACACATCCTCTAGACTTAATTTTGCAGTTTTCATAATTTCGAAGATTTTGTCATTTTTGGTAAAAGCAAGAATACATACTTAAGCGGGGATTTTGGATTTGGTCCGGATTTTTTGCATTAGAAATCCCGTAAACAATCTCTATACATAATTTTTGCAATTTTAAAAATACCGAAAATTTTGAATTTTTTCTTGAAAACACTAAGAATACTGCGAATACCCTATCGAGAAAATTAGGATTTAGAACGGATTTTATGCATAAGAAATCCCGGACGCCTCTAGTCTTAATATTTGCAGCTTACAAAATTTGGAAAATGTTGACAGTTCTGGCGAAAACATCAAGACTATAGCCTCGGAATATTGAATCGGAAAATTAAGGACGTACAACGGATATTTTGCACTAGTAATGCCATCTAGGCCTAATTCATGCAGTTTTAAAAATTTACGAAAATGTTGATATTTTTTATGAAAAAAGCAAGATCGAGAAATTTTGGATTTGGACCGGATATTTTGCATTAAAAATCCCGGACACAACATCTATACTTAATTTTTGCATCTTTCAAAATTTCAAAAATGTTGGCATTTTTGGCGAAAATATCAAAACTACAGCCCTTGAATACTGAATCGGGATAATTTGTGTTTAGGCCCGATTTTATAATTAAAAATCTCGGACATACTCTCTAGAATTCTTGCATTTTTCAAAATTTGGAACATTTTGACATTTTAGGTGAAAACACCTAGACTATAGCCTTCGAATATTCAATCGGGATATCTTTCTACCTAGACTGGATTTTTTGCATTAGAAATCACAGACAATCCCTCTAGACTTAATTTTGTAATTTTTCGTGAAAAGAGCAAGACAGACTCAATTTGAAAATGTTGGATTTGTACCTGATTTTTTGCATTAAAAACCCCGAACACATCCTCCTGACTTAATTTTTGCATTCTTCAAAATTTCGAAAATATTTGAATTTTTGGCGAAAACGTGCAGACTATAACCCTGGAATTCTGAATCGGGAAATTTTGGATTTAGGCCCGGGTCTTGCATTAGAAATCCATGACACAATCTTCGAAATTAATTTTTGCAGTTTTCAAAATTCCGTAATTTTGTTAATATTGGTGAAAACACCGAGACTTGGAATACTCTTCTTCTACTAGGCCTACAAGGTTTAGGTTATGCAGCCTGTTCCGGCGAAGTTAAAAGTGGAGTCCATCTTCTACGTGGTCGGCCAACATCTCTTGTTCCTCTGGGATTATACAGGAAGGTTCTTTTTGGTATTCTTTCGTTGTTCATTCTCATTAAGTGTTCTGTCCATTTCTTATTATTTTCGCTTATTTTATCTTCAATTTTATATATATTTAATTCTTCTCGTATAGTTTCATTCCTTATTCTATCCGCTCTTGTGCATCCTTTCACATTACGTAAAAATAGCATTTCCGACCTAAGGTTCTTTTTATGGTTCCACAAATAGCCTGAAATGTATTTACTTTATTTTCTCTATAAGTTATATCACATCCTAAATATTGGAAATGTGATATTTGTTCTATTATTTTGTTATCCAGTACAATTTTTGATCTAATTCCATATTTACCAACAAATGCCATTACTTTTGACTTATTTATTGATATTTTACAATTATATCTATTGGCTATTAATTTAAATTTATATGCTAACATTTGGAGCTCATTTTCAGATTCTGCTAAAAGTACAACATCGTCAGCGAATAATAAAGCATTTATTTTATCTTTATTATCAATTAATATTCCTTCATTAGCTAAAAACTTCTTCCATTCTTTTAGGATATCGTCCATATAAATATTAAATAATATAGGTGAGAGTGAACACCCTTGTCGTACTCCTTGGTTTATTTGAAAAAATGTCTTATTTTTAGTCAACTGAGGGACAATACAAATATTTGTTCCATAGTACAAGCTCTTAACAGTTTCTATAATCTGAATAGGGAGGCCTTTTTCTTTTAGGATATTCCACAATATTTCCCTGTTTACTCGATCAAATGCTTTATCTAAGTCTCCTAAATATAGATGGTACCGGGAAAATGAAATACCCGGGGTGAACCAAAATCAGCATAGCGTCTGTTCCAGATTGGTTCGGCTATAATGGGCAGGTAGAGCTCAGAGCCGAAGAGAAGGCAATCTACCTAAGGGAAAGCTAATAATCCCTGGGGAAAGCACCCTAAAAAAACAAAGCTGAAGGAAGTTGGGTGGCTGTAAGGTGGCAATCCCACCACCCAACTATATCTGCGCAGCCCTTGTAAGGCGGCCAGATGAATCTTCTATTACTAAAAAGCGAAGGTGACTTGGAATAGGCCTACTCAATCAGTAAATTTTGGATCTAGACCGGTTTTTCTTAATAGAAATCCATGATACACCCTCCTGGCTTAATTTTTACAGATTTCAAAATTTCAATTTTTGTTTCATTTTTGGTGAATACACCATGACTGTAGCCTTGGAATACTCAATCGGCAAATTTTGGATTCAGACCGGATTTTTTACAATAGAAATCCTTGACACTCCGTCTAGACTTAATTTTTCCAGTTATAAAATTTTGAAAATTTTGACATTTTTCGTGAGAACACCGAGAAGACATAATCGGGAAATTTTATATTTAGACCGGATATTTTGTATTAGGAATCCAGACACACTTTCTCAACGTTACTTTACAGTTTTCAAAATTCTGAAAATTTAGCCATTTTCCTGAAACCATTAAGACTCTAGTCTTTTTAATGTTCAATGGTTTAGACAGGATTTTTTGCATTGAAAATCACTGACACACCGTCTAGATTTATATTTTACACATTTCAAAATTTCGAAAATGTTGAAATTCTTGTTGACAAACCAAGACTATAGCTTTCGATTATCCGAATAAGGAAATTTTGGATTAATACTGAATTTTTGCATCTGTCATAAGTTTAGCAGATTTCAAAATTTCGATTTTTTTTTCATTCTTCTTGATAACACTAAGAATATAGCCTTGGGATACTCAATCGTGGAATTTTGGATCGAGGCCGGATTTTGTGTATTAGAAATCCCGGATGCGCCTTTTAGACTTAATTTTTGCAATTTTCAAAAAATGTTGTCAATTGTTAAATTGTGGATTAAGACCGAATTTTTTTGCATTAGCAATCCATGACACACCCTCTTGACTTAATTTTTCCAGATTTTAAAATTTCGAAAAAATCTTTTCCTTTTGTTAAAACACTCAGAATATTGCCTTTGAATACTCAATCAGAATTTTTTAAATATGGACCGTATTTTTTAGAATTTAAATGCCAGAACACCGTCCAGACTTAATGTTTGTAGTTTTCAGTATTTCAATTGTCAAATTTTGGATTTAGACCCGATTTTTTTTGCAGTAGAAATCCCGGACACAACTTCTAGAATTAATTTTAGCTATTTTTAAAAAGTCATAATTTTTGTCATTTTTTGGTGAAAACTATATAGTCTTCGAAAACTGAATCAAAATAATTTGCATTTAGAAAGTCCTTTTTTTTTCATTAGAAATTCCGGACACACCCTCTAGATTTAATTTTGCATTTTTTAAACTTAACAAATTTTGATTTTTTTTTTTTTGTGAAAACATCAGAATACTGAATTGGGATATTTTGAATTTAGACCGAAATTTTTGCATTAGAAATTCCGAACACACACTCTAGACCTCTAATTGTCAAGTTTTCAAAATTAAAAAAAAAAAACATTTTGGTGAGGACATCAAGGCTACAGCCTTGGCATACTCACTCGGGAATTTTGGATTTAGACAAGATTTTTTTGCATTAGAAATATCGGATACTCCCTTTAACATACTTGTTGAAAACACCAAGATTATAGCCTTAGGTTACTCAATCTCCAAGTTTCCGAATTTGACCGGATGTTTTGCATATGATATCCAGGACACCCCCTCTAAGGCTTAATTCTTGTAGTTTTCAAAATTTCGAATTTATTTTCATTTCTTGTGAAAACTCCAAGACTACAGCCTAGGAATATTCAATCTGAAAAATTCGGATCTTGACTGTTTTTCTTGCATTAGGGCGGTGGACTAGTGGTTATGCTCCTTGCCTCTGGTCCCGAGGGTCGCGGGTTCAAACCCGGCCGTGATCGATGGATTTTTTAGGATGGAAAAATCAAAGGAGCAAGTCCCCTGGGAGGGACTTTAAGCCGTGGTTCCGAGTCCGAAGATTTTCAGACTCGTAAAAGATCCTTAAGCCGAATGAAAAAGCCTCTAAGCAAAATTTACCGAATTTTCCCTTCATAGTATGAGCTACAAGCCGGAGGGTCGAGGGTTCAAGTCCCGTTAGGTCAGGATTTTTAAACTGACACAAACCCTCTGGCGGCACTATGGCCCTGGGGTCGACTCAGCCTCTAACGGAAATGAGTACCAGACGCTTGTTCTGGGGGTAAAGGCGGCCGTCACGCAGGGCTGACATAAAGTGCCGATTGTCTAGAAAAAAGTTGGAGCCTTAACCTCCTACTACCCCAAGGGCCTCCGGGTCTGTTGTGGGATCACTTTACTTTACTTTTTTAGTACTACCTTGGTTTCCTAGATGTCAGTATGAGGCGGAACGCTGACCACGGACCACTCAAATTACATTTATAAGAAAACAAGTGTAACTAAATTAGTATGGTTCAAATTCGTCCCTGTAGGGGGAAGATATTAGACTATAACTTACAAATATCACTGCGGGCCGAATGCGATGTGGTAGAGGAAATATCATTGCGGGCCGGCATGCAATGGGATCGAGGGACGCGGGTTCGACACACCTGGTCTAATTGGTTTGTCTGGGATTTCGAATGCAAAAAATCCGGTCTAAATCCAAAATCTTCTGATTGAGTATTTCGAGGCTATAGTCTCCGTGTATTCACCCAAACTGACTAAATTACGAAATTCTTAAAATTGCGAAAATTAATCTGGAGTGTGTGTACGGGATTGCTAATGCACGAAATCCGGTTTAATCCAAAATTTAACAATCGGTTTATTCACGAAAAATGACGTTTCTGAAATTTTGAAAACAGCTAAAATTTAGTCTCAGACGGTGTGTCCGGGAATTCTAATGCAAAAAATCCGCTCTACATTCAAAATTCCCGATTGAGTATTCCAAGTCTATAGTCTAGATGTTTTCACCCAAAAAGTCAACATTTTGAAAACGGCAATAATGAAATCTAGAAGATGTGTCCAGGATTTGTAATACAAAAAATCCTACCAATATCCAAAATCTGTAGATTTAGTATTCCTAGGATATAGTGTTGGCGCTTTCACCAAAAATGCCAAAATATTCGAAATTTTGTAAAGTGCAAAACTTAACTCTAAAGGGAGCGTATGTTAATTCTAAAGCAAGAAAATCGATAAAAATCCAAAATTTCCCGATTGAGTATTCCAAGGCTATATATAGTTTTGTTTACGCGAAAATTGCCAAAATTATCGAAATTTTGAAGAAAAAATAAAAAGGCAAAAATTAAGTCTCAAATGTGTGTCCGGGATTTCTAATGCAAAAGATCCGGTCCAAAATTTTCTGATTGAGTAATCCAAGGCTGTGGTCTTAGTGTTTTCAACAAGAATGTCAAAATTTTGAAAAGTGCAGCAAACAACTCTAGACGGTATGTCCGAGATTTCTAATGCAAAAATCCGGTTTAAATCCAAAATTTCCCGATTGAGTATTCCAAGGTTATAGACTTGGTGTTTTCACGAAAAAAAAGTCAAAATTTTCGAAATTTTGAAAGCTGCAAAAATTAAGTCTATAGAACCAGTGTCCCGGATTTATAATTTTAAAAAATCCGGTATAATCCAAAATTAGCTGACAGTATTCCAAGGCCACAGTCTTACTGTTTTCACCAAAAATTACGAGATTTTTAAAAATGCTAAAACTAATTCTAGGCGTTTTATCCGAGACTTCTAGTGCAAAAAATTTGGTATAAACGCAAATTTAACAGTGGAGTATTCCAAGACTGTAGTCCCGTGTTTTCACAAAAATGTCGAAATTTATGAATATTTGAAAACTCCATAATTAAGTCTGGAGGGTCTCCTGTAGAGTCGGAAGAAGAACTAATTGCACGAGTCCTGCCATCACATTATTGAACACACACCAGGTCTCGTGGAAAGTCTGTATGTACACTTTGTGTAATGGTCATCAGGGTCGCCACGTGGAACCACTCTTGTAGTGTGTACTTGTCTGTAGTGATTCAAACCGATTTTGCAGGGAACGATACATTTCCGAACAAAGGTTCCTAATCAAAACTGAATCTACTTTGTCCACTCTACAACCCTCAGAAGTTTGTATTAGGAATTACGAAACATCCTGTATAAGTCTAGACGGTGTAACAGAGATATCTAATCAAAAACTCTGGTCAAAATCCAATATTTCCCTATTAAGTACGTATTCCACGGTGTTTTCACGAAAAAAGGTAAAACATTTACAAATTTTGATAACTGTAAAAATTAAGCCTGAAGGGTGTGTCCGGGATAACTAATGCAAAAAAATCCGACCTAAATCCAAAATTTCCTGATTCATTAATCCAAGGCTGTGGTCTTAAGTGTTTTCAACAAGAATGTCTACATTTTCGAAATTTCGAAAAGTGCTAAATTTTAAGTCTTAGACTGTGTTGTGTCAGGGATTTCCAACACAAAAAATTCGGTCTAAATCCAAAATTTCCCGATCGAGTATTCCAAGGCTATAGTTTTGGTGTTTTCACCAAAAAATGACATAATTTTACGAAAATTTGTAAACTACAAAAATTATGTCTATACGGTGGGTCGGTGATATCTAATTTTAAAAATCCGCTATAAAACCAACATTTCAGGATTGAGTATTCGAAGACTATAGTCTAGATGATTTCACCAAACATGACGAAATTTTGAAGACTGCATAAATTAGGTCTAGAGGATGTGTCCCGGATTTGTAATGCAAAAATCTCGGCCTACAACTAAAATTTCCCAATTGAGTATTGCAAGTCAACAGTCTTGGTGTTTTCACAAAAAATGTCAAATTTTCGAAATTTTGAAAACTGCAAAATGTAAATATAGAAAGAGCGTATAGAATGCAAGAAAACTGGTCAAAATCCAAAATTTCCCGATTGAATATTCCAAAGCTATAGTCTTGTTTTTTTTCACGAAAAGTGGTACAATTTTCGAAATGTTGAAAACAGCAATAAATATGTCAAGGGTTTGTCCTGGGATTTCTAACGCAAAAAAATCATGTCTAAATTAAACATTTTCCGTCTAAGCCTTACAAAACAATACTCTTTGTCCTCTCACGAAAAATCTCAAAATTTTCGAAATTTTAAAAAACTGCAAAACTGAAGTTTTGAGGGTATGTCCTGGGATTTATATTGCAAAATATGAAGTTCAAATCCAAAATTTCCTGATAGAAGAATTCCAAGGCTACTGTCTGGGTGTTTCACAAAAAATGTAAAAATGCGAAATTTTGAAAATTGCAAAAAATAAGTATAAAGGTTGTGTCCGCGATTTCTAGTGCAAACAATCTGGTCTAAATCCAAAATTTAACAAAATGATATTGCCATACAAAAACTGTGTTTGGAAAAAAAAAAAAAAAAAATGTGATAATAATAAGATTAAAGCTCTGAAGGTATAAAATATGATACCACCAAAGAGAGTGGAGTTGGAATTATTCTTGAAGGAAAAAAAGAAACCTAGGGACTGATGAAATTAAACCAGGGACAGAATATTGATTGTATAACAAGAACATACAGAACTGTCAGTTACTTCACCAGGATACAGTGCTCCTTATCAACACATTAAGAAACTAATTGATTAAATGAAACCAAACACAGCAAATGTGTTTTATGATGGATTTCCAGAGCAAAATGACTTACTATACATCAATAATTTGAATGGTTTTCCCTAGTTATCTTTAAGTAAATGTTCATTTAATGCGACTTCTTATAAAGAGAAAATTTGAAATATTTCCCATTAGTAGAAATATTAATTCCCAAGTCTTAATAACATGTTTCACATAATGTTCTAAAGTACACATATGCAATATTATAACTAGATAAGGAGAATAAGTTTAACAACATTTTATAAAGATACAAATAACATGTACGTGAGAAAATAAAAATATTTAAAGTTTTAAATAGATGTGATGAATGCTTTTAATAATTTAATATAACAATATTTTTTACAAATGTCACATATAGAGATATATCATAATATGCTATTTTTTAACTCGAAACATAATCAATGAGAGACTTTCACCATGTACAAAATGAGAAAATATTTGCCATTAACAACACATAGGTTTTAAGATACAAACTATACCCAGAAGAGGTTCTAAAATTACTTACAAAAAGCCACTAGTTCAACATGTTTTTTAGATGCCTAAAATTAATTAAATGAACATGATTTTTCAATATTTTTTTGTGAGAAAAACATTTCTCTCATTTCCACCTCTTCTCTCATGTTTCTTAGAGTTTCGTTTTCTAAGTTGGACACAGAAACACACTTCCACAATTCTTGAACATTTCTAAATCTCCATTACTCAGACAATAATTAATGTAAAATATAAATTATGTAAATCAATAATAATATCACAGGAATAATGACTATTCTAGAGTTAAGAAATCTAATTTCAAATTTAAAACATGTTTCTGCGAAAACTTCAATTAAACTTCTTTTGACATTAATTTAACAGTTCCTTCATCTATTTTCTGTTCTGTCTTACTGATAACCAGTCCAAAACAGAAAGTGTATTCACAAAAAAAAAAAAAATTAAGATTGACAATTTGTATGCACTTTCATAAAACATTCTGACAACATTCTATGAAAGCTTGATGTGCTAACAAATTAATATCTAATATTAAATGTGAATAACATTGTTCTGCATGGATTTTATTTTTTTTTAATAAATGAGCGTTTCTGAATCACAATTTCACACTGATTGCAAAAATGAAATCCGTTTTCTTTTACCATGTCCAAATTTTTTACAATTCAAAATTTCGTTTTCAATATTTTTCATAATGTACTTACTGTAGTAATAATATAGTGTGCTTATCATTTGTTAGAAAGGCCCAACAGTTTATAATTTCAACTTCATTACTTAAAATATGAAATAATATAACTATTATTATGTTTATATTTTACATTATGTTGATATTTATTAAAATCCACTAACTATATCTGCCCTAGGTCCGAACAAAAATTTGTCTTCCCCTTAAAATGAACTGGGGTTACAATATCCATTGTTATTCTTGGAGATGTTTATCTGTCTGCATTCATCTTATCTATAAACAAGAAGTTGAAATTTTTAGTGTCTCAGGCCATAAAAATTTATTGAAGGAAATATTTAATCTTAGAGATTGCTATTAAAACAGACCGTGCATTAGAGAACTGACAGAGGGTTCCTGTATATATCGAAGTGAAATCCTGCTTATCAGGCTAAAGAAAATATTTCTGCAATAAAACTATTCCATTTTAAAAGTTATTTTTAAATTGGAGATCAGTCTTGTGCTGTTTGTTCTAGTGTAAACATGAAGTGTGCGATTTCTCATTTTCTGCAAGAGTATAACATAATAGTTTTGTTTCTTAAAAATGACGAAACGTGGTTGTGTAAATGATCCAAATCCGTTTTGCTATATATATATGTGGATCATATGAGTATACGTTAGTAAAACAAAGAATATAACAGCCTTTGTAAAGAAAACTTACTTTCAATATTTTGGCATTAAGTTAGGAGACCAAGATAAATCATGGTGCCCTCACAAAGTGTGTCATAGTTGTGTTGCAGAGTTGAGGAGTTGGAAAAAAGAAGTCATTGTCCTTCGAGAACCTACAAATCATGGAGACGATTGTTATTTTGGTAAAGTTAAGGTAGCAGGATATAATGCTAAAAACAAGAAAGATATTGTATATCCTAACCTTCCCTCTGCCATTCGACCCGTACTCATGGTCCTGATATTCCAGTTTCTTTACACCCTGAATCAGATACATTGCCGTCTGCATCCAGTAGCACTGAAACTGAATCACCAGTGGATCATGAACCATATACTTTTGATCATGATAGATGTTTTAATCAAAGTGAGCTTAAATGATTTTGTGAGGGATTTAAATTTGCCTAAAGAATCAGTAGAACTGTTAGGTTCCAGGTTAAAAGAAAAGAAAGTATTGGCTGAGGGTAGATATTATTCATGGTATAGGCATCATGAGAAGGAACTTGCTGAAGAAAAAATGTAGTGTAATGCTGTCTTAAAATGTTGTAAGAAACTACAATTCCAAAGAGTGGAGGTTCTTAATAGATTCTTCTCAAAAAAGTCTTAAATGTGTTTTGCTGCCATTACTGTGGCCCACTCTAGTTTTAAAGGAGACATATGAAAATGTAAAGTTTTTGTACAAAAACTGCAGTATGAAAACCATCTATGGCTAGCCTGTGGAGATTTCAAGATTATTCAACTATTACTTCGTCAGCAAGCAGGTTTCACAAAATACCCTTGTTTCTTATGTGAATGGGATAGAAGAGGTAGGTCAGAACACCGGGAAAGTGGACAGTGGCCATATAGTAGTAATTTAATACCGGGCAAAAAATTTAAGAAATGAACCTCTTATTGATCCCTCAAAAGTATAGTTGCCACCTCTCTACGTAAAATTAGGTTTAATGAAACAATTTGTGAAAACTCTAGATAAAGACAGTGAGTGCTTTAAATACCTTTGTGCTATATTTCCTTCATTAGCCTATAAAAATATTAAAGCTGGTGAATTTGTTGGCCCACTAATTCAAAAACTAATGATGAACAGTCAGTTCGAAAATACTATCAGTCAAGAAGTGAAGTATGCCTGGAATGCTTTCAGAAATATTGTTTCTAATTTCCTTGCAAATAAAAAAAGGACCAAAATTTTGTTAAGATAGTGAATCTCATGCTACAAAACTTCAAACAGATTGGTTGCAACACGAGTGTCAAAGTACATTTCCATGATTCCCATCTAAATTATTTTTGATAATTTAGGAGATTTTAGTGACGAACAGGGTGAAAGATTTAACCAGGATATAAAAAATATGGAAATGAGTTATCAAGGGAGTGTTAACATGATGGCTGACTATTGCTGGATATTATAAAGGGATTGTTCTGAACAACATGTGAGAAGTCCAAAGAGGAGAAAATTTGAAATGCAATATTGAGGCAAGGTTATGAATGTGCTTATAGTTATTATTATTGATTAAACAATTCTGGCCTAGTTTTTTACACAATATTCTTGTTGAAAGTAATATTTTATTAGGATTCACAAAGCTATAATTTCATTAAATTAAACTATTTTCAGCCTGATCATCTTACCTCAATATTAATGTTGATTTATTCTTGAGGTAAGATGATCAGACTGAAAATAATTTAATTAAAATAACCTCAAAATATCACTTCCTAAAATTAAATATTAACTATAATTTAATTTCTAGTTATTCATGAATATTTTCAAGCCTGAGGTGTTGGGAGAAAATGGAGATCATTTTCGAATTCAGCACAAGAAATTTGTTTAGAATCACCTATCAGATAAAAAAAAAAGTTTTAAAATGCAGAATGGTGTAATCCAGAATACGAAATTTATTAAATCACAGTAACTGGTTATGATTGCTTCCCTTATATATATATATATATCTTCGGGTTTTTACAGCTGCTGCCGTCTTCCCGTGCCAAACCTCCAAAGCCTACGGTCTTGGGCATCTTCGATGCTTAGCCCTCTAGCTTGCATTACTGTCTTCATGTTTTCCTTCCATGTTAACCATAGTCTTCCTCTTTTCTTCTTTCTGTTCGGATGCCATTCATATAGTTGCTTCGGCCATCGCTCATCTTCCATTCTTAAAACATGTCCTAACCACTTTAATTCCTTCTCCTCAATTCTTTCAATTATGCTTTCGTCTGCTTCCATTATGTTTCTAATTTCCTTATTTGTGACACGTTCTAATTTCGACTTTCTGGCACTTCTTCGTAAATAATCCATTCCCAGAGCTATTAGTCTATTCTTGTAGTACTTATTGATTTCCATACCTCACTTACATACATTGCAACAGATTCCACCAATGTTTTACCAATATATTTTTTTGTGTCTTTCCAAATATGCTTATCCCACCATATGGAATTTAATGATATTATTATTTGCTACTCAATTCAATTCTATGTTTTATGTTCTCTTTTCCTATACCTTCGATGTTATCCATAATCATTCCCAAATATTTAGTTTGTTTCACTTGCTTTATTTGGATTCCTTCTTCCAATATTAAATTTTCTCTTTCATTGCTATTTATTGCCAGATATTCTGTTTTTTGTAAATTTACTGTGAGACCCCATGATTCATATGTGTTTTTCAACCTTTTTATCATGAATTCCATATCAAATTTGTCTTGTGCTAAAACCAGTTGATCATCGGCAAATTGTAATGTCAGCAAAAATCTGTTGCCTATTGGGATCCCCATACCTTTGCAGCTTTGTTTCCATTTCGTTAATATAAATTCTACATAAATATTAAATAAAATTGGTGATAGACTGCACCCTTGTTTCAATCCCTTTGAGGTTTTTATAGGATTAGACATTATATTTCCCATTTTAACATAAGTGGAGTTATCTTTACAGATTTGTTTAATAATTTCTATTAGGTTTCTGTCAATATTGTATTTCTCCAATACTTCCCATAATTTGTTCCTCGGAATTGAGTCATAAGCTTTCTCTAAATCTATCATTGTCAAATGGGTTTCTTCTCCAACTGCAGTCCGTTTTTCAATTAACTGTTGTATTGCAAATATATTGTCAACACATGACCTTCCTGGTCTGAATCCATTTTGATCTTCTCCTAATTTGTCTTTAACATCTTTTTGTAACTTTGTTTTTAATAACTTCGTAAATATTCTATATAATGTGTTATTTATACTTAGTCCTCTGTAGTTTTTTGCGTCTCTTCTGTCGCCCTTCTTGTATATTGGTACAATGTAGCTTATTTTCCATTCATCAGGAATCTTCTGTATTGCAATGCACTTATTAAACAAGTCCCTCAATCTACCTATTAAATTTTTTGGGCCATATTTAATTAACTCATTGGGTATGTTTCCCGGCCCTGGTGCCTTTTTATTCTTTAGGGTTTGAATTTCTAATTCTATATCTATTGTATCAAATTCCAGGGCGTTCATTTCTATAGTTGGATTTTCTGTTTTTTCCATAAACTCATTTCTAGTTTCTGACAGTAAAGCTTTGTAACGTTTTTCTGCGTCTGATTTTGCTAACAAATTTATCTTGCTGGATCCTTGATTGGTTTTCAGTGTTTTTAGAAATCTCCATACTTCTGATGATTGTGATCCTCCTATATAACTTTCTATTTCTTGGCATTTGCTTTTCCATAATTTGTTTTTTTCTTCTATCACTTTCCTTTTAACTTTGGCGTTTGTTCTCTTGTATTCTATCCAATTTTCTGTTGTTTTATTTGCCAACCATTCTAAGTAGCATTTTTTCTTCTTTTTGGTTAATTCTTCAATATCATCATTCCACCAATCTTGTGTATTTTGTTTTTTATGTATGTGCCTAATGCTTCTTTTGCTGCCGAATGTATTATTTCCTTTAATTGATTATATTCTTCTTCTATGTCTTCCTTGTAATCCAAATTCTCAATTTTAATCCTCAGTCTTTCTTTATATAAGTTTTTGGTACTATCCTGATTAAATAAATACAGTTTAAATTTTTCTTCCTGCTTCAGTTGCATTGTTGATTCCCTTGCTTCATCATGCACTTTTTTCCCTGTAAGGAATTTGGGGATGATCTGTGCTGTGAGTATATAGTGATCAGAACCACAATTTGCTCCTCTTTTAACCCTTGAGTCCTTAATAAATAAGGAAGTATTTTGCTTTACAATTATGTAGTCTATTATTGATTTCTGATTGAGACTAGGTCGTTCGCAAGTAAATTTATGAATATCCTTATGATCGAAAAATGTGTTTACTATCTTTAATTTATGTTGTTTGCACATCTCTATGATTCTAATTCCATTATCGTTGACTTCTTGTTCGCCATATTTTCCTACTGCTTCATCATTGTTTCTTCTACCCACTTTCCCATTTAAATCTCCCATTAGTATTAATTCTTCATTACTTCATATTTTCTCTATTTGTTCCACTAATACTGAATAGTACTTTTCTTTCTGACTCTGTGCAGCATCATCTGTTGGTGCATAGACTGCTAAGAACACCATTGTTCTTCCCATAAGCTTCATTTTAATCTTTAGGCAACTTTCATTAACATATTCATATTCTATTATGTTTTTACTGTATTTCTTTTTTACAAACATTGATACTCCTGCTTTAGCTCTTTTTGATTTATTTACACCTGACCAAAAATGTATGTAGTTTCCTAAATATGAATTTCCCGATCCTTTCTTTTTTGTTTCCGTCACTGCTGCTATATATATATGTATCTTCTGTATTACTGAATGTTGGATAATCAAATGAGTTTTAAACCAAAGATAACTATATTAAGTTCCAGACTAAACTAGATTCAATTTTAACAAAATAAATCACATATAAGCAATAGGTTTAATGCACCCAAATAGCCATTATCTACTCATTATGTTTAAGTAAATGTTTATTAAGATAGCACTTCTGAGAAAATGACTTTTTACAAACAGAACAATTGAATAGATTCTCATTGCTATGCACAAGAATATGTCTATCAAGACAAGATTTCGTAGAAAATGACTTATTACAAACAGAACATTTGAATAGTTCCTCATTACTATGCACAAGTAAATGCGTATTAAGATAGGTCTTCGTAGAAAATGACTTATTACAAACAGAACATGTGAACAGTTTCTCATTACTATGCACAAGTAAATGTCTAGTAAGACAGGACTTCATAAAAAATGACTTATCACAAAGAGAACATTTAAATAGTTTCTCATTACTATGCACAAGCAAATGTCTATTAAAACAAGACTTCGTAGAGAATGACTTATTACAAACAGAACATTTGAATAGCTTCTCGTTACTATGCGCAAGTAAATGTGTATTAAGATAGGACTTAGTAGAATATGACTTATTACATACAGAACATTTGAACATATTCTCATTACTATGCATGCGTAAATGTTTATTAAGATAGGTCTTCTGAGAGAATGACTTGTTACAAACAGAACACTTGAATAGTTTCTCATTACTATGCACAAATAAATGTGATTTAAGATGGGCCTTCAGATAGAATGACTTGTTACAAACAGTACATTTGAATAGTTTCTCATTACTATGCACAAGTAAATGTGTCTTAAGACGGTCCTTCAGAGAGAATGACTTGTTACAAAGTGAACATTTGAACGGTTTCTCATTACTATGCACAAGTAAGTGCCTTTTAAGTGTGAACTTGTTATAAAATGACTTGCTACAAACAGAACATTTTTTAGATGAACATGTCAAGAGTAATTCTTCTGTTTCTGAACAATGACTAGGACTGTACCTTCTAACATGTTCCTCTTCTATCTGGTCTACCTGAAAATATAATATTGTACAATGAAACTTTGCATAAGATGGTACTTTGCATGCTTTCTTAACAAAACTGTACACGTTATTAGTTATTTGATTTTCAATCATGTCCTTGAAGCAACTGCCTCATCTCTTGTGGAATATAACTCACCCTCCTTGTTCTATGCACTAGGCACATTGTACCACTACTCAAATATATCCCCCATGTGTAGCTGAAATATACAACACAACTTAAAAACAAATTTTCAGCTATCCTTCAAAATATTTTGAAACATGACCATAATACGTTTGTTGAACGAAATTTGAGGGAACTTTATAGTTTTCACAATGTCTTTTACTATCTCTTACATGTCAAAAATATTGTGAAAGAAAATTATAGTAAAGTATTGATAATTATGACAGCATTCATTGAAGATGTGTTAGACAATGGCATACACAAACAAGTATCATGCAAAGACATTTGTTTCTCCTCAATTTATTCCAGTCACTGATGAGTTGAGTTTTCCATGAGAACATTCATTTATCTAATTAGTGAGAAGCTCACCAATGAAGAATTAATTTTGACTCATTTGTTTTTTCCCGGCTAAGTTGGCAACAAAAAACATCTTTTCAGTGCTTTCCAAAGCATTTCTAAATTGCCTGAGGCATATTATAGCAGAGAGCTGCTGACTAATGGATATTATTGTTTCTAAAATAAAATTTTAAAATAAAAGTACCGGTAATTGGATGGCTACAAAGTAAGATACAATAATTAAAAAGAGATAAACAAATTTTTACTGAATATGGATGCTCACAATTACATAGGTCTACCCTACAGATACTTCTATAATAAATTAGGCTATTCTTTACAACTTGTGACATGGCTTTTTTAATTCCTACATAAACACCTATCAAATTTTATTCTTAGCGTTTCATTTTTCAAATTATTTCCCACCATTTACAATGATTTTTACATTATTTCTAATGATTATTTCAATTACAATTTAATTTTATACATTCATGAAGATCCTCAAATGGAAATCCCTACTGTAGTCTAAAAATTAATAGACAAAATTACGATATTATGACTTTCATATGATTACCACTATTATTGTTAATATTATTATTCCATGTGAGGTTTATCTTTAAATTTTGGAGCCGATATGTGGATGATATCATAGCAATAGTCAAACAAAAACAATTAGAAGATGCTGTAAAGCTTTTAATTATTCATAACAAAACAATTAAATTTACTATGGAAGTGGAAAATAACCAAGAAATACAATTTTTAGATCTTAAATTCATCAGGAATAAAGAGTAAAGGAAAATAGAATTTGGAATCTACAGGAAAGAAACACACATTGACAATTATATTAAAGCAACAGATTTTAACCACACGGGTAGTGCTTAATAGTTTAACATACAGACTTGTTAATGTTCCCATGAACAGAGAAAATTTAAAAAAAAAGAGATGAACCACATTATAAAAACAGCAAAAGAGAATGTTTTTCAGGATAGATGATTCATAAGAAAATAAATTAATTAAAAACAAAGTAGTAAATGAAAGTACTCTTCAGACAAATAAAGAAAATGGTAAAAAATTCAAGAAATTTACATACCATCCTTTAGTAATTAATAAGTTTCAAAATTTTTTTTAGCAAATTTAACATTAAATTAGCAACAAAAAATGATTACATTTTGAAAAAATTGATTAAAACCAAGAGAAATGAAAAGATTGAAGATAGCAACATATCAGAGATTTATCAAATTGATTGTAAAGATTGTGAAAAAATATAGATAGGAAATACAAAAAGGAATTTAAATACATGATTCAAAAAACACCTTAGAAATGTTAAAAATGGAGAAATAGAAAAGTCTGCAATAGTGGCACATGCATGATCAGAAAAAAACAATTGCAACTGAGGCAAAATTATCTAACAGTTAGAAAAATCTAAAGAACTCACAATTTGAGAGAAAATTTACATCTGTAAGAATAAAAAGAAAACCATGAATTTTTAAAAAAATTCCCAGTGAAAGGGGAAAAAAATGTGATTTGGAAGTTCATCGGTCAGCCAACAGAGGGAGCAGAAATCAACTTACAGAATGGACAACCGCAAGTCAACAGTTGTGAAGCATCGAGAATGTCATAGAGATCCAACGAAACCGGTCTGCATAAAAATCAAGAAATATGAGGTGAGTCGAAATACACAACTCAATTACAATTAAAAGGAACCTCATAGTGTTATTTCCTACATATATTCAATGGAATTAATGGTTCATTTCAAAAAGCAGAAATTAGATGAAACAAGTCCAGGTGAGAGGAGTAAAGTTTCAGATTTATATTTATATTCTGTCTGTGTTTACTTCATTGTATCACTTTCAATATTTTTTTATAAAATGTTAGATGTTGATTACATTTCTGGATATGCTATATTACTTTTAGCCTTCACATTATTAAACAGGATTATTTTGAGCATATTTCAGAGAAGTGTTTTTGTATCAGTTATTGAATATTTTGTGTGTAAAAACTAATTAAAGCTGAGATAATATAATATAAAAATTATAAGTACGCTGCTGGAATGTCAAATGATTTACGAATTTGTTTTGAAATTCCAGCCTCAAATAAATTTAGGGCAAAAACATTTCAACTTACTTAAATCCTTTTAATATAAATAATTATCCATAGGAAAACTTAATAATTTATAGACCACAGTGATAGTCTTATAATAACGAAAGTAGTAGTGGTAATATTAATAATAATAATAATAATAATAATATCACCATGAACAATTTAGGTTTATGCTGAGTTAAACATCTTCTACATCTCAACATGTTCTTGAATCCTCTAGCATTGTTTATATGATGCCCTATCTCTATGTGGTTTAAACTGATACTGGAATATCTTCCTTGGTAAATCTTTAAATATAGCCTTTTTTATTAAAGAAAACGTAAACACATTCAGTCCTATAAGATATTTTGTATTTTGCAGCAAACAGGTATCAAACCAGATCTTCATAAATGTGAATCTAAATTTTACATCATGCAGCTAAGCAACAAATGTTGCCACACTTAAATTGTTAATGCATAACTGTAAAACAAAGAAAATAATTTGCAATTTCCAGTATTGTTATTTTGGCACTACCATAAATAATGAACATTGACTTATAATTCAAACATACTTTTTCTCGAAATTTACTTAATGGCGCATAGCCGGTTAATGCATAACACCATCCAAATATCAAGAGTCAGAGTGTAGTAATGATTATCTTAAAACAAGTCAGGTGAGAAAAACATATTTTTATGAGGTAATGTGTAAAGATTTCAAATGCAATTATGTTATATTTCCCAGTAGTGTTCATTTTATAGTGCCTTAAATTTATTAAATTAATATTGAGAAGCTAAAGCTATTACTATGACAGAAATAAGTAAATTAATGAATACAATTATATTATTGTAATGAACACAATTATATTATTGTAATCAATGGTAAAGAGAAAAATTTTTGTATGAACCAGGAATCAAACCCTGAACCTTCAGCTTTCCGTGCTGATGCTCTGACAACTGAGCTAATTCAGGTACATTCCCATAAGCTTGGATAGGAATGTAGCCTCAATTAGCTAAGTGGTCACAGCATCAGTACGGTAAGCAGAAGGTTTGGGGTTCAATCCCCAATTCAGGCAAAAATTTTTCTCTTTACCATTGATTACCTTAATTTGGCTAATTTTAATGCTGCCATCCCTGGAGTTTATGTAAGAGAAATTACAACTGAATTTACTAATTTACTTAATGTAAACACAGGTAAAAAAATAATCCCGATGAAGATGACATTGCAGGAAATAGTGAACTGATAAATGACATGATAATATTACCTCAAAGTAATACATGTTATCAATTATTCATTAATTTCCCAAGTCTTAAACAAGCACTGGAAACAAAACAGTAGTTAAGTACACATAACAGAACCAAGGGAAAATCCAAATGAACTAATTTTACCGTTGATATTTTTCATAGAAGGCAAACTTACCAAATTTTCAGATATCTCCTCTTTAATAATTATGTTATCAATTTCATTCCTCACAACATCTGATGTAACCTGCAAACAGACAGACAAAGTTTCAGTACATCTACATCAGGGCACCCAAACTATGGCATGCGGGCTGGATAAGGCCATCCATCACTTATCTATCCGGCCCCAGTAAACCTGTAACATTCTAATAAATTAAAATATGATAAGGATGAACCTATAATATTAGTCTATCAGTAATGGAAGATGATCTTGTAAAATATGTTATAACGAGATAACAAGAAAAGTAGCAAATCAACACACACACTTATAATAATAATATTAATAAAAAATTTATTTTACATAGCTTGTTTCATAATGTTACATATCTTCATCATCACCGTCATAGTAAGTGTAAAGTGATCCCACAACAGGCCCGGAGGCCCTTGGGGTAGTAGGTGGTTAAGGCTCCCACATTTTCTAGACAAACGGCATTTTATGTCACCCGGATTGTCAGCCCTGCGTGACGGCCGCCTTTACCCCCAGAACAAGCATCTGGTACTCATTTCCGTTAGAGGCTGAGTCGACCCCAGGGCCATAGTGCCGCCAGAGGGTTTGGGTCAGTTTAAAAATCCTGACCCCAATGGGACTTGAATCCTCGACCCTCCGGCTTGTAGCTCAGTGCCTTAAACACTACGCTACGGCGTGCCCCTCACCATCATAGTACAAACACGAATTTAGGCAATTTGTTGACCTGTTTCAGCCTCAAGAGAAACACCATCCATAAGTCTTTTGAGTGGATATCCTGGTCTTCTTCTGCCTGCAGGTTGATCTTCCATTCAATGAACATGTTGCATCCATCTTGACTTATAATCAGAAATTTTGTTTTCTAAAAAGGGGGCATGCTGTATGCGTAGTGGTTAAGTCTCTGCGCTACAAGCCAGGGATGGAGTCCCGGTGGGGTAGGATTTTTAAACTGACACAAACCCTCTGGCGGCACTATGGCCTTGGGGTCGACTCAGACTTTAATGGAAATGAGTACCAGATGCTTGATCTGGTGATAAAGGCGGCCGTCACGAAGGGCTGACATCAAGTGCCGATTGTCAAGAAAAAGTGGGAGCCTTAACCTCCCATTACCCCAAGGGCCTCCTGAGACCTGTAGTGGGATCACTTTACCTTTACCTTTTTTTTAAAGGTTCTATGTGTCATTCTTCTAAGGTGTCTTCATTTTTTTTGTGATCTAATAGTGTGTATCCTGCAGTCCTCCAAAGGCATCTCATTTCAGCAGATCTAAGACTCTGTATATGCTTCTGTTTCAACGTCCATGCTTCACTACCATACACAAGAGTTGGAAGAGCCAGTGTTTTATACACTTTTAGTCTTGAATGTTTTTGGAATAACTGTGACTTGAAGATGGAATTTATTAACCCTAAAATTCTTAAAAATTTAGATATTTTTGCATTTACATCCTTTCCTTCTTCATATGACATATTGCATCCTAGATATGTAAAATTATTCACCTGCTCCAAAATTTTATTGTCAAGTACAATTTTACTTCTGACAGGATCTATACCTCGAAATGCCATAATTTTTGTGTTCTCTGCAGATATCTTTAATCCATATTCTTCTGTAATTTTGTTAAGTTCATACAGACCTTTCTGCAGATTATCTTCTGAATTTGCAATCATTATTTGGTCACCTGCAAACAATAAGATGTTTAATTTTGTATTTTCAAGAGTACGGCTTTATAAGGTTCTTGCAAGACCAGTATTAAGATATGGTAGTGAAGCATGGATAATACGAAATAGAGATGAAAGCCAAATAACACAAATGAGATGTGATTTATGCGCCGCACAGCAGGCTATACAAAGTGGGACCACAAAAGAAATGATATTATGGGATGTAAAACTCATTCTTCACCATATACAAAACTACCTGAACAAGTGGAAAGTATCTTCAACAAATGCTGTCTCATAGAATTCCAAAAGCCATGCTTCGTTACTGCCACCAAGGCAAAAGATCACTGGGACATCCAAAAAAGTGCTGGATGGAAATTTCCTCTTTGAGACCATAACAGGCCACACAGACTAATACTTGCATGGATGATGATGATGATGAATTTTGTATATTCTGATATTCTTATTCCAAATTTATATCTCTTGTTCCAGCAACATATTACTTCGTTGATATAAATCACAATGAGTGTTGGGGATAGGGGGCAGCCTTGTCTCACACCACGATTTACAATTCCTTCTTCAGAAAATCTGTTACTTAATTTAATCTTTATGGTGTTGTCTTTGTAAATATATTGTATGTTCTGCAGAAGTAAATTTGTTATATTTCTGTCTTTCAATATATTGAAGAGCTTTGATCTCTTGACTGTGTCGAATGCTTTTTCAAAATCTATGAAAGCAAAATGTGTTTCTAAGTTGAATTCTCTTTTTTTTTCAAGCAATAGTTTAACTGAAAATGCTGAATCAATACAAGATTGTCCTTTCCTAAATCCATTTTGACATTCCATAAGGAATTTTTCACTGAAACTTTTCAGTTTTCCATTTAAAATGTCTGCATAGATTTTGTAGCATATGTTTAACAAACTGATTGCCCTATAGTTATCCATTTTTCTCTTGCCTCCTTTCTTGAACAAGGGTATAACAATTCTTGTGGTATATCTGCATTTTTTAATACATTATTAAAGAAGGGCAACAGTCTTTCATGGAACTGTTTGCCTGCATATTTGTACAATTCAGAATTCAAGCCATCTGTGCCAGTTGCCTTCCCATTTTTCAATTTCTTTAAACTATTGTTTTAATTCATCCAATGATATTATGGAATCTGTCTCATTATTATTTCGGAAAATTGTATCTTCATAACTATTGTCAGTCCAATGTAATAATTGAAAAATTATTTTGTTACTCTGCAATTAATTTTGGTAGATTCTTTAATATCTTTATTCAAATGTTCTAATATTTTGAAAGCATTTGGTTGGAGCTTAAGCAAGTCTGATTCTAAATGTGTAACAAAATTTAACCATGTTTTCCTATGTCTCTTTCTTATTTCCCTCTTAACAATAGCTCTACAGCGTTTGAATTCTATTTCATTTTCTACTTTCTTTGTGTTCAAATATTTTTTATAAGCTGCATTTTTCTCTTCAATCAATTGTTTTATTTGACCATCCCAGATTTTTAGAGTTCTATTTCTTCTTTGTTGCATATTTACTTTTCCTAAAGTTTCATTAGCTGCATTTTGAAATATCATTTTAATGTTTTTCCATTCTTCTTCGACATCATTACTTTCTGGAGTTGTAGCCATATATTGCTGAATTCTTCTCGAATATAACCATTTAATGCTGTCATCATAAAATAATTTTACCTTGTACTTTTGTTCTATGCTCTGTTGTTGTTCTTCTTTTTTAACCATCTTGGTTGAAATCTTATTTTTGCTTCTACTAGGTAGTGATCTGAACCAAAATCATATCCTCTGTAGGCTCTGATATCGAGAAACAATTTAAAAATCTTATTATTTGCAGCGAAATAATCAATGATTGATTTTTGAGTCCTGACGATGCCACGTATACTTATGTATGTTTTTATGATTGTAAAAGGTATTCATTATTCACAGTTTATTGTATATGGCAACATCTATTAATCTTGTCCCATTCCTATTGGTAATTGGTTCGCCAAATGTTCCAATATTATTGTTGACTTGAGCATTCCCACTCTGGCATTTAAGTCTCCTGTTATGAGAATGTAATCATTTCTATTTGTTTTGCTATAAATTTCTTGTAATATTTTATAGAATTCTTAATTATCTTCTTCACAGCCATCCTCTGGCGCATATACACCAAGAGCTATCAAATTACCTTTATTTATTTTCAGTCGAAGCTCTAATATTCTTTCATTCCAGTAAGTGTAGTGTTGAATTTTATTTGATATCTTCCTGCATCCAGTTATTCTACTGTCATTCTCCACCACATCTCTCTGTCATCTCTATCTCCATCATTCAACCTGTTTTCCACTCATGCTCTCAAAACACTATCAATGCACGTTATTTTTGGCTGTCCTCTTCTTCTTCTAGTAACTGGTACCCATTCTAGAATTCTTCTTGGGGATCTGCCTTCTGTCATTCTTTTTACATGACCATTCCATTGATTTGTTTTCATGAAATTCACAATTAAAGTTTGAATATTCAACTTTTGTTTAATGAGAATGATTGCTATTGTATCTCTTCTAGAAATAATAATAATAATAATAATAATAATAATAATAATAATAATAATAATAATAATCCACAACAAAATAGGGCATATGGCCTGTGCCACCTTGATGATTCTTTCAATTGGCCCATGATACAAATAAGTTTGGGCGGTTCTGATCTGCATACATATACATATACGGAGTATGAGTCCATCCTGTGGAAATTGCATAAACTAAGTGAATTCCTCAGCAAGTCAAATTTATGTCCAATTTTGCTGGCTTACAGATGTTTCTTTTGTTAATTAAATTCTATGTATCAAATTACAATGCTAAAAAAAACAAACATGGCAATTGTTAGAAATTTTTTAAATTTCAAATTTCAGATAACTCTCAATTCTAATGGTCAGATTTTATTTTAATAGCATGTACTGAGATTCGTTGAAAAAAGTTGGAAATTAAGACCACATGAGTGACTTAAATTTTTGCTTCACGGTAAGTCTCACACCTAAAGGTCGGATTTATCTGCCCAACAAATGTATCTACATGTTCTTAATATTTTATACACATATTGCACTGGCTCATGAAGTAAGTGTATGCACAATTTTAGCTGCAAATCTTTAGATATAGCCTTATTATTAAACAAAATGTAAATTCCATCAGTTCTATAAGAGATTCTCTTTTTTGCAACAGACAAGTATGAAACCAGATCTTCATAAATGCTAATCTAAATTTTGAATTATACAGCTAAGCACCAAATATTCCTGTTCTTAAATTGGGTTGATGCATAACTGTCAAACAAAGCAAATAACTTGCAATATCTAGTAATGTTAGTTTGGCGCTACAATAAATAATGAAGATTGACTTATACTTTCATCATATTTTTCTCGAAAATTACATAATGGAGCATAGCCAGTTGATGCATAACGTCCTCCAAATATCAAGCCAGAGTCAGAGTGCAGTGATTATTACCTTAAAACAAGTCAGGTGAGAAAAACATATTTTTACAAGGCAATGTGTAAAGATTTCTCATGCAATCATGTTATATATCTGAGTATTGTTGATTTTATAGTATTATCGCCTCACTATAATGGGTGTAAAGTGGCTTGCTTTGCTTCCCCAAAGCTGTTACATATAATTAAATACAAAGATGCCGATTATCACATAATCATTGTCAAGCAATGTAGCGCGGCACCTGCTTTTATATAAACGAACAACCATCATAGTGAGGTGAATTTGTTGAAGTTTGGCTAATTTTAATGTAGACATCCCTGGAGTTTATGTAGAAGAGATTACAACTGAATTTACTATTTACTTGATGTACACACTGGTGAAGAAATAATAATCCTGATGAAGATGATATTCCAGGAATTAGTGAAGTGATAAATAACATGATAATATTACCTCAAAGTAATATATGTTATCAATTATTGATTAATTTCCAAGTCTAAATCAAGTACTATAAACAAAACTAATTAAGTACACACAACAGAACCAAGGGAAAATCCAAATAAAACTTTTAACCTTTGGTATACATTTCATAGAAGACAAACTTACCAAATTTTCAATTATCTCCTCTTTAATAACTATGTTATCAATTTCATTCTTCACTACATCTGATGTAACCTGCAAATAGACAGACAAAGTTTCAGTACATCTACATACATATATATACTTACCACAATATTGACACTAGATCACAAGATAGCAGTCTGCTAACAATTCCTCTTCATAGCACTTCCTCCTATTCTACTTCTTTCACAGTAGCCTCTGCCCGCTCCTGGAATCTCCTTCCTCAACATATCAGGGGTTGCCGCACATTTGGTACCTTTAAGTCACGCTTATACAGTTACCTGTTGTCTAATAATTAATTTTTCTCTATTTATTTAATTTTATACTATGTCATTAATCTTTTCCTCGTTTTTTTTATATATCTTGTACATATTATATATTTAATTCGTTAAATTTAGAGTAAATCAAAATACATTACAAATATTAATTGTATTGTATTCATAACTTGTAATCGTTTATGTATATATTGTAATTTAGATTTAAGACTATTTTTTTGTTTGTATTTTTTTAAACCTGGTTGAGTGGTAGACAAGGCCTTAAGGCCTTAACTCTGCCAGGTAAAATAAAGCTATTATTATTATTATATACATAAGTTCATCATGTGGAAACTGCAAAAATTAAGTGAATTCCTCAGCAAGTCAAATTTATGTCCAATTTTGCTGGTTTACAGAATATATTTATTTTGTTAATGAAATTGTATCTATCCAATGACAATTCATGAAAACAAATATGGCAATTGTTCGAGAAAGTTTTAATTTTGAACTTCATGAAAACCCTCACTTCTAATGGTTGGATATTGTCACTTTAATAACATATATTGAGATTTGTTATAAAAAGTTGAGAAATATTTTTAAATTTTTCTTTCACGGTAACTCTCACTCCTAAAGTTCGGATTTATCTAGTTAACTAATTTAACTGTATTTTTTTATAATTTCTTGCTATAATTCAAGTAGAGTAATGAAAAAACACAATTGTGGTCTTATACGGTTAAGAGACATACATGTGATGGTCATTTTTCATTCTACAAGATTGGATCTATGAAGATACGTAAATAATTCTCAAAATTCTTTACATGAAATCCACCTCAACACTTTTCAATGTGTGTGTGTGTGTGTGTGTGTGTGCGTGTGCGTGCGTGCTAGCATAACTCTTGATTGTGAGGTGCATTACTTCAAAAATTGATTTCCATTCTGAAAATTATTTTGTAAAAACTTCAAGAGAATGTCATCCTATAAATACATAATGGCATGCTGCTGATTTTAAATATAAAATATTTAGAATCTCACCAGATTCTTGGTCTTGTGCTCACAGACCATGACTGGAGTTCATGAGGTCCCCAGTTCAATTCCGGGTCAGACTACAGGAATTTTTCTTGAAAGGGAATAATTTCTGCGATAAGCCCTGGTCTGGAATTTAGGTTAAAGCCTCTTCTGGTGTTTGAAATCATTTATCACCAATAATATCATCAGGATAATTTAACACACTTTCCACGTGCCCAAATGTCAAATAGGCTTAAATTCTGTCAATGGAAGAAGAGAATGCCACAAATTTTATAGAATAACCCGGCAGCATTGCACAATAAAATGTTCTAGAACATTAATTACAAAATTTGTCCAATTGCTCTACCAGCTGCATGTTTGTTTTCTCGCAATTAAATTAGATACATGTGATTTAATAATTAACCCATTTGGTTCAGATCCCCAGAAAACGGATTTAAGTCACCATAAATTATATTGTCTATTTTCAGACATTCAAAACGAACAAAAGATAACAATATGTGAGATCACATTAAGAATGATGGTCAAAACACGTTCCTCTACTATTCAGAAATGTTAATAAAAAATTACCATGTCAAGGGATGTACAAAATAATATAACAAGCAGTGCTAAGCGAGTGTGTCTCGTCTTTTGAGTTGAAGGCAATTTAACAGCCGGTAAATGTACCTCATCTTCTGAGGTGAATAGGATAACAAAAGGAAGTTACATTCCATAAACTAGTCAAATCAAATCATAAATTTGACTTGCTGAGGAATTCACTAAGTTTAGAGAGTTCCTGCATGATGGATTTTTTTTTACTATTAATAACAAAATGCTACCAGGTTTGTAATGCAAATTCTGGGGAGTTAGCTCTGCCCCATCATCACTGCGGCAATATTGTACCCTCCTCTGAACACCTGTTTTAATTGTCACATGTACAAATATGAGGTGCTTAAAATAGCATGGGCGTATCAACAAAAATCATATATTTTTATTTTTGCAATATAAACTCTGAACCTTCTTCTTTCATCCCTGTGAGTAAGAACTGTTGATACACCTTGGAAGAGAATGAAATCTCCATTGCAGTAACACATGGTGTAAGACCTGATGCATCGCAGCACAATAACAGATGAGTTTGAGAATAGCAAAGGCGTATGTGAACGGCCTAGCTGCAAACACATTTATCTAATTCAGGGTATTTATATTAGCCTTACATTCCTCTAGTTTGTTTATTAAGTCTCAATAGTATCTTAAGTGCTTATTGTTGTCTTATTATTTCTATGAAGGTGATGTGCAGATGAATAGGTTTTTCGTTCAGTTCTTTCGCTGTACACACTAGGTATTATATACCTTCTCAGTGTCTTGTAAACTTCTAGGTAGTCTTCATTTAGTTACTGAGATTTTAGTGTAATTATTAGGTGTTAAAAAGGTTCATTATTAGCATAAATAATTATCTTATTATTTCTTCACAAAATAGTGAGTGGCACAGGCAGTGAGTTAAGTTGTGAACATGTCAGTAGTTCTAGTAAGCATTCTGTTGAAAAAGGTAAATGGAAAATAAATGTGTCTAAGAAGAGAAATATGGGACTAGAATATTTAAGTGTGAAAACAAGAAAGGTTGTCAAAGCAAAAGACGTGGGGGTACCTTGTCGTTATGGTTGCTTTGAGAAAGTTGGTAGGAAAATTAAGGCAAATCCCCCTCTACCATACTCCACATTAAACCCAGAGATTAAGTCTGATTCTCCCATAAGATAGATAAAATATTTAAGGAAGTTTGATATCCCACATCATCTTTTGAACTGACTCTGCAACAATCATTCCAGAATCAAAATAGCTTTTGACACTTGCTAATACTTTGAGACTAGGGGAAAAAAGGGGACTATGAACTACAGAACAGTTATTTGAACACATTAATGAAAAGCATAGATGTGAAGAAATCATCTGTAAAAGATAGGCCTTCGCACAGACTGTGAATACAGTGTAAGTCGTGGATGTGTTAATTACAAAGTTTGTGCTGTTGCTTTCCGGAACATTCACTGTCTAGTGAAAAAAGACTCCATATAGTCCGCGATAAGGTTAGAGATACGGGGACCATGGACAGAGACCAACATGGTCATCAGGAGAAAACAAGAAAAATACTTGATTTGCACAGAACAAAAGTAATGGAACACATCAATAGCTTCCCTGCATTGTCAAGTCATTATAGTAGAGCTAAAAGCCCACACAGAAAATTCTTGCCTACCGACTTAAATTTTTCTAAAATGTATTAACTTTACTATAACTGGCTCATTGAACACATATAACTGCTCTGAATCATTTTACCAGCACATTTTCAATTCTGAATTAAATTTCGGTTTTGCTCCACCCATGTGTGATACTTGCAATTTTTGTGAAAGGACAAAACAGGAATTATAAACTCTCAGTGAAGATACAGACATGGAACAAATCAGTAAGTTAAAGGCTGAGAAGATGTTGCACGAATGCAGAGTTAATATGGCACAGACATTGCTAAAAGAGATGACAGAAAATCAAAATCCAACAGTTGCTGCCATTTCTATAGACATGCAGCTGGCATTTCCCACTCCTAAAATACATATGGGTATACAGTACTATATACGGAAATTATTGACTTATAATTTTGGAATTCACATTCTTAAAACCGGAAGTGCCTCTATGTTCATTTGGGATAAGAGCACTGGAAAACGAGGGTATGCTGAAATTTCAAGTTGCCTCATGCATTACTTAGAAAATAAAATAGCAACAGAAGTGAAGATGTTGCATATTTTTAGTGATAACTGCAGTGGACAGAACTAAAATTTAAACATAGTTTTGATTTACCTCAAATATATCCATGCAGACCGTTTTATGAAAACTAAACACATATTATTCACCATTAATATATAAGTTTGTACTTTATCACGTGAATAATACAGATTGTCTTTTCTGAAGTAGCCTAATTAGTTTAACTTGCAATAGGTCTATTTTTTACTGAAAAGTCGATAAATATTATTATTTTCATATCGGTCCAAATTTTAAACCACTAAAGAACACAATATTTAACTTTTTCACATTGATGGATAGGCTATGTCATGTGATATAGAGAAAAAAGTTTGTGAAACTTTAAACGCGTTTTTCTCAAAACTACTACTTTGCATATATGCCCTTGCTATTTTAAGCGCCTCATATGTGTTAATTATAATGTACAATTTTGAAGAAACCACCAAAAAACCAAAAACATTACCTCGAGTTCTGCTTCCTCGGAAGTGGGAAATGTCTCATAATTAATATCAACACAGTCAGTCCATTCTTCTTCTTCTTCTTCTTCTTCTTCTGATTTATTTCCACTTTAACATCCTGCAAAATGAAAATAATAGTGTGTCAACATTAAATCAAATTATAAAACTGAACACTTTTAAGGTTCAGCTTCCTCAATTTGGTAAAGTTTCTAAATGTTCTATTGGTTTTTCAGAACCGGTTCCAATCTTCAGGACAAGGTTGTTTTAACAGACTGAAAAAACTAAACTCACAGGTATTCAAAGTTTTAATTTTATATTATAATTATGTCCCATGCCATAGGTTAGCATTGTGCCCTGTTGCTGAGTTATGTAAATTGAATCCCAATGGAGAAAGAATGTTTCATGGAATTTTGAACAGTAAAGAATCCAGGATCATGAGGAATTTGAATAGCTACATGCTGACCACATGTCACCACTATAATGGCTGGAGGACTTGACATGGTGACCATATGTCACAGCTATGTCTGGAGGGCTTCACTTGTAACCACATACCATCAGTATTCACTTGGTGACCACATGTCATCAGTATAATGGCTGTAGGACTTGACATGGTGACCATATGTCACAGCTTGACATGGTGACCATATACCACAGCTATGTCTGGAGGGCTTCACTTGGTGACCACATGTCATCAGTACAATGGCCGGAGGGCTTGACGTGCTGACAATATGTCACCCCTATAATGGCTGATCGTCCACTGCTCTGATGAACACATATAGAAGTGAGCCCAGCAGAAGGCTGGGAGGATTATAATATAATTTTATATTCTTACTAATATCTTAATGGAACTTTATAATGCATTTTATTAGAATTGTATCATCGTTGTAACCAATCTAAACTTCAATAAAGGGTGTACTATAAGTCAAGGCATACAAGGTTGTGCAGAACAAGAATTTTATCAGGGACCATGTGAGGCATGAGGTGATATAATCTGCTATATTTTATAGTGGTATGATAAGTGAAAGTTTTTTTTTAAAACAGCCAAGGAGACCCAGAGATGCAATGTACATACTACGTACATAGGTATGTACATATGTAATGTACGTAGGGATGTTTGTATGTATATGCCTGAATAACTCTGGAATGTCTTTGGCAATTTTAACAAAATTTTAGTCACATATTAATTACAATTTTGAAAAGTGGCATAAATGGGTATCATACCACTAGGGATGAGAAATGGGTTGAAATGGGCCTATGAACGTTCTGGCATAACCCTGGAAAAAATTCAAACAAAATTGGTGGGCATATAATTTAAAACCTGGAATAACTCTAATAGCAGTTAATAAACAAATTCATAGTTTACATGTTTGCTATGCTGTTTCATTACAGTCCTGATGGTACTTTAACACGTTTGACCACTAGCACTCCTAAGAATAATAAATAAAATGACAACAATGACTGAGGTTAGAACACTATCAAATTTTGAAAAAAAAAAATTAACACTTAAACCAGGACTTGAATCCCGGACCTCTGGTTCTATGCACAATTACGCCATTCAAGACACGATACTAACATTAACATTTCTTTCCTCATATACAAATCTCTTATCGTCTCAATACAGATAAGAAGCTGCTACGAATATCCAACTGCCAACTTCTAATAAATAAATATTTTCAATGAGAATTTTCCACTACTTTTTTAAGCAGTGAAGATTTATATTTTGATACTATATTTACATAGTAATACTTTACAATACTGGACAATTTTATTTTGAAATGAAAAATTAATGCTTGAACTGGGACTTGTACCCTGGACCACTGTTTCTATACCTGATTTCAAACCAGTTGATAGAAGACGAAGGGTTTCCTTTCCCCCTCTGCCCACCATAGGTAGGCTATATGTGGGATGGACGAACGGTGCTAAGTCATCTGTTGTTCAATACTGACAATAATGAAGACACGTATCTTTCTCTCCATACACTGTGCATTGTTCAGGAGAGTGGTTAATTTTTTTATTTTACTTTCAGAATATTCAGTTTTAATGTACAATACTTATTTAGTGTCTAGATATTGTTTGATAGTTACAAGAAACAAAATATTTAAACTTTAGTTTATTATAGTCTGTATATGAAAATATATAAAACTGTCATTCTCCCAGATATATGGATCTGAAACATTTACTGTTACATTTTGAGAGGAGAAAATATTACGAGAATTTGAGAATAAAGTTCTTAGGAGAATGTTTGAACCAAAGAGAGATGAACAGACATGCAAATGCAGAAGATTGTATAACAATGAGCGACACGACCTTAATGGGAAAGCAGACACAATAAGAATATGTAAGTCTCATAGACTGCAATCGGCAGGTCATGTGACACGAATTGAGAATGAAGAAGGGACATGGAAACTCCTTTAGGAAAACTAGAGGGAAAGAGTCCAGCAGGCAGACCAAGAAGGAGATGGGAGAATAACAATAACCATGATATGAACTAAACACGGATGATTGTAAAATATTAACTCAGGATAGGGGTATATGGAGAGCTTATGTCTGCATGGCAATGAGCCTACGGGTTCAATAGTGCCAGTGAGTTATATATATATATCTCAATGATCAAGGAGTTAAATTTCTTTCCTCTACATCTGAGGGTCATGGGTTCAAACCCACCAGAGTTCTTGTGATTTTAAGGATAGAAAAATCCAAAGGACAAGTCTTCTGGTAAGAACTTAAAGCCGGGGACACGTGTCTGAAGATTTTTGGACTCATAAAAAATCTCAAACTTAAAATTAGAGTCTCTAAGCAAAATTTACTTCAACTTTCTCATCCAAGTTACATTTTAATTGCCTATTAGACAAATCTTTGACACACACATATAAAGTCCCGCTCTGTACAGCCTTGTGGTCTAAGGCATCATGCATTAGCGCGGAGCTATTCGACATGTGCTTATTCAAGTACACATAGCAGAATACTTTCTTATTGTTTTTCGGTCAGTATAGGTGTTGAGTCCACCTAGCATTGTGAGTAGCTTCTGAGGAAACTAAGTATAACGGCTGGGGAATTGGAAATACTAAAAGAGTCACCCCTATGCTGGCTGGAGGATCATCCTCCTCTATAAAAGTAAAATGTGGAAGTGAGGTCAGCAGCTGGCTGGTAGACCAACACTATTCTAGGCCTGACATGGAGTTTTATATAACATACAGGCCTACATTTTAATTTCAATAGTCTGTATTTACAGATAACATCATGACCAATATCAGTATCATAAAGCATACTTACTTACTTACTCACTGGCACTATCGAACCTGTAGGTTCATGGCCGCGCGGACATAAGCTCTCCATACATCCCTATCCAGAGATAATGCTTTCCAATCATTCCCTGTATAATCTAGTTCCCTCAAATCATAGTTAACGTTGTTCTCCCACCTCATTCTTGGTCTACCAACTGGGCGTTTTTCCTCTGGCATCATAAAGCATAACAAAGGAAAATCGTTGAGCAGTGATGAGGCGAGATGAATATTGAATTTGTTCAGTAGGCCTACATCTGACAATCTGACTTCGAGTTTGTATACAGTAGCCAAAATGGCAGCAAAGATGGCAGGAGCGGGAAAGGCTAGTTTTTACAGAATCAGAAGTGAGCGAATCTGAATCAACAATAATTAAATAGTCCACTATGAACTCATTTGAAATACAGTATATGCACCAGTATCAAATCCCTAATTTTCAGAGCTGATTGGTTAGAGTTCAGATGTAACATTTAACCCCAGCACACATGGGGGGTAGAAGGGGTATAAATGAAGAAGTCCAAAATGCATGACTGAAATTAGTGTCTAATCCACAGTTTTTGAGATCACTAAAGCTCGTTGGTGACAGTATGTTAGCCCATGTTTGAGTCCAAGCATCACTAGACCACTAGGAGAGAGGAGGAATGAAAAATGATGTGTCTAAAATTACCATGATTTGTCTGATGGGGTCCGTAAGCCGATTGATCACAATTTTGATGAAATTTAAACCAAAATTTGACTCCTAGGAGGCAAGGAAGTGGTGACATATAGAAATATTCATAAATGACCGATATTACTATCAAATCTATAGTTTTCAAGGTCACTCAGATGAATAGTAACAGTCCCAATGCCATTTAAGTTCATATTCAACCACCACCTTGATGGGAGAAGGTGGGATGAGAAGAAAAATAAAATGTCCAAATTAACCAAGAAGTGTTGTTGAAACCATAGCTTTTGTCCACTAAGCTGATTGGTGTCAAGAATATTGGGATAAAGAAAAGTACAGACAATCAGCTAGTAAATTATATTTAAAAGGAATATTTTGTTTGTTTTTATACACATTTCACATAAAAGTAAGTTATTCATGAAAAAAAAATATTTTGTGAAAAAATATTGGCCATTATCCAAACCAAGTTTATGAGATTCATAATATTTATCAAATTAATTCATATTCTGAACATTATGAATACAGGTATTTCATTATTACCAAAAAATCAAACCACCTACTATTCAGCAAAAATATTCAATCTCTAAAACACATCAAAACTTTGTAATTAGGCACTACAGAACATCTTGAGATGTTCATCAAAGTCTCCTCTGGGAACTTTAAAATTATTGTGCATGGATTGTGGGACTCCTGTATATGACATGAAATTAAATATAAATTCAACTAGATAGAAATACTTGTCATTCAACCAGGATTTAAGCTAACACCTCCAACTTTACATCTGGTCCTTCATAATTGAGCTATTCAGAAAACTTTTATAAATTTCTCCCCTTTTAATCCCACATGTAGTGTCACGAGTTGAAATCCCAGTTGAAACTAAAATTTTTCTCTTTAATTATGTAAAAAACTGCCTACAGATGGCTTGGACAGTGTATATTAATTTACATATAATGATCATATTTCAATATAATCTTGTACATTGACTTACTTCTTCTGGTTCAAGTTCTGTGTTTGGTGGATGATCCTCACATTGAACAGCAAAATTGCAATTCATTATAATCGGATTTTCTGAAAAAGTGAATTACATTATTAATATACTAAAAAAAAAACTTCCATTTTTCGCTACATAAGATTTTTCTACAGCATGGTCTGGTTTCAGCTATGACACCATGGATTAAGTAATTTTATCATGAAATTTGGGCCATTATTGAACTGGTGCCCACCCAGCATCATGAGGAATTTGGGTAGCTACAATAGTTGCAGCTCCAGCTCAAGCATACAACTGGGGGAAGCCACATGCTGACCACATGTCACTCCTATCCTGGCTGGATGATTGTCCATCTCTATGATTAACATAAGTGGAGGGTGAGGCCAGTACCTGGCTGGTAGACCAATGACCATCTATTTCTGACTTGCCATGGAGTAGTAGACTACATAGTGACATGGAATGCATTCATTTTTACTTCTGATGCAACACACTGCTATTCTGTGCCACCAGTGAATATTCAATCAGAGAACAAGTGACTTTTAGTGCCATGTTGAGCAATGTGATAACACTTGTTCTCGCTAGAGCCAATTGCCAACATATTTGCTCACATATAAGGGTATTCTAACCCAAGAGCCCAATTATATTAGTAGGCAAGTTAGGCGAGAAAATGGGCAAGTTTGTGTAAGTTTCAGCAAGTTAGGGTGAGAAAATGAGCAAGTTACTACACCAGATTGGTTTAGCATTCACTTGTTTGTTAGTGGGTTTTTTTGATAAGTTTGCTACACTACCTGAGCAATGACTAATACACATTTTACATTTCAAATATGCAGATTTTAGATTAGTTAGAGCTCAGTTGTCCCTTTATTATAAAAGAAAATTTTCACATTTGTTTTGGGAATAAATCAACTTACTATATATTTCTCTCACATAATTATTCACATATTGCAACAATAAACTGTGCGTGTTTCCTTTTTTTATTTTAATTTATGTTGGCGGCATAGAATCTCCTAACACACGAACACTTAAACGTATACTCCTCTCCGTATACAACACAACTATGCATCATCTGTGTAACATGGTACTGCTGAAGTGATGTTTAATGATATATCAGATTGTTCTCTTCACTCCCTTTGAATCTTACATGATAAAAGAGAGGATTAATATTTCCTCTATTTGTAAACAACTCAAGATAACTGTAATTTTAAATATCTATAAAGCTAAATATACTGTCGCAGATAAAAACACATTATTATTAAATGGGAATGAACATTTAACAACAAACAACAGAAATTTTTAAGTGATGGAACCCAAATACCTGGGAACAGTAATTACAAACAGAAAAAAAATTAAACAGGCTCTCAATGCTGGAAACGCTTGCAAGGGAATCTTGTTATCCTCCTTCCACAAAGAAATAAAAAAAATCATGGCACAACAGCCCTAAATGGACCTTTGCCCACCAATTGGCTATTGACCTTACATTCTCAGTGCTATTTTCAGAGGTGAAAATCATGTAACCATTATATGAGTGGCATATGATCTGCATGTCAAGTAACTTAGCCGTTATAGCTGGATTTCTTAATCTGCAGCCATTTCTTATTTTGGATACCAAAATTCCTCATGACGCTGGGTTGACACCATCCCATATAGATGAGAAAATTTTTTTCCACCGTGCCGAAATCACATTTCTGGTACCTAAAACTACTTAACACGACGCAACTACTACATCATCGTTTCTTCCCTCTTCAGTGATCTTATAGAACAGTGCCAAATTCCTATCTTTGTTGTCCTCTCTCCTACGTACCTCTCCCTTCCTTCTTTATGCACTGCGTGTTACTGCGCATCTTCCCCTTGCTAGTGAAGTCCTCAAATAAGCTGTGCACGTGAATATCAGTGTCATCATCTATTTTGACTTCATTGGAGTCAAAAGTAGCTCGAAGGAGCTATTTGGTTTAATCAGTCCCATAAGCCAGGGTAGGGCCACCAGGACCGTGTACCCTAGCCCTTGGCTGGACTGAATTGAGTGTTTGTATGTATGTATGTATGTTTATTATTATTGTTATTGATTTTTCTTTTGATGACCAATTAATATTTCTTTCATAACTCATCTTTCAATGGTCAAGAAAATACTCTTTTGTTATATTATTTGTATTTCACTAATCTGTCTTATGACTCTAATTAAAGTTACATTATTTTTTGTTAACTTATGTTTACTAATTGCGTAGCTAGTCATGTTAGGTATTGATATAAATTCCAAAGCTTTCTCAAGCCAATTTAATCCCCTTTTCCCTTCTAGCTTCCACGATTATAATACTGCTTAGCATACAGTACTATACATTTAATAATTTACTAAGGAAAGGTGGATTAATCCTTGCCTTCTATGGGCCCAGGCAAAGGTATGTTGATTTAGGCACTCAATACTTTCAAACTCAAGGTAATTATGAAAAGATTGGTACAATCACACACGCACACGCGAGTGGTTTCAATAAATGTTAGCAGAATGCAGGGTGCACCACTATCAGACTCGAACTAGTGAATGTTCTATACGAGACATGATGCCTTACGTCACTTGGCTATGGCACAGGACATTCTAAAGAAAGGTAAAACAATAAATATATAAAATGATGATGATTCAATTTTATACTATTATATATGTATGGGTCCACTGCTGTGGTCTCAAGGTAGCGTGCTGCCTTGTCACGCAGCGGGCCCGGGTTCGATCCCCGGTCGGGGCAGTTTTTCTGGGTGAGGATTTTATCGGGGTTTTTCCTCACCTGTAAGACAAATGTCAGGAAAACTTTAAGGCCCAAACGGTCCCCGAAATCATATGGCCATCATCCTTATCATTATCATCCTTACCATTATCATCATCATCCTTCACCGATGTGGAAAGCAACGGGAAGCTACCACACCTACACAATTCCCCAGTAAAGCTGCAAGCATAGCATGAAAATGCTATGATTGCAGTGAAGGACCTGCCTTCGGGCAGAATTACTATGGATATATGTATGGATGCAAAATGTGATCTCACTACGGTATAAGCTAACTTAACATGTAGTAGTTAATAATGTAGTAGTGTGAATGTTAATTACTGACGTAAAGTGTTCTAAATAACATGTAACTGATGATATAGTACCAGAATATATTGGTATATGTTTCAATAGAAATATCAATAACAAGTGAATTATTTAAGTTCAATTTGGCTCAAATTTAGATTACCTCCCACTTGATTTTCCATACTACATTCTTGTAGCGCTAGTCTTCTTTCATCTTCACTTACTTACTTACTCACTGGCACTATCGAACCCGTAGGTTCATGGCCGCACGGACATAAGCTCTCCATACATCCCTATCCTGAGCTAATGCTTTCCAATCATTCCCTGTATAATCTACTTCCCTCAAATCATAGTTAATGTTGTTCTCCCACCTCATTCTTGGTCTACCAACTGGGCGTTTTCCTTCTGGCTTTCCTACAAGAAGTTTCCATGCACGTCTTTCATTCCCCATACGCGCAACATGTCCTGCCCATCGCAGTCTACGGGACTTAACTGTTCTTATTATATCTGGCTTCCTATAAAGACCGTGTAGTTCATTGTTAAGTAGTCTTCTCCGTTCACCTGTCTGTTCATCTCTCTTTGGTCCAAAAATTTTCCTAAGAACTTTATTCTCAAATACTCGTAATCTCCTTTCCTCCCTTAAAGTAAGAGTCCATGTTTCGCACCCATATAATATAACTGGAAGAATTATAGTTTTATATATTTTCAGCTTAACGTTTTTTGAAAGGAGTTGGGACATCAAAAGTCTCTGCAATGCATAATAGCATGCATTTCCAGAATTGAGCCTATGTTTAATTTCTTTGTGCATCTCATTCCTATTTGTGATTATTGTTCCTAGGTATTTCAATTCAGCCAATTCCTCAAAATTTCCCTCATTTGTCATTAGCTGTCCATTTCCATTATATAATGTATTTCTACGTGTGACCATATTTTTAGTTTTACTGATATTTACTTCCAGTCCTAATTTCTTAGTGTTACTCAATAGTGTGTGCGTGTTGGCCTTTAGTATTTCCTCGCTATCGGCCAGTAGTACTACATCATCAGCATAAACTAACAGCTTATTAATACCATTCAGTTGTAAGCCTTCCTCATTCTCTAAAGATTTAATGGCATGCTCTAGTACAAAATTAAATAGTAGAGGAGATAGTGCATCTCCTTGCTTCAACCCATTCTGGATTTCAAAAGTGTCTGAAAACTGTTTGCCTACACGCACCCTACTCGTTGAGCCATTTAGACACATTCGTATAAGTCTAACTAACTTTTTAGGAATTCCGAACTCCAGCAGGATACTATATAACTTCTCCCTCTTAATTGAATCATATGCTTTTTTGAAGTCCACATATAGTTGATGTGCAGTACCATTATATTCCCATTTCTTTTCTAAAATCTGTCTTATACTAAAAATCTGATCTGTTGTAGACCTGTTTCTTCTAAATGCACATTGATGATCTCCTAGAATGTCATCAATATAGGGAGTAAGTCTGCTTACTAATATATTTGTTAGAATTTTGTATGAAGTTGAAAGTAATGAGATGCCCCTGTAGTTGTTGCAATCAGTTTTATCTCCTTTCTTATAAATTGGTATGATAATTGACTCCTTCCATTCATCTGGAAGAGCTTCTTTTTCCCAAATCATACTAAGCAAACAGCGTATCTTGTCCATCAATTTTTCTCCCCCTGATTTTATCAGTTCTGCTGGGATCTCATCTGAACCTGATGCTTTATACATCTTCAATTTTTCAATTGCCATTTCAACCTCTAATGCACTTGGCTCTGCGACTAACATTTCTGCTGTCTGTAACTTATCCTCCTCAATGTCCTGTTCTGTTTGTACATTTAATAGCTGATTAAAATAACTTTTCCATCTATTTAATATACTCTTGGAATCTGCAATCATATCCCCATTTTCATTCCGAATTATGTTTGTTCTAGCCTGAAACCCTTTCTTCTCTATACTAATTCCCTGATATAATTCTCTAATGTTCCTATTTTTTGCATTCATTTCAAGATCATTAATCTTCTCTCTCAAATATTCCCTCTTTTTACTCTTTAGTAACTTGGTGGTTTCCCGTCTAACACTACCCAATTGCTCTAAATTTACTTCATTTGGCTCGTGTAACCATTTCATTTTTGCTAGCTTTCTTTTCTTTACAATGTCGGCACATTCCTCATCAAACCATTTCTTGTTTTGCCTCTTTTTTAAACAACCAATGCTTTCTGATGCTGACAATTTAATAGTATCTCTCATAGCCTCCCATTCTTTATTTATATCAGTTTCTTCTTCGTTTGCCACATTGTCATCTGAAGATTCCAGTATTTCAAATCTATTAGCAATTTTGATTTGGTATTCTTGCCGCATTTCATCATTTTTCAAGTTTTTTAATTCATATTTTACAGAATCATCTTCACTAAATTTCACATTATTTTAAACATTTAGCAATGATACTTAAAACATTATTTTACAATTATTAAATATTTATCTATGTACACAATGATTTCTTCAAAGTTCTGCAGAATCATTGTGCACATGCAAGAATGTTTAAAGAAACTTCCACTAGATGGTGGAGATATCCATGAAATCGGAATGACCAACATTAAAAAATATATTTTATGAAATGGATGTTCACTCATTGTATTTTGTCAGGTTCCAATGGGACAAGTTAGTGTTCATCAGATTAGTTTATTTCATTAAATAATATGCATGTAGTTTATTTTCTTAGGTTAGAAAGGGGAAAGTTAGCGTACATCCATTTCTAATAAATATTTAGTATTTCATTGCAAAGTGTTGGTCATATCAATTTCACAGCTACATGGTTCCATCTAGGTGACAATTCTATAAACTATTTGTAGGAGTTCACAGGTATGTGGTTCCTCCTGGCATCAACTCTGTAAACATTTGCACATGCGCACTGTTACAGAAGTATAGGATTTAGAAAATTTATAGTGGAAATCAAATTAAAGTTTTTCCCCAGAATATATCAATAAATATTTCAATAAAAAATCAATAACAATTGAATTAATTAAGTTTAATTTTGGTCGGTTAAGGTTTTAAAATGTATTGTTCATGAAAAATGTCCATCAATTAAAACTATAAGATCACTCAGGAACAAGTTTTCAACTGCTAACTCAAAAAATATTTCTCAAGTTCTACAAAATAGAGATAAAGTGTACTCTTTGTCTCATACGAATTCTTCTAAGTTCTACAGAATCGCAGTACACATGCGCGAGTTGCTATAATGATTAATGTAGTTTCTAGTAGATAGCTCTGAAGTCAGTGTTACCAACTTTCGAAATAAATTCCCAAATGCTAAAAAAATGGACAAACTAAGTTCACATTTCCTAACCTAACAAGACAAATTACATGCATATTATTTAGTAAGCTATAAACTAATTTTATGTACACTACCTTGTCCCATCGGAATCTAACAAAATTAAGTTAATTTCTTGAAATATGGTTTGGAAATATTTGTGAATGTTGGTAACACCGATTTGAGAGCCAGCTAAGCATTTGTGTGTCTGTAGAATTTGATTTACAATATTCACGTACTTATATAAATATTTTCAATAATTAAAAATCATAAGGAATGTTTATAAAATCTTCCAAAATAGTATGAAACATGTTAAAAAGTGTATAGTGCAACAGTAGCATAAGGGGATGTTGTATGGAAAATTGTTTGAGACAAACAGTGAACCTCAGCCCAAAATAGTACTAAACACATGCAGGCTTGTGAAGTTAATGTACACTAACTTACTGTTCACATGCTAATGAAATAAAATACATATTATTCAATAAGCTAGAAATTCATCTGTTATACACTACTTGCCTATTCCTAAAGTAAAGTAAGTAAAGTAAAGTGATCCCACAACAGCCCCGGAGGCCCTTGGGGTAGTAGGAGGTTAAGGCTCCCACTTTTTCTAGACAATCGGCACTTTATGTCAGCCCTGCATGACGGCCTCCTTTACCCCCAGAACAAGCGTCTGGTACTCATTTCCGTTAGAGGCTGAGTCGACCCCAGGGCCATAGTGCCGCCAGAGGGTTTGGGTCAGTTTAAAAATCCTGACCCCAACGGGACTTGAACCCTCGACCCTCCGGCTTGTAGCTCAGTGCCTTAACCACTACGCTACGGCGTGCCCCCCTTGCCTATTCCTAAACTAAGAAAATTAAAAAAAAGGAATACATATTGAAATTTGTTTCTGATCCATTGCATTCTTTAAAACGTGTTGTGGAATTGATTGCTAAGGTTGGTTATATCAGTTTCATAAATAATGTGCATACAATACATGTAGTGGCTTTAAAAAAATGGGCTCAGGTCCATTATTTGGCAGACACAATTCTACACTTACATTCTTATGCCACTGATACACTAAACACTTGTAAACACGTTTTGTATTATTTTAAAGATTTTGGAACCATTTTATAAACATTTCTTATGATTTTTAAATATTTATAAATTGCACGAAATTTGTGCATCAGGTTCTACAGATGTGGAAATGCTTCATGTAACATCCATTAAGTAGCTCTCAAATCGGAGTTACCAACATTTGAAAATCATTTCAAACCATGTTTAGTGTTAGTGTAGGTAAAATTAGTTTATAGTTTATTAAATAATACGCATGTAAATTGTTTTGTTAGGTTAGAAAATGGGAAGTTGATTTATGTCCATTTTTTTTTGGCATTTGGGAATAAATAATATGCATGTAAATTGTTTTGTTAGGTTAGAAAATGGCAAGTTAGTTTATGTCCATTTTTTTAGCATTTGGGAATTTATTCCCAAAGTTGGTAACACTGACTGCAGAGCCATCTACCGGAAGCTACATTAACCATTACAGCAACTCGCGCATGCACACTGCAATTCTGAGGAACGTAGAAGAATCCATGTCCGCCAAATACTGGACTTTTTCCAATGTTTGGGTGACTTAACGAAAACATTTTACATATTTAATTATTGGCCTCAACTATCAATTAGTTCTCACTATGCTACACCATGCAATACTCATGTCACTGTTGCACTATTTATTTTACTGTTTCAACTTATATTTCCTACTATTTTAACATTTTCTAATGATTTGTAAAAGATTGTTGACATAACTTTAGATTAATTTCCTCTTGATTTTGCATTCTATATTATTGTAATATTGTTGCTCTTTACTAACATTTCATACTATTTTAAATGTTTTGTGATTCTTATAACTTTTTTTACATTTATTAAATATTTACTCATGTACGTTTTTTCAAAGCTCTAAAGAATTGCAGCACGCATTGAGTAATGTACAAATGCTTAACGCAACTTCCACTAGATTGCAGTGAAATCGGTGTTAGGAACATTCGTAATTTATTCCACACCATATTTCAACAAAATAACTTTATTTTGTTAGATTCCGAAGGGAGAATTAAATGTACTTCAGATGAGTATACACTTCATTAAATAATATGCATGTAATTTATTTTGTTAGGTTAGGAAGGGGGGAAATCTGTACACATCTATTTGTAATAAACGTTTGGGAATTTATTATGAATGTTGGTCATATCGATTTTACAGCTTTATGATTCCATCTAGTGACAACTCTATAACTTTTGGTATGACTTTACAGATATTTGGTTCTACCTAGTGTCAACTCTATAATCATTTGCACGTATGCACTATTCTGTAGGCTTAGAAAAATTAATTGTAGAAATCAAACTACACTTTTTTCCAGAATTTTTACAATTGTTAAGTATTTAATGTCTAACAGATCTGTGCCCCTATCAGATATGCAAATTAAGCCTATTTCCTTTTCTGCCTTGGCATATCATTTGCCTCCCTACATTCCTAACTCACTTGCACTCCAGTGTTGTCAACTGGACTCCAAGCTTGTATTATTCAAAATTCATGAGCCATGACACTGAGGGAAGTTAGGCAACAACCTTACTCGATAAGTTACTGTGGTTGCTGTTTGACGTAGTGGGAGGGGATTGCAGTGAAATGGTGTAATAATGTGTACTTTTCTAAGAACGACGATAGCGCTATAGGGGCACAGATCCGTTGGTTTGAGTATATTTATGTACGCAAACCTTTCAAATATTTCTACATAAGTGTAAGAGCACATCCTTGTCAACAGATGGCAGTAAGGTCTGACCAACCTTCATAATAAGAAATTGCACTACTTTTTTAATTTGTTACGTTAGGAAGGCATAAGTTAGTATGGACCGAATTATAGTTTATTGAACTGGATAAAGTTTTCAACAAGGGTCGCGAATGCTTTTTTGTAAGTGCGAAGGAGATACCACGGGCATATATTGATAATGGCATCAGCCTTTTTTTTTTTCCATTCATTACTATCTCATACACTGGTGTGTATATAGAATTGCTTTTTGTCCATGTCACTGTGTTTATTTAGGCTGAAGTTCCTATTAGGTCATGAAATATTTTCTCTTTTTCGAAAAGTTTATATATTTCCTTGAAATCCGCTTAGGCAAAAATAAAACTCGTGACTGGAAGAAATATAAAACGATCATTAAAGGACACGGAACGTGCACAGAAATTCATATCGTACAGAATAATAAAACTGGAAGACGTAAACAAACGTTATACGATATATTACCATACCTTATGAATGAGGCTTCAACTTGAAAACCAAAATGGATCCAACACAAGCCTGTAAGAGCGACAAGTGACCAACATGCCGTAATTTATATAGAAACATTCGCTGGACATAAGCTAAATTTAAATTAACAAAGTTTAATAATGTTTAAAGTACTATTTTCCCCCTCTAATGCTCTTATTCAATCTGCGAACACTACGATCAATAACAAAGTACAATGGAATGTGAGGGGCGTCTAGAACTAGCTATGGCTAGAACTAGAAATAGCTATGTTGGCAACGACCGGTCATGCAAAGTAAACTTTTTACGATCAATCAATACCGGTCCCCGTGACTCAATCGCTTGAAAATTAACCTAACCGTCAAACAATTAACAATGGAAAGCATCAGGGATTAGATAATAATCCCTGGGAAAGCATAACACAATAATATTTTTTATTTCATTCTTACTCCGCAAAAAAAAAGTACAAAGATATTTGCAACATTTCAAATGTTTTTAATAACATGTTAACATTAATTCCATCAATAAGTCGAATCTGTTTAGAAAGGAAGAAAATCACACACGTATATCAAATCAATTCATACATTTTATAACTAATTGACTTACTGGCACTAAAGAACTCGGAGGTAGACTACCGCGTGGACAAAAAACTCTTCATACATGCCTGTTTTGATTTTTTTTAAATATTCCATTATATACCCTTAAAATCATGGTTAACGTCATTCTCCCACTTCATTTTTGGAGCTTTCCCTCTGGATTTCTTACAAAGGAATCCACATGCCCTTTTCTCATTCCTAATATGTGCACAAGTCCTTTCCATGACAGTCAATAAGACTTGACTCTCATTATATCTAGATGTTCATAAAGTAATCTCAATTAAACTGTCTGTTCTTCCCTTTTTGGACGAGAACTTTTTCTAAGAACATCATTCTCAAATATTTGATATATTCTCCCTTAGAGTCTGTGTTACACAACCATACATTAGAACTGTGAGAATAACAGTTTTATATTTTTATTTTAACGTTTACTTGGAGAAGTTGTGATGACAGGAGTCCTTGAAACGCATAAGAGCATGACTCTCAATAATAATTATTGAATAATATAATTCAATTATTGGATTTATATTTAATTTCCTTCGGCACCATCTTCCTACCAGTAATTGAGGCATTGACATGGGAAAGGTCGTAACTGCCAAAAATTTGAATGTTTAGGTTTTGCAATGAGAAGGTGGTAAATGGCCATGCTAATGGCACAGAGAAGGTAGTGTGTAGACATGTAATAAAATGAATATGCAAACATAGTCGCTAAATGGTATAAGTTGTATGTACACAGCTGTTGGCATAGATTTAGAACGTGTCTTGCTATCGATAGTGCTTATGTTTGTTTTCATTGTTGTGATAGAGATCTGTGTTTATCATTGATTATGCCTCAAAAGCCCCTTCCATTTAGAATGGTTAGTTGAATTAATTGATTGATACTTTACTGTTTCTTGTGTGTTTCTAGGCAACAAGTAAGTGCCTTTACAAGTGTCGTGAATTCACTGAAGATACTATAAGAAAAGTGCACACAGATTTTTGGAAGCAGACAGCTGATGTGCAAGGTACCTTTCTGCATGAGCCTAATTAACATCGTGAATATTCAGAGAAGACGCGATAGTCCAGCATCAAGTAGGAGGCATGTTTCTGTCAGTTATTGCTTACCCGCCGAGAGTGGTAATGTACAAGTATGCAGTAGATTTTTTAAAACTATGTTGGTGTTATCAGACAAATGTGATCAGACTCGAATACAGAAGAAAAGGCGGGGGCAAAAATAATCCTAATTCACATGTTCACAAGACAAAATATACTGAGGTTAATAAAGAACTTATCAAGTCTCATATAATGTCGTTTCCCATAGAAGAAAGTCACTATTCGCTGTATAAATGAACAAAATGTTACCTCAGCCCTTTCGTCTTTTCTGCAGAATGTGACAAGTTTTTGAACACAACTCCTACCAAAATTAGCTCCCTCAGCTGGATTAGACTCACAAGAGCTGATTTCCTCTAATAAAAAAACAGGATTTTTATGAGAGGACAGTCATAAACGTCATTCACTGATTTGCAGTGCTTGCAACGCCTTGAAAGAAGACCAGTCATCCCTGATGCCAAAAAGAGAGATTTGTCATCAGTGTTGGACTTCTTTGGTGCAAAGTATCATGCAGTTTACCGGAAATTTTGTGCATAATGTATAAATAACATTAATTCCGAGTTTGTCTAGGGAGTGATTTTTATGTTGTATTTTAAGAAAGTAGTATTTCATGGACAAACCTGTACCAGACTTCGATAATGTCATATGTACACTGGGATGAGTGTATGCCTTCCATTTAAAGCAGTTTTTGTATTAATGTTGGTGAAAACGTATTCATAAATCTGTTTCTTACTTCCCCTGAAAAATTTTGTTTTTGGGAGTTACGACCTTTCCCATGTCAACACCTCAATTATTGTTCTTAGATACTTGAATTCAGCCATTTCTTTAAAAAATCCCCATGAGGTTGAATTATGACAAGTTGTACATTTGATTTGTCCATCGCTGTGGTCTAGTGGTATCGTCGCTACTCGTATGCAGCGGGCCTGTCCTCGATCCTTGGATGGGACAAGTTTCTTGGGTGATGATTTTCTTCCGTGATTTTTCTTACCTGTAAGACAAATGTCAGAAAACTATAAGGCCCAAACGGTCCCCATCATTATCCTCATTATCATATTCCTCACGTTTAGTACGAATGTGTGTGAATGGCGTGTTTTGTGTTATGTTGTGTAATTTCGGAGGAGGTTTTGACATTAAGCTCGTCACTAAATTCAGGCAGACCCTCCAGGTTCTTTTGTGGTCAAATAAGTATGAGCGTGATCCTCTCGCGACAGGTAAATAATTCTATCAAAATTAAAAATTCCCGATTGAGTCTACCAAAACTATAGACTTCGTGTTTTCACGAAAAAATTAAAATTTTAAATTTTGAAAACTGCAGACATAAAGTCTATAGGATGTGTCCGGGATTTCTTATGTAAAAATCCGGTCTAAATCCAAAATCTCCTGAATGAGTATTTCAAGGCTATAGTTTTGGTGCTTTCACCAAAAAAGTCAAAATTCCAAATTGCAAAAACTGCTAAAATTTAGTCCGGAGTGTATGCACGGGATTTCTAATGAAAAAAATCCGATCTAAATCCAAAACTTCCCGATTGAGTATTAGAGGGCTTTGGTGTTTTTGACCAATAATGTCAAAATTTTCGAAATTGTAAAAGCTGCAAAAAATGTAATCTAGATGATGTGTCCGTGAAGTTAATGCAAAAAAAAAAATCCAGTCTAAATCCAAAATTTCTCGATTGTGTATTCCTAGGCTAAGTCTTGGTGTTTAACACAAAATGTCAACATTTCTTAAATTTCTAAAACTGCAAAAAATATGTCTGTAAGGTGTGTCCGAGAATTCGCATGTAAAAAATTAGGTCTAGAACAAAATTTTCTGACTGATTATTCCAAAGAATATAATTTTGATGTTTTCACCAAAAATGTATTTTTTTCTTCAATTTTTAAAATTTCAGTATTTAAGATTGGAGGTTGAATCTGCTATTTCTAAAGCAAAAATGTGGAAATTTCCGAAATTTTGTGATTTCGAGGAATTAAATTTAGAGAGCGTATCCGGGATTTCTAAGGCAAAAAAATGCGATATAAATAAAAATATCCCGATTGAGAAATCCAAGGATATAGTTTTGGTGTTTTCAACAAAAATTTCATGTAATTTTGAAAACTGCAAACATCAAATCGAGAGGGACTGGTCGGTATTTCTAATCTAAAAAATCCAGTCTAGATGTAAAATTTCCTGATCAAATATTGGTGTTTTCACCAAAAATGTCAAAATTTAACAGCAAAAATTAAATCCAGAATATATATCCAGGATTTCAAATGCAAAAAAAAAAAATCCTGTCTAAATCCAAAATTTACCGACCGAGAATTCCAAGGAAATAGATTCGGTTTTTTTGACAAAAAATGAAAAATGTACGAAATTGTAAAAACTTCAAATATTTTGTCTAGAGGAGAAGGTGTGTCGGGATTTTCTAAAGCAAAAAGTCCGGCCCAAATTACCCAATCGAGTGAGTATTCCTATCATTGTCTTGGTGTATTTGACCAAAAATGTCGAAATTTTCTAAATTGTAAAAATTGCTCAATTTTATTCTAGGTGTGTACGAGATTTCTGATGCAAAAAATTCGGTCATGCCCACAATTTTTCGATTGAGTATTCCAATCTCTATAGTTTTGGCGTTTTTTGTAAAAAAAAAATGAAAATTTTCGAAATCGTAAAAACTGCAAAAATTTAATCTAGTTGGTGCATCTGGGATTTTTAATGCAAAAAAATCCAATATACAATCAAAATTTATCGATTGAGTACTCCTAGCCTATAGACTTGTTTTCACATAAATGTCAAAGTTTTCCAAATTATAAAAAAACTGTAAAAATCAGGTCTCGAGGGTGTATCCATTGCAGATAATCGGTCTGAATCCAAAATTTCCTGAATATTCCAAGGCTATAGTCTCTGTGGGCGTTTTCATAAAAAATGTCAGGATTATCGAAATTTTGAAAAATGCAAAAAAATAAGTCTAAAGGATGTGTCCGTAATTTCTAATGAAAAAATGTCAAATTTTCCGAAATTTTGTGAAGAAGAAGAACTAGATCCAGAGAGCGTGTCAGGGATTTCTAATGCATAAAATCCGGTCTTAATCCCAAATTTCCAGATTGAAAATCCCACCCATATATATTTGATGTTTTCACAACGAAGTCAACATTTTTTAAAGCTGCAAAACATTAAGCCTAAAGAGGGTGTGTCCGGGAATTCTAGTGCAAAAAATCCGGTCTAGATGCAGATCGTGTTTTCGGCAAAGATGTTAAATGTTCGACATTTTGAAAACTGTATCAATTAATACTAATGGGTATGACTCGGTGCAAAAAATCCGCTTTAAATCCAAAATTACGCGATTGAGTATTCCAAGGCTAAAGTCCTAATTTTATCACAAATTTTAGAAACTTTTAAATTGCAAAAAAAAAAATTAAGTCTGGAAGGTGTGTCCGGGATTTATAACGCAAAAAAGAAAGAAAGAAAAAACAGACTAATTCCAGAATTTATTGACCGAGAATTCCAAGGATACAGCCTTTTTTACCAAATATGTTGACATTTTCGAAATTGAAAAAAAACTGCCAAAAAAATACTCTAAATTATGTGTCCGGCATTTTATAAAGATGTTTAATCTGGTCAAAATCCAAAATTTCCAGACCGAATATTCCAAGTGGTTTTGACCAAAAATGTCGAAAATTTCAAAATTGTCAAAAATGCAAAAATGTAATCTACAGAGTGTGTCGTGAATTTCTAATGTAAATCCAAACTTTCTCGGTTGAGTACTCCCGAGGTATTTCACGAAAAATTCAACATTTTCGAAACTTCGTAAACTGCAAATATCAAGTCTAGGGTATATGTTGGAATTTCTTATGCAAAAAAATTCGGCCTAAATCCAAAATTTCCTCACAAAGAAGTGTATTCACCATAAATATCAAAATTTTGAAATCTGCAAAAATTAAGTCTGGAGGGTGTGTGCGGGATTTCTAATGTAAAAATCCTGTGTAAATGCAAAATTTCCCGATTGAGTATTCCAAGGCCATACATGGTCTTTGTGTTTTACCAGAGATGTTAATTATCCGAATTTTCTAAAACTGTAAAACAATACTAGTGGGTATGTCTGGGATTTCGGCTCGACTGCACTTCTATTAGCGCTTGATTTTTCAGTTATATTGTTGTAAACTATAGCTCTTCTTCTGTGTTTATTAACATTATTCAATATTTTAAACTTTTTCAAACAATTTTTATAACATTATTAGACAATTTTGAAGTATTTACTTAAATATGCAAATCACAATATTATGACACTGTTAGACAATATTGTGATGCCGCCATTTTCTCCACAGAGCATATTACTTAGTTTATTATTTTTCTATCGCTGGTTGGATCAGCGTTAGGGAGTGATAAGTAAGTGTACACCCAGAGATATGTACACCCATTTTTAATAAACGTTTGGCAATTTTAACCCATTGGAGACACGTTTAAAGCGCCTAGCATGTTCACTGGGAACCCATTTAAATCTCCTCACCGCTACTCCGGCTGCGCTGGACTTTAAATCAGAATACAAAATACACATACTGTGTTCTATCACTTATGTTTTCAGATATTTTGTTTACCCCTGAATTTCTTTTAGTATCTTGTACTTTTACGAATAGCAAAGGAATGTGGCCTACCTGCTACCCTCTGTTGTGCATTGTAAACCGTTATGTTTTGTTATTTTCAAGGCTGTGAAAGTTGACAAACATTTCAAAAACCATCTTTTTGTAACAGTTCTCGGACATTGCCTTGAAAGTAAACACAAATCATATGTTCAAACAAGACCGAAAAAAAATAACTAACGCAATATAATACTGGGGGCATTCAGTAGCCAAAGCGCTGCAAAAGCGCTTTATCTGCAGCATACCATTCAGAGGGCAATAAAGCGCTCTAGCGGACTTGCAGCTACTGCAGCGAAGTAAAAGTAGGCTGCAGACAGAAAAAACCGCTGCATCCATTGTGATTGGCCGGTTCATTCAGTTTAAACATGGCGTCTTTGTCCATAAACAATTTATATTTTATGTACAAATTTTTGTGTTATTTATGTCTGGACATTAATATATGAGTTATTCGAGGTGGCTAACCGTTTTAGACGAACATAAGTGATATATTAAGTAAAACTAAAGACAGTGATAATTTTAAGATTATTATCAAGATCAAGAATTTACGATTATAACCTCTTTTCATGCAAATCATTGTGTTATTGACGAGTGAATGTTTTTATTATGAAAATTGTTATCCGCAGATGATTCATTCGCTAATACCTGGTGCCAAGTTTTATAATTTTTGTTTTCAAGATATATGAAATAAATTAGAATAGTATGATTGTGTTCATGGAGTCATTTCTGGAAGTGCTACAGTGGTTGTCGAACCAATTTTCTCTACAGATAAAACGAACATTTGTACTATTCTTTAAATGTGCAACACAATAAGAAATTTGTGTAATGGACAAAGAGATGAACTGTGTATCTTATGTTTGTAATCTTTTCTGAATAAAGAGCTTTGTGAAGTATCAGCCATAACTTGAATTCAAATATTACAATATTCTAGTTTTCTTATCTAAATTTGACCAGTGAAGATACAAATACTCAGTATGATGTGCATGAATAAAATTAAATTACAGCTAGAGTTGGTTAATGTATTAACAGAAAATTTTGCACTCAGCATGGGATTTTAATCACAGCTGATCCATTATTATTTAATCTCCAACTTTATATACTATGTCCTATCATTGAGATACTGAGAGCCGTTACTTGAACCAGGTATGAATAATTTTCACATTAATTCCCAATTTATCATAAAATGAAATGTGGTGTTATATCTTTTAATTCAAATGCATGTAGTCTCTCGTATGGGATATTGCTATTCACTGTATATTACCATTAATCTTGGTGGTAAATGTTTTTCATGTATTATAAATAATTCAGTGATATACTATTTAGTGTAGCACTTAACTTTACTAAGAAAGTGGCATTGCTAATGTTAGAATTATATTAAATAATGTCTTTAAGTATGGTGAGTGAGAGGTTATCTATAATTAACTGCTGTTATGACAGAATTTCACATACATGGTTGGAATTACATATAATGTTTTGGTTTTATTTTAGCCATAAATATTATGGTAGTTACTCTTATAAGTAATTAATATTATCAGATGATGCAAAAAAATTAATTATTAAGAAAACTATTTAAATTATTATAAATTAATATTCTTCTTTGTTTTCATTCCTATTCCTTGACAAATTTAAAATAAAGATGAAGTATGTTTGAGGTTGAAAAAATACAATGATGCCTTCCTTTATACAATTGTTTGGTTGCTGTACTTAGGTCATGTCTTGCACCACATACATTAATTTTGCACATATGCCTGTACTTCCTGCATTTTCTAGTGTAACCCCTATTCCTCATAGATTTAAATATAGACCTAAAAGTGTCAAATATTATGTAAGAAATCACATGAATAAAAGGCTGAACAATTGAATAAAATTTACCCTACAGCCCACCTGGCAATACTTTTAGTGTGGTTATTAAATATATGTGTTATGTGATGATGAAGGAGCAATATATGCATCACATAGGGAATTCACAGGAGTGATGTTTAAATATAATAAAATAATATCAAGTTGTGTCCAAATCAGGGTCAGATCAAGTGATTAGATTAAGCCCCTATATTTATAGAGGTCTGTAATTAACCAGGGTGCAGGCTGACTACATCTGAAATGGATGTTATGAAAATGGGGAAAGGTGGAATAAAATTGTGGTAGGGGAAAATGGGAGAAACCCTGAAAGAACATGCCATAGATCCGTTTCCTCCACTACAAAATCTACTTATAATGACCGAGACTAACCAAGTTAAAAAAAGCTACTCTTACTAAAACACAAATTAATATGATTAAACTAATAATAAACATTATAAATAAGGTTCTCGAGAAGCCAGCGGTGAGAGGCGAGCGTCTAATCGCTTGCGTCACGGAGCCGCCTGATATATTAATGATTAAAAAAATACCAATTTTCTCGTTATAATAATATTTTATTTTAAACGATCTATTCGTCGATTTTATAAATTACATACATTAAAATAAATCGTAAAATCTGTATAACCCTATTAGCATTATGATTAATTTCAATAGCATCGCGTAGTAATATGAGTAATGAGCCAATGAACAAATTTAAATTTGGCGGTATAGCTGCATGCAGCGGTCCATTCAACAAACTCCTTAAATTTCCGCTGCAAATGGCAGCCATTTTTGCTAAAGCGCTAGAGCGCTTTATTGGCAGCTGAATGCGCCCACTGTACATGACGCCGTAGCGTAGTGGTTAAGGCACTGAGCTACAAGCCGGAGGGTCGAGGGTTCAAGTCCCGTTCGGGTCAAGATTTTTAAACTGACCCAAACCCTCTGGCGGCACTATGGCTCTGGGGTCGACTCAGCCTCTAACGGAAATGAGTACCAGACGCTTGTTCTGGGGTAAAGGCGGCCGTCACGCAGGGCTGACAACCCGGCTGACATAAAAAGTGCCGATTGTCTAGAAAAAGTGGGAGCCTTAACCTCCTACTACCCCAAGGATCACTTTACTATTACTTTTACTTTTACATGATAAAAATAAATATAAATAAATATATGAAATATAAATAAGCATAGACCTATACATTATAAAATCAGGAAAAGTTCTTCGTATATTCTTTAATTATCTTAGTTATATATCGACCTGTAAATTATAAAATACTATAGATAAAAACTGGACGAAACTGACCTAATTTTTTTTTTTTATTTATTTATTAACAACATGCTCCATTACAGAGTAATACTACATGTTTGGAGTATTATTTTACAAACCAATTAAAATTTACTTAAAATACAGTTCTATGAGTACAATGTTATAATGCTGATAAATAATAATAATACTAACAATATTAACAATAATAATAGAAAAAATAATATTGAAATAATTAATAACATGATGCAGACTAATTACTAGGTATTAATGTAATGGATTTTACAGTTTAATAAATTGTTCTTAGAATATACTTATGTCAATAATTATAATTATGTGTACAAGTTTATGTAATTTCACTATTGCTTGTTTTTTTTATTTATTTATTTATTTTTATTTTTTTTTTTTTTTATTAGGGAATATCTATTGTATATATGAATTTATGAAAAGCATGAAGATGTTTATGTGTGAGATCTTTGTTAGTAGTTGGCCACTTTCCTCCACTTGCCGTTATTTCGCGAATCATGGTTCTCCTTTGTTTTTCCAGAATTCTGCACCTGTATATAAGATGTTCTGAAGTTTGGTCTTCCTCATCGCATGGACACTTTGCGTTATCTAGAATCTTGAATCTATGGAGATAAGACCTCGTTTTGCCGTGTCCTGTAACAAGTGCTGTAAACTCCGGAGAACTTGGTATCTGCATCTTCACTCTCTGGTCCACCCTCGGGAAGAACGTTCTGCAAACGCTTCCTTTGTTGGTGGTGTCCCACTGAATTTGCCAGCTGGCAAGACTTTTCTTTCGCTGTTCCGTCGTGATTGTTGTCATAGGGATTTTATTATACTCTATGATTAGGTCACTCTGCGCTGCTGCTTCCTTAGCTAGTTTATCAGCCATCTCGTTTCCTTCGATGCCGATGTGAGCCTTGACCCAGCCGAAGTGTATTGTCCAGTTTGCTATTGTGAGTTCTCGAAGTATTTGTCTGATTTTTTCAACCAATGGGCAATGTATGAGTTTGTTGTTTATTGAATATAGTGTCACTTTACTATCAGTGTAGATGGCTACAGTTTTGTTACTGTCGTTGCAAGCAGGTAGGAACTGTATATTTTCCAATGCTTTTAGGATGGCGATTTTTTCTGCTTGGTTGTTTGAGCAATGCTTCTCTAGTCTGTACTTATATTGTTTAATTAGAGTATTATCTCTGTAGATAGCTATTCCTGATCCTACTTTTTCTTCTATTTTGCTACCATCTGTATATATCTTATAGGAATATCTTATTTGTTCATTTGTTTCACTTACATTCATTTGCTCTGCCGGATGAGTCCAGTTCTTGATAGGAATTGGTAGTTCGCATTCATGTTGAAATTGAACATAGCCATGTTTGATCTTGTAGAGTTCCACCTTTTCATTAATTACATATTCTATAGGCAGGACACCAGCCATTACACAAGATGCTTCATACGAAAGTGTTCTGTAAGCTTTTGCAATCTTTATATTTATCAGTCTCTGTACTCTTTGCAGCTTGTTGAGGTTTTTTCTATTATGAATAGCTTCTTCCCAGACAGGCACCCCATACGTTAACATTGGAATCAGAGCTCCTTCGTAGATGGTTTTCAGAGATTTATATCCTAATCCCCAATACAGTTTCGCTGATCTGCTCAACATGTTTATTAGGGTAGTAGCTCTTTCAGATATAATTTCTACGTGTTTGCTGAATGATAACTTAGAATCAAAATATATGCCTAAGTACTTAATTCTGTCTACTACTTCGATAGGTTTGTTGTGTAAATAGATCTTTACTGCCCTGTTAATCTTCTTTCTTGTTATCACCATTGCTTTCGTTTTAGTGTCGTTGAACTCAATTTTGTTGTTTTTTGCCCATTTCTCTATTTTAGCAATGTCTCCGTTAGAATACATTTCCGCCTCAGCCAATGAATCTCCTTCCGTCAGCATTAAGACATCATCAGCAAAAGCAATAAGTTGGGTATGTCGCGTATATTTCAGATTGAGAAGTCCGTTATACATGATGTTCCAAAATCCTGGGCCGCAACATGATCCTTGTGGACATCCCTTCTGTAGTTCTCTGTCGACTTTTTGGCTGTTAATACAGAGTGTAGCTCTCCTATCTTTGAAGTAATCTTTGGCGAGGTAGAATAGATTTTTTGGGCATTGTGATTCTCTCAGGTTGTTAAGTATACTTGGCCACCAAGCTGCATCAAAGGCTCCTTTGACATCCATGCTAATGAATATCACACATTTCTTTTTCTTTAGGTTGTCTGTTGCAAATTCTTTGGCGGCCCAAGCAGCATCTATTGTGCTCTTCTGAGGACAGAATCCAAATTGATTGTTGTTGAGAAGGTTCTTGGAAAAGACATGATGGTATATTCTATCGATTAATAGTTTCTCTAGTAATTTACCACCGAAGTTTAGTAGACTTATAGGTCTGTATTTAGTCACTTCTGAGCTGCCTTCTTTTCCTGGTTTGATTATTGGGATTATGGTGGACCGTTTCCATTGTTTTGGAAAGATTCCTTTTCTTAAGCACTCATTGTATATCTCAGCGAAGAATTTAGGAAATAACCTGAAGACCCTAAGTATTATGTCACTGTTGAGTCCGTCTTCCCCGGGTGCCTTAGTTGGGTTGAATCTTTTTAGCGTAGTCTCTATCTCCGCCAGCGTGAAGTCATTGTCATCTGGTGTGTCCATTGGTTCGAACATCTTCATTCTTACTTCTTTATGATACCCTGTCTCACTATTTTCATTGTCCTCTGGTGTAAAATTGTCAATCATGTGAGTAATGGTGCTCGTGATATCCGTCGTGTATGTTCCATCAGGAGTCTGAAGTGTTGACAATGTAGATTTATTTCGTAGTTTGCCAGCTGCTAGTCTATATACAGCGTTCCATGGGTTTGATTCTGACTGTGAGCAGAATAGTTTCCACGACTTTGTCTTTTCTTCTCTTATTTTGTTCTGGTAGAATCTGTTCTCTTCTCGGTATTTATGCAGCCTCTCCAATCTTAGTAAATCATCAATAGTCGTTCTTTGGTATCTTCTTCGTAGTGCAACCACCTTTTTTCTAAGTATTGTTAGATCCTGAGTCCACCAAGGCACTGATTTGTGGGTCGAGATGCGTTTCCGTGATCTCGAAACTCTGAAAGCTGCATCGCAAGCTGATGTAATGCAGTGAGTGAATTTTTCCACCACCTCTTCGATATTTCCGCTCTGCTTTATTATACTTTTTAGTTCATCGTCGCATGTTAAATTTTCATTTTTTCTAGCACATTTGAATTCTAAAATTAGGTTAGTTTTTAAAATGTTGTCAAATTTTTTATAACTTTCTTCGCGGGTAATATATCTTTTCCCTATGTATCGTGTTTCTAGATAGTCTTGCTTCCGTGTCACAATGTCGAAAGATATGATTTTGTGATCCGAGCAGCTTTCTTCTTTCCCATTTGTCCAGTCGATGATAGTAGGCGCAAGATTACCGTTGCATAAAGTTAAATCTATCCAGCTGCGACCTCTGTTAGTTTCGAAAGTAGGTATACCAGTAGGTTCGTTCATTATAAATAGCTCGCTGGTTATTACAAAATCTTCCATTGTTTTGCCACGTTGGTTGGTAAGGTCATCGTACCATAGTTTGCTTCTAGAATTACTATCTATTGAGATTAGTAGGCCGTTTCCTTTAGTGAAATTTACAATTCTTTCTAATCTATCTATATCTAGTTTGATGTCTCTTACGATATCGAAGTACATGCTGGTTCCATGGAACTTTAGACTCCTGTAGCTGAATTCTACTACTACGCTATCTTCGTCGGATAACTGATTGATGGCAATAGCGTCTATACTGTCGTTCGTCAGTACTATTGCGGATCTCTTTCTACCATTGCCATGACTGAAAATTTTGAAAGATTTCGGAAATCCTGCTACGTTGTTTAGATGGGTATATGGTTCTTGTACAAAAGCTATATCGATATTATTTTCGTAAATTATCTGTGTTAAATTTGATGTCGCAGTCCTTGAATGATTGAGATTTATTTGTAGACATTTAATCCGGTTTTCTATCTGTTGTTGTATTATTGTGGTGTCAGCCATTTTTAATATTCGATGTTTTGTTTATACTTAGTTAGAACTGCTATAAGACTGGGACAGGTTTTATCTAGAGAAGAATGGTTGACGTCTATTTTTTCATTTTTATTGTACGTGTTATATGTTATGCAGTTGATACATTTGTGTTGGTTTTGGGGAGCTTTACAATCTCTTAATTTGTGTTCTTCGGTACATAGTGGGCAGGTTTCCTTTCCTCTGCATTCTTGATGTCGATGGTTAAATCGGCTGCACTTGAAACATCTTTTCGCCACCAGGTAATCTTCTGCTTTGCAGATGAGCCAGCCTAATTTTATCTTGCTTTGAAGTAGTTTCTTCCTTATTAGTGGTTTTACTTCCAGTACTATGTTATTAGAGTCCCTTTTAGACGTGAATTTAAATTTAGGTACTATGTCCCCTTCGTCCAAGTTCAGATCAGGATTTTGAGCCCTGATGGTGTCTTCAGCATTTTCAACTGTAATTTCTTTAGGTACGTTATATATGATCATTCTAGGTTTTCTTAATTCGGGTACATTTACACTTACTTGTTCCCCACATTTTTCGTTTATGTTGGTGCTTAGTATATTTGCTTCTTCCTTACTGCCTGTCTCAATCAATACTCTGCCATCTTTCAATGATTTAAAAGTCTTAATTCCTACTTTTATTTCGGTAGGGTTTATTTTGGTCTTTAATAAGGATTTTATAGACTCTGGAGATTGATTTGATTCGCCTTCGGTCGGACAGTTAGCTTGTATCTTTTATCTACTTCGCCATTTAGTGCTTGTGCATAGCTCTTCCCTGTGCCGACAGGGGGTAGCACGTCTTTGCTGTTGGCTGTGAGTAATTGCAGTGCCGCCCCGAGAGATGGCGCAGGGTGCGCTGTTCTTTCTCTTATCCTGGTAGCTTGCAGCTCCGCTTTGACTTCGGCAACGCTTTCTTCTAATTTTTTAACTTGGTCTGTTTTCACTTGCATGCGGGTTTTTAGATTACTTATTATAAATCTCAGAGTACTTACTGATTCAGCAATCTCCTGCTTCAAGTCTTTCCTCAGCTTACCGCTTCTTTCTGTAACACTTATTAACTTATTGAGAGCTTCCTCTATGTGCGCTTCATCTTCATCCGCCAACTGACCTAATATTTCTACCATCAGTAGCATGCAGGGTTACGTTGTCACTGTATATTATTTCATCGTTCGAATCTTCGTTCAATGATAATTCACTACACATAACATTTCATCCACTACTTCACTTAGTTTCTCAATAGCAATACGATCTCTCCTATTTACGGACATATTGCAAAAAAAAAATTACAGCTATGAATTTTAACAAATAAACACTGAATTTATATTCACTTATATTTTACCGTAATGAATGCCTACAGCTATAGTCTACTATTCTATAAATAATAACTAAAATAAACTATACAATACACTAGGCCTATACATATTTACTTTACATAAACAAACAACAAATTTTACTGACGGTGAATCGAAAATTTAAACCACTAAAAAACCTAACTTCTTACAGTGGGGGTTATAACACAACAACGAGTATAGGTCGTGGAGGAGCTGTTTGGACTTTCTACCTGCTCACGAGGGAGACTCGTTAAAAGTCTCCAATGGGTTAATATTATTAATACATTTTTTAACATAGATTTGGAGATTTATTGCAAGTATTGATCATTTAAATTTCATAGCGACGGATAATAATCGAGGATAATCGATATGTGGTTCGATTGTGGATTATCGCTGGCTCTACAACTCTGGCGCATGCGCACTGTTGTTCAATAGGACTTTGAAAATATTTCACGCTAGTTTAAGTGCATTTTTTCCGGGATTTCTAATGCAAAAACTCCACTTGAATAAAAAATTCCCGATTGAGTCTTCCAAAATTATAATTATTTTCACAATATCATTATAATATTATAATATCCATTATTGGAACTGTGTTAAAATACCAGTATTGGAAATTGTTAAATATTAAATATCGTTACTGCTTATAAAAGTGGTGTAAAATTCTCAAATATAGATACCTCTAAACGAAGCCGACCTGGCAGCGGACGAAACGAGAATTATAGATTTGTATATGTGGAAAGAATCGTTAATGTTTTTGCCAAGTCTAGAATGGTGTAGTGAGCTACACACTAGTACGGAGAACTAGAGGTCCAAGGTTCGATCCCTGGTTCAGACAATTTTTCTTTTCACAATATTATAATCCATCCATAGTAATTCTGCCCGAAGGCAGGTCCTTCACTGCAATCATAGCATTTTCATGCTATGCTTGCAGCTTTACTAGGGAATTGTAGGTGTGGTAGCTTCCCGTTGCTTTCCACACCGGTGAAGCATAATGATGATGATGATGATAAGGATGATGATGATGGCCATATGATTTCGGGGACCGTTTGGGCCTTAAAGTTTTCCTGACATTTGTCTTACAGGTGATGAAAAACCCCGATAAAAGCCTCACCCAGAAAAACTGCCCCGACCGGGGATCGAACCCGGGCCTGCAAATATTAAGTCTACAGAACATGTCCAAAAGTTCTAATGAAAAAAAACCGTCTAAATAAAAAATTACCGATTGAGTATTTCAAGGCTATAGACTTCGTGTTTTCATAAAAAAAAGGTCAAAATTTTGAAAACTGGAAAATATAGGGTGTGTCCGGGATTTTTAATGAAAAAATCAGCCCTAAATCCAAAATTTCCCAATTGAGTACATTTAATCAAATCTTGAGGGTGTGACGGGGGATTTCTAATTTGTAAAATCCGGTCGAGATCCAAATTTTCCGGATCGAGCTTTCCAAGGCTATGGTCTTGGTGTTTTCACGAAAAAGTCAACATTTTCGAAACTTGAAAACTGCAAAAAATATGTCTAGGCGGTGCGTCCGGAAGTTCTAATGCACAAACTCCGGTCTAAATCAAATATCTACCGACTGAGTATACCAAGCTGTTTTCACGAAAAATATCAAAATTTAGAAAAACGCAAAAATAACTCCAGAGGGGTGCAAAAAATATCAAAATTGCAGAAATTTGAAAACTGTAAGAATTAAAACTAGAGGTCGTGTCCGGGATTTCTAATGCATAAAATCCTGTTAAACTCTAAAATTTCCCGATGGAGTTTCCTAAGGATATAATCTAGGTGCTTACCAAAAAAAAGTTAAAATTTTCGAAATTTTGATTTCTGCAAAAACTAATTCTAGAGGATTTCTAATGCAGAATGTCGACATTTCCGATATTTTGAAAACTGTAAGAATTAAATCTAGAGGAAGTGTTCAGAGTTTCTAATGCATAAAAACCGGTTCATAACCAAAATTCCTCGATTGTTTACTCCATGGATATAATCTTGCTATTTTCATCAAAGATGAAAAAAAATCGATATTTCGGAAAAAAATAATAATAATAAGTCTAGCGGGTGTGTCCGGGATTTGTAATGCAAAATATCCTGTCTGAATCCAATTTTCCAGAATGAGCAATCTAAGTCTGCAGTCTTTGTTGTTTTCACCAAATATGTATTTTTTTTTAATTTTGAAAACTGCATAGTTAATACTTGAGGCAGTGTCCGGGGTTTTTAATGCAAAAAATCCGGTTGGAATTCAAAAATTTCTGATTGAGTGTTGCAAGGCTATAGACTGTGTTTTAACAAAAAAAAAGTCAATATTTTCGAAATTTTTAAGATGGTACTAGACGGTGTGTCCGGTATTTCTAATAGAAAAAAATGCACTCTAAATTCAAAATTTCCCGACTGAGTATTCCTAGGCTATTAACTGTGTGTTTTCACCAAAAATGTCAAAATTTTGAAAACTGCAAAGATCAAGTCTACAGGCTGTGTCCGGGATTTCTCAAACAAAAAATCCGATCAAAATTCAAGTTTTCCGGATCGAGTATTCCAAGGCTATGATTTTAGTTTTATCTACAAACATTAAATTTTTGAAATGCTGAAAGTGAATAAAATACGTCTAGAGGGTGTGTCCGGGATTCCCAATGCAAACAATCCTGTCTAAATCCAAAATATCAAAATTTCGGAAATTTTGAAAACTGCAAAAATTAAGTCTAGAAAGTGTGCCCGTGATTTCAAATGCAAAAATTTCAAAATATCATAAATTTTGTTAACTATAAAAATTAAATCTGTAGAGAGTGTCTGTGATTTTTTATGCATAAAATCCGGCCTGAATGCAAAATTAACCAATTCAGAATTACTAGGATAGAGAATTGCTGTTTTCACAAAAAATGTCAAAATTTTTAAATCTGCAAAAATTAAGTCTACAGGGTGTGTCCAGGATTACTAATGCTAAAAATCCGGTCTACATGCAAAATTTCCCGATTGAGTATTCTAAGGCTATTGCCTGAATTTTCACCAAGGGTGTTAAATTTTTGAAACCTGCAAAAATTAATACTAGTGGGTGTGCCTGGGATTTCTAATGCAAAAAATTCGGTCTAAATAAAAAAACATTCCCGATCGAGTCTTCCAAAACTATATGGAGGTGTTTTTAATCAAAAAGTCAAAATTTTGAAAAACTGCAGAAATTAAGTCTAGAGGATATGAATCTGATGGATAATGCAAAAAAAAAAAAAAAAAACAAAGTTCTTGATTGAGTATTCCAAGGCTATATACTTTGTCTCACCAAAAAGTCAAAATATTTGAAATTTTGGAAACTGCAAAAAAAAAAAATAGTACTAGAGGTGTGTCTGGGTGTCTTAAAGAAAAAATCCACTCTAAATCCAAAATCTCCCAATTAAGTATTTCAAGGCTATAGTTTCGGTGTTTTCACCAAAAAGTTTGAATTTTCCATATTTTAAAAGCTGCAAAACTTAAGTCTAGAGTGTTTGACTATCAGGATTTCTAATTTAAAAAATCCGGTCTAAATCCAAATATTCTGGATTCAGTATTCCAGGTCTGTAAAAGTTAAGTCTAGAGAGTGTGATCGTATTTCTTGTAGAAAGTTTAACATGATACATGCTCATTTTTTTGCTTAAGAAATTTCTAGAGAGCCAAATAATTATTTTCTTGGGTGTTCATAAAATTTTAGGGGATCTTAAATTCAGATTTTGTCAATTATAATTTAATTTTCATATTTGAATGGATCATAGGGGTCAAAATAAAATTAATTTTCAAGGAAAAAAATTAATTTTTAGGGGTGGGATATTTAAGGGGTTTTATCAGTCTTAAACAAGTATTTGCCCTTTAAAAGATACTGCCATACAAAAACTGCAGATGGAAACCTAATAATAATAATAATAATAATAATAATAATAATAATAATAATAATAATAATAATAATAATAATAATAATAATAATAATAATAATAACTTAAAGCACTGAAGGCATCAAATATGATACCACTGTTCTGAGTGAGTTGAAGTTATTCTAAAAATAAAATTAAAAAAACCTAAGGTACTGACAAAATTAACCAGGGGCAGGATATTGATTGTGTAACTAGAATGTACAGAATTGTCAGTTACTCCACCAGGATACAGTGCTGCTGATCAACACATTAAAAAGCTAAGTAATTAAATGAAACCAAAAAGAGCAAATCAGTTTCGTGATGAATTTCCTGAGCAAAATGATGTATTATAAACCAATAATTTGAATGATTTTCCCTGATTATGTTTAAATAAATGTTCATTTAATGTGACTTCTAAATTTGAAATGTTTCTCATTAGTAGAAATATATATTCGCTAGTTTTAATAACCTTGTTTCACATAAATTTCTAAAGTATACATATACAATATTATATCTTGATAAAGAGAATAAATTTAACATTTAATAAAGATACAAATAATTTGAACATGAGACAACAAAAATATTTATTGAAGTTTAAAATACATGTGAAGAATGCATTTTAATAATTAAACATAACGTTTTTATATAAGGGAGGTTCCTCTAAGAGTACGCACTTAACTTAAAACGCTTCGGTATGCTTAGGGAATATTATATAAGTAAATAATATTAATACCAAGAACTCTTTGATTACCATACTATTAATTTCCATAAAACAAAATACAATTTACTGACACATACAAGCATGTCACATTTATTCCTTATGCCTGTAGATGCGCACTTTTGAAGGCACAGGCATCTAAGAGTGCGCATAGCATCCTTCAAGAGTATGCACTAACAAGTGTTGCACACGAAATCTCCACTACCCTCATAACGTGAGCAATTCTCATGCCACAATTCCCGGCACATTTTACATTGAATCCAATCTTGATTGAGAGGCTCTTCATATTTCTCCTGGCATCCTGGATATGCAATATCCTCTTCACTGCCAGCTGAAGTTGAGGGTGTCGGAATCAAAAAGGCATTGTTTCTTTGCCCTTGGTCGTAATGATTTTTGGAGTTGTTTCTCCATAGCCTCCTGCAGCATGTTCTTGTATGGAGATGCCATCATTATCTCGGATTTTGTCCCTTTCCTCTTCCTTTTGGGTTCAATAACCCCTTTTGGGAGTGGGTGCATATCTCCTAATGAACAGCGACCAGTCTCCCTTGGTTTAGTGGGTGAAGATTCCGCTTTGTCTTCTAGACCTTCTCTTTCCTGTTCTGTTGCCTCAGTCACTACTTGTGGTTCCGACCTCTCTGTCACTATAGTCAGCTGGAAATCACCCTCGGTAAAAACATCCGGTTTGAAGGGGTGAATCCCTGTCGCCCTGAAGGCGTTCCTCGCCTTCACAAGAGTAGTGACCCTCTCATATTCTGAACAGAATATTGAACATACATCCCTCTGGGTAATAACTTTTCTAGGGTTTGTAACCATCAATTTGTTAAATCCAGGGAATAAGCCAACTTGAGAGGCCCAGAGAAACATTTTTCGAATGGCTGTATCATATGACTAGCATGAGAGAAGCAGAGTTATAAAACGTTATCTGCAGTACAACACTGCATCCAGACTGCAGTGCAAAACATGGTTGTCAAGAAGCAGCAGTGCACGACCACCTTATCTCGGATTCTCAAATTTTGTGAAGTGTTTCAGCCACTCTAAAAAGGTATCCGTCATCAAGTAGCCAGATTCAGAGATCATGCACAGTGTGCCTTCAGGATATCTCTGTAGAGGTCCAGATTCATCCTCTTCCTCGCAAAGATCACTGCTGTTGGGATGTAAATACCAGGTGGAGATATGCAACATACAAATGTGACTTTTGTCCCCTCTCTGCAGAAAAAACCTTGACTAAGTAATGCTTCCTCTTGGGTGAAATTATTTTCGCAAGATGATTGGGAACAGACTAAACTCCACTCTCATCCATGTTAAAAGTTCTGTAAGGAGGAAATTTCTTGTCCTCCAACACTGCTTTCAAATTTAAAAAAAATAATGAGCACTTTCGTTTATAGGAAGGCACTTCAAATCTCTAAAATAAATGGAAAAGGTAACATTTTAAAGAAGTAAACATCACTGAGGCTTGTGGAACCCTATTATCCGTTCAAGGGTACGTTTGTGAGATCAATGCACAGAAGCCCATGTTGCTTGCAAAATCCATAAAGTCGGTTTTTCCCAGGCCATTTCTTCCTGGTGATTGAATTTGTGTTCTATGCCATTTCTTTTGGCATAATCAAAAGCTAATTTCATTAGGTGCTTCCGATCAATACAATAAAATCTGGCATCCAATATCTAACAATTACATCACTACATTGCCTAAATCACTGTGTTATGTAAAAAAGTAATATTTATTATAAACAATAATTGTAACAGTAAACACATTCGCGAAATTAAAAATTGGTGTTCAAATCGAGAGTTTCAAGTTTCAAGTTTCATGGCCTTCAAGAGTGCTCATTCATACTCTTTGAGGACGAGTCTGTGCGTGCTCTTCGAGGAAATACTAGTATTTTATGAATCCCTAAACAGAGGGCAGTAAAATTTAAATGAATGGAGGAAAGAGGAAAACATATATACCCATCAATAGGAACCTCAAACTCGATGCTATTTTTTTTGCAGACGATTTAGCACTTCTGGCACTTTCCAAAAATGATTTGCAACGATCAATTTATAATTTACAAAAAACAGCTGCCAAATTTAATATGGAAATATCAATTAAAACAACTAAAATTATGACATTTCATGGGAAGACCTAATACAAAGTAAAATCTGTCTCCAGAATAAAATTTTAGAGAGATCAAATCAATTTAAATATCTTGGATATTATCTCTCTATCTGGGATAAAAAGGATATCCCTGAAAAAATTACTAGTTATAATACAACTTTGGGAATTATTAATCAAGTTATGAAACCATCCCTAGTATAAAAAAACACCAGATTACGTTTATATAACACTTTGCCTAGACCAGTGTTGACCTATGGTAGTGAAGCATGTACACTAAAAAGACAACATGAAAGCAGAATAACAGTTTGTGAAATGAGATTCATGCGCAGAACAGCGGGTTACACCAGATGGGATCGGAAAAGGAACACCGATATCTTAAAAGAATTGAAGACTAAGTCAATTTTGGAATATATTAAACAGTACCAACTAAATTGGAAACACCATCTTGAAAGAATGAGTTCAAATCGGATCCCCCAAAGCTGTTTATAATTATATACCAAGAGGATGAAGATCTCTGGGCCGTCATATGAAATTCTGGAGGGAAAATTTTCTATAGGATCGTAACAGGCCTAGGCCTAATACTTGGAAGGAAGAAGAAGAAGTAGTTTTCTATTGTGCAAAGTCCTGAATGATTCACCCAAAATATTTCCAGGAAATCCTAATTTCTTGACCTAAAAATTACAAATAATAGGTTCAATATGTTAATTACGTCTAAATATATATCAAAATTCAGCAAAGTCTTAAACTTTTTGCCAAGATACTACCACAAACCTCTTCTGTCAACATTCCAAAAACCACTCTGTCGCATTACTGCCAACTTTGAAAACTGAGCCTGTGCACTCTTACAGGGCTTGCAGGCTCTTAGAGGAATTACCCTTATGTTATATTTGGATATACAAATATGCTCTTTTTCAACTTAAAATATAAACAATGGTCTCACCATATACAAAATGAGAAACTGTTTCCCCTTAGCAGTGGATGGATTTTAAGATACAAACTATGCCCAGAAGAGGTTCTGAAAATACTTTAAAAAAGCCATTAGTTCAACACACGTTTTTAGAGGACTTAAATTAATTAAAATGAACATAGTATATTGAATATCTTTTTGTGAGAAAAACATTTTTCCCTTTTCCATTCATTTTTGTGGTTCAAAAACTCTTTCACTGTGTTTCTTACTATTTCGTTCTCTACTTGGGCAGAAAAACATATTTATAAACTTCTTGAACAACCGTTTCTAAAACTCTTTTACTCAGAAGATAATTAATATAAAATTAAATTATGTAAATCAACAGTAATTTCACAGGAATAATGACTACTCTAGAGTTAAGAAATCAAATTTCCTTTTTAAAACATGTTTCTGCAAAAACTAAAAACAAATTAAATTTTAGCTGACATTAATTTAAGAGGTCTTGCATCTATTCTCTGTTCTGTGTGTTACTGATAACCAGTCCACATCATATATTCACACAAAAAAAGACAAAAATTAAGAATGACAATTATGCACTGTCATAAAACATTCTGAATCATTCTATAGAAGCTTGAAGTGCTAACAAGTTAATATCAAAAACATTATACATTGCAAATATTCCAGTATAACAAATTTAATAAATCACAGTAACTGGTTATGATTGCTTCCAATATATACATATCTTTTATATTACTGAAACATTGCACAAAAAAATGAGTTTTAAATCAACAATAACTATATTTCTTAAAATAGGCTTACTTTAATTTCCAGATTACAACCAGATTCAATTTTACCCAAATAAATTACACATTAGCAATAGGTTTTAACACACCCAAATTGTCATTACTTACTCATTGTGTTTAAGTAAATGTTTGTTAAGATAGCACTTCTGAGCAAATGATTTATTACAAACAGTACATTTGAATAGTTTCTCATTGCTATGCACAAGTAAATGTCTATTAACACAAGACTTCGTGGAAAATGACTTATTACAAATAGGACATTTGAATAATTTCTCATTACTATGCACAAGTAAATGTTTATTAAGATACGCCTTTGTAGAAAATGACTTCTTACATACAGTACATTTGAATAGTTTCTCATTACTATGCACAAGTAAATGTCTATTAAGACAGGACTTCAAAGAAAATGACTTACTACAAAGAGAACAGTTGTAAAGTTTCTCATTAAAATGAATAAGTAAATGTGTATTAAGATATGACTTTGTAGAAAATGACTTCTTACATACAGAACACTCGAATAGTTTTTCATTACTATGCACACGTAAATGTTTTTTAAAGTAGGCCTCTTGAGAGAATGACTTACTACAAATAGAACATTTGAATAGTTTCTCATTACTATGCACAAGTAAATGTCTTTTAAGTGTGTACTTGTCAGAAAATGACTTATTACAAACAGAACATGCAAATAGTTTCTCGTTACTATGCACTAGTAAATGTGTAGTAAGATAGGACTTTGTAGAAAATGACTTGTTACAAACAGAACATTTGAACAGTTTCTCATTACTGTGTACTTGTAAATGTCTATTAAAACAGGACTTCATAGAAAATGACTTGTTACAAACAGAACATTTGAATACATTCTCATTACTATGAAAAAGTAAATGTGTATTTAGATAGGACTTCGTAGAAAATGACTTATTACAAACACAACATTTGAATATATTCTCATTACCATGCACATGTAAATGTTTATTATAATAGGCCTTCTGAGAGAATGACTTCTTACAAAGAAAACATTTGAATAGTTTCTCATTACTATGTACAAGTAAATGTGATTTAAGATGTGACTTCAGATAGAATGACTTGTTACAAAGAGAACATTTGAATAGTTTCTGATTACTATGAATGAGTAAATGTGTTTTAAGATGGTCCTTCAGAGAGAATGACTTGTTACAAACAGAACATTTGAATGGTTTTTCCTTACTATGCACAACTAAATGTCTATTAAGTGAGTACTTGTTAAAAAATGATTTATTACAAACTGAACATTTTTTAGAAGAACCTGTCAAGGGCAAATCTTCTGTTTGTGAACAATGATTAGGATTATACTTTATATCGTCATCTTCTTCAGTCACCTGAAAATAAAACATTAGAGTAACTATCATGTGCCACACAGTTGCACAAATCAAAGTATGGTTTACTCAAAAAGATAAAAAAATCTCAGCAGCAATATGAAATCTTAATGTCATCTTTTAATTTTTTTTTTTTTGATAGTGTGTCTCATTTCAGTTCATAATCCTGTAAGATAGCTAGCAAACACAACACAGAGCACCATAGCTTGTACAGTAATACTGATAAAATTTATATAACTTGCACCTACATATGTTCAACATGAACTAACAGGTAAAATATTATATAAAATACTAATGTGAAACTTTACACCTCACCTCATAAAAAATCATCTTACTTGTTTCAGAGATCATCATCAACACTTCAGCCAATGGCTGCCAACTATTTGAATAAATCATAGTTAGCTGCAGGTCACCAAATGGGAATTTTAATTCACTGGCAACTTTTAAATTGCAGCACTTCCAAAAAAGAGTTACAACTTTATTTGCACATAGATTTTGATAATGAAAACCCATTAAAATATGTTATAATTTCAAGACGAATGAAAGAAAAAATTTGTATAATGACACTTCACATAAGATGGTATTTTGTATGTTAGTTACTGATTTTCAATCATGTCCTTGTAGCATTTGCTTCATCTCTTGTGCAATATAACTCCTTGTTCTATGCATTAGGTATGTTGTACAATTATTCATATACATATCCTCCATGTGTAGCTGAATTCTATAACAAAACTAATGCCTTCTACTAGCTCATACATGCTGAATATATTGCAAAATAAAACTACAGTAAAGTATTGGTAATTATGACAGCATTCCTTGATGATGTGCTAGAGAGTGATATTGAAATAGATTTTAGCGATATTGAGGAAATAATTATAATATAGATTAACGCTGAGCAGAAATAAATAGCAAAATCTAAAGATTAGAGAACTACATAATTATGTAAAGACTGGGTTTATAGAAGGATCAGGATTATGGGAAAAATTAAATGTAACCCTTCAATCAAGTACCACAATTATTCAGAGTGTCTAAATGGCTTACATAAACAAGACTCAGTGATGACTGTGTACCAACATTAGTAAAATGTTCTTTGACCTAGATATTATTAGACTTATTTAGGGAAATAAATCTTCACCAGTAAATAGTTAAAGATATTAAAAAATCTGTGGGAAAATTAAGCCCATTTTTTCTTTTCAAAATATCAACAAGAAATTTGTGAATTGGCCGTTGCGCTGTGAAAAGCATAAAAATGGTCTATGAAAAGAATTGCAAATACTTTGTGTTCAGTGTGGAGATGTACCTGTTTGCTTCAACCCTTGCCTTAGTCCTACCACACCATACTCAACTTATAGAGGTAAGATTAAAATATTTTGATGGAATTTTTCATAAATAATGAGTTAAAATATAAATGAAAGAATAAACTCTTTGTGAAATGTCAATACTTTGCAGAAAATGTCCGACCGTAACCTGTAGTAGGAATTTCCACCAGATATTTGAAAACAGTTCTTGTTCTACCTGGTGGACATTGAACGAACTTTGCTTTCAAATCATGCACATCCTGGAACTTCTGTATTCATTGTTCTGTTGTTGTTTTTTTCAAAATGTGAGTTCTATTTTTCTTTCCAAGTGTTTTATATATTAGTATGTTCTTAAATTTTGTCATCCTATATTACTGAATTTTCCCAACCTGGTACTATTTTGGTTTCCCAGATACCACTGAGGCGGAATGCTGACCACGGACCACTCAAAATTACATCTATACGAAAACAAGTGTAACTAAATTCGTATGGGTCAAATTCTTCCCTGTAGGGGGAGAACGCCTAAATCTCTGTAAAGGGAAACATGGGCTTACAAGATACAAGAAGATCTAATAATGAGTTGCTACCACAATTTTAAATTTTTCCATCTTCAATGTTCCTGAAATTCTGTTTAGAACAAGTACATATTTTTTTCCTATGCATATTTTACTGTAGTGCTTGTAAATACATTGAAAAATTCCTGATTTCTTACCACCTGTGATTATTAATTTGTTTGCTGAATACTTAACCTGAACTTGTATTATTTGTCCTAATGTGACTTTGAATTTCCAAAACATTGTGAGTTACATGACAGTGGAGATAACCCATAAAAAATTTCACAAATGTTTAGAAAATTCTATATTACACTAGCACGAATAAACAAATTCATCTAATTATTCTTCATTGAAGAAGTAATAAAATAAAAACTCTAGATGACAAAAAAAGCATTTATCAAATATATTGCAGAGATTGCAATAAAGTTTACATAGATAAACCCAACATAAAGCAATAATAAAAATGAGGAAACTGAAACATTTGACAGCAGTGGCAATGATACAGAATCATAAAATTGAGCAAGAAACTAAACTACTGAAACAGTTGGAGAGATCCAGAGAACTTATAATATTGGAAATTATATAGATTCAGAAGAACAAGAAAAGAATCAGATATTTTTATGTTTTCCAGAGAACCAGACATGATGTTGAAGTTCATTTAACTCCCACCAGGTGACATGAGAAAAGATGGAGTAAGGTTGATTTAAAATAGCAGAAGTTAGATGAAACATGTCCAGGTGAGAGGTGTGAAGTTTGGGAATTATATTTGTATTCTGTTTTATGTATACCTCATTGTATCATTTTCAATATTTTTTTATAAAATGTTGGATGTTGATTACATTTCTAGATATGCTGTATTACTTTTAGCCTATTTATTATAAACAGGTTAATTCTAAGCATATTTCAGAGAAGTGTTTTTTTATCAGTTATTGAATATTTTATGAAAAAAAAATTAAATCGAAGATATATGAAAAAAAAATGAGTACACTACTGGAATATGAAATGTTTTATGAATTTGTTTCAAAATTGCAGCCTTAAATAAACTTAGGGGTAAACATTTCAACTTACTTAAATCCTTTCAACCATTAAGAGACGGTAGAATTTAAGTTGGAATATACCTAATTTGCAGTTGTCAATAAATTGTAGATTTAAGCCCTTTGCCTAATTCCTTAAAATAATTTACCAAATAAAATATAAGTTAATATTACAAATTTGTCCCATACAATGTAAAGCCCAAAAGATTTAAGGAAACATATCTGTCCAATGATTTTTTAAATATTAAAAAATAAAAAAAAAATTCAGGGATGTTATCAGTCGCTCTAACTTATTGTATTATAGTTCAGGTATCCACAGAAAAAAAAACAGACAGGTGGCACCTTTTTTCACCGCTAATTTTATTTTAAAAATGTAATGCAGTAACATGATAAATTCCTTACTACTCATTATTTTAAAAAAAATTTAATAAAGCTACTTTTGTTATTTTGGTGGATTCATAATGCAGCATGTCTTCATCAATCATTTAGAACTGCCCTTTAGTATGGTAAGCCCTTGAAAACCCCGATATGCACAACCCTACACTGCATTTTTAACACTTTGTAAATGGACCACTTTTTATCTCAGTCTTACCACACTGTATAAATTGTACACCAAAGTTGTTTATCCCTTTCTTCTAAACAAGAAACCCTAAAAGATATGTCACAAGGTCATTCTACACGTCGTTAGGGGTGGGTCTGAGTCAGAAGTCTCGATGTGCCACTCTCGCATGCACCGCACGATGTCAATAAATTGTAACTGTTCAGATTAGTCAAGACAGTAAGTGAAAAAATTTACAGTCCAATTTTATTGTTCATCTACTGATAGAATAACTATTAGCCATTTTATTAGACCTGTCAAGAAAGCCCAGAAAATTTTTTCTATTATTACTGGCTTCAGAATATTTCCATGAGCATCTGAAAAATATCCCTCTGCATTATGTATGTTTGTTAGCATATGTATGTATCTTTTGCCTTTCCATACAATTGTGGCCATGTCATGTTTTGTTCTTATCCTGTTACTTTTTTCAATTTTGAACTCTTACTATAGAAGTCTAGAAAACCTAACAGTCATGTAAGTATTTATCATTTTTGTAGATACATCATTGAATAAATCTGGAGAAGAAAAGAAATTGTCCATATATATTTTATAAAATAAATAAACAACCTCAACTTGAATCCAACTCAGGGCCAGATCGAGGGATGAGATGAAATGAGCCCCCTATAAACAAGGGTGCCAGCCGACCATGCCTGACATATCATCATGGAGGCAGATGAACGAAATGGATGAGTATGGAGAAATGGTGGAATGAAATTGTAGCAGGGGAAAGCGGGAGAAAACCCCGAAAAAACCTGCCCAAACTCCGTTTCGTCCACCATGAAACCCACATGGAGTGGTTGAGACTCAATCTGAGGACCCCAGCAGTGAGAGGTGAGCATCTAACCGCTTGCACCATGGAGCTGCCTACATATTTTATAACCCTGTATAATTTGTAATATCAGTTTGAATCAGTAATTCAATAAAAATTCTCTGAAACACTTCCTAAAAATTGTAAGAGGTGTCGAATCACATAATTATCTGACAATGTTTCCTCATGTAAGTAATTAAAGCGATCTCATTTTACAATAATAACGGAACTCTGCGAGTTGAAAAAAAAAATCAACTCTCTTGATTTGAACACTACATTTTCAAAACTGTGTGTTTGTATGCATAAGAGACTGGTATAGAGACGTGATGACCTTGTATTCTCTAACAGGGGGAAGCACACAAGCTGGGATTTTGCTGTAACAAATATCACTATATCCACACATGTTCTATTGTGTCTCAGGATATAGGAAGCAGTACAGTCACCATCAAATGGCAAACTGAGACCCTGTATCGTCAAGTCAAAGAAGATAGACATTATGGGAAAAAAAATTAATTTTTAACAAAATTCTCTATTATACGTAAAAATAAATCATGCCATTGAATAATATACTCTCTTCTGAATAGAATAAAACTTGTTTTATATTTCTATCTCTAACAATTTTTCGCAAAAAAATTTTTTGTTCGTATATGCACTCTAGTGTGGATTTAATCACACTTGGGGGCATTTAAATTCCGGCCAGCAGCACAGCGGGGAATTTAAATACCCAGGCAAATAAAGGTTAATATAAGTGATTATCCACAGGAAAACTTAATATTTTACAGATCACAGTGACAATTTAATAATAGTATTAGTAATAATAGTGATAATAGCAATAGTAATATTACTAATATCATCATGAACATCTTAGGTTTATGCTGAGTTAAATATTTTCTACATTCCAAGATGTTCTTGATTCCTTTAGCATTGTTTATAAGTTGCCCTGTCTGTAATGTTTAAGTTGATACTCCAATTTCTTTCATGGTAATTCTTTAAATATTGCCATATTATTAAAGAAGTTGTAAACACCATCAGTATTCTGTTTCCTGCTACAAATGGCTATAAAACCAGATCTTCATAAATGCTAATCTATATTTTGCATCATGCAGCTAAGCACCAAATGTTCCCACTCTTAAATTGTTGATGTATAACTGTAACACAAGGAAAATAACTTGCTATATCCAGTATTCTTAGTTTGGTGCTACAATAAATAATTATGAATATTGACTCATAATTTAAACATATTTTTCTCATAACTTACATAATGGCACATAAACGGTTGATGCATAACATTATATAAATATCAGCCTCACAGAGTCAGAGTGTAGTGATGATTACCTTAAAATTAGTCAGGTGAGAAAAATACACTTTTACGAGGTGATGTGTAAAAGATTTCCAATGCAATCATGTTATATTTCTCAGCCGTGTTGATTTTATAGTACCTTAAACATGTTTGAAATTTTGCTAATTTTAATGTTGACATCCTGGATTCTTCACTCTAAAACTACTGTTATAAAAGCACAAGGAATTCAATACAGAAACTCATATAGCCTTTGTTGATTTCATAAAGGCTTTTGACAAAGTAGACAGAAATATATTATTACAAATTTTAGCTGATGATAATGTTCCACAAAAATATATTACTAACACATTCAACATCTATAAAGATAATGAAATCTCTGTTAAACAAGATGCCAAATTATCTTCTTGGAATAAGATCAACACTGGGTAAAACAGGGATGTGGACTTTCACTGGTGCTTTTCGTTATATATATATATGAATAGATTAATAAACGAATGGAGGAAAACACGAGGATATATATACCCATCAATAGGAACCTCAAACTTGATGCTATTCTTTTTGCAGATGATTTAGCTCTTCTGGCACTTTTTGTAAATGACTTGCAACGATCAATTTATAATTTACAAAAAATAGGTGCCAAATTTAATATGGAAATATCAATTAAAAAACTAAAATTAAGGCCATTTCTTGGGAAGGACACCATACAAAGTAAAATCAATTTAAATATCTTGGATATTATCTCTCTATCTGGGATGAAAAGCATATCCCTGAAAAATTACTAGTTACAATAAAAGTTTGGGAATTATTAATCAAGTTATGAAACCATCTCCTGTACAAAAAACACCAAATTAAGTTTATATAACACTTTGGCTAGACCAGTGCTGACCTATGGTAGTGAAGCATGGACACTAAAAGGACAACATGAAAGCAGAATAACGGCTTGTGAAATGAGATTCATGCGCAGAACAGCGGTTTACAGCAGATGGGATCGGAAAAGGAACACCGATATCTTAAAAGAATTGAAGACTATGCCAATATTGGAACATATTAAACAGTACCAACTAAATTGGAAACACCATCTTGAAAGAATGAGTTCAAATCGGATCCCTGAAGCTGTTTATAATTATATACCAAGAGGACGAAGATCTCTGGGCCGTCCTATGAAACGCTGGAGGGAAAATTTTCTATAGGATCGTAACAGGCCTTGGCCTAATACTTGGAAGGAAGAAGAAGAAGAAGAAGACATACCTGGAGTTTATGTAGGAGAGATTACAACTGAATTTACTTAATGTAAACACTGGTGAAGAAATAATAATCCTGATGATGATGATATTCCAGGAATTAGTGAAGTGATAAAGAACATGATATTACTGTTGACGCCTCAGGTTAGCTGCCTTGAGTGGTTAGCGAGATATGTCAGTGTTGGCTAACCTGAGTCTTCTCATGGATTGAACGGCGTTGTGTACGCATCATTCTTGTTGTGTGTGTGGCTCGTAGAGAGCGGTCGTGTTTTGTGTTGCTCCTTGGCAAAATAGTGTTTTAGCATCCACAAGAGCTTCGAAATAACTGGTAGTGATAATTAAGGCTAAGAGATCAATAGCCGTACATTATAAGTGTTAGTAAGTGAATTATAAGTGTGAATGCTTCGGTGTAAGTAATTTAATGAGAGAACTGAACACGACGTGAGCACGTGGTAACCGTAATGTATATGATTAATTATCTAGTTGAAATATAGTCTTATTTTCATATGTCTAATCCTTTGTGTCACAATAAATAAACTCCTAAATATACAGTCCACTTCAGAGAGAAGAACTTTATAACTACTTACAGGTTTAGAAATAAAGTTCCGTGAACAATTAACCTGTATGTGTAGTAAGTATATATTAACTCTGCTACATATTTTTGGTCCTCCGGGCCGGATATAACAGTCGCCTTGTGAAAAGTCGTAATATTGTGACACAAAAAGTATTACTTACGTGAAGAACTATATTAAACAAAGAACAGTGAAAGCGTTACCACGTGGTGTTGCCGTGATCAACTAGTGGACCGCGACCCCCTTGCAGAACTTCGAGCTTCGAGAAGTCTAGTTCCAGTGCAAGGAAATATCATTTTGATAGTGAATTGTCTTCGAGTGAGCTATCCTTTGATATCAACGGTGCTGTGACCTTCTAGTAGCGTGGTGGCACATTCTAGAGTACCACAGATGTCTGGTCGATTGGAAATCTTAGTAGAGGCCTGAAAGATAAGTTACTATTGCATGCTTGTATCTCCTATCTTAGAGTTGATGTCCCACCTCATTCCATAAACCTAGACTTGATATTTGAGAACAAATTGACTAATTTAATCTGAATTAGTATTGAGTCGAGCTGACATGATATTTCAAATTGCCATATTATTTGTGTGATTTATATATATTTTAATTATTTTATAAAATATTTGCTGTGTTATATTGTTCGGTAATTGGTTATTTATCAAAATGTCATTTGAAAGTGAGACAAAGGCTATCCAAAAGCGAGGCATTCTTAAAAGAAGCCTTACTAATTTGGAAAATTATATTAATAGTGAAACCATTTCCCTAAACACATTAGTAGCTAGACAAAATAAACTAGGAGATATTTGGGAACAGTTTGAGGCAGTTAAGAATTTCTTAGAGCTTGAAGTAGATTCAAAGCCAGGTCAGGATCATGCAAGGGATCATGAGGATTTTGAAAATGAATATTATGAGTTGTGTGGCAAGGTTCAGGATTTAATAGAAAGTCTTCAAAAACCCACAGATAGTCATGGTTTTGATGATTCACGTGCATCTAGTAGATCGAGTTGTAGTTTTAAGTTACCGGCTATTCAGATTCCCCATTTCCAAGGAGAATTGACTGAATACCTCTCGTTTAAGAATACTTTTGAGTCCCTTGTGATTAACAATACTAACTTAGATAATGTTCAAAGGCTTCATTATTTATTATCGTCACTTGAAGGCGAACCTAGGCAATTACTCAGTAATTTAGCGATAACTGAAGGCAATTTTGGTACGGCCTGGAAGTTAATTCAGCAAAGGTACGACAACAGACGCATGATATTGTCTCAGCATGTTAAGTGCTTACTCAGCTTACCTTCTTGTAGTACAGGTACTGCTGCAGAGTATAGGAAGGTACTTAACCAAGTAAAGGGCAATATTAATGCCATAGAGAACCTTCAGAGTGATGTTCTGTTATCAGATCTAATGTTGCAGGAAATTATATCGAGTAAAATGAAAAGTATTCATAGGTCAGAGTGGGAAGCTAAACATGGTGCTACGGATATCCCTAGCTTAGTCGATTTTATGGAATTTTTGGAGAGAAAAGCTCAAACCTTGGAGCTCAGTGAATGTAAAAACATTGTAGTAAATGAGAAACCAGATGTAAAGCCTAAAGTCAAATCTTTCCATATTGCTAATGACAACAAATCAAGATATTGCCATAATTGCAAATCAAATAAACATAATTTACCAGATTGTGAGGAATTCAACCAATTAACAGTAGATGAAAGAGTACATTTAGTTGGTCAGATTAGATTATGTTATAATTGCTTTTCAAAAGGGCATACAGCGAGATTTTGTAAAGAGAAACCTTGTTCCAAATGTCAACGCAAACACAATACTCTAATACATTTTGAAAGAAAGCCTAATGTTGAGCATCCAGCTATTGTGTCTCCCACTGCTATGAAGATAACCTCCGGGCTAGGCTCAAACGTACTTCTTAGCACTGCCTGTGTTAATGTGAAAGATAAATTAGGGCGGTTAGTTAAGGTTAGAGCGTTACTGGACTCTGCCAGCCAGTTATCTTTTATGACTACAAATCTGTTGAGCAAGTTAGGTCTTGCAACCCAATCGTGCAAACTTCCTATTGTAGGTATTGGAGACTCAGATGTCTCTCCAGTCAGTCTTACTTGTAAGGTGCAATTGTTGTCCAGAGTGTCTAACTATAGGTTGAACTTGAATTGTGCTGTCGTAGATAATATCACATCTCAATGTCCTGCCACCGAGATTGATCATTCAAACTGGAATATTCCGTCTAACATTGTGTTGAGTGATCCAAACTTTAATAAACCTGCCACGATTGAACTTCTTCTCGGCGCAGACGTGTACCATGATATTGTTTGTTCTGAGACGTTGAGAAGGAAGGGATACCCCACGTTGATCAAAACAGAGTTTGGTTACATATTTTCAGGTGCCTTTCCTGAACTTTGTATTAAGAAAAGAGTAGATCCTCGTTCGGTAAACTTTGTGAAACTTGATTCTCTGGATAAAAAACTGGAAAGGTTCTGGCAGCTAGACGAACTGCAAAACCCTGTTCTTAGTCCAGAAGAGAAAGCGTGTGAACAACATTTCGTTGAAAACGTCCAAAGAGATGAATCTGGTCGTTTTATTGTGAAGTTACCTATACGTCTTGATGTTCCTTCGGTCGCTGAATCTAAGCATACTGCTATTAAGAGATTTAAGCACATTGAGAGTAAGCTTGATAAACATTCTCAATTAAAAGAACACTATGTCGGATTTATGAGAGAGTACAGCGATCTAGGACACATGGAGCTTGCACCACCCTTAGAAGGAAACAAGAGTACTTTCTACTTACCGCATCATTGCGTAATTAAAGAGTCTAGTACAACGACCAACAATGAATCGCCACCTAGAGTGGACTCAGAATTGAAGACACAAATTCGGGTACTGATGTCTAAGGTACAAGTGCCTGAATTTGAGAAGTACTCTTCATTTCTCAAACTGAAACGAGTATATGGATATGTACTGAGATTCATCCATAATACTCGTAATAGAGACAAATTATATTCCGGTTCCTTGTCTTCAATCGAGTTGAAACAAACGGAACTAATGGTGGTGAATCGCATTCAAGCCATTGAATACAAGAGGGAAATCCACGAGTTAACTTCCAAGAAACAAGTAGATTCTTCAAGTGACTTGAGATCACTTAACCCATTCCTGGATAAAAATGGACTTCTCAGAGTTGGTGGCCGTCTTGAGAATTCTCAGTTGACATTTGATGAGAAGCATCCAATCATATTACCAGCTAAAAATGTTGTGACTAAACTGTTAGTGAAGCATGAACATGAGATGTTACTTCACTCCGGTGCTCAAGCAGTTCTGTGTTCACTGCGCACCCGTTATTGGATACCTCGTGGTAGAAATACTATTCGTGGGGTAATTAGGTCCTGCTACAAATGTTTCAGAGTTAAACCACCCCGAACTAGTCAGATGATGGGACAACTTCCTGAGTATAGAGTAGAGCAAAGTCTTCCCTTTGTTAAGGTAGGTTTGGACTACGGAGGTCCAATTGTAATAAAGGGAGACAACCCAAGATCTAAGGTGAAATTCAAGGCTTACATAGCACTTTTTGTATGTTTAGTAACTAAGGCTATCCATTTAGAAGTTGTCAGGAGCCTTACTACTAAGGACTTCATTGCTGCCCTCTATAGATTTGTTGCCCGCAGAGGACGCCCTTGTCTCATATTGAGTGATAATGGTTCAAATTTTGTTGGGGCCAATAACGAGTTATTGAATTTTGTAAAGAAACATGCGAATGCTATTACCGAGAACATAGCAAATATGAACATTGAATGGAGATTTATTCCTCCTTCTAGTCCCCATTTTGGTGGACTTTGGGAGGCAGGAATAAAATCGGTTAAATCCCTTATGAAAAAGACTATAGGTAAAACTATTCTTAGTTTTGAAGAATTGTGTACTTTGTTGTGTCAGATCGAGTCTGTACTAAATTCTAGACCTATCTGCACGCCCAGTGAATCCCATGAAGAAATGTACCTAACTCCAAGTCACTTCCTGGTAGGTAGACTATTAACTAGTACTATCTCTCCTGATATAGCCAACTGTCCCCTTTCCTACGATGCAAGGTGGAAGGTAGTTCAGGCTCTCTACAGGTCTTTCTGGCAACAGTGGTCCAGACAATACCTGCAGTCGCTTCAGCAAAGGAGGAAATGGATGTCTGCCGGAAGATGGTGCCCAGCTGTCGGTGATCTTGTGATCCTTCGGGACGACAACTTACCACCTCTGGTATGGAAAACTGGTGTGATCCAACAGCTTCACCCTGGGATCGACGGTGTGGTACGAGTGGTCACCATTAGGACTAAAACTGAGATTATTTCGACGAGCCATTGTGAAACTTGTCCCCTTACCCAGTTGTGTTGAGAGATTCACCGATGTGTTAAATCGTGAGATCTCTCAAAGGGGGGAGTATGTTGACGCCTCAGGTTAGCTGCCTTGAGTGGTTAGCGAGATATGTCAGTGTTGGCTAACCTGAGTCTTCTCATGGATTGAACGGCGTTGTGTACGCATCATTCTTGTTGTGTGTGTAGCTCCTAGAGAGCGGTCTTGTGTTGTGTGCTCCTCGGCAAAATAATGTGTTAGCATCCACAAGAGCTTCGAAATAACTGGTAGTGATAATTAAGGCTAAGAGATCAATATCCGTACATTATAAGTGTTAGTAAGTGAATTATAAGTGTGAATGCTACGGTGTAAGTAATTTAAATGAGAGAACTGAACACGACGTGAGCACGTGGTAACCGTAATGTATATGATTAATTATCTAGTTGAAATATAGTCTTATTTTCACATGTCTAATCCTTTGTGTCACAATAAATAAACTCCTAAAAATACAGTCCACTTCAGAGAGAAGAACTTTATAACTACTTACAGGTTTAGAAATAAAGTTCCGTGAACAATTAACCTGTATGTGTAGTAAGTATATATTAACTCTGCTACAATTACCCCAAAGTAATACATATCAATTCTTGATTATTTCTGAAGCCTTAGTCAAGTACTATAAACAAAAGAGTAATTAAGTACACACAACAAAACCAAGAGAAAATCCTAATAAACTTTTTACCTTTGATATACTTTCCAAAAAAAAGGTAAAAACTTACCAAATCTCCAGTTATCTCCTCTTTAATAATTATGTTCTCAATTTCATTCTTCACATCTGTTGTAAGCTGCAAATAGATGGACAAAGTTTCAGTATATCTACATACATATACATATGCACAAGTCCATTCTGTGGAAACTGCATAAACTAAGTGAAATCCTCAGCAAGTCAAATTTTATGTCCAATATTACTGGTTTACAGAATATATGTTTCTTTTTTTAATTAATTATATTGTATCTATCCAGTTACAATGCAAGACAACCAACATGGCAATTGTTGGAGAAATTTTTAATTTTTAATTTCAGGTAAACCCTCATTTACAGTGGTTGGATTTTATTTTAATAGCATGCATTGAGCTTCGTTGTAAAAAGTTGTGAAATATGACCACTAGAGTGACTTTTAAATTTTTGTTTGATGGTAACTCTCATTCCTAAAGGTCGGATTTATCTAGTCAACAATTTACCTGTAATTTTTTTTATAATTCATTGCTATAAGTCAAGTAGAATAATGAAAAAAAAAGATATGTAAATAATCTGGGAAGTCTTTTCATGAAATCAACCTCAATATTTTCATTGTCTCTGTGTGTGTGTGTGTGTCTGTCCGTTCGTGCGTGCATGCATGCGTGCGCGCGCGCGTAGCATAACTCTTGAATCTAAGGTGCATTGATTTAGAACCTGATGTTCATTCTGCTGTATATATGATTTTGTAAAAAATTCAAGATATTGGCATCTTTCCATGATGGCCAGCTGCTGGTTTTAAATATGAAATATATAGAACCTGAACAGATTATTGATTTTATAGTCACAGCTTCTCACTGAAGTACACGAGGTCCCCAGTTCAATTCCTGGTCAGACTACAGGAATTTTTCCTGAAATGGAATAATTTCTGAGATTGGCTCTGGTCTGGAATTTAGGTTAATTTAGGTTTAAGCCTCTCCTGGTGCTTTGAAATCATTTATCACCAATAATATCAGCAGGGCAATGCAATATACTTTCCACGTACCCAAATCTCAAATAGGCTTAAATTCTGTCAATGGAAGAAGAGAAAGTCACAAATATCATAGAATAACCTGGTGGCATTGCAAATTAAAATATTCTAGAATATTAATTACAAAATATGTCCAATTGCTCTACTACCTGTCATGTTTGTTTTCTCGTAATTAAATTAGATACATGTGATTTAATTAACCTATCTGGTTCACGTTTAAATGCACAATGAATTTCCCCAGAATATGGATTTAAGTCACCGTAAATTATTTTTCATGCATTCAAAACGAACAAACAATAACATTACTTGAGATCACAATCAGGTTGAAGGCCAAAATGTATTCCTCTACTATTCATAAATGTTAATAAAAGATTGCCCTGTCAAGGGATATACAATATAACAGGCAGTGTTAAGTGAGTGTGCCTCGTCTTTTGAGTTGAAGGCGATTTAACAGCCGATTAATGTACCTCGTCTTCTGAGATGAATGGGATAACAAAAGGAAGATAATTTCCATTTTTTTAATACAGGCTTTCCACTTTACAGCAGTTTGCCCTTGATTCCTGCTTTCCAGAGATTCCTGTCTTCCCATTGTCCTTCTTCCATACCCCTCTTCATCATGGCATCATATATTCCCTCATACCATGTTCTTCTACTTCTCCCTCTCTTCCTTCTGCCTCGTACCATCCAATCTAACACATGTTTAGGCCACTGTACATGTCCATACCACTGTAAAGCTCTCTTTGTTATCCTTTCGATAACAGTTTCTTGTGCATCCATTTCTTGTCTGATATATGTATATCGAATATGTTGTAGCCTGGATATTCTCATACTTCTCCATAATCCATCCATTTCTGTCGCCAAGATTCTTTTCTGCATCCTTTCATTTATTGTCCAGCTTTCTGATCCATATGTAAGTATTGTCTGTATATTAAAATTCATCGGAGAACATATTGTTTAAACAACTCACCTCATAGGATTCATGCTTCCATGATATCGCGATTTCAAACATAATCATGTTCATCGTCAGCCATAACTCCGACTGATGAAATTCTTCGGCTGTCAACTATTCTATTGTCGCCATCTTCAGTGCTGCCATCTATGGTTGAATTTATGAACTTCGAAATCAATGTAATTTCGTTAGGGATATCAAAATTCATTGATCTATTTTTGTTTTTCTGAATGTATATTTTTTCCCAAACTGTCAATTCCAAAGGTTTCTCTACTTGTTTTAAAAGTTTAGCTTCTCTTCCAATTTTATGATGTTCTAATAAACTATGTGCAGCAATTGCAGATTTTTCAATTTCAACAATTTTTAATATTTCTGAAATGTTCTTTTGTCCGAATTTCCAAATTCCTTTTTGTTTTTCCTATATAAACTTTATTGCAATCTTCACAATTTATTTGATAAATTCCAGATTTCTTACTGTCTGGAACATTGACTTTTTTATTGGTACTTAGAAGATTACCCAGACTAAATTTATTTATTGGTGCCAAAGAAATGTTGTATTTGTCAAAATTTTTTTGAAATTTGCTATGCATTTCAGGATGGTAAGTAATTTTCTTGTATTTTTTCTTTTCTTTGCAATTTTGTAGAGTAGTATATTCATTAAGTCTTTTATTGTGTTTGAATTTCTTCAACTTATTTATAATTAATTCTTTATCAAAACCATTCAATCTAGCAGTGTTAAGATATGTTTAAACTCTTTATTGAAATTTTCTTCGTTTAATGGTACATTTGTCAATCCGTAAATTAAGCTATTGAATATTGCATGCTTATGAGCAATGTGATTGAAGCCTGATGATTTAATGTAATTATCTGTATGAGGTCCTTTTCTAAATATATCAAATTCAATTTTCAGTGTTTGATCATTCCTAATTATACATAAATCCAAAAAAGGAATTTTGTTTTCTTTTTCTAATTCAACGGTAAACTTTACTGATTCATCCTGAAGGTTCAATAATTTAAGAGTATCTTCAATATCTTTAGAATTTATTATTGCAAAAATATCATCCACATATCTGTACCAAGTCTTAAACATCCATGGGTATGCTTTAGTGATTTGACACTCCAAGTAACTCATGAACAAATCAGCTAAAAATGGTGAGAGCGGATTACCCATTGACAAACCCGAAACCTGTTGGTAAAATTTTTCATTATAGGTAAAATAAGAATTACTGACACATAGCTTAGTAAGAGTTATATATTCCTCTAAAATTTCATTTTTAATATTTAGAGAACTTAACCATTTCCTCAAAAAATTTAGCATTTTTTCAACTGGTATACTAGGATGACAGATTGGTTTCATTTGATGTAATTTCATTGTTTCCTAGTATACCAGTTGAAAAAATGCTAAATTTTTTGAGGAAATGGTTAAGTTCTCTAAATATTAAAAATGAAATTTTAGAGGAATATATAACTCTTACTAAGCTATGTGTCAGTAATTCTTATTTTACCTATAATGAAAAATTTTACCAACAGGTTTCGGGTTGTCAATGGGTAATCCGCTCTCACCATTTTTAGCTGATTTGTTCATGAGTTACTTGGAGTGTCAAATCACTAAAGCATACCCATGGATGTTTAAGACTTGGTACAGATATGTGGATGATATTTTTGCAATAATAAATTCTAAAGATATTGAAGATGCTCTTAAATTATTGAACCTTCAGGATGAATCAGTAAAGTTTACCGTTGAATTAGAAAAAGAAAACAAAATTCCTTTTTTGGATTTATGTATAATTAGGAATGATCAAACACTGAAAATTGAATTTGATATATTTAGAAAAGGACCTCATACAGATAATTACATTAAATCATCAGGCTTCAATCACATTGCTCATAAGCATGCAATATTCAATAGCTTAATTTACGGATTGACAAATGTACCATTAAACGAAGAAAATTTCAATAAAGAGTTTAAACATATCTTAAACACTGCTAGATTGAATGGTTTTGATAAAGAATTAATTATAAATAAGTTGAAGAAATTCAAACACAATAAAAGACTTAATGAATATACTACTCTACAAAATTGCAAAGAAAAGAAAAAATACAAGAAAATTACTTACCATCCTGAAATGCATAGCAAATTTCAAAAAAATTTTGACAAATACAACATTTCTTTGGCACCAATAAATAAATTTAGTCTGGGTAATCTTCTAAGTACCAATAAAAAAGTCAATGTTCCAGACAGTAAGAAATCTGGAATTTATCAAATAAATTGTGAAGATTGCAATAAAGTTTATATAGGAAAAACAAAAAGGAATTTGGAAATTCGGACAAAAGAACATTTCAGAAATATTAAAAATTGTGAAATTGAAAAATCTGCAATTGCTGCACATAGTTTATTAGAACATCATAAAATTGGAAGAGAAGCTAAACTTTTAAAACAAGTAGAGAAACCTTTGGAATTGACAGTTTGGGAAAAAATATACATTCAGAAAAACAAAAATAGATCAATGAATTTTGATATCCCTAACGAAATTACATTGATTTCGAAGTTCATAAATTCAACCATAGATGGCAGCACTGAAGATGGCGACAATAGAATAGTTGACGGCCGAAGAATTTCATCAGTCGGAGTTATGGCTGACTATGAACATGATTATGTTTGAAATCGCGATATCATGGAAGCATGAATCCTATGAGGTGAGTTGTTTAAACAATATGTTCTCCGATGAATTTTAATGATTATACCTCATAATGTTTACTTCCCAACATTAATTAAATATTGTCTGTATAATCTCTTTTTTTGTTTTTCTGGTCAAATTTCTATTTCATAAAAGACCATTCAGGGATCTAATCGCCTTCCTTGCACAATTTACTCTGTTAATAATATATTTTTCACAAGTACCAGATTTATCTATTATAGATCCAAGATATTTAAATTCTTCAACACATTTAATTATCATATTATTTATTTGTAGGTCTTCTGAATTTCCTCCAATTACCATGTATTCTGTTTTGATATAATTTATCTTCAGTCCACCTACCTCAAATGCATCTACCAACTTTCTAATCATATATTCTATATCTTCTTTATCTTGTCTAATTATAATCTGGTCATCAGCGAATAATAAATTGGGCAGTAAATGGTCATTAATGTTGATTCCCATTCCCCTACATGACTTATTCCATTTCATTAATACATCTTCTAAATATATCCTGAACAATGTTGGTGACATCCCGCATCCTTGTCTTAATCCTTTTGTTATATCAAACTCTGACGATACTCTATTTCCAACCTTAATACTAGCTTTACAATCATACATTCTTTTTATAAAATGTATAAGAGATTTAGGCATTCCAAACTTCTCCATTGCCACCCAAAGCTTGTTGATAGGTACAGAGTCATATGCCTTTTCCATAAACTAGTAAAATCATATCATAAATTTGACTTGCTGAGTAATTCTCTAAGTTTACAGAGTTCCTGCACGATGGAATTTTTTTTTTACTATTAATAGCGAAATGCCACCATGTTTGAAATACAAATTCTGGGGAGTTGGTTCTACCCCATCATCACTGCGGCAATATTGTACCCTCCTCTACACACCTGTTTAATTGACACAAGTACAAATATGTGTTAATTATAATGTACAATTTTGAAGATACCAACAAAAACTTTACCTCGAATTCTGCTTTCTCAGAAGTGGGAAATGTCTCATATTTAATATCAACACAGTCAGTCCATTCTTCTCCTTCTTCTGATTTTACTTCCACTTTAACATCCTGCAAAATGAAAATCATAGTGTGTTAACATTAAATCAAATTATAAAAAAACTGAACACTTTTAAGGTTCAGCTTCCTCAGTTTGGTAAAGTTTCTAAAATTTCTATCGGTTTTTCAGAACTGGTTCCAATCTTCAGGACAAGGTTGTTTTAACAGATTGAAAAAAACTAAACACACAGGTATTCAAAGTTTTAATTTTATATTATAATTATGTCCCATTCCATAGCAGCATTGTGCCCTGTTGCTGAGCTATGGAAATTGAGTCCCAATGAAGAAAGAATTTTTCATGGAATTTTGAATAGTAAAGAAATCCAGGATCATGAGGAATTTGGATAGCTACATGCTGACCTCATATCACTGCTATAATGGCTGGAAGACTTGACATGACCATATGTCACAGCTATATAGCCTGGAGGGCTCCACTTGGTGACAACATGTCATCAATGTAATGGCTGGAGGGCTTGACATGCTCACTACATGTCATCCCTATAATGGCTGATCGCCACTTCTCCGATTAACACTTATGAAGGGTACACGGGAAAAACGATCAAGGTCCATTTTTTAAAGTTTTGAGAAAAACGCATTTTAAAGTTTAAGAACTCAATACTTCAATGCACAAGTGTTTTATGAAAATTAATAAAGTGCAATACAAAGACCAACTCTTTCTTAACAATTAAACAGTATTGTTAGTTTTTGAAGTTGAACATCAACAACGGAAAATCAATATAGCCAAACAATGTCTATATTTCCACACTAAGAATGATCAGTGCCCAAATGAGAAGCCACCTAATTACAGTATAAGATATATCTAAATTTAATTAAATGACTCATCCAATTGGAATAAGTTAACTGTTTCTCAATGTAGATTCTATAACGACCCATTTTCTTTTTCTTCATGGTCTCCTCTTACTGACAATAAAATAATCTTGTGAATGCAAACTGTTTTTGCACGATAGTGCATTTTGTTGTACTTACAGCAATGGTGACCATGATTGAAAGTTCAACTTCCTACATTTCGGGGTTGCCAACCTAAATAACTATACTGTAATAAAATAAGTTTACTGTAATATTACAAAACATGTGTGGAAAGTAAGTAAAAACACTGCCCTCTATGTATAATATATACAATGCATATACAAAAAATACCCAAAACGTAGTGTTAACATGTATTATGTGAAACAAATCACTGCATTTTAAATTAACTAAACTTTAATTGAAACAATATAAAACAATAAATACGTACTTGCTGTCATTTTATTACTGCTTGGTCTCATAGCCTCCTGTAGTTTGAACTAATAAACATTGCCCAAACTGTTAACAATAGTCAATTGTTTATAATGAATGCAAATATTTCCAACAAAGATATTATTTTACTATTATTTAATATTTTGAAAACACCATCAAGCAAAAAATAATGTACAATACACGTTTCAGAAGTGTTTTACAGAATCTCGGAAATTAAAAACCTCGCTACCGCTCAGTCTTTAAATATTTTCCTCAATTCTGGAAAACTACTTGCCAACCTCACATCATAATATACCATTTATTATTTGAGGCTAATTCAATTTTTCATTTTTGATACATAAAATGCAATTGATGTAACTTTCTGAGGCATTTTAGCGTTCTTGCATCATTCTCCATCAGAATGAAAGGTAATAAAAGAATGTCGTAAAATTACTTAAGGGCTAAGTTGTAATCTGATAGTTAGTGTTTGTGTGGCAGAATTTATGTTCATAAATTTCATTCAAAGGCCACAAAGAAAATGGACTGTATTACTAGGATTCACTTATATAGGAATACACTAGTCAAATTAACTCTGGTATATTTGTGTTTAACATTTAAAATCACTTAACATTTGCACTTCACATTTATATTCAATAACTTCACTGCAATTTTACTAATCTTCTTTATAACACATTTACTGTTCAGATGGGACATGATGTTAACTCCATGAATTCTAGTCCGCGTCTGAGGTTGCAAGACTGATGCAACGTATATAAAACGTTGAGAAGAAACATCCAGAACATTCTAGTATTCAAAGGAAGTTGATTTCACAAACAACGATTTCCTGCAAAAGTTATAAGAACCAATGGAAAAATTGGTATATTTAGTTCTAGATTATTCCATAAGAACTTCAATGGAAGAAGGACTTATAATGCATGTATTGCACAATTAAATATAAACTATATAAAGGTTTTTTTTAAATAAAATTATATAAAAATCAAAATAAAATAAAAATTGTCCAGTTAGGTTATATTATTATAATATTATCTAAATTTTAATTTTGATAAATAAACTAAGATACCACAATTTTAAGCTTTTATATGGTACAACACAAATGTAGAAACTTCTCTGATGTGATACTTTGCAATGGTTCTCTGGGAAAAAGGCTTTTTTTTTTCTACAACACCCATTCAAAATTTCTCCACATCCATGAAACATCCAAAAAATCACCCTGTCCATTTAGTTTTTGCAGTCAACTATTATGAATGATTCAGTTTCCCCCCCCCCCTTTGGATTAGAAATCTCATGTCTCCAGGCACCTGCTAACACAAATATTACTATCTGGCTTGTAAGGCCCTTCCTTAAGGGTGAGATGTTTCTGTGTATTCAGTATTTTAATCTTAGATGCATCTTGTTCATTTTCTATGTCTAAATCGAGTTCAGGAATATTAGGTCTAAATTTATCACAGATGGAATGATTATCAGTCCTAGAATATCTAAAACTAATATTGTATCTTCACAAAATTCAATTGATAATGTTTATATGAAACAGAATTGTCAGGATGTTTTTCTGAATGTTACTGTGTAATTTTCGAATGTTAGGGTCTTCCGGTAGGTACACCCTTTTACATTCATGAATGCTGTAATGGAGTTTACAGCCTCACAATGACTGTATATATTCATATATTTTGGATACTCTTTCTCCTTTACGGATACTAGATCTATTAGTATATTTTCCTCTACTTTCCATATGTGCTTTCCTGTCATAGCCAATAACTTTTTAGGGTAATTAGTAGTTTATTGGCGATTACTTGGAGTTATCTCAATGTTAGTTGTTGTCTGAACATCTTGTATTTGATTATATCTATTAATATGTAAGTTATAGATGTTAGAAACGTCGTGACATACAGTTGAATCAGGACTTTCCTTAGACATTCTTCATCTCGTCAAATTTACATTAATAAGAACTATTAGGCGAGCATTTTGTGCATTGTAGGAAGTCATTTCATGACACTGTTTATTAAACTATTCCTTTCCAGTGAGTAATGAAAAATTCTTATTACTTTTCAAACGTGAACACTTGTAATCATCTCCTGTAGCATGACTCTTGACTTGTATCCTTTTTGATGAATCAGAAATTCGTCCAAACACTTTTCTTTTCTTTGATATAGCATTCTACACATGACTTGAATGATCAACCTCGTTCTCTGTTGCATTTGATGCTTCCATTTTTAAGCAACTTCTTAACTTAATATGTTATCTCAGCAACAAGAAACACAAGACTAAAAGAAATTCACACAAAACTCAATATCTGATTCCAAACTCAACTATGCAAAATTATTTTACAATAATATTACAGGAAGCCAGTAACATGCAGCATCAGTATTTTGCAATAAAACACTAAACAAAAAATCAAATGGAGTTAGTACACCTGCTGCTCAGTTTATTTTGATCGACGGATTATACATGGAGATTGATCGTTATTCCACAACAATGAATCCATCTTGATCATTTTTTATCAATACATGACATCTTTAACACTCATTTAAGAGGACCATGACCATTTTAACAGAAAGCTGAATTTACCATAAGACAGTACTTCCCATCTACTATTGGATGGCACCAATATCTCAATTTTGATTTTTGATGGACCTTAATCATTTTTCCCATGTATCCTTCATATAGAATGAGGCAGCAGAAGGCTGGGAGGCAAAGAGTCTAAGGCCTTTAGTGCCATGGATTATAATATAATTTTATATTCTTACTAATATCTTAATGGAACTTTATAATGCATTTTATTAGAATTGTATCAAAATTGTAACCAATCTAAACTTCAATAAAGGGTGTACCAAAAGTCAAGGCGTACAAGGTTGTGCTGAACAAGAATTTTATCAGGGACTATGTGAAGCATAAGGTGATATAATCTGCTTTATCGTATAGTGGTATGATAGATGAAAGTTCTTTTTTAAACAGCCAAGGAGACCCAGAGATGCAATGTATGTATACTATGTACATAGGTATGTAATGTATGTAGGTATGCTTGTATGCATATGCCTGAATAACTCTGGAATGCCTTTGGCAATTTTATCAAAATTTTAGTGACATATTAATTACAATTTTGAAAAGTGGCAATAATGGGAATCACACTCCTAGGGATGAGAGATGGGTTCAAAAGGGCATATGAACGTTCGGGCATAACTCCTAGAAAAATTTCAAATAAAATTGGTGGGCATATAATTTAAAACCTGGAATAACTCTAATAGCAGTTAATAAAAAATTCATAGTTTACATGTTTGATATGCTGTTTCATTACAGTCCTGATGGTACTTCAACTCATCTGACCACTAGCACTCCTAAAAATAAAAAATAAAATGACAAGAGTGACTGAGATTAGTACACTATCAAATTTTAAAAGAAAAATTAACACTTAAACCAGGACATGAACCCTGGACCTCTGGTTCTATGCACCATTACACCATTCCAGACACGATACCAACATTAAGATTTCTTTCCTCATATACAATTCTCTTATCGTCTGAAGACAGATACCAATATCTACAGCCAACTTCTAATAAATAAATATTTTCAATGAGAATTTTACACTATCTTTTTAAACAGTGAAGATTAATATTTTGATACTATATTTAAATATTAATAGTTTCCAATACTGGACAATATTACATTGAAAGAAAAATTAACGCTTCAACTGGGACTTGTACCCTGGATCTCTGTTTCTATATCACATTTCAAAGGGTTTCCTTTCCCCCTCTGCCTACTGTAAGTAGGCTATATGCAGGACAGAGCTAGGTCATCTGTTGTTCAGTACTGACAGTAGTGAAAACATGTATCTTTCTCTCCATAAACTGTGCCTTGTTCAGCAGAGTGGTTAGTTTGTATATTTTACTTTCGGAATGTTCAGTTAAAATGTACAATACTTACTTAGTGTTAAGTTATTGTTTGATATTTAACAAGAAACAAAATATTTAAACCTTAGTTTATTATAGTCTGTATATGAAAACATATAAAACTTGTCATTCTCCCAGTTATATGGGTCCGAAACATTGACTGTTACATTTAGAGAGGAGAAAATATTACGAGAATTTGAGAATAAAGTTCTTAGAAAAATGTTTGAACCAAAGAGAGATGAGCAAACATGCAAATGCAGAAGATTGCATAACAATTAGCTACACGGTCTTCAAGGGAAAGCAGACACAATAAGAATATATAAGTCTCACAGACTGCAATGGGCAGGACATTTGACACGAATGGAGAATGAAGGAGGGGCATGGAAACTCCTTTAGGAAAACTAGAGGGAAAGAGTCCAGTAGGCAGACCAAGAAGGAGATGGCAGGATAACAATAACTATGATTTGAAGGAAATAGATTATACAGGGATGATTGTAAAATATTAACTCAGGATAGGTGTGTATGGAGAGCTTATGTGTGTGCAGCGATGAGCCTATGGGTTCAATAGTGCCACTGAGTTATATACATACATACATATATATATGAAGTATCAATCCCAGTGATCAAGGGATTATATTTCTTTCCTCTGGTTCCGAGCGTCGTGGGTTCAAACCCGCCAGAGTTCTTTTGATTTTTAGGATGGAAAAATCCAAGGGACAAGTCTTCTGGTAGGGACATAAAGCCGGGGTCCATGTCTGAAGATTTTAAAGAATCTCAAACCTAAATTAGAGTCTCTAAGCAAAATTTAGTTCACCTTTCTCATGTAAGTTATATTGTAATTGCCCATTAAAGACATATGAGGTATACACATAGACAGACAGGCAGACAAACAAACACACACACACACACACACACAAAGTCCTGCTCTGTACAGCCTCGTAGTCTAAGGCATCATGCATTTGCTTGGAGCTATTCGACATGTGTTTATTCAAGTTCCCATAGCAGAATATGTTTTTAATGTTTTTCGGCCAGTATAGGTGTTGAGTCCACCTAGCATTGTGGGAATTTAGGTAGCTACAATAAGTAGTGTCTAAGAAAACTAGGTATAATGGCTGGGGGATTGAAAATACTAAAAATGTCACCCCTATGCTGGCTGGAGGATCATCCACCTCTATAAAAGTAGAATGTGGAAGTGAGGTCAGCAGCTGGCTGGAAGACCAAGACTATTCTAGGCTTGTCATGGGGTTTTATATAATATACAGACCTACATTTTAATTTCAATAGTCTGTATTTACAGATAACATCATGACTGATACCAGTATCATAAAGCATAAAAAAAGGAAAACCATTAAGCAATATTGAGAAGAGATGAATACTGAATTTGTTAAGTAGGCCTATATCTGACAATCTGACTTCAAGTTTGTATACAGTAGCCGAAATGGCAACAAAGATGGCAGGAGCAGGAAAAGCTAGTTTTTTTCAGAATCAGAAGAGAGGCAAATCTGAATCAACAATAAATCAATTAGTCCTGGGGAAAATTACACAAATCAATCATTATGAGGATTTTACAAAATCTTAATCTAAAGCGCATCAATTCTTTTTATGGTAAGTAGTGGCAATCTTAGACAGGACACTACCTGTACTGAACAGTGACGATGATGAAGATAGTAATATACTGATGCTGAAATTCTCGAGCCCGACACTACACAGATTATTGAAGAAGATGGAATTTGTCGCTTTTTAATGACAGAAATTATATAGTGCTTATTTTGTTTAATATAATTATTATTTAAACCGATAAAGTGGTGAAAATAAATTTAAATTTTATACATACATAATAAATATAGATTTGGGAGTTATGAACACGTAAGTGGGCATACAAATGGAGAGAAGAAAAGAAATTAATTTGCAGGTATAAGCCATAAAAATAATTATAAATATACATTGTTCAGTTGTCTTCAGTTGTCTGGGTGACATGGGGGGATGTAAAATTACCCACAAAGCGAGAGAAGGAGGGGGAGAGAGAAAGAGTTTAATAAATAAATATAAATACTGTAGGCCTATATTTTCATAAGTTGTGAAGATTGATATTTTTGCAACAGAGAGTAATACCTTCCCATTCCTGGTTGTACCTGCTGGTGGAGTGAGTGAAGAGTGATCTCAATCAACTCATTTGAAATACAATATATGCACCAGTATCAAATCCCTAGTTTTCAGAGCTGATTGGTTAGAGTTCAGATGTAGCATTTAACCCCAGCACACATGGGGGATAGAAAGGGTAAAAATTAACATATTCAAAATGTATGATCGAAATTAATGTCAAATTCACAGTTTTTGGGGTCACTAAAGCTCATTGGTGACAGTAGCCTATGGATGATATGTTAGCCTAAGTTTGAGTCAAAGTATCACTAGACCACTAGGAGAGAGGAAGGCTGAAAAATTGTATGTCTAAAATTACCATGATTTGTCTAATTGATGATTTTTGGGTTCTCTAAGCTGATCGGTCACAATTTTGATGAAATTTAAACCAAAATTTGACACCTAGGAGTGGTGACATACAGAAATATTCATAAATGACCAATATTACTATCAAATCTATAGTTTTCATGGTCACTCAGATGAATAGTAACAGTCCGAATGCATTTAAGTTCATATTCAACCACTACCTTCATGGGAGAAGGTGAGAAGAGAAGAAAAATGTCCAAATTAACCAAGAAGTGTTGTCGAAACCATAGCTTTTGTCCACTAAGCCAACAATATTGGGATAAAAAGAGCGAATGTTTTCATTATCAAGTGCTCGACATTAGATACCAACCATATTGGAATAAAGAAATACCCAGACAATCAGCCAGTAAATTATATTTAAAAGGAATATTTTGTATGTTTTTGTACATATTTCATATAAAAATAAGTTATTAATGAAAAAAAAAATTGACCATTATCCTAACCAACTTTATGAGATTCATAATATTTATCAAATTAATATTCTGAACATTATGCCTACGCCTATTTTAATATTACCAAAAAATCACATCCCCTACTTGTCAGCAAAAATATTCACTCTCAAAAACACCTCATAACATTGCAATTAGGCACTATAGGCCACAAGTACCTTGTCTTAAAATGTTCATCAAAGTCTCCTCTGGAAACTTCAAAATTATTGTGCATGAAATTTGGGACACCTGTGTATGGCATGAAATTAAATATAACTTCGACTAAACAAAAAAACTTATTCAACCAGGATTTAAGCTAACACCTCCAACTTTACATCTGGTCCTTTATCATTGAGCTATTCAGTTAACTTCCATAAATATCTCTCTGTTTAATCCCACATGTAGTGGTCATGAGTTCAAATCCCAGTTCAAGCAAAGATTTTTCTCTTTAGTCATGTAAACCACTGCTTACAGATGGCTGGACTGTGCATATTAATTTATATATAACGATCATATTTCAGTATAATCTCGTACAGTAACTTACTTCTTCTGGTTCACATTCTGTGTTTGATGGATGATCTTCATGTCCAACAGCAAACTTGCAATTCATTATAATCAGATTTCCTGAAAAAGTTAGTAACATTACTAAAATACAAAAAAAAATTCATCCACTTTACTCTACATAAGATTTGTATGCAGCATGGTCAAGTAGTTTAAGCTATAACGCCTTGGAGCAGAGCCATTTGACATTCACTGGTTCAAGTGCCCATGGGTTAATATATTTTATCGTGAAATTTGGGCCAGTCAGTATTTGACTGGTGCCCATCCAGCATCTTGAGGAATTTGTGTAGCTATAATAGCAGCACCTCCAGCTCAAGCACACTACTGGAGGAACCTACATGCTGACCACATGTCACTCCTATCTCGGCTGGATGATTGTCCATCTCTGTGATTAACATAAGTGGAGAGTGAGGTCAGCACCCGGCTTCAATACCTGTCATGCCATGAAGTAATAGACTACATGGTGACACGGATTTCATTCATCTTCACTCCTGACACAACACATGGCTATTCTGTCCCACCAGTGAATATTCAATCACAGAATAAGGGAATTTTAATGTCGTGTTGGTCAATGTGATAACACTTGTCCCCGCTAGAGCCAACCGTCAACATGTTTGCTCACATATAAAGGGATTCTATCCCAAAAGCCCACTTACATTAGTAGGCAAGTTAGGGTGAGAAAATGGGCAAGTCTGTATTAGATGGGCAAGTTAAAATGAGAAAATGAACAAGTTAGCACACGAGATTAGTTTAGCATTCACTTGTTTGTTGGCGGGTTTTTGTGATAAGTTGGCTACACTATCTGAGCAATGACTAATACACATTTTACATTTAAAATATACTGATTTTTAAGTTAGTTGGAGCTCAGTTGTCCCTTTATTTTAAGGAATTTTTCACATTTGTTTTGGGAAAAAATCAACTTACTATTTACAGTGCGATCAGTATAACATTGGACAGCAGACTTGGGGTTTGGGCTATGCGATGTTGTTATGTCTGCATATTTCTTTAATTAAGAATTGTTTCGATACCCAAACAAATGTTAAGATATCAACCTGCAGGAAGAAGAAGACAAGAACGTCCACTCAAAAGACTTTTGGATGGTGTTTCTCTTGAGGCCGAAACAGGTCAACAAATGGCCTAAATTCGTGAATGTACTATGATGATGATGATGATGATGATGATGAAGAATTGTTTCCTGTTCTAGAAAATATTGGGTTTAATATTGGAAACCTAAAATCTCATGTCTTTTTCGGTATTTAGTTTTGATAGACAGAAAATCCAGTCTGCTGTCCAGTGCTAAACTGATTGCACTGCATTTCTCTCACATAATTATTCACATATTGCAACAACAAATTGTGTGTGTTTCCATTTTTATTTTCATTTATTTTGGTGGTATAGAATCTCCTAACACACAAAAACTTAAATGTACACACATGATAAAAGAGAGGATTAACTTTTCCTCTATTTGTAAACAACTCAAGATTACTGTAATTTTAAATATCAATAAAACTAAATATACTGTTGCAGATAAAAACACATTATTAAATGGGAATGAACATTTAACAACAAACAACAGAAATTTTGAAGTCATGGAACTCAATTGGCTATTGGCCTTACATTCTCAGTGCTATTTTCAGAGGTGAAAAATCATGTAACCATTATATGAGAGACATATGGTCAGCATGTCAAGTGCTATAGCCATTATACTCGTAGCTGGATTTCTTAATCTGCAGTCACTTTTTATTGTGGATACCAAATTCCTCATGACGCTGGGTTGACACCATCCCATATAGACTGATATTCCATGAGAACATTTTTTTCCACTATCAGACTCGAACTGATGAATGTTCTATACAAGACATGATGCCTTACATCACTTGGCTATGGCATAGGACATTCTAAAGAAAGGTAAAACTAAAAATATATAACATGATGATGATTCAATTTTATACTATTAGATATGTATGGATGCTAAATGTGATCTCACAATGATATAAGCTAACTTAACAATGTAGTAGTGTGAAAGTTAATTACTGACGTAAAGTGTTCTAAATATCATGTGACTGATGATGTAGTACCAGAATATATTGGTAAATGTTTCAATAGAAATATCAATAACAAGTGAATTATTTAAGTTCAATTTGGCTTAAATGTAGATTACCTTCCACTTGATTTTCCATACTACATTCTTGTAGCTCTAGTCTTCTTCCATCTTCACTAAATTTCATTATATTTTAAACATTTAGCAATGATACTTAAAACATTATTTTACAATTATTAAATATTTATCGATGTACACAATGATTTCTTCAAAGTTCTGCAGAATCATTGTGCACATGCAAGAATATTTAAAGAAACTTCCACTAGATGGTGGAGATATCTGTGAAATCGTCATTGAAAAATATATTTTATGAAATGGATGTTCACTCATTTTATTTTGTTAGGTTCTGATGGGACAAGTTAGTGTTCATCAGATTAGTATACTTCATTAAATAATATGAAGTAATTTATTTTCTTAGGTTAGAAAGGGAAAAGTTAGTGTACATCCATTTCTAATAAACATTTGGTATTTTAATGTAAACAAAAATAAGTTTCTCCTTAGACCAGAGTTAACATATGCATTAGAAACTTGGACCACGTTGAAATCTGATGAGGAATTATTAGGGTGTTTTGAAAGGAAGATACTCAGATCCATTTCTGGTGCCATGGAAGATAATAATATATGGAGAAAGAGATCCAATAATGAATCGTATAAACTGTATAATCAGGCAGATATTCTAGATTGTGTTAAAATTAGTAGATTGGTCTGGGCTGGACACATTATTCATATGGACAGCAAAAGGATTTGAAAAAAGAATTTACAATGAGCAACCTCTATTGGCCAGAAAAGTTGAAGACGTAAATTAAGATGGGAGGATAGTATAATTCAAGACATTAATAAGATATTAAAAATAAAAAACTGCAAGAATGAAGGTCAGGGCAGGGAAGTCTGGCATAAGCTTCTGAAGGCAGCCAAGGCCCACATGAGACTGTTGAGCCAATGATGATGATTTTATTGTAAAGTGTTTGTCATATCAATTTCACAGCTATATGGTTCCATCTAGTGACAACTCTATAAACTATTTATAGGACTTCACGTTTGTGCATGCACTCTGTTATTCTGTGGGATGTAGAAAATTTATGGTGGAAATCAAACTAAAGTTTTTCCCCTGAATATACAGGTAAATATTTCAATAGAAAAATCAATAACAATTAAATTCATTAAGTTCAATTTCTGTCAGCTAGGTTTTAAAATTTATTGTTCATGAAAAATATTCATCTGTTAAAACTATAAGATCACTCAGGAACAAGATTTCAACTGCTCACTCAAAAAATATTTTTCAAATTTTACAAAATAGTAGTACACATGTACAACTTTATGAAGTTAATGTACACTAACTTACAGTTCTTATGCTAATGATTAATTAATTACATATTATTAAATATGCTAAAAATTCATCTGTTATATACTATGTGCCTATTCCTAAACTAAGAAAATTAAATAGGAATATATACTGAAATTTGTTTCTTATACATTGTTTTCTTGAAAACATGTTTCGGAATTGATTGCAAAGGTTGGTCATATAGGATTCACAAATAATGTGAACAAATGTTTGGGTCACTTGACAAAAACGTTTTATATATTGGGCTCAACTGTCAATTAGTTCTCACTACGCTACACCATGCAATATTCATATGTCACAGGTGGACTACTTATTTTTCTGTTTCTACTTACATTTCTTACTATTTTAACATTTTCTAAGGATATGTAAAAGATTTCTCGCTCAAATTTAGATTAATTTCCCCTTGATTGTCCATTCTATATTATTGTAATACTGTTGCTCTTTACTAACATTTCCTACTATTTTAAATGTTTTGCAATTATTCTTATAACATTTTTTACAATTATTAAATATTTACTCATGTATACAATGATTTCTTCAAAGCTCTACAGAACTGCAACATGCATGAGTGAGATGCACAAATGCTTAATGTAACTTCCCCTAGATGGCGGTGAAATCGGTGTTACCAACATTCGTAATTAATTTCATACCATATTTTCAAGAAAATAACTTCATTTTGTTAGATTCCGATAGGACAATTTATGGACATCAGATTAGTATACACTTCATTACATAATATGCATGCAATTTATTTTGTTAGGTTAGGAAGGGTGGAAATCTACACACATCTATTTCTAATAAACGTTTGGGAATTCATTGCGAAGATTGGTCATATCAATTTTACAGCTTTATGATTCTATCTAGTGACAACTCTATAACTTTTGATACGACTTTACAGATATTTGGTTCCACCTAGTGTCAACTCTACAATCATTTGCATGTATGCACTAATCTGTAGGGCTAAGAAAAATTAATTGTAGAAATCAAACTAAACTTTTTTCCAAATTTTTTTACAATTGTTAAGTATTTATTGTCTGTCCAACGGATATGTGCCCCCGTAAGATATGCAAACTAAAGCCCACTTCCTTTTCTACCTTGGTAAATCATTTTCCACCCTGCATTCTTATCTCTCACTTGCACTCTAGTGTTGTCAACTCGATTCCAAGCTTGCATTATTCAAAATTCAAGAGCACTTACACTGGGGGAAGTTTCACAACATCCCTACCTGATAAGTTACTGTGGCTGCTGTTTGACATAGTGGGAGCAGAGTGCAGTGAAATGATGAGAGTATTGATGTGTACTTTTCTAAGAATAATGCCTGTGCTATACAGGCACAGATCCGTTGCTCCGAGTATATTTATGTGTGCAAAACCTTTCAAATATTTCTTCCAACTTCTACATAAGTGTAGAGTATGTACTTGTTAACAGATGGCAGTAAGGTTTGACCAACCTTCATAATAAGAAATTGCACTACTACTTTTTTAATTTATTAGGTTAAAAAAGGGCATAAGTTAGTGCTGACTGAATTATAGTTTATTGAAATGGTTAAGTTTCCAACATGGGTGGCAAAAACTTTTTTCTAAGTGTGAAGCAGGTACCACGGGCATATATTGATAATGGCATCCTTACAGGATAAAGTGTCTCCTTTGTCTCACATGAATTCTTCTAAGTTCTACAGAATCGCAGTGCACATGCATGAGTTGCTATAATGGTTAATGTAGCTTCCAGTAGATGGCTCTGAAGTCGGCATTACCAACTTTCGGAATAAATTCCCAAATGCTAAAAAAAATGGACGTAAACTAACTTCCCATTTCCTAACCTAACAAAACAAATTACATGGGTATTATTTAATAAACTATAAATTAATTTTATGTACACTAACTTGTCCCATTGGAATCTAACAAAATGAAGTTAATTTGTTGAGATATTGTTTCAAACTATTTGTAAATGTTGTTAACACCGATTTGAGAGCCATCTAGCGGATGTTACATTAAGCATTTGTCTGTAGAGTTCAATTCACAATATACACATAATTATATAAATATTTTCAATGTTTAAAAATCATAAGAAAAGTTTATAAAATGGTTGCAAAATGGTTTAAAATAGAACAAAACATGTTTAAAAGTGTATAGTGCAACAGTAGCAAAAGGATGTGTATGGAAAATCGTGTGAGACAAACAGTGAACCTCCTCAGCCTCCATACTTTTCCTTTTAGTACTATCTCATACACTGGTGTGTATATAGAATTGCTTCTTCTCCATGTCACTGTGATTATTTAGGCTGAAGTTGCTTTTAGGTCAGATGCAAGAAATGATAGAAATATTAAAGAAATGGAAAAAGCTAATAAAACATGTGGGACAGACAATATAAACATAGAAATGATAAAAAATGCCCCAAAGAATTTCCAAGAGAGATTATTACAATTCTATATCAAGTGCTGGAAACAAAATACAATACCAGAAGAATGCAAAATTGGGAAAATAATCACAATATTTTTAAAAAAAGGCGATAAAACAAAGCAAGAAAACTATAGAGCAATCAGCTTACTATGTGCAGCATACAAAATATATGCACAAATGACCAACCAAAGAATAACAACTATAGACACAATAATATCAGAAGAGCAGACAGGGGCTCAACTACACTTCTACTTACGCCTGATTTTTCAGTTTATCATTGTAAACTATAGCTCTTCTTCTGTATTTACTAACATCATTTAATATTTTTAACTTTTTCAAACAATTTTTATAACATTATTAGACAATTCTGAAGAATTTATTGAAATATGCAAATCACAGTATTATGACACTGTTAGACAATATTGTGATGTTAACTGCTATTTTCTCCACAGAGATATTACTTAGTCTATAATTTTTCTATCACTGTTTTGGGTTTTTGCTGGTTGGATTGGCATTAGGGAGTGATAAGTAAGTGTACACCCATTTTTAATAAACGTTTGGTAATTTTAATATTATTGATAATTTTTTTTTAATATAGATTTGGGGATTTATTGCAAAGATTGGTCATTTAAATTTCATAGCGATGAATAGTAACTGAGGATGATAATCGATATATGGTTCGATTGTGGGTTATCGCTGGCTCTATAAACTCTGGCGCATGCACACTGTTGTTCTATATCGCTGGCTCTATAAACTCTGGCGCATGTACACTGTTGTTCTATAGGACTTTGTAAATATTTCACTTAAGTGCAGTTTTTCCACACACAAGTTTTAGGAAAGGAAGAAGCTCCATAGACAATGTATTCACTTTAAAACCAATAATAGATAAGCGAAGAGAATTCAACTTAGAAATGCACATCCTCTTTATAGATCATAAAAAGGCATTTGATAAAGTTTCTAGATCAAAATTATGGAAAATATTAAGTGAAAAAGGAATTCCACTATACTTGATAGCAGCAATTAAGAAAATGTATTAGAAAACAAAAATAAAAATAAATCAAACGGAATCAATACATATAACAGGAGGAGTTAAACAAGGTTGTCCACTAATAACCACTCTTAACATTTTGACAACATGATAAGATCATGGAAGCAAATGACGACTGGGAGAATTAACTTAGGAAATATAGTAATAAAAACAGTAGCCTTTGCAGATGACCAGATTTTAATAGCAAAAACAGATGATGAATTACAAAGAATGCTATATAAACTAAATGAAATATAAAAAAAATACAACATGGAAATATCATCAAAAAATTAAAAACCAATGGCTTTCAAGGGCGCTCATCCAGTTCGGACGAAGATAATATTAGAAAAGAAACCAATAGAACAAGTGGCAAGATATAACTTCCTGGGTTGCAAAATATCATACACAGCGTAAACAAATATAAATAACAAACTAAATAAGTTTAATTATATAACAGGAACACTAAAAAGAACTTTGAAAAATAAAGCCAGGAAAGACTTTATAATGAAATTATACAAGACAGTGGCAGTTCCTATCATTACATATAGATCCGAAACATGGACAGTGACAACACAACAATCTGCCAAAATATAAGCTGCTGAAATTAAATTCCTCAGACCAATAGCAGGACATCAAAGAACAGACAAAAAACATAACACAGAAATAAGACAACTAAAAGTAGAGGAATTAAACACATCAATAGTGAAATACAGAACAAACTGGAAAGAGCACTTAGCAAGGATGGCTGAGAACAGATTACCAAAAGCAGCATACAACTATTCATCACGAGGAAGAAGAAGTTTGGGAAGACCAAAGAAAAGATGGAAACAGCAGCTATTTGGAGCCGGAACAGACTAGTAAATAAGCCTAAACCGTGACGAAGAAAAGTTTTTTTTTCGAAAAGATTATATATTTCATTGATATCCACTTAGGAAAACTCGCAACTGGAATATAAAACGATCATTAAAGGACACTGGACGTGCACAGATAATTCATATCATGTAGAATAATAAAACTGGAAGACGTAAATAAATGTTATACAATACCTTATCAATTAGGCTTCAACTTGAAAAACAAGCAAAATGGACCCAACAAAAGCTTGTGACCAACATGCCGTAATTTAAATAGAAACATTCATTGAACATACACTAAATTTAATTTAACAAAATTTAATAATGTTTAAAGTACTACCGGTATTTTCTTCCTCTACTAGTCTTATTCAATCTGCGAACACTAACTTTCCCCTCTCTAAGAATATAAAAAAGAAATTTAGTGGAACTAGTGTAAAGTGTGGGACGTTAAGAACTAGCTATGGCTATGTTGGCAACGACTAGAAAGTAAAATTTTTACGATCTACAAATACCGATCCCCGTGACTCAATCCCTTCAAAATTACCCTAACCGTCAAACTCTTTAGCAATTAATTGAAAGCATAACACAGTGATTTTTGTGAACAATTTTTTTTTATTTTACTCTTACCCCTAAAAAAACACATTTGCAAAATTGCAAATGCTTTAATAATATGTTAACTTTAATTCAATCAATAAATCGAATCTGTTTAGAAGTGAAGAAAATCTCACACGTATATCAAATAAATTTATGAGTCTTATTACTAATTGCCACTAAATAACTCTGAGAATGACTACCACAAGGACATAAACTCTTCATACATGCCTGTTTTGAGTTTTCTTTTTTTAAATTATGCCATTATATAATTAATCTCCTTTAACATTATGGTTAACGTCATTCTCTCACTTCATTCTTGGAGCTTTCTCTCTGGTTTTCATACAAAGGATCCTCATGCCCTTTTCTCATTCCTAATTTGTGTCACATGCCCTGTCCATGACAGTCATTGAGACTTGGCTCTCATTATATCTAGACGTTCATAAAGTAGTCTCCTCCATTCAACGTCTGTTCGTCCAATTTTGGTCGAGAATTTTTTCTAAGAACATCATTCTCAAATATTTGTCATATTCTCCCTTAGAGTCCGTGTTACACAACCATACAATAGAACTGTGAGAATAACAGTTTTATATTTTTATTTTAACGTTTTTTTAGAGAAGTTGTGATGAGAGGAGTCCTTGAAATGTATAAGAACATGAGTTTCAAGAATTCGATTTATATTTAATTTCCTTCAGCACCATATCCTTCCCTTCCTGTAATTATTATTCTTAGGTACCGTACTTGAATTCAGCCATATCTTAAAAAATTCCCGAGAGGTTTAATTATGACCAGTTGTAGGCCTACGCTTCCCCCAAAAAGAATGGGCCAACTCTTGCTCGTGCACATGTCCAAGATTCATAGCGTGATTCATAAGAGAACATTGTCTTCCTCTGATTCGGAAAACACTATGCAGCTGTGAGACTAATAGCGCAATGGCTGCTAATCCGCCATCGTGTCCCCGTAGCACATAACGGTTGAGTCATGGTCCAATACGTTATCAAGGGGGGCTCGCGTTCGATCCTAAGTAGCACCATTTGTTTTAATATTAATGAATTTTTATTTTAAATTTTCAGAGTTCCTGGAGTATATAATTTAATAAAAAGAAGAGTGGAATAATGTATACCTAACTCCTGTGGGTAGTCTGAGCCTGGCCTTAAAAAAACAAACCATATATGGAAATTAAAGTTCTACTTCTTCACATAAAAAAAGAAAAAAAAAGAGAACAATGAACTTAATATCTTGTCCACAGGCCATCAGCATCTACTACAGCTCGAAGTCGATTCGGCATGGATCTGACGCAGTCGCAGAAGAATTCTCGATGAGGATTGTCCTCCTCTTTCCGGGCGAGATCTTCCCAGGTATCGAGGCCTTGATTCCACAACTCGACTTTATTTCGATGGGGTTGGCGGGCATACTTCTTAATCCTCTCCTGTTTCAATTTCGCCCATGCATGTTCGATGACATTAAAATCAAGTGACTTCGGAGGCCAATGAATTATTTCGATCTCGGGCCTCGTCCGAAACCATATTTGAATTCTTCCGGCATAGTGCACGGGATGGTTGTCCTGCTGGAACAGTAATATTCCATTGGGAAAATGTTCTTGGACAGAAGGAAGGAATACATTTTCCAGAATATTTTCATACATCTCCGCATCGAACAGGCCCTAAATGCGTTCTATCACGCCAACCCTATCGTAAGACAGTCACCCCCACAACGATATGCTAAAGCGTCCCGACCTTGCACATCGATGCACGGTGGCCATCCACACGATAGACATGGTGAGGGCCATCGTAATCACTCGAGATGGTTGTTTCGTTGGAGAAAATTACAATTCTCCAACCGAAATCCATTCGACTGGTTGCGAAGGCAAGGCAGTTGATGGCATGTTCTTCCCTTAAATATTCCTTTTGCGCAGCCCTCCGGTTCCTAATCCCCCGGCTCCTCAATCGGTTGATTACAGTTTGATCACAACCGGGGAAGTCAGATGTTTATCGTAATTCGTTGGCAGTCCGAAAGGGGTCCTGTCGAACTGCCTCGAATAAGGCAGCATCCTCTTTCGCTGAAGAAATCCGTGGACGCCCAGGAATAGGGCGATCTGCGATCTCCCCATAACTTTAAAATCGATGAGCCTACCTAATGGCCATGCTCCGTGGCACAGCGACCAAACGGGCAGTGGCCCTAGCCCCATATCCAGCGTCAACTAGCGTTATAACTCGCTGTCTCAGATCATGCCTGTTCGCCATGCTTATGAAGAATGAGGGACAGCATGAGTTGTTATGCGTAGACAATGACTATTTAATATTATATAGTAACCCCATAATAGCGAATATCACAATCCTAAACTGAATTAATAAATAACAGCATAATACAAGATCGTCGTTCTGCCCAAATATTCTAAACTAATAAAAGTAAGTTCAATTACAAAATATAAACAAATCACAAAGTATGACATAATTTCATATATATATATATATATATACATATTTTATGTTAGTAAAGAGAACGGTAGATTATCTCTGCGGTTCCGCATCTGACTACAGAATTGAACATTGAAGGTTCGAATCCAGCCGAGGAGTTCACATTTTTTATTTATATAAGGTTGCATTTTATTTATGGCTGCTAATATCCCCTAAACTATTTATTTATAATATATTATACAACAAAATATTTCATCTCAGTTTTGAGTGACTTTCAAAGCCAGTTATATCAACCCACAAGAGAAGAGAAAAAGTAAGTCTTGATGAGGTAGAGTATCATGGCTCGAGCTGTACGCACATGCGCAGTGTCGTCTATCTGCGACTCTTAAAATATTCCACCGACCCATTCCATTTTTGGGGAAGTGTACATTTGATTTGTCTCGTGGTAGCGTCGCTGCTCGTATGCAGCGGGCCTGTCTTCGATCCTTGGATGGGACAAGTTTTCTGGATGATGAAACTCTTCTGTGATTTTTCTTACCTGTAAGACAAATGTCAAAAAAACTATAAGACCCAAACGGTCCCCATCATTATCCTCATTATCATATTTCCCACGTTTAGTACGAATGAGTGTGAATGGTGTGTTTTGTGTTATGTTGTGTAATTTCGGAGGAGGCTTTGACATTAAGCTCGTCACTAATTCAGACAGGCCCTCCAGGTCCTTTAGTGGTCAAAAAAAGTACAAGTGTGATCCACAGTTTAAATTCCCTCTCCCGACAGGTCAAAAATCCGATCTAAATTCAAAAATTTCCGATTCAGTCTACCTAAATTATAGACTTCGTGTTTGCATGAAAAAATTACGACATTTTCAAAATAATTTTGAAAACTGTATACATTAAGTCTACAGGCTGTGTTCGGGATTTTTTATGCAAAAATCCGGTCCAAATCCAAAATTTCCCGATTGAGTATTTCTTGGGGTTTTCATCAAAAAAGTGAAAATTCCTGATTGCCAAAAGCTGCTAAAATTTAGTCTGGTGAGTATGCGCGGGATTTCTAATGAAAAAATTCCAGTCTAAATCCAAAACCTTCTGATTGAGCATTTTCAGTATTAGAAGGCTTTGGTGTTTTTGATCAATAATGTCAAAATTTTCGGAATTGTAAAAACTGCGAAAAATGTAATCTAGAGGGAGTGTCCGTGAAATTTATGCAAAAAAAACAGTCTAAATCCAAAATTTCTCGATTGAGTATCGTTGTCAGAAAAAAATGTCTACATTTTCGAAATTTTTAAAACCGCAAAAATCAAGTCTGAAGGGCGTGTCCGAGATTTCTCATGTAAAAAATCCTGTCTAGATAAAAATTTCGTGACTGAGTATTCCAAGACTACACATTCGATGTTTTCAACAAAAGTAACTATTTTTTTAAAGTTTGAAAACTGCAACATTTAAGATTGGAGGGCGTGTCTGCGATTTTTAATGCAAAACTATGAAAATTTCCGAAGTTTTGTGATTTCGAATAATTGAATCTAGAGAGCGTGATCGAGATTTGTAATAAGAAAAAGCTATATAAAAATCCAAAATTTGAGGATCGAGAAATCCAAGAATATAGTTTTAGTGTTATCAAAAAAAATGTCAAAATTTTCGTAATTTTGAAAACTGAAAAAATCAAATCGAGAGGGTCTGACTGGTATATCTATTGAAAAAAAACTCAGTCTGGATGCAAAATTTCCCGATCAAGTATTCCAAGTCTTTGTATTTTCACTAAAAATGTCAACATTTTCGAAATTTAAGAAACTGCAAACATTAAATCCAGAGGATGTGTCCAGGATTTAAAATGCAAAACATCCTGTATAAATCCAAAATTTACCGACCGAGAATTCCAAGGATATAGACTAAGTTTTTTTTGACAAAAAGGTCAACATTTTCGAAATTGTAAAAACTTCAAAAATCCGCCTAGAGGGCGTGTCGTGATTTTCTGAAGCAGAAAATCAGGCCCAAATCCAAAATTATCCAATCGAGTGAGTATTCATGGCGTTTTTGCCCAAAAATGCTGAAAATTTCTAAATTGTAAAAACTGCGAAATTTTAGTCTAGAAGGTGTGTACGAGATTTCTGATGCAAAAAATTCGGTCTAAGCCCAAAATTTTTCGATCGAGTATTCCAATCTCTAATTTTAGTTGAAAAATATCAAAATTTTGGAAATAGTAAAAACTGCAAAAATTTAATCTAGAGAATGCATCTAGGATTTTTAATGAAAAAAAAAATCCAGTATCAATTCAAAATATATCGATTGAGATTTGCTTGCATATAATCTTGTTTTCACCAAAAATGTCAGTTTTCGAGATTATAAAAACTGCAAGAATCAGATCTAGAGGTGTGTCCGATATTTCTACTGCAGATAATCCGGTCTAAATCCAAAATTTCCTGACTGAATATTCCAAGGCATTAGTCTAGATCTTTTCACCAAAAATGTCAGAATTATCGAAATTTTGAAAATTGCAAAAATTAAGTCTAGAGGACGTTTCCGTAATTTCTAATTACAAAATGTCAAAATTTCCAGAATTTTGTGAACAAGAATAATTAAATCTAGAGAGCGTGTCAGGGAATTGTAATGTATAAAATGTGGTCTTACTCCAAAATTTCCCCATTGAAAATCCCACCCAAATAGTTTTGATGTTTACAAAAACGTTTTTTTTTTATTTTAAAAGTTGCAAAAATTAAGTCTACAGAGGGTGTGTCCGAGAATTCTAGTACAAAGTTTATTTTCGCTAAAGATATTAAATTTTGACATTTTGAAAACTGCATAAATTAATACTAATGGAGGTGACTGGGATTTCTAGTGCAAAAAGTCCAGTTTAAATCCAAAATTTCCCAATTGAGTATTCCAAGGCTACAGTCCTAATTTTATCACCAAAATATCGGAAATTTTCGAAATTTTTAAATTGCAAAAACATTAAGTCTAGAGAGTGTGTCCGGAATTTGTAATGCAAAAAATCCGGTATAAATCCAAAATTTCCCGATTATGTATTCCAAGGCAATATAGGCTTGGTGTTTTCACCAAAAAAGTCAAAATTTTCGTAATTCTGCTGACTGCACAAATTAAGTCCAGAGCGATTGTCCGGGATTTCTAAAGGGAAAGAAACTGTTGTACGGTCTCTCGTAAATCCCAAAGTTCCCGATTAGTATTCCAAGCATATAGTCTTGCTGTTTTTACCAAAAATGTCGAATTTTTGGAAACTCTGAAAACTTTAAAAATTAAGTCTTAGAGGGCGTGTCAGTGAAGTTAATGCAAAAAAATCCAGTCTAAATCCAAAATTTCTCGACTGACTATTCCTAGGCTAACTCTTGGTGTTTTCACAAAAAATGTAAAAACATCTCGAAATCTTGAAAATTGCAAAAATCAAGACTGAAGGGTGTGTCCTGGATTCTCATGTAAAAATCCGGTCTAGATCAAAATTTTCTGATTGAGCATTCCAAGATATAGTTTCGATTTTTCAGCAAAACTGTGTATATATATGCACATTTCATTTTGAAAACTGCAATATTTTAGATTGGAGGTCGTGTCTGCGATTTCTAATGAAAAAATGTGAAAATTTCCGAAATTTTGTGATTTCGAAGGAATACATTTAGACAGCGTGTTCGGGATTTCTGACGCAAAAAAAATGCGATATAAATCTAAAATTTCTCTATTGAGAAATCTAAGGATATAGTTTTGGAGTTTTCAACAAAAATGTCAACATTTTCTTAATTTCGAAAACTGCAAAAATTAAGTAGAGAGAGTCTGCCCGGTATTTGTAATGCAAAAATTCAGTATATATGCAAAATTTCCCCATCAAGGATTCCAAGTATTGGCGTTTTCACAAAAAATGTCAAAATTTTATAAATTTAAGAAACTGCAAAAATTAAGTCCAGAGGATATATATGTCCAGGATTTAAAATGAAAAAAATCCTGTCTAAATCCAAAATTTACCAACCGAGAATTCCAAGGATATAGATTTGTTTTTTTTTATAAAAAATGTCAAAATTTTTGAAATTGTAAAAACTTAAAAAAAATCTAGTCTACAGGGTGTGTCGGGATTTTCTAAAAAAAATCCGGCCCAAATCCAAAATTATCCAATTGAGTATTCCAAGGCTTGGTGTTTTTGACCAAAAATGTCCACATTTTCTGATTTGTAAAAATTGTTAAATTTTAGTCTAGAAGGCGTGTACGAGATTTTTGATGCAAAAATTCGGTCTATGATCACAATTTTTCGATCCAGGATTTCAATCTCTATAGTTTTGGGGGTTTTGTTAAAAAGTACAAACATTTTCGAAATCGAAAAACTGCAACAATTTAATCTAGAGGGTGAATATGGGATTTTTAATGCAAAAAAATCCAGCATAAAATCAAAATTTATCGATTGAGTATTCTTAGTCTATAATCTTGTTTTCACTAGAAATGTCAAAGTGTTTGATATAATAATAAAAACTGCAAAAATCAGGTATAAAGGGCGTGCGCGGCATTTCCACTGCAGATAATCCGGTCTAAATCCAAAATTTCCTGACTGAATATTCCAAGGCTATAGTCTAGGTGTTTTCACCAAAATTGTCAGAATAATTGAAATTTTGAAAAATGCAAAAAATTAAGTCCAAAGGATGTGTCCGTGATTTCTAATGAACAAAATATAAAACATTCCGAAAATTTGTGAACAAGAACTAAATCTAGAGACCGTGTCAGGGATTTCTAATGCATAAAATCCGGTCTTAATCCAAAATTTTCAGATTGAACATCCCACCCATATAGTTTTGACGTTTTCACAAATAAGTCAGAATTTTTTTAATTTTGAAAGCTGCAAAAATGAAGTCTACAGAGGATGTGTCCGGGAATTACAGTGCAAAACAATCCGGTCTAGATGCGAAACGTGTTTTCAGCAAAGATGTTAAATTTTCGACATTTTGAAAACTGCATAAATTAATACTAATGGGTATGACTGGTACAAAAAATCCGGTTTAAATCCAAAATTTCCCGATTGAGTATTCCTAGGCTATAGTATTAATTTTGTCACCAAAATATAGGAAATTTTTAAATTGTAAAAAATGAAGTCTAGAGTGTGTGTCCGGGATGTATAATGCAAGAAATCCGGTATAAATCTAAAATTTCCCGATTATATATTCCAAGGCTATATGCTTGGTGTTTTCACCAAAAATGTCGAAATTTTGCAGACTGCATAAATTAAGTCTAGAGAGATTGTCCGGGATTTCTAAAGGGAGAGATGTTCTACGGTCTCTCGTAAATCCCAAAGTTCCCAATTGAGTATTCCAAGCATATAGTCTTGCCATTTTTACTAAAAATGTCGAAAATTTGGAAACTCTGAAAACTTAAAAAATTAAGGCCAGACGGTATGTCCGGAATCTCTAATGCAAAAAAATCCAGACTAATTGCAAAATGTATTGACCATGTATTCCAAGGATAACATCCTTGCTTTTCTTGACCTAAAATGTCGAAATTGTAAAAACTGTCAAAAAATAGTCTAGATGATGTGTCCGGCACTTTCTAAAGTAAACATCCAGTCAAAATCCAAAACTTCCAGATCGAATATTCCAAGCGGTTCTGACAAAAAATGTCGAAAATGTCAAAACTGCAAAAATGTAATCTAGAGGGCGTGTCCTGAATTCTAAAGTATAAAATATGGTCTAAATCCACACTTTCTAGATTGAGTATTCCGAGGTATTTCATTAAAGAGTCAACATTTTCGAAACTTTGTAAACTGTAAAAATCAAGCCTAGGGTTTGTGTTGGAATTTGTTATGCAAAAAATTTGGTCTAAATCCGAAATTTCCCCACAGAGAAGTGTATTCACCAAAAAAAATCTAAATTTTTAAACTTGCAACAATTAAGTCCGGAGGGTGTATCCAGGATTTCTAATGTAAAGAATCCTGTGTAGATGCAACATCGATTGAGTAATAAATCAAAGAGTATAGTCTTTGTGTTTTTACCAATGGCATTAATTAATCGAAATTTTGAAAACTGCAATAAATACTAGTGGGTGTGTCTAGGATATCTAATGCAAAAAAAATCCGCTTGGATAAAAAATCCCCGAACGAGTCTTCCAAAACGATTGGCGTTTCAATGAAAAATGTGAAATGTTTAAATCGCAGACTTTAGTATAGAAGATATATCAGGTATTTGTAATACAAAAAACCGGTCTAAGTCTAAAATTGTCCGATTAAATATATTTTCACCAAAAATGCCGAAATTTTTAAATTGAAAACATTAAATCTGGAGGATGTGTCTGGGATTTCTAATGCAAAAAATGCAGCCTAAATCTTATATTTGCCGTTTGAGTATTTGGTGTCTTCACCAAAAATGTCACAATTTTCGAAATTTTGAAAACTGCAAATATTAAGTCTACAGGGCATGTCAAGGAGTTTATATTTAATTTTTTTAGTACAATATCCCTGCTGTAATTATTGTTCTTAGGTACTTGAATTCAGCCATTTCTTTAAAATTTCCCGAGAGGTTGAATTTTGACAAGTTGTACATTTGATTTGTTTATCGCTGTGATCTCGTGGTAGCGTCGCTGCTCGTTTGCCGCGGGCCTGTCTTCCTTGGATGGGGCAAGTTTTCTGGATGATGAAACTCTTCCGTGAATTTTCTTACCTGTAAGACAAATGTCAGAAAACGATAATCCTCACGATTAGTACGAATGTGTGTTTCATGTTATGTTGTGTAATTTTGGAGGAGGCATGACATTAAGCTGGTCACTAATTCAGGTTCTGTTGTAGTAAAAAAAGTACGAGTGCGATCCATACTTTAAAATTCCTCTTGCGACAGGTCAATAATCCGGTCTACATTGAAAAATTTTCTATTGAGTTTACCAAAACTATAAGCTTGGTGTTTCCATGAAAAAATGACGAAACGTCACAATTTTCAAAATTTTGAGAACTGAGAATATCAAGTCTAGAGAGCATGTCCGGGAGTTCAAATGAGAAAAAAAATGTCTAAATCCAAAAATTCCCGATTGAGTATTCTAAGGCTATAGACTTCGTGCTTTTATCAAAAATGTCCAAATTTTCGAAATTTTGAAAATATAGTAATTAGAGGGCGTGTTCGGGATTTCTAATGAAAATCAGCTCTAAATCCGAAATTTCCCAATTGAGTATTTCAAGGCTTCAGTCTTGGGTTTTCACCAAAAAAATTTAGATATTTTTTCGAATTTTGAAAACTGCTATAATAAAGACTTGATGGTGTGACCGGGATTCCAAATCTTCCGGATTTAGTATTCCAAGCTATGGTCTTGGTGTAATCAAGAAAAATGTCAAAATTTTCGAAACTTGAAAACTGCAAAAATGTCTAGACGGTGTATATGGGATTTCTAATGCAAAAACTCCGATCTAACTCCAATATCTACCGATTGAATATTCCAAGGCGTTGTGACGAAAAGTATCAACATTTAGAAAAACGCAAAAATAACTCTAGAGGGTGTGTCCTTGATTTCGGATGCAAAAATGTAAAAATTGCCGAAATTTGAAAACTGTAAGAATTAAAACTAGAGAACGCGTGCGGGATTTGTAATGCATAAAGTCCAAATTTCCCGATGAAGTTTTCCAAGAATATAATCTTGGTGTTTAAACAAAAATATCAAATTTTTTCGAAACTTTGAATTCTGTAAAAAATAATTTTAGAGGATTCCTAATGCAAAAAGTTAACATTTCCCGATATTTTCTGAAGTAAGAATTAAATCTAGAGGCAGTGTACAGATTTTCTAATGCATAATATCCGGTCAGTATCCAAAATTCCTCGATTGAGTATTCCACGGACATTAGTCCTGTTATTTTCACCTAAGATGACACAATTTTCAATATTTTTACAAAAATTAAGTCTAGCAGGCGTGTCCGGGATTTCTAACGCAAACAATTCCGGTCTAAATCCAAAATTTCCCGAATGAGCATTCCAAGTCTATAGTCTTTGTTGATTTCGCCAAATATGTCATTTTTGTTTTTAATTTTGAAAACTGCATAGTTAATACTTGAGGCAATGTCCGGGATTTCTAATGCAAAAAATCCGTTCGGAATCCTAAAAATTTCAGATTGAGTATTCCAAGTCAATATTTTAGAAATTTTGAATACTGCTTAAAAATGATTCTAGAGGGTGTGTCCGGGATTTCTAATAGAAGAAATTCACTCTAATTCCAAAATTTCCCGATTGAGTATTCCAATTCGTGTTTTCACCAAAAATGTCAAAATTTTGAAAACTGCTAAAATCAAGTTAACAGGCTGTGTCCGGGATTTCTAATACAAAAAATCCTGTCTAAACCCAAATTTTCCGGATCGAGTATTCCAAGATAATGATCTTGGTGTTATCTATAAACATTACATTTTCGAAACACTGAAAACTGAATGAATTATGTATAAAAGGTGTGTCCTAATACAAAAAATCCTGTCTAAATTCACAATAACTCGACCAAGTATACCAAGGCTCGGCGCTTTCATAAAAGAATCAACATTTCCGAAAATTTGAAAAATGCAAATATTAAGTCTGGAAAGTGTGCCCATGAATTCTAATGCAAACATTTCAATATATCCTAAATTTTGTGAACTGTAAAAATTAAATCTATAGAGAGCGTCCATAATTTGTAATACATAAAATCCGGCCTGAATCCAAAATTAACCGGATCAGAATTCCAAGGATAGAGAGTTGGTGTTTTTACAAAAAATTTCAAAGTTTGAACTCTGCAAAAATTAAGTCTAGAGGGTGTGTCCGGGATTACTCAAGCAAAGAATCCGGTCTACATGCAAAATTTACTGATGAGTATTCTAAGGCTATATCTGTATTTTCATCAAAGGTGTTAATTTTTTTAAATTTTGAAACCTGCAAAAATTAATACTAGTGGGTGTGTCTGGGATTTCTAATGCAAAAAATTTGGTCTAAATCCAAAAATTCCCAATTTAGTCTTCCAAAACTATAATGTGGTGTCAAAAAGTAATTTTTTTCAAAACTGCAGAAATTAAGTCTAGAGGATATGAATGGGATTTCTAATGTTAAAAAAAAGCTCCCTAAATAAAACATTCCTGATCGAGTATTATATTGGCTACATACTTTGTCTTTTCATTAAAAATGTCAAATTTTTTTAAATTTTGAAAACTGCAAAAAAATAGTACTAGAGGTGTATTCGGGATTCTTAAAGAAAAACTCCACTCTAAATCCAAAATCTCCCAATTAAGTATTTCAAAGCTATAGTTTCGTAGTTTTCACAAAAAGTTTAAATTTTACATATTTTAAAAGCTGCAAAAATAAAGTTTAGAGGGTTTGACCACCATGATTTCTAATTTTTAAAATTTGGTCTAAATCCAAATAGTCCAGATTCGTATTCCAAGTCTGTAAAAATTAAGTCTAGAGGGTGTGTCTGTAATTTCCTGAACAAAGTTTAAAATTATACATGCTCATTTTTTTGCTCAAGAAATTTCTAGAGAGCTGAATAACAATTATTTTCTTGGGCATTTATAAAATTTTAAGGGGTCCTAAATTCAGATTTTGTCAATTATAATTTAATTGCCATGTTTGAATGGATCATAGGGGTCAAAATAAAATAAATTTTCAAGAAAAAATATTAATTTTTAAGGGAGGGGTATTTAAGGGGGTTTATCAGTCTTAAACAAGTTTTTTTCCCTTTTAAAGATACTGTCATACAAGATCTGAAGTTGGAAACTAAAAAAAAAAAAACAAATAAAATAATAATAACAATAATAAAAATAAACTTAGAGCACTGAAGGTATAAAAGAAACCTAAGATACTGACAAAATTAACCAGGGACAGGATATTGATTGTGTAACAAGAATATACAGAATTGTCAGTCTAGACAATCGGCACTTTGTGTCACCCGGGTTGTCAGCCCTGCGTGACGGCCGCCTTTACCCCCAGAACAAGCGTCTGGTACTCATTTCTGTTAGAGGCTGAGTCAACCCCAGGGCCATAGTGCCGCCAGAGGGTTTGGGTCAGTTTAAAAATCCTGACCCCAACGGGACTTGAACCCTCGACCCTACAAGCCGGAGGGTCGAGGGTTCAAGTCCCGTTGGGGTCAGGATTTTTAAACTGACCCAAACCCTCTGGCGGCACTATGGCCCTGGGGTTGACTCAGCCTCTAACAGAAATGAGTACCAGACGCTTGTTCTGGGGGTAAAGGCGGCCGTCACGCAGGGCTGACAACCCGGCTGACACAAAGTGCCGATTGTCTAGAAAAAGTGGGAGCCTTAACCTCCTACTACCCCAAGGGCCTCCGGGCCTGTTGTGGGATCACTTTACTTTACTTTACTTTACTCCACCAGGATACAGTGACATTAAAAAACCAATTAATTAATTAAATGAAACCAAAGAGAGAAAATCTGTTTTATGAAGAATTTCTTGAACAAAATGACTTATTATAAACCAATAATTTGAATGATTTTCCTTAGTTATGTTTAGTTGGCCGCGGTGGACTAGTGGTTATGCTCCTTGCCTCTGGTCCCAAGGGTCGCAGGTTCAAACCCGGCCAGGGTCTATGGATTTTTTTTTAGGACGGAAAAATCCAAGGAGCAAGTCCTCCGGGAGGGACTTTAAGCCATGGGTCTCGAGTCTGAAGATTTTCAGGCTTGTAAAAAATGCTTAATGAAAAGGCCTCCAAGCAAAATTTACCAAATTTTCCCGTCCTAGTACTATCTTGGTTTCCTAGATGTCAGTATGAGGTGGAACGCTGACCACGTACCACTCAAAATGACATCTATACGAAAACAAGTGTAACTAAATTAGTATGGTTAAAATTCTTCCCTGTAGGGGGAGAGCGCCTAAATCTCTGTAAAGGGAAAACATAGGCTTACAATACAATGTTTAAGTAATGGTTCATCTAATGTCACTTCTAAATTTCTCATTAATAGAAATATTTATTCCCAAGTATTAATAACCCTGTTTTACATGAAGTTCTAAAGTATACATATACAATATTATATCTAGATAAGGAAAATAAATTTAACAACATTTTATAAAGATACAAATAACTTGTACATGAGATAACAAAAATATTTATTAAAGTTTAAATTACATGTGATGAATGCATTTTTATAATTTAATATAACAATATTTTTACATATGTTATATATGGAGATATCATAATATGCTCTTTTTCAATTTAAAACATAAACAATGAGAGATTGCCTCACCAAATTCAAAATGAGAAAATAATTCTCATTAGCAGTGGATGGATATTAAGATACAAACTGTGCCCAGAAAAGGTTCTGAAAATACTTATAAAAAGCCATTAGTTCAACACATGTTTTTCAGGGATTAAATGATTTAAAATGAACATAATTTATTGAATATCTTTTTTCTGAGAAAAACATTTCTCTCTTTTCCACTCATTTTTGTTGCCCAAAACCTTTTCCTCATGTTCCGCAGTATTTTGTTTTCTAGTTGGACACACAAACATTTCCGTACTTCTTGAAAGTGTATGTAAATCTCTTTTAATCAGAAGATAATTAATATAAAATATAAATTATGTAAATCAACAGTAACATCACAGGAATATTGACTATTCTAGAGTTAAGAAATCAAATTTCATATTGAAAACATGTTTATGCAAAACTTAAAACAAATTAAATATCTTTCGACATTAATTTAAGAGTTCCTGTATTTATTCTATGTTCTTTGTGTTACTGATAACCAGTCCAAATCATATATTCACAAAAAAAAAGGACAAAATTTAAGAAGGACAATTTATATATATATATATATATATATATATATCTTTTATATTACTGAAATGTTGGATACTTAAATGAGTTTTAAACCAACAATAACAACATTTCTTAAAATAGGCTTCTTTTAATTTCCAGACTACAACTAAATTTAATTTTACACAAATAAATCAAACATTATCAATATGTTTAATACACAAATAATCTTTACTTACTCATTATGTTTAAGTAAATGTCTGTTAAGATAGAACTTCTGAGAAAATGATTTATTACAAACAGAACATTTGAATAGTTTCTCATTGCTATGCACAAGTAAATATCAGATGGAAGAGCAGCATTGACATAGAAAGTCAAAGGTCCTGGGTTCAAACCCCAGTCAAGGCGTATATTTTTCTTTACAAATATAATAAGTAAATATCTATTAACACAAGACTTCATGGAAAATGACTTATTACAAACAGAACATTTGAACAGTTTCACATTACCTTGCACAAGTAAATGTCTATTAAGACAAGATTTCATAGAAAATATCTTATCACAAACAGAGTTTCCCATTAAAATGAAAAAGCAAATGTGTATTAAGATAACACCTCGAAGAAAATGACATATTACAAACAGTACACTTAAATAGTTTCTCATTACTATGCATACGTAAATGTTTATTAAGATAGAACTTTGTAGAAAATGACTTATCACAAATAGAACACTCAAATAGTTTCTTATTACTATGCACATGTAAATGTGTATTAAGATAGGACTTCCTAGAAAATGACTTGTTACAAACAAAACATTTGAACTGTTTATTATGAATAAGTAAATGTCTTTTAAGTGAGTGCTTGTTAATAAATGATTTATTACAAACAGAACATTTTTGAGATGAACCTGTCAAGGGTAAGTCTTCTGTTTGTGAACAATGATTAGGACTATACTTTTTAACATGTTCCTCTTCAGTCTGGTTCACCTGAAAATATAACATTACAGTAACTAACAAGTGTCACACGATTGCACAAATCAGGGTATTGTTCACTTAGAAAGATAAAAAAATCTCAGCAGCAATATGACATCTTAATGTCATCTTTTTATTTTTATTTGACAGTATGTCTCATTTCGGTTCTTCATAATCTTGTAAGATAGCTAGCAAACACAACACAGAGCACCATAGCTTGTACAGTAATTCTGACTGAATTTATGCAACTTGCACCTACATATGGTAAACATGAATTAACATGTAAAATATTACATAAAATACAAATATGAATTCTTGTGAGAATTGAAAGCAACTATAAGGTACTACCCGATAGCCTGAAGTGGTAAAGTGATGGGGTTTCTGTCCATGCAGCTTTTACTCTGCAAGTGATGTTATGGTTATACCACCAATACTTGGTCCCTAAAGCCTCATCTGTTATAAGCATGTTGCACCACAGGCAGGTTGAGGTTAGGAGAGGTTTTAGAATGTACTTCACTATCCCATGCAACCAGTCACTGAATATATACATAAATACCAGAACAACTGGATTAATCATTTGCAACAAATGAGTTCTAATAGAGTTCCCAAAGCCATGCTTCGTTATTGTCCATCAGGGAAGAGATCTCTGGGCTGTCTAAGGAAACGCTGGATACAGAATTCATCCGTGGAATCGTAACAGGCCTATAGGCCTAAGACTTGGTTGGGTGAAGAAGAAGACAAATATGTATTGGAAACTTTACACCTCACCTTATAAAATATCATCTCATCATCTTACTTGTTTCAGAGATCATCATCAACACTTAAGCCAATGGCTGCCAACCATTTAAATCAATATCATAGTTGGCTGCAGGTCACCAAATGGAAATTTAAATTCACCAGCAACTTTTAAATTGCTGCACTTCAAAAAAAGAGTCACAACTTTATTTGCACATACATTTTGATAATGCAAACACCATTAAAAATATGTTATAATACTTCATGCATGTATAGAAGGAACATTTCTTTTCCTATAATTTCGAGACGAATGAAAGAAAAAATTTTCAAATTATCTAGAAAAATTTGTGTAATGAAACTTCGCATAAGATGGTATTTTGTACGTTAGTTACTGATTTTTGAATCACGTCCTTGAAGCAATTGCTTCATCTCTTGTGCAATATAACTCACCCTCCTTGTTCTATGCACTGGGTACGTTGTACCATTATTTGTATATGTGTAGCTGAAATATACAACAAAACTTAAAACAAATTCTCAGCTACCCTTCAAAAATATTTTGAAACATGACTAATATTTTATTGCATAGAACTCTGAGGAAACTTTATACTTTTCACAATGCCTTCTACTAGCTCAGACATGTTGAAAATATTACGAAAGAAAACTATAGTAAAGTATTGGTAATTATGACAGCATTCCATGAGGATGTGCTAGAGAGTGATAATGAATTAGATTTTAGCAATAATAAGGAAATAATTAAAATAAGATTAAGGTAGAGCAGAAATTAATAGCGAAATCTAATGATTAGAGAACTGTGACAATAATTATGCAAAGACTGGGTTTAGAGAAGGATCAGGGTTAGGGGAAAAATTAAATGTAACCCTTCAATCAAGTACCACAATTATTCAGAGAGTCTAACTGGCTTACACAAACAAGACTCAGTGTTGACTGCGTACCAATAAAATTATTAAAATGTTCTTTCACTAAGATATTATTACACTTATTTTTAGGGAAATAAACCTTCATCAGTAAAAAGTTAAAGATATAAAATCTGTGGTAAAATTAAGCCCATTTTCCTTTTCAAAATACCAACAAGAAATTTGTGACTTGAGAGTGTGAGCTGTGAAAAGCAAAAAATGGTCTACGAAAAGAAGTGCTAACAATTTGTGTTTAATGTAGATATGTTCCTGTTTGCTTCAACCCTTGCTTGAATCCTACCACCCCCAACTCAACTCATAGAGGTAAGATTAAATAATAATATAACTAATAATATCATCGGGGTAATATAATACACTTTTCACATGCCCCAACCTTAAAGTGGGTTAAATTCTGCCAATGGAAGGAGAAACTCCCAGAAATCTCATAGGATGATCTGGTGGAATTGCACAAAAAAAAAAGTTATATAATATTAATTATAAAATTTGTCCAATTGTTCTACCAGCTGTCATGTTTGTTTCCTTGCAATGAAACTAGATACATGTGATTTAATTAAAAAAAAGGAAGTTACATTCCATAAACCAGTAAAATCAGTCCATAAATTTGATTTGCTGAGGAACTCACTAAGTTTATGGAGTTCCTGCATGACAGAATTATTTTTTTTTTTACTATTGATAGCAAAATGCTACCAAGTTTGATATACAAATTTTGGGGACTTGGTTCTGCCCCATCATCACTGCAGCAACAGTGTACCCTCCTCTAAAATCCTGTTGTAGTTGTCACAAGTACAAACATCTGTTAATTACAATATACAATTCTGAATATACCAACAAAAATATTACCTCGAGTTCTGCTTCCTCAGAAGTTGGAAATGTTTCATGTTTAATATCAATGTAGTCAATCTGTTCTACTTCTGATTTTAGTTCCACTTTAACATCCTGTAAAATGAAGATAATAGTGTGTCAACAATAAAAAATTACCAAATTGAGGAAACTTAACCTTACAAATGTTCAGTTTTATAATTTGATTTAATTTTCTATCAGTCTTTCAGAACTAGTTCCAATCTTTAGGAGAAGGTTGTTTTAACAGGATGAGAAAACCGATCTTACAGGTGTTCAAAGTTTTAATTTTATATTATAATTTTGTCCAGTGCCATAGCCGAGTATTATGCCTTGGTACAGAGCTGTGGAAATTGAGCACCAATGGAGAAAGAAGTTTTTCATGGAATTTTGAAAAGTAAAGAAATCGAGGATCATCAAGAAATTGGGTAGCTACAGTAGTTGTGACACGAGGAAGAGGTAACAAACTAAAATGGCTGGAGGACTGAAAACGCAAGTCACAGCTGTAATGGCTGGAGGGCTTGACATGCTGAAAAACAAGTCACTGCTATAATGACTGAAGGTCTTGAAATGTTGAACACACCTCACTGCTACAATGGCCAATGGCTGGAGGGCTTGACATGCTGACACTATGTCACCGCTACAATGGCTGGAAGTCTTGGCATACTGACCACATGTCACCAGTATATTGGCTGGAGGACTTGATATGCTGACCACATATCACCACTATAAAGACAGGAGGACTTGATATGCTGACCACATTTCACCCCAACGGCTGGAGGTCTTGGTATGCTTACCACATGTCACCAATATAATGGCTGGAGGACTTGATATGCTGATCACATATCACCACTATAAATGCAGGGGTACTTGACATGCTGATCACATTTCACCTCAATGGCTGGAGGTCTTGGCATGCTGACAACATGTCACCACTTTAAATAGAAGAAGGGAAAGTGCATCTCTTTACTTGAATCAATTATGAATTTCAAAAGTATCTGAAAACTGTTTGTCTACCCACAGCCCTCTCTTTCTGCCATTTAAACATATTAGAATAATAATTTTTTTACGAATTACAAATGTAGCAGCATACAACTCTTCTCCCTCATATTTTAATGACATGCCGTTTGAAGTCTACATACAGTTGCCAATAAATTATGTGATAGAAATTCTGAAGTTCAATTCAATGTTAATGTTGTATAAAACATGTTCATGTTGTAACTGATTATCAAAGTAAGGCAAGACACAATATTTACAACAAAAATGAAAACAAAACATAGTGAACAACATAAAACCACATACCTATTAGCAAATTCTGAAGGAATGCAGTGGAGGTTGCTCTCATGAAAAGATTAATGAAAAAAAAAGTACAAATCTTTATTGAACCTACTTAGCAGATACAGAAAATTACTATGACAATATATACATATTTTAGAACCAATCTCGGCATATAGTAATTATTTATTTCAGGCAATTAAGAGTGGAGGATTAACCTGAATTCAAGAATTTTAAAAAATAGTTCTAGCAGCTGCATTTTCAATTTTCACAACAAAACATCATATATGTCATTGAACAATAATGATAAACGATTTCTGTAAAAAAATCATAAAAATCGAGAAATTAGAGATGGGGGTTTATCTGAAACCAAAATTTAAAAATTGCTCTAGTAGCCATTATGTTTGTTTCCTCACAATAAAACTGGGTACATACAATTTAATTAACAAAAGAAAGTGTGTAAATTAGTAATATCAGATCATAAATATAACTTGCTGAGGAATTCACTTAGGGTCGTATGTATGAACGCATTAGACCGTAAAAGTCGTTCTCAACATGTACTCTGCTGAGAAAGTTGCATCCAAAGACGATTTTGCATACTCAAGAATCTGTTCATGCGATAATAATTGTCGAAATTCCTAAGCTACCTGGCGAGGTGACTTTGCAGAGAATGAATCATGAGCAACCCGATGGGAACCGTAGAGAACCGAATAGAGTGGCCTCTCTGTGTTAAATTTTGGAAGCAATTTTCTACTGCTGCGCCGTCTTAAGATGACCTGGGTACTACATGGTACTGCTTCAGCCGATCACGGTGGATCAATTGGGGTGTCGGTGGCTCAATCGCAAGAGAAGTACCCTACCCTTTCCATTCATTTAAAAATAAAATTGAAAGCTCAACACAAGTAATGTTACTTTGTGAACAACTTTCGCATGTTTTATTCTTACTCTCTTCAGTAGAAAATTACAAGAACTTTGCCAACTTTTCAGATGTCTTTAACTATATTATTTTCATTTTTCTTTATTTCAAAATTCATCAATTAGTAAGTTGACTAAAATAATTTACACAATTTCCCAAGTGTTTATTAAAAAACAATTTCACTCTTAGATGAACACAGTGAACATGGAAAATCACTATTTATTACAAAGTAATTGAAAATGTTAGACATATACAACAAAAATATTGGCAAAATTTTTGTAATAATTTTCTGAAGTAAAAATAAAAAATGCAAAATTGTTTACAAAGTAACATTTCTTGTGTTATTTCCATTAAGAAATATCAAAAAGGATCTGGATAATGATATGCTATGGCGGCCACCATTTGACGAGCCTGGTCTAATGAGTAATGATATGCTATTTGTTTTAGGAGTTTTAAGAATCGAAACCATAAAGTAATTTAAGTTCAAGTTTTTAAATATTCTTAAAATGAAAATTTATAAATACCTTAATTTGATAAGAATGTAGCAAAAAAAATTCAAACTAAAACCTATGCATTGTTTCACTATTCTGAACTACTCACATGTGAATGCACATCAACTCTGTTTAGTAACCAGACTTGTCTTGATTAGTTTGTTTGCTTTTAAAAATGAAATAACATGATTCATTTATTGCCTTGTATTAAAATTAATAATTTCAAAAAATATATACATTTTATAGTTACTGCAGGATGTACATTATTCAAGACAAACAGAATTTTCTGAATGAAACTTAATTCACATACATAGTTAAAAGATTCAATAAACATAATTATTTTATATATAATTTTATAAGAAGACTATTTGAACATTTATTTACTAGCTTCCTATTACCCCAAGGGTCTTCCAAGCCCTATAATGAGAACAACTACCTTTACATTTTGATTAGAAAATCTGATAGTTCATTAGAAAAGAAACCATATTATGTATATTCTCTAAGGAGCAACACACTGAGAATGCCCTTGGCCTACCAGCTAGCTGCTGGCTCAACATTCACCTGCGAGAAAAATCCAAATTGACTTTTAGGCTTAAACATTTATTTAAGCCTAACAGAAATGCCTACCTTGATTATTACCAGGAAATCACTGAATAGTTGAAGGTTAGGACTAATTATTTTTGTTAAAAGACTTATCAGTTTTGTTCTCTAAGTAATTACCAACACTTCATAATAAGATATTTTTTGCACATGTTAAATAAATGTTATAAAAGACATAGAAAGTTCTTAATGAGGTAGAAGTACGGATGAATTGAAGTTTACATAAAACAATATAAAATTAATTTTAAAATTTGTAATTTAAAATATTTGATGTAATAGTTCAATTAAAAATTTGGGCTCAACTGCATTTCTACTAGCGCTTGATTTTCCAGTTATATTGTTGTAAACTATAGCTCTTCTTCTGTATTTACTACCATTATTAGACAATTTTCAAGTATTTATTTAAATATGCAAATCACAATATTATGACACTGTTAGACGATATGGTGATGCTAACTGCTATTTTCTCCACAGAGTATATTACTTAGTCTATGATTTTTCTATCAGTTTTGGGTTATCGCTGGTTGGATCAGCGTTAGGGAGTGATAAGTAAGTGACGTCGAGAGTATTCATGAAACCAACTCTCGTCTCTCGTTTTGGCCACGCCTTACTCACTTTTATATGTCAAATTCTAAGTCGGCAGTATTCCCGTCTTTCCCTTTGTTCTGCTCCACAGTAGAAATGGCGGAATTCCAAAAGTGAATAATCTTTTGGGTTTGGAGACACAGAAATTAATAGAAGATGTGGAAATTGAACAAAATCTACGGGATCAAGCGAATCGCCGTCGCCGCCTGTACTTTCAGGATATTCCCCGATATACAGGTAAGTCATGTAATATATGCTGTATGATTCATTATATTCTAACTTCTTCAATATGCATCGTGAGACTTTTCTTAAAATCTAGTGTTGTTTATTACAAACGTGTATGGAAATACTATATAAACCGATTACAAATAATTCATGTAGAGAAATAAAATATCACTCTCGTGTATAATCATTAACATGATCGTTTTTTTGTTTGTATATTACACGCAAAAAAGTGAAATTTTTATTAACTCCGGTCACATAACGAACAAAATTGGATAATAATTAGTAATTCAATAGTACGATATATATGTGTATGTATATATATTATATAAGGAAAATGCAAATAATGAAACATCTTCATTCAAACTACTGTAGTAGAAATTAATAAAACAATATTTCTATTAATTTTTTAATACTTAACATTATTATTATTTAATTTCAAGAAATTAACTTCATTTCGTGTGTTTTTGTTGGGACAAGTTAGTATACGTATGATTAGTTTATAGTTTATTGAATAATATGCAAGCAATTTATTTTGTTAGGTTAGGAAGAGTGTAATTGGTGTATGTCAGTTTCTCATAAACTGTTTGGGAATTTATTAAGAAGGTTGGTTATTTCGATTTCACATTTATATCCTGCCACCTGGTGAAGGTTACATTAAACATTCGTGCATGTGCAGTGCGATTCTGTAGAACTTATTCATTGAATAGATGAGAGTCAAATACTAAAGTTTACCCATAATTTGCTTCACTCTTTAAATTATGCACATGAAAGATTATCTGATAATGCTTCATTTAATTTTATGCTAAACTCCTCGATTCAGGAACAAATACTTAATCAAGGTGTGGCCAGACAAATATTAAATTTATTATGGCATAAATATTGTGTCATACCAATTGTGAATTTATTCAATTTGTTTATTAATTCTATTCACAGGAAGTATGCAGCTTGTAGTGGCAGACCTCCCTGGCATCAGCCAAAGTACTGTGTCACCTGTCATCAGAAAAGTATCCACCTCTATTGCAGAATTGAAACTACAATTTATAACATTCCCTAATGGAGATGAGGTTCGTCATCTCCATTATGAATTTCATAGAATTGCTTGTTTCCGTGGTGTAGTTGGATTCATCGATGGCACGCATATAAAAATAAGGAATCCTGGAGGAGAATATCCTGAAATCTTCAGAAATAGCTTGGGCGTATTCTCCTTCAACTGTCAGGTATGTACAAAAACTAGTTAAGCAAGTATTTTGTGTGTTATTATTATTATTATTTTATTTCACTCCCTCTCTCCAAGCGCGACAGGCCTAGAAGGCCCTTATGCTCTTTAATTGACATCATTAGAGTTGTAATTCAAAACTGATAATGAAAGGTCCAACTAATTTTTTTTAGAAGCTTTATTTTTAGAATTCAGGTTCTTCTACGTGTTGTAAATCTACGACATGTGATCCATGGCTTAAGTTGCCTTGATCAGTGTTGTAAGAAAATTGAAATAAAGCCATTAGTTGCACTGTCTTAAATATATAGCACATAAAAGCAGACCTCCAAGCAGCATCTGTGAACCATTTTAGGTGAATACTTGATTTATGATGCTTTTTACCTAAATAATTTGTGCCAAGTAGGAGATTTTGTAGACCAATATCAGTGAGAAACATTTTGAAAATGTATTGTGTTAATATTGTTCTAGATTACTACCTCATACCATTTATCCCATAACATAACATAGATTTTTGCATAAATAACAAATAAAATATAACCATATTTTAATTTTTTTCATGTTTTTATTAAATTTACACTTTCCAAACCTTAATTTTTCTTCCTTAATTAATCTAGGTTGGAAAGTGTTAATTTAATAAAAACTTCAAAGTATGAAGCTTTACCGTTCAAAAGTAATGTATAAATTCTCAATAAAAGTACTTCTGAATAAAAGATTCCAATTGGCATGTTGGTATTGATGGTCTTCGGACGAACGAGAATTGTATAAGTAGAAAGAAATGTTGACATTCTTATCGGTGCTCAGATGGTGTAATTGGTATTGTACTAATGTACAGAATCAGAGATCCAGGGTTCAAGTCACAATTCAAGCATTATTTTTTCTTTCTTTATTAAGGTACAAGTAAATTTACGGAAAAACTGCACTTAAACTAGCATGAAATATTTTCAAAGTCCTATAGAATAACAGTGTGCATGCGCCAGAGTTTGAGAGCCACCAATAACCCACAATCGAACCATATTGATTATCATCCTCGATTACAATCCATCGCTATGAAATTTAAATGACCAATATTTGCAATAAATCCCCAAATCTATGTTAAAAAGATATATTAATAATATTAAAATTACCAAACGTTTATTAAAAATGGGTGTACACTTACTTATCGCTCCCTAATGCTGATCCAACCAGCGATAACCCAAAACAGCGATAGAAAAATCATAGACTAAGTAATATACTCTGTGGAGAAAATAGCAGTTAGCATCACAATATTTCTAACAGTGTCATAAAATTGTGATTTGCACATTTAAATAAATACTTCAAAACTGTCTAATAATGTTATAAAAATTGTTTGAAAAAGTTTAAAATATTAAATAATGTTAGTAAATACAAAATAAGTGCTATAGTTTACAATAATATAACTGAAAAATCAAGCGCTAGTAAAAGTGCAGTTGAGCCAAATTTACTTCCAATAAAACAATTGACGAAACCATCAAAATTTTAACGCAATGACAAAACTGAAGTGCTTGTAATGGCTATGAATAAAAAATGAATAGTTTTTCGTCAGGAACGGCATAGTTTATAGTAAGAATTTTGAATATGAAAAATTGAATATATATATATCAATTGAGTTGGTGTTTACTTGATGAAAATCCATATTAATTAATTAAATAAAAATAAAACTTAGTTTTATTCAATTTTCATATTTATTAAGATATAATTCAGTGACAGCTGTTTCGGTACATGTCTGAAGAAGGTACAGTGTACCGAAACAGCTGTCACTGAATTATATCTTAATAAATATGAAAATCGAATAAAACTAAGTTTTACTTTTATTTAATTAATATATATATATATATATTTATTTATTTATTTATTGCATTGAGAGTAGCTTTTTATATCTTGGATTTTTTTTAAATTTTCAGGCCATTGTGAATTTCACTATGGAATTCATAAACATCGTTACAGGCTGGCCTGGATCTGCACACGACAGTCGTATGTTCAAAAGTAGCATGATCTGTGGCCAATTTGAAGAAGGAGAAGTGTCTGGCATTCTCCTGGGAGACAGTGGGTATGCGTGCCATCATTTTTTAATGACACCTCTCCTCAACCCACAAACACGAGCTGATTTCAATTATAACTCAAACTTGAAACGACAACGACTGTTATAGTTGCAACAACAGTGTTACACAATATAGCGAGGAGGGCAAACGATGCTGAAATAGAGGATCTGCCACCAATAATGCTATTCCAGTTGTGAATGATGTTTATGATTTGCCAAATGGATTGACAGCCAGAAGGGCTCTAATAGATGCCCACTTTTAATAATAAGTAAGGTGAATACCGAGTCATCCTTCCTCATAACTGGTGTTCTATTTGAAGTAGTTTTGATATTTCACGTATACCATCGTCAGCTTTTCCAGACTGTTGAAATTTAAGTTGTCAGCTCTGGACATCGAGGGAACGACAATGTTAATTTCAACATTCTGGAAAAGCTGACGATGGTATACTTTATATACAGACACTAGTTCAAATAGAACACAACAAGTTATGAGGTAGAATAACTCCGGATTTACCTTATTTGTTATTAAGAAGGACCTAATAGAGTTACTTACTTCCCATTGTATTTTTACTTGTAATTTTAGGATTGTGATTGGACAAAATTATATGAACACTTTCTTTTCACTACACTATCATGTATTGTGCATTTTTTTTGTCTTCTATACTTCCTCTGCTGTAAGGCTGTGAACATATTTGTGTTGTATTTATAGATCATTACGTGTTAAAAATGCAGATTTCCTCGTCTAAATTGTTGGTGCATCTGTAACACTATATCATTTTGTCTAATGTTAAATTTTATTTGTTCTAATATGTAATTTAAATAGGGCCCTATTCCATGTGACATATCAGCTATGTAATTGTCCTTTAAGTCACTAACGCTATCATTTATTGGATAACGTAAGTTAAAATACGTGCACATTTATTCACATTTCTGGTATAGCCAATTGTGAACATGTTTATATAATTCAGTTTGTTTGTTTTATGTCCTGCACCAAAGCTGAATGGTTAAGGCAAGATGCTTTGTCAGAGTGTTACCGGACTTGCGCTGGTTCGGGTCTCCATGGGGGAAAACATTTTTTCTTGTGATTTTGGCCAGTATTGGGCCATTGCTCACTCAGCATCATGAGGCATTTGGGTAGCTACAATAAGTAGCGGCTCCAAGTTCAGAAAATCAGCTATAATGACTGGGGGACCTGACATGCTGACCACATATCAATCCTACACTGGGTGAATGATCTTCTATCTCTGTGATCAACTCATGTGGAAGTGAGTCCAACAGCCAGCTAGTAGGCCAAGAGCCTTCTAGGCCTTTCAAGCCATGGGTTTTTTTATTATTTTATATTCCGTTAAGTGAGTCAAATAAGTTATTACATGTTACCTCATAAAACTCCGTGATCTTCACAGGACTGGTTTCTGAAGCTATTGCTTGTATCATCAGCCAAGATTCCATTAACTCTATAGTCTGAGTTCTGGTTGACGATAGAGGAAATAACTTCAGAAACCAGTCCTGTGAGAATCACCCAGTTTTATGAGGTGAGATGTAATAATTTGACTTACTTAATTTATTTGCCTGATAATGTAAATTCCCATCATAAAATTTCATTAAAGTAATTTAGATTTGATTAAGTAGGTAGATCCTTGGCAAGCTTTATTGTTTTGTTATCTTGTTTTCCGTAAGTTGGGTATGGAAACTTAAAAGCCTTATGATCCATCCATCCATAGTAATTCTGCCCAAGGGTAGGTATTTCACTGCAATCATAGCATTTTCATGCTATGATTTGCTAGGTAATTATAGGTGTGGTAGCTTCCCGTTGCTTTCTTTCCACATCGGTGAAGGGTGATGATGATGACCGGATGATATTTGGGGACTGTTGGTCCCTAAGCTTCCTGACATTTGTCTTACAGGTGAGGAAAACCCCAAAAAAAAACCTCTCCCAGGAGCTTGTCCCGACCAGGAATTGGACCCACTGCATGACAAGGCAGCACGCTACCTCGAGACCACAGTGGTGGACACGATGAGGTATTATATTCTAAAAAATGTGTAAATAGTAATGTTTCACAATAATATATAAGGTATTAGTGTTACAAATTTGTGTGTTTATGTACATTGATAGCTGTGTAATGTTCATGTATGTAAATCCATATTGATTCTTGTATATAATTGTTATGAGTAATTATGAATGCTGATAATAATAAAAAGCAATGTTTTCAAATGAAACATATTTTGTATTTATTTCAGGTGTCATACATATTAATTCCACAATAAAATATAAGTATGGACTATTCTTTAATTTCATTTTCCTGCATTGTCCAAGTACTAGAATTCACTTCTGTTTCTTTTATCATGACATACAAAACTCATGTCCACCAAAAACAGATGTTTATTTCCAATATGCAGTTCCCTAAGATTCATCCAAATATCCTCCCATCTAAACCTTCCTAATGGTATTTTCTCAATAAAATAAATACATTTGTCGCTATAAGTTTTATAAGTTTGTTATGGGTTGATCATGTAGATTGAATAGACAGTAGAAGAAATTTTTACTGGATTAAGTTCGTTGAGGAAAAGGTTCAGTGGAGGGCTTTAGTGAATGTGCCATTTATCTTATGTATTTCATAAAGCCCTAGAGCTTGCAATATAAGTAGTAAAACCAATCAGCTATTCAAGGGGACATATTTGAAAAAAATCATGTTGACGTGAGGATGAGGTAAAACAGTAAACTGAAATGAAGTTTCATGCAATGACCACATATTTTAAAGATGGTTGTTTATATAAATGCCCTTATAGGACTGTAGGGCAAAGTAAGAGGGCATATATATAATACATATAATGTCCCATTTTTGGTTTTGATATAAATTTTAGAATAACACTGATAGAGTATCAAAGTTTATAAATTATGGCTATAGTCTTGTATCAGGAGAAGCATTAATGACCATAAGGAGAAGAGACAATACTAATAATTTAGATAACATGGTGATGAAAGATTTGTGGTGAATTACAGCAATAATTAATACATAGTTACTTAACAGTGTTTCTATAAACGGAAAAACTGCACTGAAACTAGCGTGGAATATTTTCAAAGTCCAATAGAACAACAGTGCATATATGTCAGGTTTTATAGAGCCAGCGATAACCCACAATCTAACCACATATCGATTATCATCCTCGATTACTATCCGTCGCTATGAAATTTAAATTACTAATATTTGCAATATTAAGAGAAAATAGCATCATAATATTGTCTAACAGTGTCATAATATTGTGATTTGCATATTTAAATAAATACTTCAAAATTGTCTAATAATGTTATAAAAATTGTTTGAAAAAGTTTAAAGCATTAAATAATGTTAGTTAATACAGAAGAAGAGTTTACAACAATATAAATGAAAAATCAAGCGCTAGTAGAAGTGCAGTTGAGCCCTATACCATATGTATATTTTTTACCATAATCTCAACTTTTAGTCCAGGCAGACCTATAGTATTACGTGTTATGCATATGTGTATCTATTATCAAAGAAGGAAAATAAAATGCACCATCAAAAATGGATTAATAACTTTGTATTTATTTGATGTATTAACATAACGTGGTGATGGTAATTTCTTACCATGTTCTTAAAATATTATCTTCATAGTGTAATTTTGATAATGGTTTTCTGTTAACAATTACAACAATAAATTAATACATAGTTAACTATCAATGATTTTATAAACCATAATAATAAATTATTATTTTGCTACAATCTCGACTTTTAAGGTTAGGCCTACAAAATTATTAGGATCTATAGTATTACCTGTTATGCATAAAGGCATACCTATTATCCATAAAGATAACATAATAAAATAAAATAGACCATCTCAAATGGATTACTAATACTGTTTTTAATTTTATATAAAATAGATCACGTATATTATATTAATTTGGTTTGTTGATATCCCATAACGTACGCTTTTCTCCATCACAATACACATGTATAAAATATAAAAGCTGTGGAATGTTACAATTTGACCTTTTATACTTTTACTTACTATATTTATCAATAATATAAGCCTATTCAGATAACTAATTTTATAAGGGATAACTGGGCAATTATATATTTTTTACTTTCATTGTTGGACATTTCTATATGTAGGAAATCCTAATTTTGTCATGAATACGTTTTGGTTACACACATATATTTTATGTTTAACCTCAATCAGATTCTATTTCCTCATTTTTGTAATAAGTTTAATTTATTTTAGGCAAACAATCACATTCCCATAACCTATAAAATTGCAGACGATTTTTAAAAGACGCCATATTTCACAATATCATATGGATTATTTCTCTATGCATTTTTAAAATCATTGCCAACATGCGCATTTTTCCATCTCGTCTCCATCTCGCCTGAGCTAGAGACGAGATGGTTTCAAGAATACCATCTCCGACTCTCGTGCTCCGACTCAACTTACGGGAGTGAGAGAGGTGGGGGAGAGGAGAGTTGGTTTCAAGAATACCGGCCTAAGTCAAGCTCTCTCTTTCATGTTGCTAGAGTGTGCATTGCGTTAACTAGCAAACAATTCAGTTCAATTACCAAAAATGTGTTGATATGAATATGGCTTCTGCGAGTGCTAACGAAGTTCCCTGATCAGTTGATAGAATCTGCGGATGATTCTTTTTTTTTTTTGTCTAAGGTTGTATAGTGCTAAGATTGATGAACATTTTTTGTGAAACATGCCAACGAGGCGTTGATGCCAGTAGGGGATACTCTTAACCATCCCTCCCATCTTGCCACTGTGCAGTAAGGCAATGCTGTAACACCACATGCTTCACATAGTCCCTGATAACAGTATTGTGCATGACAATATTGTGTGACTTCAATTTAATCCACAAATTTGGAAAACACCATCCACCTGCAGTTCAAGTCACTGCAAATAATCTACAACTATCGGTACATATCTCTACACAGTTAAAAATGTCATAATTCAACGAGGGAACAGTGCGCTCCCTCTATGTAGGGTACGTAGGAGGCTCTGGCACAACTATATACATCTAAGTAATTATCACAAAATACCTCATTGTTTTTTTCTCTCTCTCTTTTCTTGTATTGGAATTCACTCTTAGTCAAAATCAGAAGCTGTACCTACTTTCAAGCAAACATTGACAATATTATGGTGAAATTAAATGTTTCTTACCTCTCCTCATAAATATTTTCTAAGTTGATCGCAATTTCGAGACTATCACTGTCTCATCATCAGAACTTTGTTGGCGACTGGTGTTAATGTCGATTGGAAGAAACTCTTCTTCTTCCCTCTGTTGGTGGACCGATGAACCTCTGGATCAGGTCAAAATTTGCGGGAATTTCGAAGTTCATAAGTTTTCTTTTGTTTTTCTGAATGTAGATCTTTTCCCAAACCGTGAGTTCCTTTTGTTTGTCTATTTGTTTAATTAGACTGGCTTTAAATGTTTTTCGGACCAAGCATGAGCAGCCACTGCTGACTTTTCCACTTCTCCATTTTTGATGTTTCTAAGATGTTCTTTCACCCTTGTTTTCAAATTTCTTTTCGTTTTTCCAATATAAATTTTGTCACAATCACTGCATTTGATCTTATAAATTCCTGATTTGTTTTCGTTTTCAATTTTTTCATTTTTATTGGTTAACAGGATAATTAAAAACAATAAAAATGAAAAAATTGAAACGAAAACAAATCAGGAATTTATAAGATCAAATGTAGTGATTGTGACAAAATTTATATTGGAAAAACGAAAAGAAATTTGAAAACAAGGGTGAAAGAACATCTTAGAAACATCAAAAATGGAGAAGTGGAAAAGTCAGCAGTAGCTGCTCATGCTTGGTCCGAAAAACATTTAATTGAATCAAAGCCAGTCTAATTAAACAAATAGACAAACAAAAGGAACTCACGGTTTGGGAAAAGATCTACATTCAGAAAAACAAAAGAAAACTTATGAACTTCGAAATTCCCGCAAATTTTGACTGATTCAGAGGTTCATCGGTCCACCAACAGAGGGAAGAAGAAGAGTTTCTTCCAATCGACATAACACCAGTCGCCAACAAAGTTCTGATGATGGGACAGTGATAGTCTCGAAATTGCGATCAACTTAGAAAATATATAAGAGGAGAGGTAAGAAACATTTAATTTCACCATAAATTAAACTTCATAGTGATTAATTCCTATAAAAGTTAAATTGACAATATTTCTAAACTCTGTATGCTAAGCATAATATAATCAGTTATTTGATAAATCACTAATTATTTATGCCTATTTATAAGCACTCTTTTCTTATGAGTATTATTATAACATAGAGTAGAGAACACAAGTTCAATTTTCTTATAGTCTCTCCCATGTATTATAAAGATTATTGAAATTATATATATATGGTATGATAAGAAAAATAAATGCCTGGACGGGATTAGAACCCGGATCTCTGAGTCTGTACCTCAGCGTGATATCCATTACACTACCAGGCGAATCCAATTCAAACACTTATTTTTCTTATATATGTATTATATTCTCCATTATTACTAGATGTCGCGAAAACTCGGTCTTCACTGTCATCTAGTAGCTGACTATAACAAGTAAGAGAATTAAAGAGAATATTTTTAACTTATAGCAGTGATGCTTTATAGATTTTATAATTAAATGTTTAACATTGAGCAATGCAAGCTTAATATGGTATGATAAGAAAAATAAATGTCTGGACGGGATTCGAACCCGGATCTCTGAGTCTGTACCTCAGCGTGATATCCATTACACTACCAGGCGAATCCAATTCAAACACTTATTTTTCTTATATATGTATTATATTCTCCATTATTACTAGATGTCGCGAAAACTCGGTCTTCACTGTCATCTAGTAGCTGACTATAACAAGTAAGCGAATTAAAGAGAATATTTTTAACTTATAGCAGTTCACTTACGACTTGTCGGGCCCAGATTCAATCCTGGTCAAGAATTTTTTTAGTAATGTCATTAATTTTCATAATGCTACACTTTACCAGGCTCTGTGTATATATATATATATATATATATAGGGGGGAAAATAAATAAAATGAAACAGGGCTAATACAGAAAATGAATAATGATTGTAATGACGATTTTATTATTAATTTAACACTTCTCACTGAAGGATAAATTATATTTGAAGAGAAAAATTTTCGCCTAGACCGAGACTCGAACCCGGGACCCTTGGCTTTCCGGGCCAAGTGCTCTACCAACTGAGCTACCGAGGCGAGTTGCGATCTATACGCAAATTTTTCTCTTATATACATTGTAATTCCCTCGCGCCAAATGCTTGAAACCGTAGATAATTTATCCTTCAGTGAGAGGTGTTTAATAATAAGATCGTCAATAGAAGCCCTACTGGCTTTATAAAGTAGCGTTAAATTCCCAATAAATGTCTTCTTAACTAAGAAGCCGCCATTTGCAAAGATAGAAGCTACGGTTTCAAGCATTTGGCGCGAGGGAATTACAATGTATATAAGAGAAAAATTTGCGTCTAGATCGCAACTCGCCTCGGTAGCTCAGTTGGTAGAGCACTTGGCCCGGAAAGCCAAGGGTCTCGGGTTCGAGTCTCGGTCTAGGCGAGCATTTTTCTCTTCAAATATAATTTATCCTTCAGTGAGAAGTGTTAAATTAATAATACAATCGTCAATAGAAGCCCTACTGGCTTTATAAAGTAGCGTTAAATTCCCAATACATGCCTTCTTAACTAAGAAGCCGCCATTTGCATAGATAGAAGCTACGGTTTGAAGCATTTGGCGCGAGGGAATTACAATGTATATAAGAGAAAAATTTGCGTCTAGATCGCAACTCGCCTCGGTAGCCCAGTTGGTAGAGCACTTGGCCCGGAAAGCCAAGGGTCCCGGGTTCGAGTCTCGGTCTAGGCGAAAATTTTTCTCTTCAAATATAAAAATGATTGTAATGTCTCATTACTTCATTTACAAAACACAAGGCATAACAAGAGTGTTTATTTCCATAACTAATGCAAAACGTATTTGATTAATTTTAACTAGGTCAAATGAATATTTAATTTCAACATATAAGTAAGTCCTGGAGTACTGACTGCATCACTTCATACAGAGTGTTTCTAGTCTACTGGAGGAAACATCTGTTTCCTATGATGACGTTGCGTGTTCGATCCCGCTGTCATGTTTTTTTTCTCTCTCTATCACTCCCTGTCCTTATTTCAATTCATTTTATTTTATTTATTTTGTTTTATTTACAGCATATACCACACTACTTATTTACATGAAATTATTTTCCCTTGCATGACACTCAACGAAATAGAATGGATTTTAGTTTCTCAAATAGTTGTGCACTTGTGAACCAAGCAGGTGATCTCTGATCATGCGCAATGGCTTCGTTCTGGGACTTAAAAATATCTGTGTGCCATCAATTCTTTCAAAGGCTGTACAAATCTTGAGACAATACAGTAGAAATTAAATGCATAAAACCGAAAATAAAACAATGAGTGCTGTAAATTCAGTTTGGTGGAACAAAAAAAGAAAGAAATAAAACTACAGATGTATAGAACGAGAGTTCAAATCGTTTTAACATATGGTTCAGAAATTGGCAAATCCCTACTAGTGAATATTAAGTAGTATAGAAATGGTCGCTACTCATCTCCACACAGTTTAAAATATCATAACAATCTATAGAGTATATAGGGAGTTCTGGCAAGAACTATAAACATCTTGGTAATTTGAAGAGAAAAATTACACGATCAGACTGGGGCTTGAACCCAGGACCTTTTGCACTCTAGGTGAATGCTCTACTGAATGAGCTACCTGAGCAAACTCCAATCTTAATGTACATTTTTCTCTTATATATGTTGTTAATTCCATGCACCAAATGCTTTGTGGCTTCTTTATTAAGAAGACATGTAATTGCGAATTTACATTACATTGTAAAGCCAGTAGGGCTTCTTTCGATATTTTTATTATTCGTTTCATACATCTCAATGATGGATAAATTATATTTGAAGAAGAAAAATTATACGCTCAGACTGGGGCTTGAACCCAGGCCCTTTTGCACTCTAAGTGAATGCTCTACTGAGAGAGCTGTCTGAGCAAGCTCCAATCTAAACTAAATTTTTTCTTCTATATATCCATCATTGAGATGTATGAAATCTAATATATAAAAATTAATGTTTGTTTGTTCGTACTTGTGCGGCCATACCGTTGATCCGATTGTGAATGGAGTTTTTGCAAAATGTTCAAGAGATTCCCGGGATGAACATAGGCTATAAGAGAGTTCTGATACGCAACTCTTACGCCCTTAAAAATCGCCATTATAGTGGAAAACGTGAAAACAGTAGCTCTTTGGAGCCTTAAATGGCTTACGCTGCCTAAACCATAACCAATACACAAAATTAATGTACACAGAATTTAATATCTCAAGAAGGTCTACAAAAAAGTCTGCGACAGCATATGTTTATCTCTTACGGATAACTCACAAAAACCATATTTATCTTTCATTGATACCAAGAAGATTGAGACAAGTATGTGGATTTATGTGCAAGCATAGTAGCACATGACGGGTATTCTTTTACGTATAAATCGCAATAAAGAATTTTGTCTTTTAGCTCATTTATGCCAAGAAGGTCGAGATAAGTAGATTCCCGGGCAACACTGGGTAATCGACAAGGGGAATCTTAAAATAATAAGATATACATTTATAATTATTTTTCATTTTACTTATTCAACTAATCATAAGAAGTATATTAATTTTCGTTTTTCAGCTAATTTATGCCAAGAATATCAGGATGAGTAGATTCCCGGACAACGGGGGTAAACAGCACGGGATATCTAAAAAAATATAAATTTATAATTATTCTTCCTTTTACTTATAAAACTAAACATTAAAGCACATTAATTATCATTTATTTAGGCATAGCAGCGCACGCCGGGTATTAGCTAGTGAATAATAAAAATATCTTGGTAATTCTTGGTGAACGTGTTGTTGCAAGAGGTGAATCAGTAGGAAAATTTCACCAGGGATTGAGTACTGGTGGTATAACTCAGAACATATGAAGAATAAATAGAAAGAACAATCAAAGTCTCAAAAATCAAAAAATGAGATTTTGATCGGATTTGATAGAATAGGCTGTGGACTTCCTGACAAGTTTATACTAAAAAATATCAATCATATTGTCACTGTTACTTCAAAACCTCATAACTCAACCAGCAGCTAAATTTGAGTTTTTGATTCTTGTGAATTGAAATACTCGATCCTCAACTGTGTACAAAATCTTACTAAATAATGTAAAAAATTTTGTTAAGATTTCATACACAGTTGAGGATCGAGTATATGAATTCACAAGACTCAAAAACTCAAATTTAGCTGCTGGTAGAGTTACGAGGTTTTGGAGTAACAGTGACGATATTGCACTTTAATGAGGTGCCAAAAATTATGAGGAACAAGCAGAGTTCACAGATTAAAAGAAACAAAAATCAAAGTCCAAATTCTGAAGTGGTTTAAACTATTGATTAAATCAAATTATATTTTCTGTCATTATGGTCGGCCGCGGTGGACTAGTTGTTATGCTCCTTGCCTCTGGTCCCGAGGGTCGCGGGTTCAAACTCGGCTGGGGTCGATGGATTTTTTTAGGATGGATTTTTTCCCTCCTCCAGGAGGGACTTTAAGTCGTGGGTCCCGAGTCTGACAATTTTCAGGCTCCTTAAGCCTGAATGAAAAGGCCTCTAAGCAAAATTTACCGAATTTTCCCGTCCTAGTACTATCTTGGTTTCCTAGATGTCAGTATGAGGCGGAACGCTGACCACGGACCATTCAAATGACATCTATACGAAAACAAGTGTAACTAAATTACTAAATCTCTGTAAAGGGAAAACATGGGCTTACAAAAAAAAATTGTACACATGAGCAGCAAGAAGACTTGTAAAAAAAATTATTTTTGTTATTATGGTACTGATAAGGCAGCTCCGTGGCACAAGCGGTTAGACACTCGCCTCTCACCACTGGGGTCCCGAGATCGAGACTCGGTCACTCCATGTGGGTTTCGTGGTGCACAAAACGGAGTTTGGGCAGGTTTTTCTTATGGTTTTCTCTCATTTTCCCCTGCCACAATTTTATTCCACCATTTCTCCATATTCATGTCATCCATTTCGTTTCTTTTCTTTCATCTGCCCCTGTGACGGTGCTTCAGACATGGTTGGTCAGTACCCTTGTCATTCATAGACCTCTATATAGGAGCTCCATCTCATTTCATCCCTTGATCCGACCCTGAGTTGGACACGAGTTGAGGATATAAAATATATTACGGTACAGATACTGTTTCATTGCTGAAATTCAGTGTCAAAAATAAAACAATGGAAGCAGGTAGTAGTGTCTGCAGGGTGAAGGACAAATTAACAGATGACAGTAAGAAAATCCTAGCTAGGAGTCACATTAACTAACTCACTGGCACTATCGAATCCATAGGTTCATGGCCACATAGATATAAGCTCTCCATACATTCTTATCCTGAGCTAATGTTTTCCAATCATTCCATGTATAATCTACTTCCCTCAAATCATAGTTAATGTTGTTCTTCCACCTCTTTCTTGGTTTACCAACTGGGCGCTTTCCCTCTGATTTTCCTACAATAAGCTTCCATGCACTTCTTTCATTCCCTATTCGTGCCACATGTCCTGCCTATCACAGCCTATCAGACTTATTATATCTGACTTCCTATGAAGACCATGTACTTCACTTATGCAGTCTCCTCCCCTTAACACTCAACAGTTTTAAGTCATGCTTATACATTTGCTTGTTAAATAATTAACTTTTGTCCAGAATGAAATTTTTTCTATCTCATTAGTACTTTTATTCTTCATTTTTTACCTCATAAATTTTATATTTTATTCATTAAGACTTGAGTAAATCAACATTTTTTTTATTTATAGTGTTCTGCCCTAGGGCAGGTCCTTCACTGCAATCATAATATTTTCATGATATTCGATGCAGCTTTACTAGGGAATTATAGGTGTGGTAGCTTCCCATTGCTTTCCAAACTATGGATGATAATGATGAAGGCCAGATGACGTTCGGGGACTGTTTGGGCTTCAAAGCTTCCAGACATTAGTCTTATAGGTGAGGAAAAACCCCGAAAAATCCTGACTGAGGAAGCTTGTCCCGACCGGGAATCAAACCTGTGCCCGCTGCATGACAAGGCTACAGTGGTGGATGATTAATTATATGTCTCAAAATGTATCCAATAGTTTTGTGGACATGGTGCAAATTATTTCCAAATATAAGCAAATGTATGATGATATGGAGGAAACTACATAATAGTGAGCTACATGGTATGTACAGGAAGCCAAATATAATAAGAAGTCTCGTACAATACAATGGACAGGGCATGTGGCATGAATGGAGAATGAAATAGGTACATGGAATAAGAATCAAATGAATTGTGTATTCTTCTTACCCCATACATCTATGTTTTTTTAACACAGAACTGCAGTATCAGAAAAGAACCTATTTTCCATCTACAAGCTGTTTTCACGACTGTCAATTTTTTCTTTTGCCAGTAATTTTCTAGACTGCCATCTGGTATATCTTTGAAGAAGTAATTTTCCAAACTGTGATCTAGTGTACTTTTGAAGAACTTTGTAATCAAACTTGGTTTGTCTGGAACCTCGAAGTTCATGGTTCTAGTATGTTTTTTTTAATGTAATCTTTTCCCAAACTGTTAATTCTAAAGGTTTAGATAGATTTTTTTATTATTGATTTCGTACATCTCAATAATGGATAAATCATATTTGAAGAGAAAATTATACGCTCAGACCGGGACTTGAACCCGGGACCCTTGGTTCTCTAGACCAAGTGCTCTACCAAGATATATCTTCTTAATAAAGGAGCCGCCATTTGCAAGATAGAAGCATGGCTTCATAGCATTTGGTGGACGGGAATTACAATGTATATAGAGAAAGATTTGCGTTTAGATCGGTACTTGCTCAGGTAGCTCAGTTGGTAGAGCACTTGGTCTAGAGAACCAAGGGTCCCGGGTTCAAGTCCCGGTCTGAGCGTATAATTTTCTCTTCAAATATGTTTAGATAGATGTTTCAAAAGTTTTGCTTCTTTTTCAATTCTATGAATCTCTAATAAACTATGTGCTGCTATAGCTAATTTTTCACTTTCACCATTTTTTATGTTTCTAAAGTATTCTTTTATGTGAGTGTCTAAGTTCCTTTTTGTTTTCCTATATATACTTTATTGCAATCTTTGCAATTATTTTGATGAATTCCAAATTTGTTATTGTCCGGGGTGTTAACTTTTTTCTTAATTAACAGAAGATTACCCAGGCTGAATTTGTTAATCAGAGCCAATGTTATATTAATTTTTTTTTTAATCTTTTGAAATTTATTATGAACTTCTGGATGGTAAGTACATTTCTTGAATTTTTCATCTTTCTTGGAATTATGTTGCAGAGTGGTGTAGTGATGTAACCTTTTTTGTTGTTTATATTTCTTTTAATTTCTTCTTTATTATGTCTTCATCAAAACCATTTATGTTAGCTATGTGTACAATAGCATTATATTCATTCTCAAAATCTGCCATATTAAGTGGAATATTTGTTAATCTGTGTAATAGACTATTGAAAATTGCATGTTTATGTAAAACATGATACCATCCAGAAGTTCATAACAAATTTCAAAAGATTAAAAAAAAATTTAATATAACATTGGCTCCTATTAACAATTCACCCTGGGTAATCTTCTGTTAACTAATAAAAAAGTTAACACCCCAGACAATAAAAAAATTTGGAACTTATCAAATTAATTGCAAAGATTGCAATAAAGTATATATAGAAAAATGAAAAGGAACTTAAGACACTTAAAAAAAAAAAAAGAACACTTCAGAAACATAAAAATTGGTGAAATTGAAAAATCAGCTATAGCAGCACAGAGTTTATTAGAGAATCAGAGAATTGAAAAAGAAGCAAAACTTTTGAAACATCTATCTAAACCTTTGGAATTAACAGTTTGGGAAAATATATACATTCAAAAAAACCATACTAGAACCACGAACTTCGAGGTTCCAGACAAACCAAGTTTGATTACAAAGTCCTTCGAAAGCACACCAGATGGCAGTTTCAAAAATTACTTCTTCAAAAGTACACCAGATGGCAATCTAGAAAATTACTGGCAAAAGAAAAAAAAAATTGACAGTCGTGAAAACAGTTGAAGATGGAAAAGATGTTTTTTCCGATACTGCAGTTCTGTGTTAAAAAAGCATAGATGTATGAGGTAAGAAGAATTCACGATTCATTTGATGATTATTAAGAAAACCTCATAAAGTAAAAATCCCCAAATTCATTATATTAAGATGCATGCAAGTCCTGTGCCATAGCCGAGTGGTTAAGGCAGGAAGCCTTGGCGCAGAGCCACAGGATTTGTGCTGGTTTGAGTCTCCATGGGGGAAGACATTTTCTCACGGTATTTCGGCCAGTATGGGACCGGTGCCCACCCAGCACCATGAGGCATTTGGGTAGCTACAATAAATAGCGGTTCCAGGTTGAGAAAACCAGCTATAACGGCTGAGGGACGCGACATGCTGACCACATTTCACCCCTACACTGGCTAGATGTTCGACTATCTCTATGATTGACACATGTGGATGTGAGGCTAGCAGCCGGCTGGTAGGCTAAGGGCCTTCTAGGCCTGTCATGCCATGGAATTATTATTATTATTAAGGTGCAAAGAAGTTTCTTGTAGGAAAACTAGAAAGAAAACGCCCAATTGGTAGACCAATAATGAGGTGGGGGAATAACATTATCCATGATTTGAGGGAAGTAGATTATACAGGGGATGATTGGAAAACATTAGTTCAGAACAGGGATGTATGGAGAGCTTATGTCCACATGGCCATGAACCCATTGATTCGATAGCCAGTGAGTTAGTTATGATGATTAATAAATGAGCTAGAATCCAACACTTCACCTCACAATTGCAGATCACTCGAAGACATGCCTCAATACTTCCGCACATTATATTCACTTCCTTCACATATTATCTTCAGTTTCATAGAAGATAATATGCCACATATATTGTAGATAACAATTGTATTGTAGAAATACCACATAATCATTTATATTTATTGTAGTTTAAATATAAGAATAATTTCTTTTTAACCTTGTTGAGTATTAGATAAAGCCTAATACGTTCAAGTTAAAAAAAGCATTTATTATTATTATTATCATTATTATTATCAAATTAAATTTAAAAGGACTATTTTGTTTGTTTTCCTACATATTTCACATAAAAATGTGATTTGAGGCACTCATTTAACGACATGAAATTATTGATGAAAATAACTGGATTTTTAATAAATGTCAACCAACTTTCTAACCTACTTTAGGAGATTTATAGTATTTGTTAATTACATTATTTTTTTAACAATATGCACATTTCATTATTACCAAAAAATCACATATCTACTTATCAGTAACAATGTTCAATCTCGAAATACCTCATAACTTTGAAATTGAATCACTGAGTTAAAAAGGGAAGAAACTCCAAGTACCATACTTTTGAAAAAACCTTAAACTACATAATTTCTTATAGCTTGCTCTGATAAATTTTTGATCAATTACAATATTCATACTCTATTTACATAGAAAGCAAATATAACAAGAAATCAGAATTTCCGTGTTGCAAATGTGTTTTACTGCTCTTTGAAGGCAGTGGATTTTCTTCCCTTTCAATTCAGCGATTCAATTAGACTCTCCAGACTACAAGTACCTTAAGATAAAATCAAACGTTTCATACTTCTCGTCACAATTAATCATTTGATTATGATTATATGAAACATTTGATTTTATCTTAAATTAACCTCATAGTGATTTATTCCTATAAAAGTTCAATACAAGTATCTCATCTCAAAAAATTCATCTAAGACTTCTCTACAACCTCAAAAATTAAAGCATGAATTCTGATTCACCCTTTATATGATATGAAATTAAATAAAATGCAACTAAAGAAAAAATGTCTGTCTCAATCAGGATTTGAACTCAAGACCTCCAACTTTATGTGCTGTTATTCTACCATTGTACTATTCAAACAACTTGCTGGTCAAGCACAAATTTCTCTCTCTCTCTCTTTTTAATCTCTAAAATAGTGGTCACAGATTCAAATCCCAGTTCAAGCAAGATTTTTTTTTTTAATTGTGTAAACCATTGCTTACGGATGGCTGGTAAGTATATACTAATTACATATTTAAACATTATCTTGCAAAAGTAACTCACTTGACGCCCACGTTCTGTGTTTGTCAGATCTTCATGTTCAGCAACAAACTGGCAATTCATTGTAATCAGATTATCTGTAACACCATTAAAATACAATCAATTCATCCATTTTCTCTACTTAAGATAGTGATATAGGGCACAATGCCTTGCTGCAGAGCCATGTGCTTTATGCTGGTTCAAGTCCACATATGGGAAGAAATTTTCTCATGGAATTTCAGTCGGAATGAGACTTATACTGGCACAGCATAGTGAGGAATTTGGGTAGCTACAATGAGTATCCGCTATCCGAGATATTAAGTTTGTTAGTGATAGGATATCATACATAATCCTAAAGGGTAAACGACACAATTTTATAATTGTAAATGTACATGCCCCCACAGAAGATAAAGATGACAAGATCAAGGATGAGTTCTACGAAGAATTAGAATGCTTATTTGATAGCCTTTCACGATATCATATGAAAATTGTCTTAGGAGATTTTAATGCAAAAGTGGGGCAGGAAGATATATTCAAACCAACAATAGGCAAATTCAGTCTTCATGAAGATAGTAACGACAACGGGGTTAGATTAGTCACATTTGCCACATCAAAGAATCTCATTGTGAAGAGCACAACATTTCAGCATAAGGATATTCATAAATACACCTGGACGTCCCCAGATGGAGAAACTCGGAACCAGATAGATCATGTATTAGTGGATAAACGCTGGCACAGTAGCATCATTGATGTTAGATCAGTTAGAGGGACAGACTGCAATTCAGATCATCATCTGGTCAGGGTGAAAATCAGACAATGGCTATCGCTTATGAGAGGAACAAACGCTAAAGATGATTCTGTAAAATATGAATTAAAAAACTAAAAAATGATGAAATGCGGCAAGAATACCAAATCAAAATTGCTAATAGATTTGAAGTACTGGAATCTTCAGATGACAATGTGGCAAACGAAGAAGAAACTGATATAAATAAAGAATGGGAGGCTATAAGAGATACTATTAAATTGTCAGCATCAGAAAGCATTGGTTGTTTAAAAAAGAGGCAAAACAAGAAATGGTTTGATGAGGAATGTGCCGACATTGTAAAGAAAAGAAAGCTAGCAAAAATGAAATGGTTACACGAGCCAAATGAGGTAAATTTAGAGCAATTGGGTAGTGTTAGACGGGAAACCACCAAGTTACTAAAGAGTAAAAAGAGGGAATATTTGAGAGAGAAGATTAATGATCTTGAAATGAATGCAAAAAATAGGAACATTAGAGAATTATATCAGGGAATTAGCATAGAGAAGAAAGGATTTCAGGCTAGAACAAACATAATTCGGAATGAAAATGGGGATATGATTGCAGATTCTAGGAGTATATTAAATAGATGGAAAAGTTACTTTAATCAGCTATTAAATGTACATACAGAACAGGACATTCAGGAGGATAAGTTACAGACAGCAGAAATGCTAGTCGCAGAGCCAAGTGCATTAGAGGTTGAAATGGCAATTGAAAAATTGAAGATGTATAAAGCATCAGGTTCAGATGAGATCCCAGCGGAACTGATAAAATCAGGGGGAGAAAAATTGATGGACAAGGTACGCTGGTTGCTTAGTATGATTTGGGAAAAAGAAGCTCTTCCAGATGAATGGAAGGAATCAATTATCGTACCAATTTATAAGAAAGGAGATAAAACTGATTGCAACAACTATAGGGGCATCTCATTACTTTCAACTTCGTACAAAATTCTAACAAATATATTAGTAAGCTGACTTACTCCCTATATTGATGACATTCTAGGAGATCATCAATGTGCATTTAGAAGAAACAGGTCTACAACAGATCAGATTTTTAGTATAAGACAGATTTTAGAAAAGAAATGGGAATATAATGGTACTGTACATCAACTATATGTAGACTTCAAAAAAGCATATGATTCAATTAAGAGGGAGAAGTTATATAGTATCCTGCTGGAGTTCGGAATTCCTAAAAAGTTAGTTAGACTTATACGAATTTGTCTAAATGGCTCAAAGAGTAGGGTGCGTGTAGGCAAACAGTTTTCAGACACTTTTGGAATCCAGAATGGGTTGAAGCAAGGAGATGCACTATCTCCTCTACTATTTAATTTTGTACTAGAGCATGCCATTAAATCTTTAGAGAATGAGGAAGGCTTACAACTGAATGGTATTAATAAGCTGTTAGTTTATGCTGATGATGTAGTACTACTGGCCGATAGCGAGGAGATACTAAAGGCCAACACGCACACACTATTGAGTAACACTAAGAAATTAGGACTGGAAGTAAATATCAGTAAAACTAAATATATGGTCACATGTAGAAATTCAGTATATAATGGAAATGGACAGCTAATGACAAATGAGGGAAATTTTGAGGAAGTGGCTGAATTCAAATACCTAGGAACAATAATCACAAATAGGAATGAGATGCACAAAGAAATTAAACATAGGCTCAATTCTGGAAATGCATGCTATTATGCATTGCAGAGACTTTTGATGTCCCAACTCCTTTCAAAAAACGTTAAGCTGAAAATATATAAAACTATTATTCTACCAGTTATATTATATGGGTGCGAAACATGGACTCTTACTTTAAGGGAGGAAAGGAGATTACGAGTATTTGAGAATAAAGTTCTTAGGAAAATTTTTGGACCAAAGAGAGATGAACAGACAGGTGAATGGAGAAGACTACATAACAATGAACTACATGGTCTTTATAGGAAGCCAGATATAATAAGAACAGTTAAGTCTCGTAGACTGCGATGGGCAGGACATGTTGCGCGTATGGGGAATGAAAGACGTGCATGGAAACTTCTTGTAGGAAAGCCAGAAGGAAAACGCCCAGTTGGTAGACTAAGAATGAGGTGGGAGAACAACATTATCTATGATTTGAGGGAAGTAGATTATACAGGGAATGATTGGAAAGCATTAGCTCAGGATAGGGATGTATGGAGAGCTTTTGTCCGCGCGGCCATGAACCTACGGGTTCGATAGTGCCAGTGAGTGAGTAAGTAAGTAAGTAAGTAACATGAGTAGTTTCAGGTAGAGAAAATCAGGTACAACAGCTGGGGTACCCAACATGCTGATCACATGTCACTCCTATACTGGCTAGATGGTCAACTACCTCTGTGATTAACACATGTAGATGTGAGGACAGCAGTAGGAGAAGAAGTTCAAAGGTCTTTGAAGTCTCTCATGTTTGAACATCTACTCCAATTCTTTCATATTTCATGTACATAGATTTTAAACAGAGTCAGTGATAGACAACAATCTTGATGTAGAAGATGTCTCATACTATTATTAAAAAAAATATATGTGGGAAAAAAGACAAATTACTGCTGTAGAATGTTAAGAATGTACAGTCTACATACAAATTAATTTGCTGGCACTATTGAACCCATAGGTTTACGGCTACACGGACATAAGCTCTCCATACATCCTATCCTCATTTAATGTTTTCCAATCATCCCAGTATAATCTACTTCTCTCAAATCATGGTAAATGTTAATTTCCCACCCCATTCTTGGTCTACCAACTGGGAATTTTCCCTCTGGTTTTTCTACGGAGGATTGTTCACAATTCCTGGGGACAAGTTTGCATCACTAACCTGCTTATGAAAACCCATGTCTCCACCAGAAGTTGTGTTTAATTGGATGGCCTTGGACCCTAGCTATCACTCTGCAATGGAGTTTCCACTGCAGAAGTGTTTTACAAAGAACAGCAATGTCAATTTTTGACCACTCCTCCTTGCAGGCATTCCATAGACCTTCAATAGAGCATGGTCTCCTACTTCCAAGCGCTCTTTTTAGGAGACCAAACGCACAAAAATCCATGGGCGCAAATCGGGGGACTTGACAGGTATTTCACTGAATGACACTGCATGTATTCCAGTTGTCTGCTCCATTGTCTCCATGGACTGGCGTGTAGCAGTAGAGGTGTGGGTATCCAGATGTTGTTCACTTCTCTACCATAGAGGGAAGGTATCTCAGAGGTATAAATTGGTGACAGGACATTCCTTTGGTAGTAGGCAGAGTTAACTTTAGTTTTTTTTTCTACTCCGCGGATGATTAACTTGCCATTGTAGCAAAATCCTGCAATTAACATGAAGCCGCGTGAAAAACTTTCCCTGCAGTCGGTATACCACTTTTCAACATTTTTTCCACCTCTTGGACGGTAAAAAATTGCTCGTGGTTTATTTGTATCATTAAAGGTACGTACACACTTGCGCGCCGCGCGCGCACCATGTTCGTCAGATTTGGACGGGGTTTTAAGGTGCGCGCGCGCGCCGCACCACGATCCACTCATTGTTTTTTTTTTCCACGAACACTTTGATGGTTCGCTGTTTAGATTTGGACGGGTACTTGAGAGGTTTGTTGTTTTCGGCGCGCACCTTATTATTATTTGAGTATGGAGTAGTCAGTGGGATACATGTTAAAACGTAATATACTTTTTTAAAATTATTTTTCACTGAAAGTAATTAATATTATAATTACAAAGAAATAAACGTTATCTCAGTCAAAACATAAATTTATTGTGTCGACGTTTCAATCTCCTTATGCGAGATAATTTTCAAGACATGTAAGTTTATAAACAACCATGTCTTGAAAATGATCTCACATAAGGAGATTGAAACGTCGACACAATAAATTTATGTTTTGATTGAGATAACGTTTATTTCTTTGTAATTATAATGTTAAAACTTATTTATCTTTATAGAAACAAACAATTATTGTGGGATCCTCAACATAAGGATCATTTTAAATAATCATTGAAAGGATATGCCTGGAGGGAAATAGGAGATAAAATGAATACATCTCCGGATACATGCAGGAAGAAGATAATTACTTTACTTTCTTCCTACCGGCGAGAGAAAAGTAAAATATTGTTAACACATAACTTAGTATTGTTGGTTTAGCGCTACAATAAATAGTGAAGATCGTCAGGTCAATTTGCACGTTGATGTCTATCGATATTTTTTAATGTAAGGAGTAACACGTTCATTTCATAATGTTATGTATGAAGTATCACAAAACAATAGAATATATAAACACATACCAGCAATAAGCGTATTGTGTAAGATGACCAGACGTTCCGATTTTGGCGGGACAGTCCCGATTTTTAACACTTTTTCCCGCGGCATTTAAAAAAAAGCCCCGATTTTTGGGAAAGAATGCACGACAAGCTAGGGAACGGCGGGAGAACGGAAAGGGAATATACGGTTTTTGGCGCCCATGTAGTTATTTCGCCAGGATATGAGTTTTATATTATTTTTGTTAATTTTATAATGTTAAACTTTAATAATAACAAATCATTGCTGAGAACTGCTTATCATAGTTTATATTGTTGATTCGACCACCTTTGTTTGGTAAATAAAGTGTGGACATAAAAAAATTGCAATTGAGTGTTAAGACTTTGAAAGTTATTTTATGTGTGAAATATAATTTAACAAATTCTTGTGAAAAATTTCATGACCTTTTAAACAACGACAGCAATCTACTTAAAAAAATTCACTCAAATGAGAAATATGCCAAAGAATAAAATAATACTGATACTATAATAATTTTGTAATGTATTACATTTGTAAATTGTACTTATGTTGATATTAAAATTAATATATTATAATACTATTTTTGCGTTCTATAAAAATTTTTGTTGCTCCATAGAGTATCTTTACATTTTATAATCTATAGAATCAAATAAGACCAACCTATTTTTTTTCCATATTCATAATATTTTGGCGAAATGTTCATATTTTAGTAAAAATTTAATATTCCTTCATATTTTTCAATTTTTTTAAAAATAAAATTTCAATAATTGGTTAAAAACATTAGTGAAGTGATTGTACTTTTGAAATTATTTGACAATGTATTATGGTATACAGGTAAAAATTCCTCAGTATCCCATCCATAACAAAATAAATAATTTTGATAAAAGGAAATAATTGAATAAGGAGACATGGAATGGCCAAGTGTAGGCCTTTGTCTCTGCAAAATGTCTACTCAAGGTTTGTGGGTTTCCTATGGATCGCAGAAGGTTCGTTGAAATTAATAATTTCGACGATCATAACACGAACGGCGCGCGCGCCGCGCGAGTTCGTGGCGCGCATATGTGTACGTACCTTAAGGTATACATTTACCTCATCTAAAGTCACTACAAACTTCCATCTATCACCCCGCAAGATGGCATTCATAGAGCTTTTTATTGTTGGTGCGCCTTTCTGCAATGTATCTCGGTAGGAGCGTGAGAACACAGCTTTTATGTCGCTTTTCTAAGTTTAAAATTTGTTTATTATGTTGTTTACGGTTGCTAGAGAGATGCTCAATTTCACCGCTATTGCTCGTTGGGTGGCTGGATTGTTTCCTGTCACAAGGGCTTTAACCTTCCTCACCACCTCAGGGGTGTGGCTTGTAACAGGCTTAGGGTGTGCTTGTTTTTTTCCCCTTAGGAATCAATCCCATACGAGTTTTACCTTTTTGTTAAGAACTAAGTAAATCCAATTCCTGGATATATTGAATCCACGTTTCTTGCACATTTCGATGATAGCACTATAATTAGCACTGTAATTAGCGTCGGAAAGGGCGATTACGTATCCTCCCAGAAAGGATCGATTTTCCTTTCCATACTAACGAGCAAACCAGATCCAAACACTGTGCCCAGTTTAATCAAATTGAATAATATGTTTTTCACAAACAAAAAAAAAATGAATGCCCTAAAATAAGTCTTCCATGTCATTTATTCGATCATTATGAATATCATCTGGTATCAAGTTCAGGAAGCTATAATAGATTGGGGAGACGTACTCCATGAAATTTGTAACTTTGCTTTTTTTTACTTTAAGTGGTCTTACATTTTTCATCTTTGGGTCATAGTATTTAAGTTCCCTTTCTTTCTCGTTGAAACATCTTCAAACTACATATTCATCCTGTTATTTTAATTCATTGACGCAATGATTTGGTGTTTTCAAATCTGAAGTATTAACTTCTGAGTATCTGAGCTCCACACCACTAATACACACTTCCTTATTAGTATTAATTAGCCCACTTTTTAAAGCTGTTATATCGAAAAAAAAGTCAGTGCTTTCCATTGCGACTACATCAAACTAGTGCTTAACGACCACATGATTATTATTTCTCTCCAATGTGACGGAGAGTATACAATGGGTTGTCCCCTCTGATATGTTTCAATTCTAGTAAAATCTCTATCAGAGGGTACGTATGTGTGTCCAGAAATAAAAAATCAATAAGAGAAAAATTTGCATTTAGATTGGAGTTTCTCAGATAGCTCACTTGGTAAAGCATATGTATAGAGGGTGAAAGGTCCTGGGTTCAAGCCCCAGTCTGAACATATAATTTTTCTCTTCCAATATAACTTAGGAAACAAAAGTTCAGTTTCTTCAAACTGCTCTGTGTGGAGAGATAATTGCTAAATACCATTATATTCTAATTCTTATTCTGACCCTTATAGTTGTCAGAAAATATAACCAGTTTCTTTGCACAAATGCATTTAGTTTTTATGTATTTCAGGATGAAGCTTCAAATCTCATTGCTGTCATGTCTTGCAATACTCTCATCCCACACAATCATATGTCCATATAATATATATATATATATATATTAATGATATTGGTCTATTAAATTTTTATAATCAGGAAAAAACTTTAAATTCCAGTAATATAATATCATAACAGTAATTCATTACGTTTATACTATCATAACATTATTTATTAATGGCAATTTCAATTATTTGTTAATACACACATATGCATATTAAAACTTTTAGGTCAATAAAATGCCAAGCAACAATTATTAATTGATAATAATTTAGATTATATAAGATGATAAAAGAAACATTATGTTAGACATTAAAGGTTTGCATCATGACTTATAATACAAAATGAAAAAGTGACCAGAAACATGTTTTATAAAAATAAATTCATAATTTCTCTAACCAACAAATCTACATGAAATCCTTCCAGGACAATATAATGACAAGCAACACTTGCTTGTATTTAAATTTCTGAAGTTAATTATTCACCAGAGCGTGGCAAATATTCAGAATCAGAACTATTATCACTATCTTCGTCATTTAATTCACCAGAAAACTTCAATTTATTTCTGCAAACAATTTTCCAGAAATTCTCTTCGTTGCTTGACACTGTCTTGCAGTTATGGAAGATGCATGAAAGATTAGGGCAACAAAAGAAAAACTTTATTTAACACCATATGTTTAATTTTCTGTATACATACTTGACACTAGACTATTCAAAATAATATTATCTACAAGATGGCATAACTAGTTTAATTTGACCAAAAATGTGGCTTGGCACTTTCTTGCTGGGACCCCTTCATTTGTTCTTGTGTGTTTCGCATGTTATTAATTAAACAACCGGAGTTGTGCATTTTGTCTGCCATTAGTGGAGTTGTGGGGTCGAAAAAGATGCCAACTGAAAATGTGATAGTACGTGTAGTTGTATTTATTGTGAAAAATAGAATTATAAAATAGTTTGCTTTTTAACTAACTGATTGTAGAATAATAAGGATCATCAGGGGGAGGAAAATTCACTACATTACAGGATATAGCACAAGTGTAGTGATAAATAGAACAATAATTATCACGAACATCTACACAATGAATTTGTCAGATTTTGTGTTCACACACATTTTTTTTGCTGAAATTTCAAAATACACTGAATAAAAACCCCACGTAATTTACAAAAACTTTCTTTCATAATAGGATGTTCCTAATTCTTCACATAACTGATCAGCATGTTCTGGCACATTGGTCTATCACATCTAACACAATACTGGTTCATTTTCTTTTCGTTTGAACGAAGACACAATGCACACTGTTTTCTTTTACATCCTCGATTGGTCTTCCATTCTTCAGAAATGGTTTCTTCATAATCCTGGAAACAATCATTCTGAGTTCTTTTCGTAGTCAATCATTTACAAGTCTTTCGTTCAGGTATAGCTCTGTAAATTGTCAGCCTAAAGTTTTCAGGAATTCAAAGTGAGAAACAGGCTTGTAATCCTTGAAAGACGATTGCAATACCTAACAATTGACATCAGTTTTGTTCAGTATAGCATAGCAGACAGCCAAGGGACCATCTCCGTCTTCACCTGCTTATGCTATATGTAAAAATGTTTTTTTCAAAGGTATCTATTCTCCGTTTTGTACTATTATAAAAATAAAAACATAATTCGTGGTTTGTATGTCTCAGGATCAGTACATTCTGAATGGTGCATGTTAGATGGCATAATGGCAGCTTTTTCTTTTTTAAGTACATACGAAATAATTGTTTCATCATCTCTAAACCCGTACTCTGTGATGTCTATTATAGGTGTCCTGTTTGTTTGGAAGGATATGCTAAAAAATCTCGGAGTCACATTCTAGTTCTGTTTTATGTTCAGAATAATTATAATCAGGATCTTTTCAAAGACCAGGAAATCAGTATCAAGCACTGATATACGTTTAGGAACATGATAGGCCATACCATTGTTACATAAACTAACGTTCAACAAAAATACTGGAACGCTACTGGAGTTGTGGGGTCGTAAAGGATACCACTCTTTATTTTACTTATGTACAGATAAAGTAACAGTACTTACAGGTTACAAACCATGGCTAAGGATTAATATTAAACAAAGGGAAAGCTACACAAAAGCATTTTAAAAAAATGGATTTTAAAACAATGTCAGGGGTGTCCAGTTTCATTGGTATCATAAAAGACCCCACAACTCCGGTTAAGGGTTAAGTTCAATTTCAGTTGGTTAACTTTTGAGATTTACTGTTCTTGAAAAATAGTCATTTATTAAAACTAGAAGATCGCTCAGTACAGGACTTGTCAAGTTTCTGAAAAATGGAAGCACATCTGTGAAACTGGTACCTATAACCAACCTTCACAATAAAATTCCTGGCTCAACTTTAGATTACCTTCCACTAGATTTTCGATACTATATATACCTGTAATACTGTAGCTCTACATACTTCTTCTGTCTTTACTAACATTTTGTATATTTTAAATGTTTTGCAACAATACTTATAAGATTTTTATTACAATTATTAAACATTTATCTATATATGCAATGAATTCTTGGAAGTTATGGAGAATCATTGTGGACATGTGTGAACACTTAAAGAAACTTCTGCTAAATGGAGATACCTATGAAATCATTATGAAAATAAATTTTAAGAAATGGAAGTTAACTCCAATTTGTTAGGTACCGACGGGACAAGTTAGGGCTCAATTGCACTTTTACTAGCGCTTGATTTTTCCGTTATATTATTGTAAACCATAGCTCTTCTTTTGTATTTACTAACATTATTTAATATTTTAATCTTTTTCAAACAATTTTTATAACATTATTAGACAGTTTTGAAGTATTTATTTAAATATGCAAATCACAATATTATGACACTGTTAGAAATATTGTGATGCTAACTGCCATTTTCTCCACAGAGTATATTACTTAGTCTATGATTTTTCTATTGCTGTTTTGGGTTATCGCTGGTTGGATCAGTGTTAGGGAGCGATAAATAAGTGTACGCTCATTTTTAATAAACGTTTGGTAATTTTAATATTATTAATATATCTTTTTAACACAGATTTGGGAATTTATTGCAAATATTGGTCATTTAAATTTCATAGCAATAGATAGTAATCGAGGATGATAATCAATATGTGGTTCGATTGTGGGTTATCGGTGACTATAAACTCTGGCGCATGCGCACTGTTATTCTATAGGACTTGAACTCGGAACAGTATAAAGAGGTTATGTTCACGCGGCCGTGAATCTCTGGTTACTGACCAAATGGCACTATAGAACCCAGAGATTCACGGCCGCGTTAACATAACCTCTTTATACTGTTCCGAGTTCAAGGATTCCTTTGATCTATGTTCCGAATTAATGTTTTCCAATAATCTGTGTATTACTTACCTGCTTCAAATCATGGTTAATAATATTCTTCCTACTCAGTGTTTGCCTACTTACTGGTAGCTTTATTTCTGGTTTTCCAACAATTAGTTTCATGCCCTTCTTTCATTATCCTTTAATGGCACATGCCCTTTACATAATAATCTACAAGACTTAATTGTTATTATTACATCTTATCTCCTATATAGATCATGTAGCCCACTGTCTTTCTTTGCTCTAAAAATTGTCCTATGAACCAGCGACAACCCACTAGCTATGAACTTCATTCTCAAATGCTCGCTATATTATCTTCTTCTTAGAGCATGAGTCTAAGTTTTGCATCCACATAACTGTATGAATAAGTTTTATACATTTTTTAGTTTAAGGGTTTTGAGAGAAGTTGGAAAACTAATAACGTGTTCCTCCATGGTTGCGATAACAAGAGTTACTTAATAGCATGCATTTTCCATAATATTGAGACTGTTTAATTCCTCCATACACTTCATTCCTGTTTGTAATTATTGTTCGCAGGAATTTGAATTCTGCCACTTCTTCAAAGTTTCCCACATTTGTCATTAACTGTCCATTTGCATCATATAATGTATGACCATAAGCTCAGTTTTATACAAGTTAGTTTTATTGTAATGTTTATTTCATCTCACATTTCACAGGTCCAAAGAGACTTCGAACAGACAGGTGAATGGAGAAAATTTCATAACACTGAGTTACATGATTTTTATGGGAGACAAGATGTAATTAAACAATTATGTTTTTTAGATTATGTTTATGGGCATAACATCTTGCATGAATGGATAATTGAATAGCTTCCCCGAACAAGGTTGTAACCCTGATTTTTATTCCAAAATGTATTTTTATGTGGAAAAATGACCCACATGTCATTAACAACTTTTTTCTATGTAGTATTCAACTTGGTTTAAAAAAATAGAGTTACAACCTTGTTCATGGCAGCTATTCAATTAAAGAGGGAAATTGAAACTTCCTGTAAGAAAACCAGAGAGAAAGATGGTTACTGACATAACTGGTGCAGTGGTTGTTACTAATTTAATTTTTTTTTAAAAGAAGAGTATAAGGTACATATAAGACAGAAATGTGTATATATATATATATATATAAAGATTCCAGAGACATTTGGCAAATTTTAGGAAGCACTTCTATACAGCTGAATTTTTAGTGTGTATAAGAGGCACTCTAGTTGCAGTGGTGTGACAATTGTTTTCGTTGTCATGATAACAGCTAAATGGTACAGACTCCCATACAGAAAAAATTTAATTCCTAAACAATAATAAGTTACATGAAAATCAACAACTTTATTTTCCAGTTGTATGGATGTGAAACAAGTAAACATGCTTTAAGGGAGAAGAAAATGTTACGAGTATTTGAGAATAAAGTAGTAAGGATAATGGTTGGAACAAAGAGACAGAAGAATGGAGAAGACTACATAAAAGTGAGCTACATGAGTTTTATGGAAAACCAGATGTAAAAAAGAACAATTAATTCTCATAGACAGCAATATGAACGGAGATGACCATCATTCGTAATCAAGATGGTCACTTCCTCGGAGAAAATTATATTGTTCCAATTGAAGTCCTCTCGAGTAGAAGTGATCTGCTCAGCATCCAACATAACCTTCTTGGTATGTTGATAGAACCTTATACCATGGCTACTAAAGGTTGTATCACAGCAGTTGCTGTGGAACTTGGAAAGTTGAATCTAATTATTAATTCAGAGGAAGTTATAAATGGACGATGCCTAAGTTCCCTAATTAAATTTCCATCCTCTCTCTGGGAAGACATTTTTGGTCTTCCAGGAATTTCATGATTTCTTACTTCTGTGCCTAGGTGAAACTGACTGGCCCATCTAATTGCTGTAGATGATGAACTCGAAGCTCTCTTCTCCCTGCGACAGCAGAAAGGCCGGCACGAATGAGTCCAATGAACTCCATATGTAGATCTTGCCTGTCTGCCATTCTCATGGGTTATATTGAAAGTAAACAGTGCAGGAGAGAGGTCTAAATTGTGTTTATTTATGAAAATTCTGAGATATTTCACCACATTATTACTCACAAGCGAACTGTATGCCGAAATCTACCTTGACATTTCTTCCAGAGAAGCATTGTGATGTACCAAGGCCATGTCCAAAAATTGTCTGCTGTTTTTACTTGCAAGGCACTAACATTCAGCACCAAATATCTAATTTAAACTATAGGGAAGTAACACAACTCGTGAATAAATTGAGAGATTGGATAACTCTCATTACCTGATATATGCGAGGCATCCCACCTCACTTCACCCTGCTCTTACTCAAGCATGTAGTCCGTCTGCTCCGTACAGTTGGTTACATTGCTGAATTCTCGCTTTGATTCCTATGCTTTGCAGTTAAAAACATCAGATAAATTTTTGGGCCTGGCCTTGGTACATCACGCTACTCTGGGAGAAATTTTAAGGTAGGTTTCGGCATGCCATGGTTGATAGTTCCCTTGTTAGAATATGTCTGTAATACTAATTACAAAAACAGGATATGGAACATTATTCTGAATTTTTTTATTATACAATCTAGTTATATTTCAAATGGAACTTATGCTGGAATGTGTAATTCATTCAAACATGTTAAATTGCTTAACACTTCATACAACTACACAGATACATATAGGATTGTAATTACAGGTGATAGTCCTTTGTATGCAGGAATTTTTCTTGTCTCACATGTACTGTTTTACATTAATTGAGGTTTTTTTCAGGGTTTTTCGTAACCTGTTAGACAAATGTTAAGAAGCTTATGGCCAAACAGTCCCCAAAAATCATCTGGCCATCATCATTAACATCTTCATCATTTCACTAGTGTGGAAAGCAATGGGAAGCTACCACACCTATAATTCCCTAGTAAAGCTGCAATGCATGAAAATATGCTGTGATTGCAGTGAAAGACATATTCTTGGACAGAATTACTATAGAATAGAATGTTATGCTAAATATAATGTGTAGATGAATAACCTTTGCAGATTATATTCTAGATCTTTGTTGAGAAAACTGTTTATAAAAAAAAATACTGCACACACAAATGAACTGGAGACAAATGTAGTTCTGTGTTCATGACGGTTCTTGTGTTAGCCATCTATACTATAGTAGCTTGATAACTCACATGATTTCTTACCTTCTTGTTCATGTACCAATTTGCACAAGATTTTAAACTTACTTTCCACAACTCTATCAAATTCATACAGAACCTGAGCATACACTAATCTGTAACATATTTCAGACTACTGAAATAAATAAGCGAATTTAATTACTTAAATATGCATAGTCTTGTGAACAATGTTTTGCATGTGCAATGCAGAAAATGTGAGACTGAATATTTCAAGCGCTCATTATTTATGAGCAGCAGTGAACCTATATTGAAATTGTACTAACAAACTTTATGCGACATATTTATCTTCATCCAAAATATGCATCTGTATTTAAGATTTATTCTAAAAATATTTCCCATTACATTAAAAAAAAGGAACAGCAACTAATAATAATAATAATAATAATAATAGTATCAAAAATGATAATGATAATGATGATGAATAATAATAATGAATGCAAATTTCCTTAATATTTAGTACTGTATCTTACTTGATAATAATTGGTATCAATTTGTCATCAGTGCTCGACAACGTGAAATTATTACTCAATAAAATAATTATCACAGAACAAATAAAGGTGAAAGATCTGGTATACAAATCGGAATATTTTTTAATGCCAACGGATTTATCCTACCTTAATGTTGGTACCTTGTCAAAGAGATGTAAACCTCACATTTAAAAATTATAATGTATTAAACTTTGGTATCTTGTAACCATTTGAGGTCAAGTTGCTTCCTTCAGCAATTATATTCAATTGTAACACATCAAATTATAAATACATTTTCAAATTGAGTTGTTTTAAATTCGTAAATATTATTTGTATATTTCAATTTAAAAAAATAAGTTAAAAATATTAATCGTTCTATTATGGGCAAGATACCTTAGAACCTTTCAATGGAAAACATCTGGGTATAAGCTAAAACATCATAAAAAATCATTTAACATTTCATATTTGCGACTCAAGTAAATGTACTGTCATTTATTTCTCTCTTCTGTACAGTATATTATGTAAATGTAATGTACAATAGGCTTATTAAAATTCTAACTCCACCTAAATGAATCAATATGAAAAGGCCAAACTCCAAAAAACTAAATTTTACAGAAGAAAGTGTTTTGTTTTTTTTTCCTCTTCATCTCCTCACTGAATTTGGTCAGTTTTTAATTCTAATTTAACCAAGTTGTAGTTAGAATTGTGCTACTTCCGACAAGGAATAGATATGAACTACAGATCAGAATGAAACAAAAAGGTTAAGTTTGGAGTTGGGGCTCTTGATATTGGGAGATTCGGTTGTAACAAAATTTGTGAGATAGCATTGTTAAGTCAAAAACTTAACATCCTAAAAATCATAAGACAGCAAAATTTCAGTACATATACAACAAGTAAGTAAACAAATTATAAAATACTGCTTAAGTTTAGATTACCTTCCCCTTGATTTTCTTGGTAATACTGTTGCTCTACATACTTCTTCTTTCTTTACTAACATTTCATTATTTTAAATGTTTTTACAATGGTACTTATAACATTTTTTACAATTAGTAAGTATTCATGTATGTATGCAATGATTTATTCGGAGTTCTGCACAATCATTTTGCGCATGCGTGAATGCTTAAAGAAATTTTCACTAGATAGCACAGATATTTGTGAAATCAGAATGACCAATATTCAAAAATATATTTTAAGAAATGGATGTTCACTCACTTCATTTTGTTAGGTTCTGATGGAACAAATTAGAGTAAATCGGATTAGTATACACATCATTAAATAATATGCCTCTGATTTATTTTGTTAGGTTAGGAAGGGGGAAGTTGGTGTACATCTATTTCTAATAAATGTTTGGAAATTTATTGTGAAGGTTGGTCAAACCAATTTCACATCTAGCATCAACTCTATAAAATATTCTGTAGGATTTTACAGATATGTGGTTCCATCTAGCAACAACTCTATAGATTTTTGCGCATGTGCAATGTTATTCTGTAGGACTTCGAAAATTTATTGTGGAAGTTAAACTAAACTTTTTCCACAATACTGTAGAAAATACTGTGCTAAATGAAACATCTTTTACAAAACCATTGCTTTCCTGCATTATCTTTTTATAAATATTTTATGAAATACATTTTTGCAATTATATTCAAGTAAATTAATTGAATGAGTATATAACAATTTCTTATTGGAATTGTTGTAATTTGCAACGATTTTTTAAAAATTTCTATTTGTCAAAATTCATAATTACTTTAAATAGTGTTCAAGTAGTTTCATTTATATTGGTTTCATGACACAAGCCATATTAGAATCAATTCATGAGCTTCTCACTAACCTCACACTCATTTATCAAGGTCAAGGCTTGTAGTTTTTAAAAATAGGCATCTTATGGAATCTCTTTCTGGGCATTCTAATTATTTGTTTCTGTTTCAGTGTAAGCAAATTTGTGTCCTCATTTCTCACAGCAAGCAACAATTTCCTTACTAATTTCCTAATGCAATAACTATTCTACTGCATATCATAATAATCCATGTGCAAGCTACGTGGTATGAGAAAAAGTTTTGTAGGTAAACACCAGTATTTCACAAAACTAATAATGAGGATTAATATTATGAGGCTTTCAAATTAATGAAATTAATGAGGTGAGATGTAAAACTCACTTTATTTTCATGAACGCCAGTATGTAGCATATTTGGGGTAGTTTAATGAAAGTACCTCAAAATTGCAATTCAATACAGTACTCTTACAACTACTAATTCCACATATACCACTCACATTCCAAATGTTTATGTACAGACTTTGAAAAAATTGATGGCACAACTCTTAAAAGATGGAAACTTAAAGTGTGATTCACACCAGTAAGTTGTTACATTTGCTGTCTTCTTTGAGTTCAAATCGAGCGATGTATGTCTTCATATTGTTTACTTCAGTGGAGCTCCTTTGCGATGATGTGGCCCCAGGTTCGATCCAGGTCATGAAAAACTTTTTTTAATAATGTCTATTTTACCAGGCTTCGTTAAATAAATAAATTTGTATATATAGGGAAATAAATTAATTAAAGAAAGCATCATATTTAGAAAATGAATAATGATTGTAATATCTCATTATTTCATTTACAAAACACAAGGCATAACAAGATTATTTCCTCAATTAATGAAAATGCGTCTGATTAATTTAATCGAAGTCAAGTTAATATCTAATTTCAATATACAAGTAAATCCAGGAGTATTGCATCAGTTCATACAGACTGTTTCTAACAGGGACATTTGTGATCTACTGGAGGGAACGTCTGTTTCAAATGCATGAGGTCGCATGTTCAATCTCACTGATATGCTTTTTTTTTCATTTATTTAAATTAATTTTGTTTTCTTTTATTTACAGCATTTATGACACTAATAATTGCACAAAACAACAAAATAGAATGGATTTATCTGTGATCATGCACAATGGCTTCCTTCTGGGACCTAAAAATTATCTGTGCAACATCAATTCATTCAAAGGCTGTATGTATGTATATTTGAAGATTAGATTGAAAATAATGTATGTATGTATATTTGAAGATTAGATTGAAAATAAATGACATCCCAGGATTTCATGAATAGTTTTATTAACTCTGAACATTTGATTGTGAAGCAAGGAAGTAATTACAAGAACATTACTTGTTACACAACAATTGAAATGTTTATGACATCAATTTTCTTCACTTCACGGGCTAGGCAAAATGCCTGTTCCGTCTCACAGTTGTTCTGTCCATCTTTTCACTGGCCTTCCTACATTCCTTGAACCTCTTGGCTTGTAGTTAAATTCTGCTTTTGGTAATATTGTTATGTACATTCTTTCTACATGTCTAAACCATTTTGCTCTACATCCTTTGATTTTATCATTTAATGGATATCCAAACTCATCTCTCTCTATAGTGAAGTAAATTTTGCCGAGGATTGCATTTTTTTAGCAAATGTGTATATTGAAAAATATATCTTCTGACTATTTCAAAATTATGTGTTTGTGTATCTTATTTTCAAATATTTATGTTAACATAATTGTAAACGTAAAATTGAATGATAAACTTTTGTTATATGCAGATGATATGGCTCTGGTTGTGGAAGGGAATAATGTTAATGATGTGTACAAAAATGGAAATGAATATTTTGGTAACATTTAGAAGCTGGCTAGTTTCCAACAAACTGTGCAAAAATAAAATGAAGAACATGGGTTTAATTCAAACAAGGAAGCAACAAATTAATTGTTCACAAATCAAATTGTATTGGTAAAAACACATGTTGCTCCCCCCTAAAAAAGATAGCAGCTTTAAATCTCTTGGTATGTACATTCAACAATATAAACAATTGGAATGCTCACATTGATCATCTTAAAAAAAATAAAAAATTTGAAAATGTTTAATATTACAAAAAAAATCACATATCTGCAGTGTATAATAACTAACTCACTCACTGGCACTATCGAACCCATAGGTTCATGGCTGTGCAGACATAATCTCTCCATATATCCCTATCCTGAACTAATATTTTCCAATCATCCCCTCTATAATCAATTTCCTTTAAATCATGGTTAATGTTATTCTCCCACCTCATTCTTGGTCAACAGAGTATTTACTCTTTGGTTTTCCTACAGGAAGCATCCATACACCTCTTTCATTCACCTTTCATGCCATGTGTCCTGCTTATCGCAGTCTATGAGACTTAACTGTTATTATTATATCTGGTTTCATATAAAGGTCATATAGCTCACTTTATGTAGTTTTCTCCATTTGCCTGTTTGTTCATCTCACTTTGGTCCAAAAAATTTCCGAAGAACTGTATTCTCAAATGCTCGTAACCTTTTTTTCCTCCTTTAAAGTAAAAGTCTATGTTCTGCATCCATATAATATAACTTGGAGAATAATAGGTTTATATATTTTCAATGTAATTATTTTTTAGAGATGTTGGGATGACAAACGAGTCCCTGTAATGCATAATAGCATGCATTTCCAGAATTGAGCCTATGCTTAGTTTCTTTGTGCACCTCATTTCTACTTGTAATTATTCTTCCTAAGTAATTGAATTCAGCCACTTCTTCAAAATTTCTGTAGTGTGTCATGCTTTAGTTATTTCCTACATACAAGTACTCTCTTTCAATTTCTACAAGAAATTCGTCTGAGTTATTCACATTACAAAATGTACCTGGCTAAGAAATATAAAGCAAGAATTGCAATGTCCATTGGAACTGAAATATTGGTAAGGGAATTTTACTAGCGCTAAAAAATGAGGGCACATATTGGCTTACACTGTAAGAGAAACAACAAGTAAGGCAGTTAAATGTCCAGAAAGAGGTTTCTATAAACTGCAGGTTACATAAACATTACTTGGAATAGAAAATTAAAACAGAACATGCGATAAAAGAAAACAAAAGACAAATTTAGAATTAGAAGCATAAAAAGTGATTTCATGATTAGACAGACAAAGTTTGGGACCAGATAGATAACCTTAATTCAAGCATATTTTGTTAAGGAACCAATGGCCTGTGATGCTTTGTTTCAGCACTAGAAAGATCTTACAGGAAGGGATTGAAGGAAATGGATAAACACTCCTTTTAGTCCATGAGGAGTTGTCATTACTACTATCGCTTGTTTTGTGTACTTCCAGAGCTCAGTAGCATTCAGTATAAATTACAGCAAGTTTGTTTACATCCATTGGTACAATATGTTGTTATCCGTAGTCGGAACAAGGGAGGGTGGGTGACCTCATTCTGTTGTGCTACAGTCAGTACCGTACAATTCAATGTCTCTTAGCTTGTAGCTCTGAATATCAGATGCAACATGTAGTTACAACATAATGGGGCACCACCTCAATTTGGGAATGAAGTCATGGCCATCTGACAACTATATTTGGCACTCACTGGATAGGTAGGGAAGGGTCCATTGCCTGGCTGGCACACTAGCCTGACCTGACCTGCCTAGATTTCTTTATGTGGGGCTATATGAAGGCAATGGTTTATGAAACTAATATTGACTCTGAAGATCTTACAGCACGCATTGTCAGCGCAGCACCTGAAATAAGGGAAACTCCTAGCACTTTGGAAAGGTACAACAAAGTATGGCATGTTGGTGCATTGTTTGTCTGGATGTCAATGGATGTGTGTTCCAGAACCTATTATGATGGGACAATAAGCTAGATCCATCCTGACAATGCAATGCAGGAGTGAGTTTTTTTTTTAGAATTAAGTATGTTTTCTGTAAAGTATTTGGATTAACACACAGAAAATTATGTGACACAGAATGACTTGTTATTTGCATGTACACCCTATGACAAAAAAAATGAGTCATCTCTTGATTCTATCAACCGATCGGAGAACTTCGTGAGCACTCGCAGAAGCCTTATTCACATTAACACGTTTTCAGTAATTGTACTGTGGTGTTTGCTAGTTAACGTAGTGCACACTCAAGTAACATAAAAGAGAGAGTTTGCCTCTGTGTGTTTCCGTGGTCGAGCGGTTTAACACACAACATCTGCGTTCGTAACCTGACGGGTTCGATTCCCGTTCTACTTTTTTTTTTTTTACTGAATGTTAGGATAGCATTTCGCCTGTAATATAGTTTCATATTTAATTTTATATTTGAGTTTTATGGCTTTAATGCACACACAAAACACATAAATGAAAACCTTCTAATAATTAAATGAAGAAAGGAAATAATATCTTCTAAAATGAAAAACTTTAACAAAAACAAAATCAATATCGGGTGTATGAATCCTCAGTATCTATTGCCGCCCTCAATCTGCGGGGCATTGATGCAAAAATTTCTACAGGCACGTGGACGATCGGCTAGAGCATCCCAGGCATCTTGAATTTGTGCCCATAAGCCATCTTTCGTTTTTCGTGCATCTGCAGGCCAATTAGAGTTCATCTCTATTTTCATCTTAGCCCATACATTTTCGATTGGATTCAACCTGGTGAACAGCGAAATTTGATTTGCCTTCTCCTTTAACAATGAAATCAAATTTCGCTAAACATATTTCAGAAAGCGGCCACAGTTTCAACAATATCGATAATACAATGTAAATTATACACAGAGAAAACAACAGACACAAAATTAACATTTTACAAGAAATCGAAATTATCAAGAAGGCCAAGAATACAAACATTCTCAACGAAAATGTGCCTAATAAGCAAAACCCTCTATTAGACATACAGTTAATTCAATACTACTACAACGACTCCAGAAGATGAAGCATGCATCGAAAGGCCTAGAGTGAAATCAACGAAAATTTTAGATAGTTGAGGAAGACGGTAGTATACAAGGTAAAAATAAATAGTAGTTTAAACAAACTAAAACAACACGCTTTATTAGAAAACCGAACTAAAAAATGAAAAATAATTTTATTTTCCAAAACGCTTGGGATAAAATTAAAGTGGTCAACAAAAAAATAATCTCCAACACATCTAGAATAAAACTGGAGTTATCTACAAAAGCAATAATTTTAATATCAAAAGCGTGGGGTGCTCTATATCAATTAATACTTATATTTGATAATAAACAGATATTGGTAAAAGTAAAGTCTCTAAGAAGAAAACGTAAAAACCATAAAAATCACCCAACGCTTTTGATGGTAAAATTATTTTTTTGTAGATAACTCTAGTTTTATTCTAGATGTGTTAGAGATGATTTTTTTGTTGACCACTTTAATTTTTTTCCCCAAGCGTGTTGGAAATTAAATTAATTTTTTTATTTTTTAGTTCGGTTTTCTAATAAAGCGTGTTGTTTTAGTTTTTTAAACTATTATTTATTTTTTTTATTTTTAGTTTGGTTATCTAATAAAGCGTGTTGTTTCAGTTTTTTAAACTATTATTTATTTTTTTTATTTTTAGTTTAATTGATTGTCATAAACCGGAATCCCATGAAAATTTAATTGCTTAATACTTTTCTAAAAAAACCTCCGGCCCGGATTTGAACCAGCGACCTATTGATTGCTGAAATTATATACCACTACAGTCCACCGCTCTACTAACTGAGCTCTTACAACGATTGACTAAAAAGTCGATAAGTCCGCAACCTATTACACAGGTTTTTATTTTTTTGATTTTCCGATGATTCTGGCCAGGATTTTAGAAAAAAACTATGAAATTATTGTATTGTCATGGGTCCTTTACAAGTATACAAAGTTTCAAGTCGATCCAATGTTTTTAAGTGGATGAAAATCGTGTTCAAAGATTCCGTTACATAGATACAGGTTCGTTACATAGACAGATACAGGTCAAGCTAATATAAAGCGTGTAAAAATATATAATTTAACATTGTTATAACCTCAACGGTATAAAAAAATTATGAACTTAAAAAGTATAGATTAATTCAAATGTCGAAATAAAATGTATTTAATTCATAAAACGTTTTAATACAAATATCACGAAAAAAAAACTGCGTAATTGAAGACGCGAACCTGCGATCTTCATTAACAGAACCAGTGACCGCGTGCTTTACCGCTGAGCTATCGGGACACGTAGAAGAGTCTTCAGTTCATGCCATATAACACAGTAGCTCAGGGACTGCACAATTATGACTAGTTTCCTAGTTTGAACCCAGCGCTGTGCCGAGTATGACTTAGAAGAAATGTGCATTCAAGAGATGACTCATTTTTTTGTCGAAGGGTGTACCTACTAACTGTCCACCGCTGTGGTCTCGAGGTAGCGTGCTGCCTTGTCACGCAGCGGGCCCGGGTTCGATCCCCGGTCGGGGCAGTTTTTCTGGGTGAGGTTTTATCGGAGTTTTTCCTCACCTGTAAGACAAATGTCAGGAAAACTTTAAGGCCCAAACGGTCCCCGAAATCATATGGCCATCATCTTCATCATCATCATCATCATCCTTATCATTATCATCATCACCATCATCCTTCACCGGTGTGGAAAGCAACGGGAAGCTACCACACCTACACAATTCCCTAGTAAAGCTGCAAGCATAGCATGAAAATGCTATGATTGCAGTGAAGGACCTGCCTTCGGGCAGAATTACTATGGATGGAAAGGCTAACTATCTGCTCCCAAAGTTTGTTAGTCTAATTTAGAAACACCCTATATATATATGAATAAGAAAGTTTTTTTTGGGTTTTCTGCGTCTTAGATTCAAGTTCAGCCTTTGGCCACTAATTCCGACGTATATATGTACATATATATATATGTTATATTGAAAATTTTCGCGGCCAGGGGCCGAACTTTAATCCAAGACCCGGAAAACCCAAGAAAACTTTAATATATATATATATATATATATATAATAAAATACATACAGACACTTCTTGAATAGAACAATGTTAACTATCCAATAACAAATTAAAAAATAATTTAGTGATTCATTATTTTACATAATTAAATTTTGAATAAAATTTGATTCCTTAGAAATAATCCATAGTCAAAATAACTTTTATTTCATGGCATTATTGCGACTATGAGTAAACAAATGTGCTTTAAGAGATGATTTCCGAGCGAACGACTTAGTACAAAATGTACATTCAAAAGGTTTCTCATTATTGTGAATATAAAAGTGTTGTGTTAGATGATGTTTTCGAGAAAATGACTTATTACAAACTGAACAATTAAATTGCTTCTCATTATTATGCAAACTTAAATGTTGAACATAGTTTGATTTCAGAGCAAAACATTTATTACACACAGAACAGTTGAAAGGTTTCTCATTACTGTGAACATTCAAGTGTGCTGTAAGAGCTGTTTTAGAAGCGAAAGACTTGTCACATAGAGAACATGTGAACGGTTTCTCAGTACTGTGAATATATATGTGTCGAGTTAGATGATATTTACGAGTAAACAACATACCACAAAAAGAACATTTGAATGGCTTTTCATTACTGTGAATAAATGAATGATCAGTAAGAAGACGATTCGAGGCAAATGTCTTATTACAAATGAAACATTTGAATGGTTTTTCATTATTGTGAGTACATAAATGTTCAATAAGAAGATATTCTTGGGTAAATGATTTTCTACACATGGGACATCTGAATGGCTCATCATTACTGTGAGTATTTAGGTGTCGAAAAAGATGATATTTCCGAGCAAATGGTTTACTACAAACAAAACATTTGAATGGTTTCCCATTGTTCTGTCTATGTTTGTGTGGATTAAGATCAGCTTCTATATTTAAAGGCTGAGTGAAAGTAGTACATAGCATAGGTTTACATTCATGCTGTAAGGAAATGGCTTCATCATCAATTGACGTACCACAAATATTACATGCCGAGTGTCTTCCACCGTATGTTCTACTAACATTATCTATATTCCCACTATAGTTATCTCCCTCAACATTAACCAAATTAGGACTGCTCTCCGTTTCAATCTTCTCTTGCACGTTTTCTAACAACTGCTCCAAACTGTCTTCACATTGGTCCACCTGAAAATTAAAGATTACATTACCTAACAAATAAGTTGAATTACAGGTCACCATAAGATAGAAGTAATATGACTGAAGCAATGTCAAGTGCCGTGCAGTATCAGAGTGGTTAAGGCAAGATGCCACTGTGCAAAGCTATGCGCCTTGCGCTGGTTCGTGTCTTCATGGGGAAGAAATTTTCTCATGGAATTTCAGCCATATGGGACCGATGCCCATCATGAGGCATAGGATAGTTACAATAAGTAGCGGCTCCAGTTTGAGAAAACCAGCTAAAACGGCTGGAAGACCCGACATGTTGAACACGTCTGGATGTGTGGCCAGCAGCGGGATGGTAGGCCATGGGGACTTTTCACGGAATAGTAGTAGAAGCTAAGTCAAACTTTTTGGAGCCACACTATGTCTCATTTTAAATAATTTATTTGTATCTCACAAAATGTCCGTCAACTGTAACAATTAAAATACTGCACAAGTTAATGAAAAATTATAAAACACATTCATGATACAAACTACATTTTTTAATGCCTGAGTAGAAAACGAAGACTGTGAGACTTACCCGTATATTATTTTGTCAGGATATTTTTATCTTGTTTTAAATAAGTACAATATTACATTATTGTTAATAAGATATGGTAGAGGAATCTTTTTTACACCAGTTTTAAATTTATATAAACTAAATGTGATATATTATATAAAATTATTTTTGTATAATAAATTCACTTTTTTACGAATTTATTTTCAAATTCAAGTCTCAAATAAGCGCTGGCCAGAAACATTTAACTCCATTTCTTTTCCAGTCTGATACATGAAAAACTAACTGCAGAGGGAATTGAAAATATTATCATATAAATAATCACAATGAGAAGAAAATGTTATGGCGATGATAAATAATACGAAAATGATTTTGTTGATCCATCCATAGTAATTCTAACCGAGGGCAGGTCTTTTACTGCACGCTATGCTTTGCAGCTTTACTAGGGAATTAAAGGTGTGGTAGCTTGCCCTTGGGCCCTACGCATCCTGACGTATATCTTACAGGTGAGGAAAAACCCCGAAAAAACCTCATCCAGGAGTCTGCATGACAAGGCAGCACCCTACCCCGGGACCACAGCGGTGGACATTTTGTTGATAATAATATAAATTATTGTTATCACTGGTATTATAAATACAATTCTTTTTTGTCAATGGCAACAAGTTGTCTTTTATGACATTTCCAGATTTCTCCCCTCGTATTGGTAGAATTGTAATCCATTTCTAGAATGCAGTTACATTACCCTGATGATGTGATGGGTGATAAATGACAATGGAACGCCAGGAGAGTCCTTAATCCATACTTAACCTAAATTCTAGACCATTGACAACCAGAGGAATTTTTCCATTTAAGCAAAAATTCCTATGGTCTGAATGGGAATCGAACCCAGGACCTCATGAACTGTAGTAAGAAAGTCTGACCACTAGCACATGAGGCTGGTCATATTATAAATCATTTAAATGTCAAATTCTTATTCTATTGCGTGTCAAGAATTAGATCGATAGATCTGTTTCAAGGCTAAATTGAACACTGCATCTCCTGCATGAACATAATATGTCAGTAGATAATCTGATGCCTATTGTTGAAATTGCAGGCAATACCGGTTTCCTGAGACAATGTTCCCTCTTACTTATTGATATTGTTGTATGACTTCAATACTAGTCTCTTTAATTGTGCTCTAATACTCTCATTTATTAATCTGTGGCTTGCAGTAACTAAATCTAGTGACGAAAAAAAACATCATTCGGTTTTTGTCAAGCACAAATATATGTAATTATATTACATTAAACAATCTCAATTAATACTTTTAAAAGATATGGTAAACTACTGTTGAGTTTATTAAAAGGTTAAATAATTAAAATGCATATCTGTTTTTATATAATAGTCGTCTTCAACAAAAACTTCGTAAACATGAATAATGTTGGCTTTTCAGAAATATGTTCCACCATCAGCATGTAAAATAATATGGAAACTCAATGTTATATTATACAGGTTATTAAGTGTGTTCTCGTTCAATATGTTTATTTTCACTGCTTCATTTAAAATCACGATATATTCAAGGTTATTTTGTAGTTATTATTCTCTCTGTGAGAGGTCGACATTATGTTATTCATTATAATTATGTTCATCTGATGACTTGTTTCTATTATATGTATAACAGAATTTTATTTTCTCTTGTTGCTTCTAAAATCTCTAAAGTGTTCATTACAAATTAAAATTCTTGGTGGTTATGCCAATGTAAAATTAGTCACAATTATCACATTTTACTTTATAATCATATATTTTCATAAGTATTGATTTCTTCAATTATGTTTGACATTGTGTTGTTGATTTACTGTTAGTTTTCAAAAGATTTATATTTCTTTCTTGATTGGTTTAGCCTACCTTATTATCTCAGATCATGTATAAGTAAGGGTTATCCAATTTTTTGATCTAATGTATTGCCGTAAACTAATGTTATCCTAGCTCCATTTACCATCATTTAAGATACATGTTGATATTGGGAATATAAACACTCTAAATTTACGTATAAATGACATTTATTAAGTTTTAGCTACTTAATGGATGTTAATGTAGTAGTTGATAAGAAATAAAGAAGCTTTTTCCAAAGGTGCAAAAATATCAATAGGGAGAATGAGAAATAAAATAAACAGTAACTAATATGAAGGAATTACATACTAACTGGACAAATACTTCATATCCAAATATAAAAATTGGAAGACCATTTTGTTTACTCTTCCTTTTTTATGTTTAAATGTAATAACGTAATTTATTAAATAAACATTTCACTTTCAAAAATATAATTCTTGTTATCTTAAACAGAGAATTTCTTTCATACAATATTCCTGAATAATTTCGGCCAAACAGGAATCAAAGCACTCATATTTCAGAGTACAATTACAATCAGCTCCACACTGCTTACATACTAGACTTCCTAATAGAGTCTAGTGTATTTAACGACACAAAACACTTCTTACAATCCAAAAACGGGTCGCATTTCCACAGTGAAATGCCAGCATACATTCCCATCTTGCAATTCAATATGTCTTCTAGAATTTTATAACAATATAAAATTTAAAAATTATAACAATACTTGGCCAGCCAAATTACAAATTGCAATGTGGACAGGCCTTGACAGGGAGTTCGTAATTTTCAAGACACAACAAATGAAAGTCAATTCACATAGAGATAATAAATTATAGCAAAATCATATTTAAGTGTCTTACAAATTACAAACATCACTTTCACGGATGGAGTAAGTGTTTCGCACTTACACTAACTTCAAATTGATACATGGTGTAACTATTGATTTTAATGCAAGGCATTCCATACCATAACTGACAGAAGGTCGGGGTTCAAGACCCAATCAAGAGAGGGATTTTAAACTGGTCTAAACACTGTGGTGGCACCACAGATCTGAGATCAACTCAGGCTCAAATGAAATTAATTACAGTATTTGTTCTGCAGATAGAGGCAGGTCTTACATCTAGTATTGATTGTCTAGAAAGGTGATAAGATTAACTTCCTACCACCCTAAGGACCTGTGGTGAGATACTTGACACTTATTAACTTTCTTGTCTGCTGTCTTCTCACATTATACATTCTATAATTATATTAGAGGTTGTACTAAAAAAAAAAGTTATAATAAATCAACAATATCAGAAACATTAATTTTGCTGAACTAACTGGAATTATATTTAATGAATATACTACTCTACAAAATTGCAAAGAAAAGAAAAAATACAAGAAAATTACTTACCATCCTGAAATGCATAGGAAATTTCAAAACATTTTTGACAAATACAACATTTCTTTGGCACCAATAAATAAATTTAGTCTAGGTAATCTTCTAAGTACCAATAAAAAAGTCAATGTTCCAGACAGTAAGAAATCTGGAATTTATCAATAAATTGTGAAGATTGCAATAAGTTTATATAGGAAAAACAAAAAGGAATTTGGAAATTCGGACAAAAGAACATTTCAGAAATATTAAAAATTGTGAAATTGAAAAATCTGCAATTGCTGCACATAGTTTATTAGAACATCATAAAATTGGAAGAGAAGCTAAACTTTTAAAACAAGTAGAGAAACCGAATTGATAGTTTGGGAAAAAATATACATTCAGAAAAACAAAAATAGATCAATGAATTTTGATATCCCTAACGAAATTACATTGATTTCGAAGTTCATAAATTCAACCATAGATGGCAGCACTGAAGATGACGACAATAGAATAGTTGACGGCCGAAGAATTTCGTCAGTCGGAGTTATGGCTGATGATGAACATGACTATGTTTGAAATCGCGATATCATGGAAGCATGAATCCTATGAGGTGAGTTGTTTAAACAATATGTTCTCCGATGAATTTTAACTGGAATTAATTCATCAGTAGACCTAATAGGAAAAGTAATTTTATACTGAAATTAGATTTACAAAATCATTAGTGTGCACCATGTTGCATTATCATTTGAATCACATTTTTCCTATAATTTTAGACTATTCTGTAGTTTACGAAAATGCAATTGGACAATTTAGAAATTCAAATAAGTGCCTTAAATTTTCCAGGTAGATAAAGACCCATTCACTAAAACTGTGTTATGTTCTCCACCGCTAATTATAAACGTTTTTTAAATAATTTAATATATGTTAATTTGATTTTTAACATATTTTTGCCTGCATTTTTTATAAATTTCAAACAAAAAATTGTATATGCAATGTTGGATGATTAAGAATATTATTAGGTGTAGAAGCTTAAATAATAGGTCAGTTTGACTATTTTTTTCTTTTTTATAATCTAATCAATTCAAAAAATATTTGAGAAAGAATTTCAAACATTTGTAAATAATCTCTTGATGCATAGCATACCTTGAAAGTGTCATATTGACTTATTGAAAACTTAACCTGTACATTAAGAGTGAAGAAATTCTTATCAACTATTGGTGTGAATATCTGAAGAAATTATACATAATTTAACTTACTTCCAGTTTATTGAATCATAGGAAACTTCATTAATAAATAACTAGATGCACTTAGTTTACCAACATGGCTCCTCACATTATATTCAAACAAACCCAGTGCAAGGGGATATGTAGTTAAGCACGTAGGATTCAACAACCTTCAAAATGAGTTTTCTCGACTGATGCCTGCTTAATGTCCCTATTCAAATTCCACATAAAAGTAGGTGGGTACCTGTTACAAGCACTCTCACTATTGGGAGTTACTTAACCAAGATAATCCAGTTATGCTTATTTCCCTACATCTGTGAGCAAGTGAGATGTGGTTGTCTCCAAGAGATATCTAGTATGCAATTAACGTATTACTTGGATCAGAAAGGTGAATTAAGTTTTATTCAGAGGCTCCAAATTAGGCTTGCAATTCTTTTATGAGCCCGAAATCTTTAGTCTTGAGACCCATGGCTTAAATTCCTTCCCAGAAGGCATGTGCCTTGGAATTTTCCATCCTAAAAAATCCATCAATCCCGGCCAGGTTTGAAACCATGACACCCTGGATCGCTGAGATGGTCATGGAGCAGGAGTTTACTGTAATGTATTTTTATGAATATTTTAAAAGGGTAACTAATAATCAGTCTCTTGTTAATATTATTTTTTCGCTACAGTAGCTTGAAGATAAGTCATAAATCATAATCAAGTTTGCTTCTTCTAATATAACAAATTGTAGTTTTTAAAGTGGGGCCTTGAATAGAAAGAAGAAGAAGGAATAAAATGACGAAGAAAGGCACAAGGCACATGAAACAGTAAATAAAACAAAACCTAAGCCATGGAGATGAATCCGAATGGATTCCATCAGGAAGTAGCATAGATGAAGTTACTCTTGACTTAGACAGTAGTAATGACATCCAGAGTGGTGGAGAAATACTAGAAGAGGAAATAGGCAGAGGACATAAAGCACAGGAAGAACTCAATTTGCAGTTATTGGGCAAAGCAACTAAGCCTAAATGTTGTTCAAAAAATGATTTTATCATCATTTCATTAGAGGAGAAGAAAAAGAACAGCAAACACGAGGAATATAGAGTCATTCTCCTTAACCCTAGTAACAGATTCCCACACGCTGAAGAGAAGAAGACCAGCTGTAATCCTCCCCTTATTTCAGTAAAGGAGTAACAAACACTATCAGTTTGCAACGTCACTTGAAATATGAATTTAAATAACTATGTGTATAAGTAAGCAACTTCAAGTTCCTTCATTTATTTATTTCATTCTCTTATTATTTCTGTTAAGAAGGTTAATTATTTTTAATTAATCAATTCATATGGTGTTTGCTTGATGAAAATCCATTATGTATTTAATAAATAAAACTATCGATGTTTTATACGATTTTCACAAATATTTATTTCATTTAATGTCTATAACAGCTGACTCAATACAACGAATCTTCATCTGATGAAGATAGAGTGTATTGAAACAGCTGTTACAAATATTAAATAAAATAATATTTATGAAAGCCATATAAAACTTGATGGTTTTATTTATTAAATAATTAATTATGTTTGCTAGTAAGTAAAGTTTAAATAATAACCTAATTATAATTATTTATAACACTTTTCTCCCAAAAATATTCCCTGTCAATTACTGATGCATAAAATGTGCAGTACTAGAATTTAAAAAATGTGGGTATCAATTACTAATGCAATTTCACATTTAACAGTTTTTCTTTTCTTTAATTTTTATGAGTTGGTAATTTTGACTTACCTCATATATATTTTTTTTTAATTTCTGCAGACTATAGTTTTGTTACATCTATGCAACATTGCCGATGTATTCTAACTGTTGTATTTGCAGTTGTCATCCTGTAGGTGTATTTCTGCTTCCTCTGTTGGCTGACCAATGAACTTCCATTTTTTTTTCCCCCCTTTTCCCAGGGATTTTCAAAATTCATAGTTTTCTCCTTATTCTTGTGGATGTAAATTTTCTCCCAAATTGTGAGTTCCTTATATTAATCTAACTGTTTCAGTAATTTGGCCTTTGTTTCGATTCTGTGTTTCTCTGACCATGTACAGCTATTGCAGACTTTAGTATTTCTCTATTTTTAACATTTCTAAGGGGTTCTTTCAATCTTGTATTCAAGTTCCTTTTAGTTTTTCCTATCTATATTTTTTCACAATCTTCACAATTAATTTGATAAATCCCTGATTTGTTGCCATCTTCAATATTTTAATTTTGTTGGTTTTAATTAATTTATTCAAACTGTAATCATTTTTTTTTGGTGCTAAATTAATGTTAAATTTGCTGAACTTTTTTGAAATTTATTAAGTACTAAAGGTTGGTATGTGAATTTGCTGAATTGTTTACCAATTTCTTTATCTGTCTGAAGCGTACTTTCGTATATGACTTTTTGTTTTTTTAACTTATTCTTTTCCTCAAAATCGTTGTCTTTTGCTATTTTTAATGTATTTTTTTTATTTAAAATTTTCTGTGCTCATGCAAAAGTTCACAAGTCTGTACGTTAAACTATTAAAGACTGCCTATTTATGTGCAATACGGTTGAAACCTTTTGCTTTAATATAGTTATCAATGTGTGTTCCTTTCCTGTAAATTCCAAATTATATTTTCCTTTTTTTCTTCATTTCGCTTCATTTTAAGTATGTTTATGGGAAACTTTGAATGTCAGATAATCAAAGCATACCCTTTGATTTTTATGTTTTGGAGTAGGTATGTGGATGATATTGTAGCAATAGTCAAACAAAAACACTTGGCAGATGCTGTTAAAACTTTTAAATATTCATAATAAAACAATTAAATTTACTATGGAAGATGAAAATAACCAAGAAATACAATTTTTAGATCTTAAATTGAAGAGAAATGAAACAGAATTTGGAATTTACAGGAAAGAAACACACATCGATAACTATATTAAAGCAATAGGTTTCAACCACATTGCACATAAACAGCAGTCTTTAAGTGGAATGGTCTAGTGGGCTGCACACTAGTCTGGAGAACTAGAGGTCCACGGTTTGATTCCTGGTTCACACATTAATTTTTCTTTTCACAATATCATAATAATATTATAATATGATCCATTATTGGAACTGTGTTAAAAATAACAGTATTGGAAAATATTAAATAACGTACAGACTTGTGAACTTTCCCAAAAGCAGAAAAAAAATTTAATATAGGAGAAAAAACACATATTAAAAATAGCAAAAGACAATGGTTTTGAGGAAAAGATGATCATAAGAAAATAAATAAATTCAAAAAACAAAAAATGATAAATGAAAGTACTCTTCAGACAGGTAGAGAAACTGGTAAACAATTCAGGATATTTACATACCATCCTTTAGTATTTAATAGATTTCAAAAACATTTAAGCAAATTTAACATTAAATTAGCATCAAAAAATTACTACAGTTTCAATACATTAATTAAAACCAACAAAAATGAAAATATTGAAGATGGCAACAAGTCGGGGATTTATCAAAATAATAGTAAAGATTGTGAAAACATATACATAGGAAAAACAAAAAGAAACTTGAATACAAGATAAAAACAACACCTTAGACATGTTAAAAATGGAAAGATAGAAAAGTCTGCAATAGCTGCACATGCATGGTCAGAAAAACACAGAATCAAAACAAAGGCCAAACTACTGAAACAGTTAGATAAATCTAAGGAACTGACAATTTGGGAGAAAATTTACATCCACAAGAATAAGGAGAAAAATACAAATTTTGAAATTTCCGGGGAAAAGGGGGGGAAAAAATTGGAAGTTTATTGGTCAGCCAACAGAGGGAGCAAAAATCAACCTACATGATGACAACTGCAATTATAACAGAATGCATCAACAATGTTGTATAGATGGGATGAAACTATAGTCAGCAGAAAAAAAATGAGGTGATTCAAAATAACTAACTCATTAAAATGAAAATAAACCTCATAGTGTTATTTCCTACATATATTAAATAACAAAAAATATTTATCAAAAACTTAATATATCAAAACTTCAACTGGATTGAGACAAAATATCTTTAAAAAATCATTGTGCAAACAAGTATTTTTTAAAGAGAGGGTGAGAAAAATAGTGCCCTAATACTAAAAAAGAAATATTTCCTTACTGTGTCTACTTCTGGGCCTTACTAGCCAAGAACAAATAATTGAGATTTTCACTAATTGCTGGCAGTGATAAAAAATGTGATTTTAGTAACAGTCTTGTATTAGTGAGTCAATTTAAAAGAAGGCAGGAAAATTCTAAATGGTATAATTTTTTAAAATTGTTTTTTAATGTTGATAAGTTTAGAGAATAAATGTATCTCAATGCCTGGGTAAAAAAGCAAGTTACATTTTGCCACTTTAAAGTAAACATTAATAATTGTGAATAGAGTAAGATATGAAAAAGGTGTTTATGGTTATAAGAATATAAGAAAGAGTATGGTATTTTTAGTTAATGTTCACATTAACAAATTCTGTAAACTGCCACCCCAGTATTGGCAGGAAACACACTATATATATATATGATAAGAAAAATAAATGCCTGGATGGGATTCGAACCCAGAACTCTGAGTCTGTACCTCAGCGTGTTATCCATTACACCACCAGGCGAATCCAATTAAAATGCTTATTTTTCTTATATATGTATTATATTTTCCATTATTACTAGATGTCGCGAGAACTCGGTCTTCACTGCCATCTAGTAGCTGACTATAACAAGTAAGCATATATATAATACATATATAAGATAATATATAATACATATATAAGAAAAATAAGTGTTTCAATTAGATTTGCCTGGTGGTGTCATGGATAACACGCTGAGATACACACTCCGGGTTCGAATACCGTCAGGCATTTATTTTTCTTATCATACCATATTAAGCTTGTATTGCTCAATGTTAAACATTTAATTATAACATATATATATATATATGAGTCCAAAATAGAATACTGGAAAGTATAATAACCCCACAGAACTGGAAATAAGTATACTGTTATTGAACCCATCAAGGAACGTTTTTAGTATCACATTTTCAAATTCATTTTAAGTTGATCTTGTATAAACCATAACGTCTTTAATGCACAGGATGTACCATCAGATTCTCTTCTAAAAAAATCAGCTACATGTAATTTTACTACCAGCAATGTAAACTGATGTGGAAAGTGCAATGAATGAGTGCCTTGTGAAATTGCTTCATGAATGTTTCACTACTTGATAAGCCTTTCAAAAGCAGTGAATACTGTCAAGTTGTTGTGGAGAACAAAATAAGAACACACATATAGCTGCAAAGATGAATTATGTAACAAAAGTGTTACTAGTAGAAACAACTGACTACACGTTTCTTGTAACAGGTATTAGCCAGATGGACTGTAATTTAATGCATGCATCCTTTAAATGAATATAAACTGAACCAAAAATGCACACTTTACTTGCCACATGTATGAATGACAAGATTGCCAAACAGAGTCAAAATATTAATGAAAGAAATGACAGAGTTCAAGGTTTGATAACTGGACAGCATTAGACATGATAAATAGAAAGCAACTTATGAGACCAACACAATAATATACCAACGGATGGAGGGGTAAGGTACAAAAAATAGATTAGTCTTTATATATAAAAAATAACGACATGGCTCTGTCATCCACAAGTCTTGGGGACTTACAGAAAGCCTTCAACGGTGTAGCGGAATGGGCAGAAAGAAATGACCCAACCCTCAATGAATCAAAGAGAGTTACAATGACCTTCAGAAAAGGAGGTAAAGAGGCACACCTAACATACAAAGGGAAAAACCTGACATCAGTAAAACAGTTCAAATACCTTGGAGTAACGATGCAGACGACAGGGACAACGTTCACAGTACATATTAAAGACAGACAGACAGAATGCTGTAATAAGAGCAATGAGCGACATTAGGCACCTCCGGGAGATGTCACTACAGACAGCATTGAAACTCCTTCAGCTGAAAATAGTCCCGGTAGCAACTTATGGACTAGAAAATATATGGACGCACCTAAGTTACCAGAATCTAGCAGACCTAGAAAAAATTAAGAGCACGTACCTGAAACGAGCTCTGGGCCTATCGAAGTTCACACCCTCACGCCTAGCGTATGTACTGACAGGAGAGTTACCATTGGTGGAGGACTTGAAACAACAGCTTCTACTGCAATCCACCCCAACTATGAGAAACTACTGAAAGACATGCAAAGGAAGCGCAGAGAGATATGGGATAACTTCTTTTGCACGGACGCGATGGTACACAAAGACTGGATGGAACCCCTGTATGACCTTAGACACGCTGTGACAAGACTAGCGACGCATGGTTTCCACTTCAAAGTGTGTAAGACCAAGACATATCACCAACCGACGAACGAGTGTAAGTGCGAGTGGTGCGGGAAAAAGTGTGACAGATACCACGCCATATGGTGCGAGAACAGACAATCATCCCTGACCCAACTGAGTGACAAGTGAGCAAGATAAACTATTTACTAATAATGCATATTTTGTGCTTTACACTTATTAATTAATTAATTAATATATAAAAAATGAGCATGAGTCTGTCCATCTATCTTTTATGGACTCAAAACTACTTGACCAATTTGAATAATGTTTTTACCATCATTTAGAGAATTTTTCTGGAACAATTAACATATATAACTTATTACTGTACATACTATTGGGTGCACTAAAATAAAGTCACATTTTTGGACACTTAAATGGCTTATACTGCCTAAACCTTAGTAAATACACCACATTAATGTATACAAAATTGAATATCTCAAAAATTCTACAAATATGTCCCTGACGCCGTATAGGTATCTTTTACAGATAACTCACAATAACCATTATTGTCTTTCAACTCAATGATGTCAAAATGATTGGGATAAATACATTCCGATTCAATGCTGGGTAACTAGCATGGGGTATATAAAAATAATTATAATATACATTTATAATTACTTTTTTTATACTTATTTAACTAAACATAAAAACACATTTCATTTGTTTAGGAAAAGCATTGCATGCTATGAAATAGTTACAGTATAATAAAAATAAGGACAAGTTTTGAAAATAATGTTTTAAGTATTAGTGCCTCTCCAAGAAGAGACAAATGGTTAACAATCAATACCATGAAGAAAGTCCCAAACCTCTGTAAACTGAGAAGAGAAAAACTCCAGCACTAAGTTAAAGCAATAGAAGATGTGATGTCAGTATTTCTTTTAGAATTTATTTAATTTCTGAGCTAAAATTAAAACTCAAACTTGTTTCCTGACATTAATAATGAGGAATATGACAATTTTTTTTAAGATTATAAAAACTGTCGTGTAGTATAAGCATGAAGTGATCTATTACAAGTAATTTGTTTGTTAAGTATACAAGTGTGTTGAAAAGGATACTATTAATTTCTGCAACTCTAATTTCCACTTTTACAACTATTATTTCTGTAAGAATCAAAGTTTTTAAGCATCGTTTAATTTACAAAAACTACAGTGTTGGTAAATTTCAGTGTTTTAGTGATCATAAAATAAATTTGTGTTTTATTGAGATTGTATATAGCAATTTATATAAGTCTCATCAAATAGTATTTCTTTTTTTCTTTAGAAAGAAATACTATTAAGTGAGACTTATATAAACTGGTATATAAAGAATAAGAGCCTGGAAGCCACATACGTTAAAAGGTTCTCTGTCTCTCCGAATACACACCTTCACAACTTGAGCCCTTCTACATAAAAGAGCTCAGACTGCAGTTCCTACTACCAGTGACACCATCTTACAAGGACCTCCTTCATAAACTCCACAATAAGAAATGCAAAATATAGGAAGAATTCTACATTACTGATGCCATGATAAACCATGCATGGACTCAGGGAGGATATGAATTACACCACACAATGACAAGGTTTGCTGCACATGGATGTCACCACAAGTTGTGCAGGACCCAGAGATTCCATGAGCCAGGCCCAGATTGTGTGTGTGCGTGTGTATGTGAGTACGATGTGGCAACTAGGGTGAAAGTTATCATGTGTTAAACTATAGGATAAGATCAGAATCGGTGTTGTAACTCTGCAGTGACTAGATCAATCTTCTTTGCACATTGTGTTCATTTCATATTTTATTATAATAGTATTTCGATAGGGTTGCCCATGCCGGACTGGTCAAAGGTGACAATCTTTCACCGTAAAAATACAACTGTAAAGAAATGCGGACATGGGTTCAACTGGCGTAAAATTTTCCAGAGGTCAAATAGTCCCCCATTCGGTTCTTCGGGCGGGGACTACTTCAGGAAACCCATGCCAAAGGCTTAAACACAGGGATATGTTCCTAGGAACATGCATTGTTAGGGCACTAGAGATATTAACATGGGAATTAGATAAATCACCTTTGGATATAGTCGCTTTACAGGAAATTATATGGCCAGGAGAAGGTAGTCAGGAATCTGGAAGCTTTGCATTATGCTATGGGGGTGGAGAAAGACCCGAGTTTAGAATGGGTTTTTTAGTCAGAAGGAGGATTCTGCCCACTATCCGAGATATTAAGTTTGTCAGTGATAGGATACCATACATAATTCTAAAGGATAAACAACATTACTTTATAATTGTAAATGTACATGCTCCCACAGAAGATAAAGATGACAAGATCAAGGATGAGTTTTATGAAGAATTAGAATGCTTTTTGATAGCCTTTCGCGATATCATATGAAAATTGTCGTAGGAGATTTTAATGCAAAAGTGGGGCAGGAAGATATATTCAAACCAACAATAGGCAAATTCAGTCTTCATGAAGATAGTAACAACAATGGGGTTAGATTAGTCACCTTCCCCACATCAAAGAAAGAATCTAATTGTTAAGAGCACAACATTTCAGCAAAAGGATATTCATAAATACACCTGGACGTCTCCAGATGGAGAAACTCGGAACCAGATAGATCATGTATTAGTGGACAAACGCTGACACAGTAGCATCATTGATGTTAGATCAGTTAGAGGGACAGACTGCAATTCGGATCATCATCTGGTCAGAGTGAAAATCAGGCAACGGCTATCACTTATGAGAGGAACAAACGCTAAAGATGATTCTGTAAAATATGAATTTAAAAACTTGAAAAATGATGAAATGTGGCAAGAATACCATATCAAAATTGCTAATAGATTTGAAGTACAGGAATCTTCAGATGACAATGTGGCAAACGAAGAAGAAACTGATATAAATTAAGAATGGGAGGCTATAAGAGATACTATTAAATTGTCAGCATCAGAAAGCATTGGTTGTTTAAAAAAGAGGCAAAACAAGAAATAGTTTTATGAGGAATGTGCCGATCATTGTAAAGAAAAGAAAGCTAGCAAAAATGAAATGGTTACACGAGCCAAATGAGGTAAATTTAGAGCAATTGGATAGTGTTAGACGGGAAACCACCAAGTTACTAAAGAGTAAAAAGAGGGAATATTTGAGAGAGAAGATTAATGATCTTGAAATGAATGCAAAAAATAGGAACATTAGAGAATTATATCAGGGAATTAGTATAGAGAAGAAAGGGTTTCAGGCTAGAACAAACATAATTCGGAATGAAAATGGGGATATGATTGCAGATTCCAGGAGTATATTAAATAGATGGAAAAGTTACTTTAATCAGCTATTAAATGTACATACAGAACAGGACATTGAGGAGGATAATTTACAGACAGCAGAAATGCTAGTCGCAGAACCAAGTGCATTAGAGGTTGAAATGGCGATAGAAAAATTGAAGATGTATAAAGCATCAGGTTCAGATGAGATCCCAGCAGAACTGATAAAATCAGGGGGAGAAAAATTGATGGACAAGATACGCCGGTTGCTTAGTATGATTTGGGAAAAAGAAGCTCTTCCAGATGAATGGAAAGAATTGATTATCGTATCAATTTATAAGAAAGGAGATAAAACTGATTGCAACAACTACAGGGGCATCTCATTACTTTCAACTTCGTACAAAATTCTAACAAATATATTAGTAAGCAGACTTACTCTCTATATTGATGACATTCTAGGAGATCATCAATGTGCATTTAGAAGAAACAGGTCTACAACAGATCAGATTTTTAGTATAAGACAGATTTTAGAAAAGAAATGGGAATATAATGGTACTGTACATCAACTATATGTAGACTTCAAAAAAGCATATGATTCAATTAAGAGGGAGAAGTTATATAGTATCCTGCTGGAGTTCGGAATTCATAAAAAGTTAGTTAGACTTATACGAATGTGTCTAAATGGCACAAAGAGTAGGGTGCGTGTAGGCAAACAGTTTTCAGACACTTTTGAAATCCAGAATGGGTTGAAGCATGGAGATGCACTATCTCCTCTACTATTTAATTTTGTACTAGAGCATGCCATCAAATCTTTAGAGGATGAGGAAGGCCTACAACTCAATGGTATTAATAAGCTGTTAGTTTATGCTGATGATGTAGTACTATTGGCCGATAGCGAGGAGATACTAAAGGACAACACGCACACACTATTGAGTAACACTAAGAAATTAGGACTGGAAGTAAATATCAGTAAAACTAAATATATGGTCACACGTAGAAATACATTATATAATGGAAATGGACAGCTAATGACAAATGAGGGAAATTTTGAGGAAGTGGCTGAATTCAAATACCTAGGAACAATAATCACAAATAGGAATGAGATGCACAAAGAAATTAAACATAGGCTCAATTCTGGAAATGCATGCTATTATGCATTGCAGAGACTCTTGATGTCCCAATTCCTTTCAAAAAACGTTAAGCTGAAAATATATAAAACTATTATTCTACCAGTTATATTATATGGGTGCAAAACATGGACTCTTACTTTAAGGGAGGAAAGGAGATTACGAGTATTTGAGAATAAAGTTCTTAGGAAAATTTTTGGACCAAAGAGAGATGAACAGACAGGTGAATGGAGAAGACTACATAACAATGAACTACATGGTCTTTATAGGAAGCCAGATATAATAAGAACAGTTAAGTCTCGTAGACTGCGATGGGCAGGACATGTTGCACGTATGGGGAATGAAAGACGTGCATGGAAACTTCTTGTAGGAAAGCCAGAGGGAAAACGCCCAGTTGGTAGACCAAGAATGAGGTGGGAGAATAACATTAACTCTAATTTGAGGGAAGTAGATTATACGGGAAATGATTGGAAAGAATTAGTTCAGAATAGGGATGTATGGAGAGCTTATGTCCGCGCGGCCATGAACCTGGGGGTTCGATAGTGCTAGTGAATAAGAATAAGTAAGTAAGTATTATAATAGTATTTATTTATATATTGACATAATACCAAAAGTGACATTCTGATTAATTACAAAATAATTTTTTTTGTTAATTAAGTACCTTCATTAAAATTTTATTAAAATATATCAAATATAAACAAATACAAATGATCAGATAAAAATATGTAATTAATTTAAATATGTCCAATCTTTAATTTTTCAATATTAAATGTTTAGGATTCTGGAGATTGACAGATTTGGAAGCAAGCCATTGAATCATTTTAAAAATATTACCCTACTTGAGATATGGGATACATACTACCAAAGTTACTACTGAAGAAGAATTACCTCAAATGATTTTTGTGTAGTTGTGATAAAGAGAGTTTCAGGATGAGGAATCTATTTAGCTCTATTTGCAGGGTGTCACTGTTATACTGAGATGATAATAGTCCAGTTCTAAGATTGACATATGTCAGCATCTGACTCATAAGTCTGTCGGAATCTAGACACACTTCCAACTCTAATACTTGCCAAAAACAAATTAACTTATACACTTCACTTGTATTATTCTTTTAACAATTAATAATTACTTAATTTATTTCATGAAAATAGTATTAACATTGACAAATATTTTAAGTTCTTTGTTTTAAATATTGTGTAACTGACAAATTAGTATATTATATCTCATTATTTTTGTTTCTTTTTATGTACATTAGGTTCGGACAGTCTATCGAACAATTCAATTTATCTTGCTTATGAACATTTTATTATTAGTTTAAGTCTTAATTTTTAATTATCATTAACATTATTATTTTACTGATTTTAATCTTATAGATATTATATTATTGATAAAATGTACATTTAGTATTTTATATTACACTTAATTGTGATTGCTGTATTCTAATGTAACATATGTTTGTCCTGGTGAGTGTAAGAGAAGGCCACATGGTCTTTACTCCACCAGGCTAAATTAAATTAAAATTAAAAAAAATATTACCTCAACTTTTGTTTCAACACAAGCGAGTGGATCAACCGCTGGAAACATATCATATTCAACATCACTACTGCTATTTTGCTTATCATCTTCTTCTTCTTCTGATTTTATTTCCACTTTAACATCCTGTAAAATAAAAAAAAAAACAATATTTCATTATTGCAATAAATCATCACTGATGTAACACAATAACACAAACATTCCTAAATAATCCAAGATATATATAGCAATTCCATACGTGACTGAATGACTGACTGACTGACTGACTGAAGGACTGACATTTACAATACACTTTTACAGCAAAATGATTGCATAAATATTACAATTTATTGAAATTAGGGGTGTTTTCTACCGGATATGATAGAGGAAAAGTGTGTGATTAAGACTGTACATAAACTTACAACTTGTGAAGAAAAACAATGTTATTTATTATCTATCAAAGTATGTGTGACTGACTGACTGACATAAATGTCAACTCATCATGCTGCTTAACATGTTAATCTACATCATTCTCTGAAGTGTCATTCCTAATTCAATTTTCCAAAATACTGTTTGGAGGACATATTTCAAGTTACGTTCTAAATAAAAAAAATAAACCTAAATCACAATTAAGACCAGAGTTGTGACCTAATATGTCATGTGTGGCTGACTGAATTGATTCTGTGACTGACTGATATATCTGAATTTTATTTAGAATTTAAAAATGCAAATATTACACAAATGTAACAAAATACTAAGAAACTAGATAAACAGCTTTGGTAATGGAGATTAAAAAAAGAACTACAAATACTTTATCAATTCTACGAAAAAAATTTATATATAATTTTGCTGTAAAATAAATATTAATTTAAACTAATAATGTAATTAAATTAACTCGCTTACCATGTACCATTTTAAATTATATAAAATAACAAAAATATTAAATAAGCATACTCAATAACAAAGAGCCTTCTCTACTATAATTGTGGATATATATAGGGTATAACAGGACCTCATCGACAAAATGATAGGGATGATAGGCCCTGCAGAGAGGAAAATTTCTTTATGACTTCATTTTATGGAACAGCTGAACCGAACAGTCTACCAGATTTTCTAAACCCTAAACCATCTTTACATTAATCCTCAGCGGAGTGCAGCAAGCAACTTACTGCGCCATGCGCATTAGAAAAATAAATGAGGGGATAAAAAGTCATGGGACTCTAGCGACAAAAAGTAACGACTTTACAAGAAAATGCCATCAATACTTTTTTGTTACTTGTGTACCGATAATGTAATCATCATCATCGTCATCCACGCAAATATTAGGTCGTGTGGCCTGTTACAGTCTCAAAGAGGAATTTTCCATCCAGCACTTTTTTGGACGTCCCAGCGATCTATTGCCTTGGGGCAGTAACGAAACATGGCTTTTGGAATTCTATGAGACGGCATTCGTTGAAGATGGGCTTTCCAGTTGTTCTGGTAGTTTTGTATATGGTGAAGAATGGGTTCTACATCCAACTCTTCCATAAATCGCAAATCATTTGCTGTTATTCGGTTTTCATCTCTTCTTCGTATTGCCCATGCTTCACTACCATATCTTAATACTGGTCTTATGAGAACCGAACATGGAATCACATTTAAAAAGCAAGGAACCTAAAAGCTAACCAAACCTAAATCAATTACTGTAACACAAATCAATTACTCTAACGTAGGTGAAATCCAGGGAACGTGGAAATGGTTGGCAACATCTGGATTTGGGTTGTTGATGGTGGTAACGCTGGAACAACATAGGAAGAGGAGGGAAAATAGCAGAGAGTAGCAAGTAAGCAATGTAGCACCACCATGTTTTACGTAAATATATAAATATAAAAAAAGATATTGAATAATAAAATAAGCGAAGTGAATAACATACAGTTAATCCTGTAGAAAAATAAAAAAAGAAAAAAACCAAAAATATTTAAATATCTTAAAGAAACTGTTTCCAAAATTAAATCTTTAGAATAAAATCCTGCCAAAAAAGGCATACCACATTGGAAGATGTTTAAAATGCGTTTAAAAGTGTTGCAAAATGTTTTAAACGTGTTTAAAAGTGTTTAGTGCATCAGTGGAATAAGATATTAAATTGAACATTTTTTGCGACCTGAATCCTGCAACAGCCGGAAATTATAATCCATCAATTATTATGTTGTGTACAGTAATTTTTAGGATAAGGTTGAGAAACGGGTGCACACGAATTTTTCAAAGTTCTACAGAATCGCAGTGCGCATGCGCGAGTTGCTGTAGTGGTTAATGTAGCTTCCGGTAGATGGCTCTGAAGTCGGTGTTACCAATTTTGGAAATAAGTTCCAAACACTAAAAAAAATGGACGTAAACTAACTTCCCATTTCCTAACCTAACAAAACAATTTACATGCATATTATTTATTCCTAAATGCAAAAAATAAGAAAAATGGACATAAACAAACTTCCCATTTCCTAACGTAACAAAACAATTTACATGCATATCATTTAATAAAGTATAAACTAATTTTACGTACACTAACACTATAAATATGATTTTGAATTATTTTCAAATGTTGGTAACTCCGCTGTGAGAGCCACCTAGCGGATGTTACATGAAGCATTTCTGCGCCTGTGGAACTCAATGTACAATATTCCCGTAATTTAGAAATATTTAAAAATCGTAAGAAATGTTTATAAAGTGGTTCCAAAATGTTTAAAATAGTACGAAACGTTATTATAAATGGTTGAAAAGCGTTTAGTGCATCAGTGGCATAATAATGTTCGATGGAAAATTGTGTGTATCTTAAAGTCAACCTCAGCCGGACATTAGAATGCAATTGATATTACATTTTCGAGTAAGGAGGACCGAAGTATGGTTTAACAAAATAATACACTTTTGAAACATTATCTTACAGAATGAGAAAATTTGGTCTTTAAAGATATATATATATATAAAACAAAATTATTCCTGCGTCAATTTCAGAATTTTCACCTCGGTATGACATTTTCATGGAATCACTCTATACTAGATTATCATGAGTATATTCACTGAGCAAACTTATATAAAAATTTACATACCTCTGTCTCAATGGTTAATAAAGCCATATTATAAATAAGTCCCGGTACTGTAATTAGAAAATTACTAAAATGGAAACTAATCCCAGAAACAGCTTCACTGCATTCCTAAGCGTTAACCTGTTCACCGTTCACGGCCTTCTCTACGCCTTGTTGTCAAGAGCCTAAAATAATTCTCAATTTCTGTTCCATAGCCTACATAGAGAACTTCGGTTCTCTATGATAAAGAACAAGATAGCCTAGGTGTGAAAACCTTTCTTGGTAAAGGTTCACTGTCGTTAAGGTGAATTGATTTGCGGGCCGCATGATCCGATTTATTTTTACCGTATTAAATAGGATCTAAGATAAACCAATTAATTTAAATATAAAATAGCTAATATACTGTTAGGTTATTTTTATTAAAATATTAATCATATGCTAGTTATTCTAATTATTTTCAACTATAATCTAGTTCTAAATTATTATTGAACAATATAAATAAGGTATATTTAATATAAATTTCGGTCCACCGTTGTGCTGCCTTGTCACGCAGCGGACCCGGGTTCGATTCCTGGTCGGGACAGGCTCCTAGGTGATATGATTCGGGGTTTTTCCTCACCTATAAGATAAATTTCAGGAAGCTTAGGGCCCAACGATCCCCGAAAATCATCCGGCCATCATCATCATCCTTATCATTATCATCATCCTTCACCGATGCGGAAAGCTCCCACACCTATAATTCCGTAGTAAGGCTGCAAAGCATATCATGAAAATGCTATGATTGCAGTGAAAGACCTGCCGTCGGGCAGAATTACTATGGATGGAATATAAGATTTAAATAAAATCATTATATTAAAATAATAAACTTTTTACCTGTCAATGCGACACCTAGCACTGCTTTTCACGAACAAGGCATCCGATATCTGGTTGGATTGATGATGTAGCAACTCGAAGCGAACTCTCCAGATGACTGTCGGTGATTCGCGTTCTCGTTACGCACTTAACATGATTCATTCTGGAGAACACTTATTCGCATATGTATGTGCTATCGAAAAGTGATGCGAAATGAAGTACATGTCTATTAATACCCGGATATTTTTCTGTGGGAAAGTTGTCGCGATAGAATTGTTGTAAGGGGACATTGTTAAATTTGTTCTTTATATCTGACGCACATTGAAAATCAACGTACTCCATTTGCAGATCCACGGGGACCTCGTCTATTTCAATGGAGAAAGGAGAAGAAGACAGATTGAAACTTATAACATTCTCCTTAAAGTCTTGAAATCTAACGCAGAATTCGTTTCTTAATTCTGATATAATTTGTGCTTACCTTTGAGAATATTGATTATTACACTTTTGTAGGGTTGGGAAATGCACAAAGTTGTTGTTTTTTATTTATGATTCCCAAAGTCGCAATTTTGTTTCAAAGGCTTTCACGTGATCAAACATAGTAGTGATCAATTGGTCTTTACCTTGGAGACGTGAATTAAGTTCGTTCAGTTGTGTTGTTATATCTAGCAGAAAGACAAAATCACACATCTATTTTGCATCATTAAATTCAACAATAGGTTTGCCCTTCTCCTCCATAAATGTTTATATTTCGTTTTTGAGATCAAACACGCGCTTCAACATTTTGCCACGGCTCAGTCATCTTACTTCAGTATAATAAACAATATCTTCTAATTCTGGATCGAGATTTTGTAAGAAATTTTGAAATTCTCTATGTCGCAAACCATGTGAACGAATGAAATTCACTACTTTTACAAAGACTTTGAAAACACTATCTAAATTTAGGGATTTAGCATAAAGGGTTTCTTGGTGTATTAAGCAGTGATATTGCATTACAGAAGTGTTTCCTACATTAGCTTCCTCTGTTTGCAGTAATTTAACTAACCCTTCTCCTTTTATGTAAATGCAGGAGCTCCTTCTTTTGTTACACCAAATAGATTTGTACATTTCAAGCCAAGTCGATTCAAGGTTTCGGTGACACCCCTATTAAATCATAGGCTTTAGTGGTGCTTTAAGAGGGACAAGAGCAGATAATTCTTTTGTAGTATTAAAATCTTTATTAACTCCCCTTAAGAAAATTGCAAATTGCGCAGTATCACTAGCATCACTACTCTCATCGAGTTCCAGGGAATAAAAGTTTAAATTTGCGGCTCGGTATTTCAAAGTTCCCTCTATATCGGACGCAAATTCGTCAATACGGCGAGCTACAAGCTTAATTTTGCAAATTACGCTTTTTTTGCCTGGGCATATAATATCAGCAACACTCTCAATGCACCCTTTAACAAACTCGCCATCTGAAAATGGTTGAGATTTTTTTGCAATAATTTCTGCTACTGCGTAACTCGTTTTTACCAGGGATTCAGTTTGAAGTGACACATTCTTTAAAATTAACTGCTGTCCCGAAAGTTTAATTTCAAGTTCGGATACCTTGTCTTCACGAAATTGACCCTCAAATTGATCATATGAAGACGCATGTTTCGTGGCGTAATGTCGCTTTATGTTATACTCCTTAAACCTGAAACTGTTTCACTGCAAATTAAACACACTGCTTTTTTGTTTACTTCATTAGAAAGTACTGATTTGTCCACTTTATTTGAAATGATCTATCCTCGTCTGAAATGTTTATTTTCTTGCCGCTACACTTAGAAGCCATAATTAACTCTTATAAAAATCACAAAATTAGTTATTTTCTTCAAACCTTTCACTAACACTGACACTACAATGCGAGCGAACAAATACAAACTGGAAACTAACTTGAAATGTACAAAATGTAACGATAATAAAACATCTGGCTCACACTCGCCTTTGAAGTGGTAACCGCGTGGTCAACAATATAAGGGTACTTCAAACGATGCGCGGTAGCTAGGGTCATAAATAAAAATGTGGGGAGGGTGTTTCACAAAACAGTTGCTATTTCTGCATGTTTTGATTAAGAGGATGAGGAGGATGAACTTTCGCAAACACATGTATTGGAAACAGAAAATGTCTTGCTCTTTCAAGTTCATCTTACTTACTTATTCTTACTCACTGGCACTATCGAACCCATAGGTTCATGGCCGCACGGACACAAGCTCTTCATACATCCCTATCCTGAGCTAATGCTTTCCAATCATTCCCTGTATAATCTACTTCCCGCAAATCAAAGTTAATGTTATTCTCCAACATCATTCTTGGTCTACCAATTGGGCGTTTTCCCTCTGGTTTTCCTACAAGAAGCTTCCATGCAAGTTTTCATTCCCCATATGTGCCACGTGTCCTGCCCATCGTATTCTATGAGACTTAACTGTTCTTATTATCCATATTTGGTTCGTCTTCCGGGCTTATAGGCCGTGGTCTGGTTGTCTTCTTACTCGACGTTTCATCTACTGCTGCGGTAGACATCATCAGGAGATACTGCGTGCTTTCTGTGAACTCCTCAACAGTCGGCTGCAGACTGGTGGTAGGTCGTTGGAAACTGTCTCTCTGTTTATAGCTAAACCCCGGGTGGAGGGGAGGTTTTCTGCGCGCACCGAGTTGTGCGCTGTATTGCCGTGTGCCGAAGTCATAGGCTTCGTTGTCGTGTTAAGCAGTGCTGGGATCCAAATTTTGTTTATCTTCAAGGTTTCTTCTTTTTTGTTGAAGGAATTTTTATGTTTTGTATATTTCTATGGCTTCTCTGTATAGTCTGGTGTAGTAATGTGATGTTTGTGATAATACCTGGGTATCTTCAAATCTTATAATATGTTGTTGGTTGTTCATACAGTGTTCCGCTACGGCCGATTTTTCATTTTGTTTTAACCTGCAGTGTCTCATGTGTTCTTGTAATCGTGTGTTGATCATTCTCTTTGTTGTACCGATGTACACCTCTCCACAACTGCACGGGATACGATATATACCGGCATGACTCAAAGGATCTCTAGTGTCTTTGGCTGGGCGCAGTATATTGCTGATTTTTGTGTTGGTTTGTAGGTTGTTGCTATGTTGTATTTCTTTAATAATCGTCCAATTTTCTCTGTTGTTGTTTTTTGATATAAGGTAGGTAAACCTTACCATTTATCTCTTCCTTGTTTTCGTTTTCGGGCCTATATTTCTTTGGATTTATGGCTCGACGAAAATCTGTTTTACTGTATCCATTGGTAAGAAAAGCTGCATGGAGATGATTGATTTCTTCTTGCAGATACTGTGGTTCCGAAATCCTTTTGGCTCGTTCAACCAGGGTTTTTATTATCCCGCGTTTTTGTCTAGGATGGTGGTTAGACTGTTTGTGTAGGTATCTGTCTGTGTGAGTATTTTTCCTGTAAACCTTGTGTCCAAGTGTCATGTCTTGGTTTCGGATTACCAAAACATCCAAAAACGGTAGACTGTTGTCATGTTCCTTTTCCAGGGTGAATTGGATGCTGGGACAAATCCCATTTATGTGCTTCTTGAAGTTATCTAGTTCCTCCTCACCGTGTTCCCAAATGACGAAGGTGTCATCCACATATCTTAGCCAAACTGTGGGTCTTAAGGTAGCATTCTCCAAAGCCTGTTTTTCAAATTTTTCCATGTAGAAATTTGCTATTACGGGACTTAATGGACTTCCCATGGCCACGCCGTCTATCTGTTCGTAGAATATACCTCTCCATTGAAAATAAGATTCTGTGAGACATATGTTGTAGAGCGCTGTTATGTCTGGAGGAAAGAGTTCTTGTAAGTATGTCATAGTTTCTCCGATAGGTACCTTAGTGAATAATGCAACCACATCGAAGCTTAGTATTATGTCATTCGGCTTGAGTTTCATAGTGTCTATTTTTTCAATGAAGTGTGTGGAGTCTCTTACAAAAGTATCGGTTTTACCAATATATGGTTTCAGCAGTGAGGCGAGATACTTGGCAAGTTCATATGTAGGCACACGGCAATACAGCGCACAACTCGGTGCGCGCAGAAAACCTCCCCTCCACCCGGGGTTTAGCTATAAACAGAGAGACAGTTTCCAACGACCTACCACCAGTCTGCAGCCGACTGTTGAGGAGTTCACAGAAAGCACGCAGTATCTCCTGATGATGTCTACCGCAGCAGTAGATGAAACGTCGAGTAAGAAGACAACCAGACCACGGCCTATAAGCCCGGAAGACGAACCAAATATGGATCAAGACGCCGGCCGTGAAAGTCTACAATTGTTCTTATTATATCTGGCTTCCTATAAAGACCATGTAGTTCATTGTTATGTAGTCTTCTCCATTCACTTGTCTATTCATCTCTCTTAGGTCCAAAAATTTTCCTAAGTACTTTATTCTCAAATACATGTAATCTCCTTTCCTCCCTTAAAGTAAGAGCCCATGTTTCGCACCCATATAATATAACTGGTAGAATAATAGTTTTATATATTTTCAGTTTAACGTTTTTTGAAAGGAGTTGGGACATCAAGAGTCTCTGCAATGCATAATAGCACGCATTTCCAGAATTGAGCCTATGTTTAATTTATTTTTGTGCATCTCATTCCTATTTGTGATCATTGTTCCTAGGTATTTCAATTCAGCCACTTCCTCAAAATTTCCCTCATTTGTAATTTGCTGTCCATTTTCATTATATAATGTATTTCTATGTGTGACCATATATTTAGTTTTATTGATATATACTTCCAGTCCTAATTTTTTAGTGTTACTCAATAGTGTGTGCGTGTTGTCCTTTAGTATCTCCTCGCTATCGGCCAATAGTACTACATCATCAGCATAAACTAAGAGCTTATTAATACCATTGAGTTGTAAGCCTTCATTTTCTAAAGATTTAATGGCATGCACTAGTACAAAATTAAATAGTAGAGGAGATAGTGCATCTGCTTGCATCAACCCATTCTGGATTCCAAAAGTGCCCGAAAACTGTTTACCTACACGCACCCTACTCTTTGTTCCATTTAGACACATTCGTATAAGTCTAACTAACTTTTTTGGAATTCCGAACTCCAGCAGGATACTATATAACTTCTCCCTCTTAATTGAATCATATGCTTTTTTGAAGTCTACATATAGTTGATGTGCAATACCATTATATTCCCATCCTTTTCTAAAATCTGTCTTATACTAAAAATCTCATCTGTTGTAGACCTGTTTCTTCTAATTCCACATTGATGATCTCCTAGAATGTCATCAATATAGGGAGTATCTGCTGACTAATCTATTTGTTAGAATTTTGTAGGAAGTTGAAAGTAATGAGATGCCCTGTAGTTGTTGCAATCAGTTTCATCTCCTTTCTTATAAATTGGTACGATAATTGATTCTTTCCATTCATCTGGAAGAGCTTCTTTTTCCTAAATCATACTAAGCAACCAGCGTATCTTGTCCATCAATTTTTCTCCCCCTGATTTTATCAATTCTGCTGGGATGTCATCTGTACCTTATGCTTTATATATCTTCAACTTTTCAATCGCCATTTCAACCTCTAATGCACTTGGTTCTGCGATTAGCATTTCTGCTGTCTGTAAATTATCCTCCTCCATGTCCTTTTCCGTATGTAAATTTAATAGCTGATTAAAGTAACTTTTCCATTTATTTAGTATACTCCTGGAATCTGCAATCATATCCCCATTTTCATTCCGAATTATGTTTGTTCTAGCCTGAAATCCTTTCTTCTCTATGCTAATTCCCTGATATAATTCTCCAATGTTCCTACTTTTCGCGTTCCTTTCAAGATCATTAATCTTCTCTCTCAAATATTCCCTCTTTTTACTCTTTAATAACTTGGTGGTTTCCTGTTTAAAACTACCCAATTGCTCTAAATTTACCTCATTTGTCTCGTGTAACCATTTCATTTTTTCTAGCTTATTTCTTTACAATGTTGACACATTCCTCATCAAACCATTTCTTGTTTTGCCTCTTTTTTAAACAACCAATGCTTTCTGATGCTGACAATTTAATAGTATCTCTTATAGCCTCCCATTCTTTATTTATATCAGTTTCTTCTTCGTTTGCCATATTGTCATCTGAAGATTCCAGTACTTCAAATCTATTAGCAATTTTGATTTGGTATTCTTGCCGCATTTCATCATTTTTCAAGTTTTTTAATTCAAATTTTACACAATCATCTTTAGCATTTGTTCCTCTCATAAGCGATAGCCGTTGTCTGATTTTCACCCTGACCAGATGATGATCTGAATTGCAGTTTGTCCCTCTAACTGATCTAACATCGATGATGCTACTGTACCAGCGTTTGTCCACTAATACATTATCTATTTGGTTCCGATTTTCGTCATATGGAGATGTCCAGGTGTATTTATGAATATATTTATGATGAAATGTTGTGCTCTTAACAATGAGATTCTTTGATGTGGCGAAGGTGACTAATGTAACCCCATTGTCGTTATTATCTTCATGAAGACTGAATTTGCTTATTGTTGGTTTGAATATATCTTCCCGCCCCACTTTTGCATTAAAATCTCCTAAGACAATTTTTATATGATATCGTGAAAGGCTATCAAATAAGCATTCTAATTCTTCATTGAACTCATCCTTGATCTTGTCATCTTTATCTTATGTGGGGTCATGTACATTTACAATTATAAAATCATGTTGTTTACTATTTAGAATCATGTATGATGTCCTATCACTAACAAACTTAATATCTCGGATAGCGGATTTGATCCTCCTTCTGACTAAAAAACCTGTTCCAAATGCAGGTCTTTCCGCACCCCCGTAGTATAATGCAAAGCTTCCTGATTCCCAACTACCTTCTCCTGGCCTCAAGTTTATCTTACACCGAATAAAATTACTTATTTCGTAAATGATATTAGACTATAACTTACAAATATCACTGTGGGCCGAATGTGATGTGATAGAGCAAATATCATTGCGGGCCGCATGCAATTGGACAGAGGACCACGGGTTGGACACACCTGTCATAGTCTTATAGTAAAATGCATATAAATTAAAAACACACTTTATTGTATCTGTTAATCCCCAATTTTGAGATCTCGATTTCAGCTGAGGTTGGCTTTAAAACCCACACAATTTTCCATCTTTACATTCTTATGCCACTGATGCACTAAAAAGTTTTCAACTATTTATAATGTTTCATACTATTTTAAACATTTTATAACCATTTTATAAACATTTCTTACCATTTTTAAATATGTATAAATTACGCGAATATTGTGAATCGAGTTCTATAGACGCGGAAATGCTTCATGTAATGTCCGCTAGGTTGCTCTCAAATTGATGTTTCCAACATTTGAAAATAATTCCAAACCATATTTCAAGAAATTAACTTCATTTTGTTAGATTCCGATTGGACAAGTTAGTGTACATAAAATTAATTTACAGTCTATTAAATGATGTGCATGTAATTTGTTTTGCTAGGTTAGGAAATGGTAAGCTAGTTTACGTCCATTTTATTTATCATTTCCGATTTTTTTCCGAAGGGACTTCAGAGCCATCTACCTAAAACTAGATTAACCATTACAGCAACTCCCGCATGCACACTGCGATTCTGTAGAACTTAGAAGAATACATGTGGCGACGGTTTCTCCACCTAATCCTCGATTTCTTCTTGCCCATACCCATTTTTGCAGAATTAATTACTAGTGGATATATTTCTTCTTGTCCACCGCTGTGGTGTCGAGGTAGCGTGCTGCCTTGTCACGCAGCGGACCCGGGTTCGATCCCCGGTCGGGGCAGTTATTCTGGGTGAGGTTTTTATCGGGGTTTTTCCTCACCTGTAAAACAAATGTCAGGAAAACTTTAAGGCCTAAACGGTCCCCGAAATCAAATCATATGGCCATCATCATCATCATCATCACCTTTATCATTATCATCATCATCATCATCCTTCACCGGTGTGGAAAGCAACGGGAAGCTACCACACCTACACAATTCCCTAGTAAAGCTGCAAGCATAGCATGAAAATGCTATAATTACAGTGAAGGACCTGCCCTCGGGCAGAATTACTATGGATGAATATTTCTTCTCTAAAAACTACGTAGATCTATATGGCGCAGATGCTCTGACGTCAGAAATATGACATTTTTAGTGGAAGAATGGTATTGTAAGACCCAGCAACGTTGATTAGTTAGGGGTTATTACATTACACAATGTATAACTAAAACACTGACGGGGGGCTTTTATAAGTAAGGGTCTTTAACAGAGAAGGTTCGATTATTCTAGGAGTAAAGTTTTATGAACCAAGATCATATAGCTGTTAATAATTCACTAGACTCATGGGCTAGTGGCCAGATCTTCTGATTACACATTTCATGGGGTCCCGGGTATAATTCCCTGTCAGACCACAGGATTTTTAAGGAATTATTCCTGTGATCGCCCATGTTTCTCGTTCTCTATGCCCATCGTTTGAATTTAAGTTAAGTTGGGTTTAAATACTCTCCTGACGTTTGATTATCATAACATCGGGGTAACGTAAATCCGCCTTCCAGGCGCCCCAACTTAGAAATGCCATGATGGAAGAGAATTAAAAAAAGTCACCTAGTGGCATTGGTAAAAAAATTAAGCCTACTGGTACGCATCTGACATCATATCTGTATATCACCATTCCTATTCCGAACTTTCCTGACTTTATTAATTCAGAGCTAAGTTCCAGTTGAAGTGTAAAAACAACTTGCATAAGGTGTTATTCCGCCGATTCCGTCCATTGGGTGAACTGTGATGCTACCTTTATCCGTCACATGACTGAATTGTGTGCGATACCGTTAGCGATATTCTATCGCATTGTTCTTAGGCAACATCGTGTTTTACGGGAAATAAGAATGAACACATGGTAAGATGGTACCAATAATTAGGAACTCCCATTTCTTATTTATGACTGAACATTACATAAGGGCCTACTAATCAGACGTTTGCGCTTTTTCCACGATGTAAAATTTAAATTATAAATTATATACCTGGGATCTCAGTCGTCCTCAACTTTATAAAGGCTGTAAATTGATACTAGTTGTTTGTGACGATGTCGATAGATATCCTTTATTTGCAATTTCATTATGGGCAGAATATATGCTCTAAGGTGACTCGTCTCTAAATTGTGCTGATATTTTCACCACATCCTCAATGGCAAATGTAAAATGTTATCACTAAACTCTTTGAAAACATTCAATATAATTAGTTTCTCCGCCTTTCAAATGCTTTCTTTGCCAATATTTTAAAATATTCTATAGAAAGCGGCCATTTTGAAACAATAAAATTCCCAGCGTATTTCTGCTTTGTGCGTTCGTAAGAATACAACAATGCTTATTTTCACGGCGTTATGTATCAATCGGTTATGCGCCATTATGGAAGTTTCGAGAAAAATTCGTTTAAAGTTAAGTCAACCTTCACTACTTATTATAGCATCAAACTAAAACACTGGATATTGCAAATGATTTTCCTACTTTGACAGTTATACATCAACAATGTAAGAGGGGGAACATTTGGTGCTTAGCTGTATGATTTAAAATTTATATCAGCATTTATGACGATCTGGTTTTCTAACCGTTTGTTGCAAAATATAAAATCTCTGTTAGAATAGGACTGATGACATTTATATTTTTCTTTTATAATAAGGCTATATTTAAAGATTTGGAGCTAAAAGTGTACGTATACATACTTCATGAGCCAGAGTAATTGACAGAACCAAAATATCAATAATTTAAAAAAAAATTGTGCTTAGCCGGTTGATAGGCTACATAGTATCGTACATTTAATCTATTAAAATTGTAATTACATATTTTAAGATTTACCCTTATAACTTGATAGACGTGTAAGAGACAATAATTTTTTTTTTCGAGTGTTAAAGATTACACGCTTAGAGGTAAAACCATTATTTGACCAATGAAAATGCAGTCATGCATCTGGTTTATTTAAATTACAACTGGAACTTAGCTTGGAAAAGGTATAATATCAGTTACAGTCACATTCATTTTCAAGAATTTAACAGATCACATCAACTTTAATTAAAACGCGTGATAAACACATTAATAGCAAATTTTAGAAAATTCAGTATTAAATTACTTATCATGTTTGTTTCCACTCCGCACAAACATGTAGTCTACAGTCGATATTCAAGAACCAAGCTCTCTAGGCGATGCCATCTCTGTCTCCCGTAAAACCTGAAGCTCTCTTCTTTCAATGTGGTCCCGGAAACTTCTTTTTAAATGAAATCTAGCTAGCACATGTTGTTGAATAGAGTGAGCCAGTTAGATTAGGGTCTGCATGACCCACATAATTAACCACCGACAGACGGGCTGAGAGTCTCTCTTCGCGAAAAGCTTGGTTCTTGCATAACGGCCTACATGTGAATCATTTAACAATTGTTGAATAATATAGGCTTAATATAAATGAATAGGTTCCCATCGCTAGTGGCAGCACCTACTTAAACTCGGGAGTTCGCTATATTATTCTTAGGGCGGAATTCTTGAAACCATATTTATGCAAGCGCGACTCTTTCCCCCTCTCTATGACGTAGAGAGTATTTATAAAACCAACTCCGTCTCTTCCAGCAAACCTTGGTCCCTCCCTTCTCACTTATGTAGTGGCAAAACAAAAGCCGGAAGTATTCCCGTCTTTCCCTTTGTTCAGCTCCTCAGTTAAAATGGCGGAATTCCATGAAGTGAATGGTCTTTTGGTTTTGGAGGCACAGGAATTAATAGAAGATTTGGAAAGGGAAGAAAATCTACGGGATCAAGCGAATCGCCGTCGTCGTCGCGGCCGCCGCCTTTACTTTCAGGATATTTCCCTGTATATCCGGGATAATGAAAATCCCATGAAGAAGTATGACGATACGCAATTTTATGCCCGATACCGTCTTCCTAAACATGACATTGTTTTTATATTGGAATTAATCGGGCATAGAATGATCGTCGTGGATTACCTGTGCGCCAGTAATCCAATTACTGATGGCTATCATGTTTTATCGAACAGGTAAGTCATACATGCTGTATGATTCATTATATTCTAACCTCTCCAATTTGCATTGTGAGGGTTTCCTTAACCCATTCGCCTCAAAAGACGAGGTAGACTCACTAAATTCTGAAGCTATATATTTTGCAATATTTTATACATCCGTTGGCAGGGTAGAATTTTGTTAACATTTATGAATAGTACAGGAATGTGTTTTGGCCTTCAACCTTATTGTGATCACAAGTACCGTTATATTTTGTTAGTTTTTAATGTCTGAAAATAGACAATATAGTTTACGCTAACTAAATCCGGTTTCTGGGGAATTGCATTGAGCATTTAAACCTGAAGTGAATGGGTTAAAATCTAGTGCTGTTTATTACAAACGTGTATGGAAGCACTATATAAACCGATTATAAGTAATTCTTGTAGAGAAATATAAGTATCGCTCTCGTGTATAATAATTAACATCATAGTTTTTCTCTTTTGTATATTACACATAAAAAAGTGAAAATATTATTAACTCCATATAACGAACAAAATTGCATAATAATTAGTAATTCAATAGTATAATATATATGTATAAAGAAAAGGTAAATAATGAAACATCTTATTTCAAAGTACCGTAGTAGAAATTAATAAAACAATATTTCTATTAATTAAACCATTCCTGCTTTATAATACTTAACATTATTCTTATTTAATATCAAGAAATTAACTTCATTTTGTGTCTTTCTGATGGGACAAGGTAGTGTACTTAAATTAGTTTTTAGTTTATTGAATAATATGCATGCAATTTATTTTGTTAGGTTAGGAAGAGTGAAATTGGCGTACGGTATGTCAATTTCTAATAAACTGTATATATATATATATATATATATATATATATCCTGCCACCTGGTGGTGGTTACATTAAACATTCGTGCATGTGCAGTGTGATTCTGTAGAACTTATTCAATGAGTAGATGACAGTCGGATACTAAAGTTTTTTCCCCGTAATTTGCATCATTTTTTTAAATTATGCACATAAAAGATTATCTGATAACGCTTCATTTAATTTTATGCTAAGCTCCGCAATACAGGGGCAAATACTAATCGAGGTGTCCAGACAAATATTTAATTTATGTAGCATAAATATTTTGTCATACCAAATGTAAATTTATCAGTTTGTTTATTAATTCTATTCACAGGAAGTATGCAACTTGTAGTGGCAAGATCTCCATGGCATCAGTCAAAGTACGAGTACTATGTCACGTGTCATCAGAAAAGTATCCATCTACATTGCAGAATTGAAACCGCAATTTATAACATCCCTAATGGAGATGAAGTTCGTCGTCTCCATTATGAACTTCATAGAATTGCGGGTTTCCCTGGTGTAGCTGGACGCATCGATGGCACGCATATAAAAATAAAGAATCCTGGAGGAGAATATTCTGAAATATTCATAAATAGGTTGGGCGTATTCAACTTCAATAGTCAGGTATGTACTAACTAGTTAAGCAATTATTTTTGTGTGCGTTATTATTTTATTTCGCTATGCTCTTTAATAGTTCAGATCATTAGAGTTGTAATTTAAAAACTGGTAATGAAAGACGCAACACTTTTTTTAGAAGCTTCATTTTTTAGAATTCAGGTTCTTCTACGTGTTGTAAATCTACGACATGTGATCCACGGCTTAAGTTGCCTTGGTCAGTATTGTAACAAAATGGAAGTATAGCCATCAGTGCACTGTCTGAGGCAAAAACATTGCCTATTATTAACAAACACGACTCAACTAAAAATTAAGTTACACAGTCCAGGAGGTCTCGAGGGTCGTTACAGCAACCCTCGGAGAACCTTTACTTAATTTGATACACTCGAGTAAATGTCAAATAAGGTATTTCCTGTCTTTTTGTATCTCAAGTTAAAACCAACACATCCGTAGGCTTAAGTTGTTTTATAACCGGATGCAATTGTCCCTTTTGTATAAAAGTCCTACTGACCAGAGACGGAAGTGATCTTTGTCTGGCTTTAGAAAAATATACTTTCCTTAAATTATGAGAAAACGGTCTCAACTGTCTCGTACTGAGATTAATTACAGTCAGTCTTCGGTGCTGAGGATCACCCCCATGGAGCTGGACAGTCGCAGAGTCGATGCCCATATGTGTTGTTCAAATTAGTGACCGACTTCCGGTCTCATTAGTAAAATTATTGTAATTTGGACCTAACTAGTTACCCATGAGCCATGTGTTAAAACCCCACTTTGGAAGTAGGAGACCAATGGTGATTCAAAGATCTAGTTTAAGTAAAGTGGGGGAAGCTACTTTCCAATTATATATAATAATTATTTCTAGCAACACTGTTAACCCAATGGACTCTTATTTAAATGCCTGCTAACTTTCCTCTCCACTCAGATTTAAATGGCCACAGAAGAGAGGAGGTGTCATGCTCTTTACAAGCAAACACAAATATGCTTATAGAATGGAATATAATAATTTTTTTTCGGAAATTTCAGTGAAGGCTTCTGAATAATTGTACTTGCCTAAAGCGATATTTTGGTGTGGTAAATCTCGAAACATTCCGGGACAAGAAGTGGAACTTCACACTTTTTGCACTGAAATGTAGTTTTACTTCTTTTGTTCTGTTTTTAACACACGTTTCTAGGGTTTCTTTTTATTGTCTGTGCTGGGGATATACAATGGAAAGTGAGCCCATTTCCTTGCCTGTAATCTGACAGGGATTGTACTTGATGATTGGGGGCCTGTCACATTGTAGGATGGCAGCTGAATTGTCTCCAATAACTGCTTGGCGACAGCTATTCTGAAGGTCGAATATGCTACCTTGCTATCTATGAAATTATTGTAGACCACAAAAGAGTTAAACATATATAGCCTATATCCAACAAATAGAAAAATAATATTCTGTATCCTTTTACAGTGCAACGCATTATAGGGAAAAGGGTAGTGATCTGGTCTTGCAAGTCAACGCTTTGCATCCTGGTACTTCAGGCAAAGTCTTGGTTTTTTTATTTCTTCCCTACGTCTTTGCCCTTTTACCCTCCACAGTTTTAATGTCGGTTTTCTGTCTAATGTTTCGAGAACAAAACTCTCTAATAAACTGAGAATCCCGTCACGATCATCACCACACACCCTCTTAGACGCCATTTCTAAGACTTATCACTACATATTTTTCTATATATTTCCTACAAACAGACAGTTTCTAATTTCACGAATTCTTACAAAAAAGCGGGTGGTCCAACATGTTTTCTCTCAGAAACCTAGCAAAGCTAACACATTAGACATCTATGGGGTAGTTTATTGCAAAATATATGAGCTCGTACGCTTGACGTGAATGTCACGTCATCCGAAGACTGGGCCTCACTAGAGCGTGCGTGAACGTCACGTCATACGAGTTGAATGTGTTAAGGGCGTTGCAATGTTAATATATGATTTTTTAATTATGTAGTATGAGTGTTTAACCAATCAGAATATTGGTTTGGGAAAATTATTTTGTACGATCCAGTTTGGATATATGGTGAGAAACGGGGGATAACGAAGTTATCATTCCTGAGCGGGGGACTGTTCTGTTAACCTCGCGATAGTGCGAGCTGGTCGTTCGTCAATCGGCCAGAGTGATATTGGCCGCATAAATAGTGATCAGGCCAGAAGTCTCGGCCAAATAGAAGTTGTAATAAGTAAATAAGTTTACTAGCTTTAGCATGGCTGAGTGCATAATAAATTTGCCTAATTTGCCTATTTTTATAATCAAGGAAGTCGCGTGCTTTCTGCGACAATTATAAAGTTTATTCCGAAGAGCTAATTCAGGAACTTCATATTTTAAAGGCATATATCCAAGCTGCGTACAGAGTGTGTAACTACGTTAATAATTGATTGCCCGTGTGCTTCAAAGTGGTTAATAAATATCTAATATTGATATTAGTGTACATCTTGGAAAGTCTCCTATTATACTTGTAGCCCTTGGTTCGCTCCTCGCCATCCCACGACGGAAATCCATTCCCTGAGATAAGAACCCTCTAGCTACCGCTCATATTTCCCGCTACATGTCTTAAATATATAGCCCATGGAAGCAGGCCTCCGAGCAGAATATGTTAACCATTTCAGGTGAATACTTGATTTGTGATGCTTTTTACCTGAATAGTTTCTGCCAAGTAGGAGACTTTGTAGACCGACATCAGTCAGAGACATTTTGTTAAAATTTTGAAAATTTATTGTGTAAATATTGTTCTTGATTACAAGCTTTTACTACCTCATACCATTTATCCCGCAACATAAAATATATATTGCATAAATAGTAAATAAAATATAACCATATTTTAATGTTTTTCATGTTTTTATTAAATTTACACTTTCCAAATCTTAATTTTTCTTCCTTAAGTAATCTAGGTTTGGAGAGTGTTAATTTAATAAAAACTTCAAAATATGAAGCTTTGCCGTTCAGAAGTAATGTATGAATCCTCAATAAAAGTACTTATGAATAGAAGATGCCAATTGGCGTGTTGGTAGTGATAGCTATTGTCCTTCGGACGAATCGGCTGAGTCTCTGCTATAAAGAAGCGGACTTCTTAGAAAACGATCTCAACATCAGTGAAAGTGTCCATTTCAGTGAATTTTTCCGTCCTAGTGTGTTGCGTTTATTCCAATTTATTAGTTAAAATGTAAGTTTTTTAATTTTTTTGTGTTTAAATTACAAGTAGGTTAAGTGGCTTTCTTAGTGTAAGTGTTTCTTGTATGTAAAGTGTACATAGTGTTAATTATTGTCTAAAACAAGTTAGGTACACCAACCTTTCACATAGTGCAGTGTAAAATCGGCAAAGAACTAAGTCTTGACTTGCCAAACACGATGGCCGATTGCAACACGACCGATATGGAAACGGACCAACCAAACGCACTTCCTTCTGCGTATTGGGAAGATTCTGTTATATGATTTGATGCTTATATTGAGCAGAAGCAACATGAATTGGCTGATAATGACATCAAACTTGCAAAAGAAATTAGAGGTGCCCGATTGCTCAATATAAACTATCTAAGAATTTTCAAAGATTTCGGGAAAACCCCAATTGCACATGATTTAACAGTTGTATACCTAAAATAAACTTAATAAATGAAGAAAACAGAAGTAAAAGACGCTTCCCAGTACATCCAGTTTCTGCACCAAGCAGTAAAAGATACTGTTACTGAAATGCAAACAGCCTGTTTCATCACAGGAAAAGAGGACTTTCCTGCAATAGTAAATAGTTCCCAGCAAAGGAATCAAACGAAAAAAGAAAATTCCCAAAGCAATCCAAAAGTGTCAAATAAGAAAGAGAAATCAAAACCAGATCAAAAAGGCACACGTAATAATAGGAAGAATGATGAAACTGGAAAAAATCCCAAAACTAAAAATCAAAGTTCTACGCCTCCTATTATAGAAACGGCCAACAGATTCTCTCTTTTGGTAGACAATAACATCGTCGATGAAGTAGAAGGAAGTGCGATTGGTCCCATTAGTGAACCAGAACATATGGAGATTACTCAAACTGTATCACAACACAGCACAAGTTCTAACCCAACAGCAAATTCAAACCAGCATAAAACTCTTCCAAAAAAAGACCCCCGTCCCCCACCCATAACGGTGCTGGGCCACGGTGACCTTTTGAAGATGAATAAGAAACTTAGAGAAATGCTTAAAAATGATCCTAAAGTAGTAAATACCCACGAAGGGTTGAGGTAATACCCCCAAGCTATAGAATATTTTCAAACCATTAAAGCCTTCTTCGACTCAATGAAAAAACAGTATTCCACATTTCAAATGAAAGAGGACTTACCCCTTAAGGTCGTGCTAAAACGTGTTTCGAATAACATAGATGTCGAAGAAATAAAAGCAGAATTAATTGATTTAGAATACCCAGTCCGCTCAGTAAAGCAGAATACAAAAAAGAAGAAGACAAAATTATCAACTTACCGCTCTATCTAATAGAACTAGAACACACAGAAAAAGCAAAAACAATTTATGATCTGAAAAAGCTCTTGTTGGTAGTAGTCTCCATAGAGGCATACCGACCACGCGCTGGCCTGAAGCAATGCTTTCGTTCGTTGTCAGCGCTTCAATCATACTTTCGCAGGCTGCAACCTTTCACCACGTTGCGTTATCTGTGCTCAACCACATAGTCATCTGAAGTGTACAGTGAGAGTGGAAGCTCAAACTGACACTTCACTATTGAAGTGTGCAAACTGTGGAGAAAGGGGACACCCTGCGTCCTACAGAAAGTGTCCTAAATACATCAAAGCAAACGAGGCGTTTCTCAAATCACGCGAACCTAAATTGCCGAAAGCTACGCCTGCACCGCGAACTTTCACGTCAAAATTAACGTCTCCCGAGCAATAACTTAAATCAACCGGCACAATAACGCATTGCTTCCATCCAGTGCACCCCTAACCTAAGTTCTCTATCACCATCCTCAATTAATGATCTGGTTCACGACGTCCAGCCAATAATGGCTAAACTAAACAGCCTAATGGAGAAATTCATGTTCATGTCTCAATTGATGAATATGTTCTTCCAAAATGTGTAACAAGTTTGCACAATGTAATATTCTCAATGTCATGGCTTTTAATGCCAATGGAGTTGGCAAACAGGTTCAAGAACTGGAGATTGTATTACACCAAAACAACATAGACATCTTACTGCTCAACGAAACGCACTTAAAGCTTAACCACTGCTTGCGTTTCGCTGACTATCACACATACCGAACAGATAGACTAACTAGCCCAATGGGTGGCACAGCCATCTGTATCAAGAAAACAATTGGACATCGTTCCATACAGATCCAGGGGCTTCAATGAATTGAAGCCACTGGTATACTCATACCTATCTCACCAAATCAAGATCTCTTCATAGCATCCATCTACAAATCCCCGCTACGTCTACTTACTCGGCACGACATAAATATCCTAACCTCGTTTTCACCCAGATTCCTTCTGGCGGGAGACTTTAATGCCAAACATCTATTCTGGAATTGCCGAGTACCAAATGCCTCTGGCCTGGTCCTACAGGCATACTGTCAACAATACAATATTGAAATTTCGGCACCTAATGAACACGCCCACTTTCAGGGAACACCCCAAGACTTGCGCTCAGACATCCTTGACATAGCAATATCTAAAAACACAGCCATCTCCACAAATATCGATACACTGCAACATGATCTGGAATCAGACCATGTACCGATACTATTTACAATTACAACAAATCTAACACTCATCCACCTTTCAGGACGTACACTTCACAAACAAATTGGACAGAATACTCGAACCTCCTTTCTCAATGGATAGACCCTAAACTGCAGGTCGAATCCGTTGGAGTTGGAACATTCGATACAAAACTTTCAAGCCACCGTAAACACCGCATTACAGTATACAACAACAAGCACGCAAACAAATCGACACACACATCATACAGACCAAATTATACTACACTATCTTGAGCGCAAGCGCCATTTCAAAAAACTAACAGACGCTATGGTGCGCTTGAACACAAACAGCAATACAAAAGGTACGCAAATGCTGTACGGAATACACTTCGAGAGAAACGTAACACTGATTGGCAACTATCATTAAATACGTATAATATTAATAAAACTCCCCCATGGGAGATTATCAAAAGGATCAAAATTAATAGAGCCCCCCGCGCCAAATGCGCTAAATAATAATGGACGTTGTGCTTATTATCCTTATGATAAAGCCCAACTTGTTGCATCAAATCTCGAAGACCGATTCCGTCCACATGAGCTCTCCACACCAGTTCATGAAGCTAATGTCAACGACATGGTAACCACTTTCCTTGCTACTCCTACAGTTCCCATCTACCCGGATATTCACCTTAAAGACCTAAGATAGCACATCCAATCCCTAAGAACCACCTGCGCCCCAGGCGCAGATAAAATCCCAAATTTAGCTCTCAAACACTTACCCCGTAAAGCCCTAATCCTACTACTTACAATATTTAAGTTTTGTTTCAAACTTAACTACTTCCCTACCGCATGGAAAGTGGCAAAAGTCAGTGCTCCCAAAAGCTGACCCTTCAAATCCTGACAATCTACGACCAATAAGTCTCTTACCAGTTCTGGGAAAACTGTTAGAAAGACTAATTTTGGCTCAATTAAAATCTGAAGTTCAGAATAAAAATTTGTTGTCAAATTACCAATTTGGATTTCGGAACGCACACAGAACCCCACTATAACTGGCGAGACTTATTGATCAGATCGTCACTGGGTTTAATACCAGGAGGAGCACACTAGCAATATTTCCAGACATTGTGAGGGCCTTCGACACAACCTGGATCAATGGATTAATATACAAGCTTATAAAATTGAACTTGGCACCAAATCTTATCAAAATTATATCTACCTTCCTCTTAAACAGGAAGTTTTTTTTGTATCGATAAATGGACATAGATCTGACTGCAAGTCTATATTAGCGGATGTACCACAGGGAGCAGTTCTATCCCCAATGCTCTACAATCTTTATGTCTCCGACCTCCCAAACCCTCCTTCAGTAAAGGCTGCATCATTTGCTGATGATACATGCTTTTACTTCCAAACCAAACTTAGCTCCTTGCACCACAGAATCCTAACGTTTCAGAGATCGTTATCAGTCATTTATGATTGGTACTGCCTCTGCAATATAAAACTAAACATAACCAAATCCAAATTAATCCTATTTTCCAAATGTTCCAATAGGTGCACAAATTATACGCAATGAGACTGCAGTTAAGTATCTCGGACTACATCTCGACCCAAAATGATCTTTCAAACATCACATAAATTATGTTAAACAAAAATCAAATGCAGCTATATTATATCCATTCATCCGGGATGCAACACTCGCTAGACGGATTAAGATTACATTGTATGTAGCAGTAATCCGCAACATGTTACTGTACGACTGTGAAGCACTGAGTATTCTTGCCAAAAAAAAACATAAACAGAAAATCCAAATAATTCAGAACAGATGTCTAAAAATTATATTTTCGGCACCCACGTATACAAGAATAACAGAGCTACATGAAGCAGCACAATTGCCCTATCTTGATGCTATTGTGAAAGATCAAGTTACCAAAATGTATCAAAACATTTTGGAACATGATAATCCAATAGTACGCACGATAGGACAAATACCGCAATGGCGTACAGTGCATAAGAACATGTTCACTGGAGAACAACCTCCATAAGGGTTAATATAGTGGCACATGTCTCTAAATACCAACACAGCACATATCAAAACATCTTCGTCTCCATATCTCGTAATAAATTCCTAAAAAACACCGTTTAGGTAGAAGTTAAAATAGGAAAGCCACTTAGAGTTAGCCATTAGTAATTTTGCTGCCGGGGGAAAAAATCAGTTCCCGGAAACAGCACACTGGACGGCAAAACAACTGCCGTCACAAAACAGACGACAGACAGAGAATTGTATAAGTAGAAAGAAATGTTGACGTTCTTATTGGTGCTTAAATGGTGTAATTGGTATCGTAATGATGTACGGAATCAGATATCCAGGGTTCAAGTCACGGTCCGAGCATTATTTTTTCTTTCTTTATTAAGGTACAAGTACATTTACTTCCAATAAAACAATTGACGAAACTCTCAGAGTTTTAAAGCAAATACATAAATAAAGTGCTTGTAATGGCTGTGAATAAAAATGAATAGATCTTCATCAGGAACGGCATAATTCATAGTAAGAATTTTGAATATAAAAAATAAAATAAATAAATAAATAAATAAATGTATTTTTTTATTTATTCATTCATTTATTTATTGCATTGAGATTAGCTTTTTATATCTTGGCTTTTTTTTTTTTAATTTTCAGGTCATTGTGAATTCTGACATTGAATTCACTGTACATCATTATAGGCTGGCCTGTATCTACACACGACAGCCTTATGTTCCAAAGTAGCACGATCTGTGGCCAGTTTGAACAAGAAGTGTCTGGTATTCTACTGGGAGACATTGGGTATGCATGCAATACTTTTTTAATGACACCCCTCCTCAACCCACAAATAAGAGCTGAAATATATTATAATAGATCACATGAAGTTACTAGAAGTTTGGTGGAAGGATCATTCGGGATCTGGAAAGGGAACTTTCAGTGCTTAAGGAAAGGTCTTTCCCTTAAACTTGAAACAACGACGACTGTTATAATTGCAATAGCTGTGTTACACAACATAGCGAGGATCTGCCACGAAATGATGCTATTCCAGTTGTGAATAATGATGTTTATGATTTGCCAAATGGATTGGCAGCTATAAGGGCTCTGATAGATGCCCACCTTTAATAATAGGTAAGGCCATCCTTCCTCATAACTGGTGTTCTATTTGAAGTAGTTTCTGTATTTCATGTATACCATCGTCAGTTTTTCCAGACTGTTGAAATTTACGTTGTCAGCTCTGGACATTGAGGCCGACAACGTTAATTTCAACATTCTGGAAAAGCTGAAGATGATACCATCTTATCTTCAGCTTTTCCAGAATGCTGAAATTCTTTATATACCGAAACTAGTGCAAATAGAACACAACAAGTTATGAGGTAGGATACCTCCAGATTTACCTTATTTGTTATTAAGGACCTAATAGTGTTACTTCCCATTGTATTTTTACTTGTAATTTTAGAATTGTGATTGTACAAAATTATATGAACACTTCCTTTTCACTACACTATCATGCATTGTGTGTGTTTCTTTCCTTCTTTTTTTTTTTGTCTTCTATACTTCCTCTGATGTAAGGCCGCAAACATATTTGAGTTGTATTTATATACCATTATGTCTTAAATATGCAGATTTCCTCATGTAAATTGTTGGTGCGGCTTTAACACTATATTATTTTGTCCAATCTTAAATTTTATTTGTTCTAATATGTAATTTAAATGGGACCCTATTCTATGTGACATATCAGCTATTAACTTTGTAACTGCCCTTAAAGTCACTAACACTAATATAATTTATTGGATAACGTAAGTTAAAATGCGTGCTTGTGGCAAAATTATTCACATTTTTGGTATAGCCATTTGTGAACATGTTTATTTAAATTAAATTTGATTGTTTTATGATCTGCGCCATAACTGAATGGTTAAGGCAAGATGCCTTGTCACAGAGTTGCCGGAATTGCAATTGGTTCGGATCTCTATTGGGGAAGACTTTTTCTTGTGATTTTGGCCTGTATTGGTCCGTTGCTCACTCAGCATCATGAGGCATTTGGGTAGCTACAGTAAGTATAGGCTCCAAGTTGAGAAAATCAGCTATAATGGCTGGGGAACCCGATATGCTGACTACATGTCAAGCCTACACTGGGTGAATGATCTTCTATCTCTGTGATGAACACATGTGGAAGTGAGTCCAGCAACCAGCTAGTAGGCCAAGAGCATTCAAGACCTTTCGAGTCATGAGTTTTTTTTTATTATTTTATTATATTCCGTTATGTGAGACAAACAAGGCATTATATGTTACCTCATAAAACTCCGTGTTCTACACAGGACTGGTTTCTGAAGCTATTGCTTGTATCATCAGCCAAGACCCCATTAACTCTTTCAGTCTGAGTTCTGTTGACGATATATGAAATAACTTCAGAAGCCGGTCCTGTGAGAATCACTTAGTTTTATGAGGTGAGATGTAATAATTTGTTCGATTTACTGAGTCCATTTATTTGCCTGATAATGTAAATTCCCATCATAATATTTCATTAAGGTAATTTAGATTTGATTAAGTAGGTAGATCCTTGGCAAGCTTTATTGTTTTATTATCTTGTTTTCCGTAAGTTGGGTACGGAAACTTCTTGTACAAAATTAGAGGTAGGAGGCGAATATGATAAAATAACATTGGAGAGAGAAGTAATTATGAAGGGATTGATTGGAAAGCATATACAGGGCAAGTCAAAATGTTGTGCAGGTTTTCAGAAATTTATTATGTGAAATGTAATGAACACATAATATCGTGAGACATATTGTATGAAAGGTAAACTCTCAAAGTTTAGTTGTCCACTTCTAAAGTTCCGCGTTCACCCGCAAGATGTCAACAGCAGAGCAGTAAAGGAAAATGGCGTTGACTGGGGATCAGAAGTCTTTCTGTGTGCTTGATTACCATGTAAACAACTCTGTGACTAGTGTTCAACGACATTTCCGTACCAGATACGATAAAGACCCGCCGGATGGGAGATCCATTCGTAAGTGGTACACACAATTTAGGGATTCAGGCTGTATCTGTAAACGAAAATCGACTGGCCGTCCGTCGACGAGTGAAGAGACAGTCGAACGCGTTCGCACATGCTTCGTGCGGAGTCCACAGAAATCCACCTACCGGGGAGCGACAGAACTTCAACTACCACAAAAAACTGTATGGCGGATTCTCCGGAAACGTTTACAGATGAAACCCTACCACTTGCAACTGGTTCAAGCCTTAAAACCCGCCGATTATGCTTTGCGAGCGTCCTTCTGTGTTGATTTTCTCGCATTAATGGAAGAGAATGAATTCCATGAGAGGGTAGTTTACAGTGATGAAGCGACTTTTCCACCTTTCAGGAAAAGTGAATAGACACAATGTAAGGATTTGGGGAACTGGTAACCCCCATGCAACTCTGGAACATCAACGCGATTCTCCGAAAGTGAATGTCTTTTGTGCCATTTCCCATGCAAAGGTTTATGGGCCCTTTTTCTTTCATGAACGTACTGTGAACGGACATGTTTTCCTTGATATGCTACAACAATGGCTCCTTCCGCAGCTTGAAGCGGATAGTCCAGATTTCATTCTGCAGTTGGATGGTGCCCCTCCACATTACCATGGCAGTGTTCGAGACCATTTGAATACGGCTTTACCACAACGCTGGATAGGCCGTGCATCTCAGGGTGATCAACAACTCATTCATTGGCCACCTCGTTCACCAGATCTAACCCCGTGTGATTTCTTCATGTGGGGTCTTGTAAAGGATCATGTTTACGTACCACCACTTCCAACAACACTGCATGAACTGCGTGCCCGCATCACAGCAGCCATTGCTGATATCGACCGCGGACTGCTACAGAAAGTTTGGCAGGAGATTGAATATCGGCTTGACATCTGTCGTGTAACAAAAGGCGCTCACATAGAACATCTGTGAATATTTAAAAAAAAACTTTGAGAGTTTACCTTTCATACAATATGTCTCACAATATTATATGTTCATTACATTTCACATAATAAATTTCTGAAAACCTGCACAACATTTTGACTTGCCCTGTATATGCGCAGTCACGAACCTCCAGGTTAAACAATGCCAGTAAGCATGGTAAAATGTTTTGTATTGCATGTTCGAAATTTAATAGATCCTTTTATTCATATTATCTTAGGGTAAGATAGTATAATGCCAGTAATTATGAAGAAACTATTTTTTAGTATGTATTCAATCCCAGATGAATCTTTACTTTTTGCATACTTTTTTAATTATTTACATGCCCATGTATTTAAAACAATAGTCTGAACTAATTTATGCCTGAACTTTGGCAATAAAAATGCTATGGTACTTTACTTCTTTAAACATCAAAATAAAAAAAAGTGATTCTACAGTAAATAAATAATAGAAAATTAAAATAGCTCAGTTCCTAAATTAATCAAATATATGTCTAATTACATAATATAAACATGCCAGGAAAACTTACCATATGACTATAAATACAGAATTTTAGGACCAGTAGTGTGTTGCGATGGCTCTGAGCCAGAGTTTCTGACCACAAAACCTGTCACAAAGGATTCAAACCCCTTAGATGTTTTTCAGATTAGTATTTTAACACGTATTAAAATTGTAAAATATTTGGGGACATATTATTTAATAAACAAAATATCTAAATATATTTCATACATATTACTCCAAGTTTTTCATGTTACAAAGATAACTGTAGATGACAAGTAGAATTTAATTATATAATCTGTTGAACCTTCGTTTGAAGAGGTTGGGCATGTGAGGTTCAGAATCACAGTTCTTGGGTACATTAGTGACTTAATTCTCTCTCTCCCTGTTTTTTTAAAGTGTACATCTAAATAAAATATGAAAAGTAATTTGAACATGCAATAAATTCCAAATGGTAAAAGAAGATTGTGACAGGCATTGATGTGACTGACAAATTCTGAGGGCACAACAGGCAAATGATAGCCTAAATCTTTAAATGCTCAATGATGATATATATATATAAACACACACACATGTGTATTTTCTCCCCTTTCCTTCCTTTAAATCCAATGCAATGCTTGTTTGTATAAAATAAATTTTTTCGAGCTTTGGTCTCGGTTCTTGTTAAAGTTGGCCTAATTGAAAAGAAACTGCATACCATCTCTATGTGTTATTCTTCATTTACTGAAATACCTTAATTAGTGAACTATCTGTTAACTACTCGTATATATATATATATATATATATATATGTCTATAATAAATAAATATTAAATTATATCTCTCCTTGTTTTTATTTGGACCTTTCCTTGACAATCTGTTATCATGTTTTTGTTTATTCTAAGAAAATGTTATTTCTAAAAAATGTTGAAGAATTAATTAGTATGAATACTTTAATACAAGGATTGAAAATATTCTTCCAGTTTCCTAAGATTTTATTTCAAGAGAAAAATGTACACCTGAATTTGTTTGGAATACATTCAGAATTGCATTGGCTAAATACAAAATAGTCTTGGAAGTTGAGAAGAATTTTACGAATTAATATATTTAGGAAGTAACACAGATTTAACAAAAAATTAAATTAATCAGATTTTACACCTCACCACATATTTTTGTAAAAGTCTGGACTGGTTTGGAAGGTGAGATTGCTTTGCAATCGGTCCTAAGTTTTACAAAAATATAAGGTGAGGTGTAAAATCTCATTCATTATTATTTTATGAATTATTTGAGGTGGTATTGTGTCACCTTAAATGACGACTGAGTCATCGGGATCAACACTAACTAATTACACTTATGTCGATAGATGGCATAAATTGCTCCATCGATAATACAGTAAGCTGTAATCGATTAGTTTACCTGCGAACACCTGATGTTTCTGGAGTCTAAGAATCACTGAATAACATTGCCGCTGGTCTTCTCTATAGTGGGCTATCTCTTCGCTTGGCTTTTGCATACCCTATAGATTGTCTCTATCTCTATGGCCTGACTATATAACCACACAATTTCTCACCAACCATGGACTATATAAATCCTACCTACACAAAATGAACAAATCTGCTTCACCTTATTGCAACTGCCCAGAAAAATCACTGCAGACGGCCCACCATCTGATGACTGAATGCAACATGTTCTCCAGAGATCGACCAGCTATACTACAAATTGCTACTCCGCCAAATATTCTGAAGTTCCACTTTAACACAGTCAATGTTGCAGAATTTCTTACGAGGATCTTCCGTCAACTACAAGAACAACTATAACAATAATTGAACAATTGTAAAACCGTAAATATCCCGTGATATACCATTGGTGAAACACGGGTTGTAGCATATATGTAAATAAAAAAAGTGGGGGGTAGAGTGAGGATGATTTCTGAATTCCGCCCTTAAAGTTAGCTTTAAAATTAAGTTGTTATAGCGCAATGAAAATTAAAAGACAAATACCATAGCAACGGTTCCGAAAAATAAAGAGAAAAATAATTTAATTTCATTCACACAGTTTAACCCCTCACCTTATAGATAATATTACGTGCCACACGCCACTCGGTGCTTACTGTGATACGACTTGTTGGGAGAGAGATTTAACTGTGGATCACACACATACTTTTTTGACCATACAGGACATGGAGGGCTTCCCCGAATAAGGGATCAACCCAATGTGAGGGCCTCCTCCGAGAAAAACACGACATTAAGACGAAACACATCAATCACACACAGACACATATTCATATTAATCATGGCGAATAAGATAATGATGTGAAATGCAGGTTTTCACGACCGGTAATCATAATGTTAAAAGATTCCGGGCTATGTAGCCGTGTCTATAACTGGTGGAAGAAACACCCGTTATAGACCACGGCCACAGAGCCCAGAATCTTTTAACATTAAAATAATGATGATTTGATGCCAAGATGATGTTTGGGGACCATTTGGGCCTGACATTTGCTTTAGAGATGAGGAAAAAACCCCTGAAAAAAATATCAACCAGAAAAATTGTCCCGACCGGGGAACGAACCCGGGTCGCTGCATACGAGGCAGCTACACTACCCCAAGAGCACAGCATTCTAAAAAAAACAATAATGATATACATTATTACAGAGAGAAAAGAAACCACATTGTTAACAAATTACATAATTTAAAATAGATACGCGTGAGGCACGCAACGTTAAAATAAATAAGAATAGAATGTGTACAAATATAACATGCAAGAGAAAATGTTAGCAATAATACAACAAGTAAATTTAAAAATAATAAATTATAAAGATACGGAATATAAGAAAAATTACACTTGATATAAACTGTTTATGCGTGTATGTAGAATCAAATTCTTAGGAACATTTTTGGACCAAAGAGAGATGAACAGACAGGTGAATGGAGAAGACTTTTTAACAGTGAACTACATAGTCTTTGTAGGAAGCAAAATATAAAAGAACAGTTATGTATCGTAGACTGCGATGGGCAGGACATGTGGCACGAATAGGAATGAAAGATGTGCATGGAAGTTTATTGTAGGAAAACCAGGGGTAAAACGCCTGGTTGGTAGACCAAGAATGAGGTGGGAGAACAACATTAACTATGATTTGAGGTTAGTAGATTATACAGGGAATGATTAGAAAACATTAGCTCAGGATAGGGATGTATGGAGAGCTTATGTCCGTGCGGCCATGAACCTATGGGTTCGATAGTGCAAGTGAGTTAGTTAGGTACATATATATATATATATATACACACATTTATTTATTTAGTCTGGTGGAGTTAGAGCCATGTGGCCTTCTCTTCCACTCACCAGAACGAGCACATGCTACTTTAGAATATAGCAATCTAAATTAACTCTAATATTAGGTACTGAATGACAATTTGATCAATAATATAATATCTTCAAGATTAAGATCGATAACATAATAATACTAATGATAATTGAAATTTTGATAAAAATGAACAATAAAATGAGCACCAGCAAGATAAATTAAATTGTTTGATGGTTGGCCTCTATCTAATGTAAATGAAAAAAACAGATATAATAATCTAATTTGTCAATTATACAATACTTAAAACAAACAAATCAAAATATTTGTTAATCTTAATACTATCTTCATAAAATATATTAAATTATTAATTGTTAAAAGAATAATATCAGGAAGATGTATTAAATAATTATTCTTAAGTTTGTTTTTCACCAATGTTATAGTTTGACAGTCCCTGACATAGGGTGGAAGGGAATTCCATGTTCTGGCAAGTGAAACTGTAAAAAATATTGATTAATACACTGCTTATGGTGTAAATCTACCACAACAGAAGTTGCCCAGTTTAAATCATTACCCTTTGCAAATAACAAACATGGGAAACAAAGTCGATTTTTCAATTCACAATTACAAATCTAACTATTTCGATCATAAATCATCAAGCTGAAAGTCTTACAAAATTTCTTTTCTCTACTGGTCTGCTCATGTTTTAAATCTAGTTCAGGAAATGGTGTGCCAAGTTCCTTTATTTTACATTTATCATGTAAACTTAAATTTGAAAAGTTGGTCTCTTGAAGGAAACAAGTAGTATTCATTGTTCAATTATAATTGTTATGATGTTATAAGTAACTGTACCCTATATGGCCTAATGGCTATTTCTTAGTAACCGTGATGGGAATCTGAAATATGGCAACTCCTGCATGTTTGACAAGCTACATCTACCATCGCTGCGTACAACCTACTGCTCAGTTGCTATCAGTTGTTTCTAATCTTCCAACTGTTATTATCTGCTGCAAGAAAGCTGCTTGTTTTATTGTACATTAAAGTTCTTCTACAAACGAAATATTGTATCAATTATGTGATGCATTTGTTCTGCTTTAAATCATGTAATAAGTTTTACCAATGCATAACATCGGACAAAGGATCCACATAGTAATTTTAGACAAAGAAAAATATCAAAATTGATTCCCTCTCAAAAACACTTAAAAATAGTTTAAAATCTATCAAAATAATTCTCACAGAAAAAGATTAAATTAAATTAAAAGAAGCTAACCCTAGAAACCCAAAATTCATAAAGCAGGTGGGAAAATGAGACCAATAATCAATAACATAGGATCTCCCACTTACAAAATTTCTAAATGGTTAAGCCGGCAATTGAAAGAAATGGAAAATTTTAAAGATCTAACAATTCAAAATTCTCTTCAACTTATAGAAAAATGAAATAAGATAGAAATAGGACAAGCATATATATTAGTTTCATTTGTCGTCATGGCATTGTTCACCAGTGTACCAAAAGAAGAAACATTAGAAATATTGGAAAAATGGCTTATAAAAAACTATATCAACATGGATGTAGGAAAGAATACTTAAAATTAACTGAACTAGGCATCAACCAAATATTTTTACATATAACAGGGGTTTCTATATACAAAAATCTGTACTGTCAATGGGGAACCCATTATTCCCTTTTTTGGCAAATTTATTCATGAGTAATTTTGAAAACAAAATAACCAAAGCACATCCTCTCATGTTCAAACGTTGGTATAAATACATAGACGATGTTGTTGCCATAGTTAAAGAAAAACACACAGAAGATACCTTAAAACTTTTAAATATACAGAAGAAAATAATCAAATTCACACTAGAAAAAGAAATGAACAAACAATTACCATTTTTAGATCTGAAATTACACAGGAATGAAGAAGAGAAGAAAATAGAATTCAGGATTTACAGAAAAGAAACACATACAGATAACTATATCAAATCAACAGATTTCAACCATATTTCACACTAAATGGCGGTCTTCAACAAGCTTAGTACATAGATTGTAAATATACCCATTAACAAGAAAAATTATGAGTTAGAGAGGAAACACATAAATAAGGTTGCAAAAGAAAATGGTTTCAGTGAAAAAATGTACACAAAAAAATTGAGAAGTACAAAAAACAAAAATTGAAGAACAAAAGCACTCTTCATACAGAAAAACCAAAAGATAAATGCAGGAAATTCACATATCACCCTTGGGCACACAACAAATTTCAGAAGATTTCTGAAAAATTTAATATTAATTTAGTACCAAAGAATGATTATAGTTTAAATAAACTAATAAAAACTAATAAAAATGAAAAGATTGATGATGGTAAAAATCAGGAATATATCAAATAAAATGTAAAGACTGTGATAAGATATACATAGGGAAAACAAAAAGAAATTTAACCATTAGAACTAAAGAACACATAAGGAATTTAAAAAAAGGGGAAGTAGAAAAATCTGCAGTGGCTGCTCATATTTGGTCAGAAAAACACAAAATAGATGTAAACACAAAATTATTAAAACAGTTAGAAAACAAAAATGAACTCACCATATGGGAAAAAATTTATATACAAAATAACAAGGAAAGAATTATGAACTTTGAAATTCCCGCAGAAAGGAACCTCATTAGTAAATTCATTGGACCAGAGGCAAAGAGAGCAGGAATCAAGAATCAGGGCCGACAACATGAGAAAATTCAGTCTGTAATCGCTGACGATGGGGCTAAGAAGCTCTGAAACATATGTTCGACAGAAACAACTCTAAGAGGTAAGAATGTACAGACTAAATGTCTTACTTATTATGGCAATAACATTTGTCTAACTTCATGTGTGAAATGCTTTTATTTGTAACATGGAAACAATATGGCCTGGTAGGCCAAGACTAAGTATATGCATTATTGACTGGTAGACCATATTGTATACACACTATTGATGTTTTTATTTATTTCCTGTAGTTATGACTTCAAATCCCGATAAGACACGGGATCAATGCAGCCATTATCACCTCAATAAAGTGATAGAAGTCAATCACCAAGAAAACTTCTCTGATTATAAAGGTGAAAAAAAAAGTAGTATTCTATGCAGAATTCATCCTAGATATGTCAAATCTGAATGTAAATTAAAAACAAAATTGGGAAGGAACTTCATTTTCTGAAGCACAAAATGTTGTCATCTCAAATAGTATGATTTATAATGCTAGTGCCTGTAATGTTTTCTGTAAGGAAAACAATATTACTCTTCATTTTTCAAATGTTAAGTAGATTGAAAGCTACAAATTGGTAAGGAAATTTTTTAAGACTAAACCTACTGTATGTATGAGAAAATCTCAAAATCTAAATTCAGTAAGAGCCAAGATTTTGACCATTTTTAAAAACTTAAAAATATTTTTGAAGAAATTTATACTTTTGGAAAACCTTAAAGATTATCCAATATGGACGAAAAAGGTTGCAGATTGAAATTGCACAAAGAACCATGAAAAGAAGGGTGAATGCAGAGTACATATCATTGGCAATGAACATGGGGAAAATCTAACTGTTGTGTCTTGTGCAAGTGCGAAAGGAGCAGCTAATCCTCCCTTGATCTTATTTAAAGGTAAATCCATGAAACCAGAATTTCTTAATGATCTACCTGCAGGCTGTCCCCTGCATGACTAAAATATGAATCAATAACAACAAGGAACTTTTTTGTATGGCAACACCATTTAGTCATCATAAACCTGCAGATCATTGTGTACTGATTTTTGATGGAGCCAAAAGCCACTTGGAGTATGAAATAGTGGAGACCGCAGATAACTACGAATAGTTTTGTACTGACTACCTTCCAACATACCTATCACATTCAACTGACAGAAAATTGCTTATTTTTTAAATCAGTGTTCTCACAGCTTATACATATTAGCATTACCTTAGTTGAATAAGTTCTGTTAAACTATATTCTCATACCACTCAATCATGTTAGGATTGTTTAAGTTTTTTACATCTGTGTTAACAAAATCCTTAAATTTAGGTAAAATTTTATCACTCACCTCAAATTTTGTCTTATTTTTTAATTTAAACTAGTTTTGGAAAATTAATACATTTGTCAAATAACTGCAGTTGGATTAGTTTATGTTAGTATATACATAAAATGTAATGCATATTGTTAATCAAATTTCAATGTTTTACACTATTTTAAAAGTATTACACGAAGTTCAGTATGCCATATTGAGTACAATAATATTGTGTGGAGCACTGGATGGCACAATGCTTCCACATTATGTAGTTTTAAAAAATCCAAAGATATGGACACAGCTTTCATTTAGCTATGGTATGTGTTGCAAGGCAGAAACAAGTCATGATTACATAATACATGAGTGGTTTGATAATAATACATTTGAAGATTGGTTTTCAACCTTTTTCTTCCTCATTCCAAAAAGTCACAACATACATAGGTTAGGACCTTAGGGGATAATCTTGTACCCAGCATTATTCAAGCTTGCCTGGAGAATGACATTCATTTTGTGCATTAAGTTCAAAACTCTACACATATTTGCAACTACTGGATGATCCAGTGTTTCTATCTGTAAAAATCGAGTGGATAAAACCATTTAGAGAATGGAAAATGAAACTTCCACAACTGAGAGGGATCCTAATTTTTTTCCCCCATCTTTACTAAAAAGCTTTTTATAACCTTGTCAAAAATCTACAAAATTCTATGAGAAATGAATTTGCTGCTTGTGGATATTTCCATTCAATAAAAAGGTTGTGTTAAGGAAATTTCCCCCATCATCTGCCTCTTCAACAACACCTGAACACAGTACATCTAGTCAAATACTATCATATTCACTTCAGGACATGCTGAAGAGTATGATATGAGGAAGGAACTTGTAAGCAACCAAGGTGTAAAAGAATAGTAATCAATCGAGGAAGAAGTGTCACTGAAGCAGATTTTTAAATTCAGAGTTGTGAAGGAAATTCAGAATGGGAAGATGTTGAAGAGAATGGAGGTCTACAGATGGCTCTTGGAACTTTCATAATGGAAAGAATAAGGTGCACCATTATGTTTGCCAAATTACATAAGTAACAAGAATTTGAAATGTTGGACTAAAGTGTGTAACCAGTTACACAAATGTAAATAAAAATATATTCTATTCTTACCAACTCCTTTCAAAACACGCTAAACCAAAAACATATAAAACTATTATTCTCCCAGTTATATTATATAGATGTGAAACATGAACTCTTACTTTAAGGGAGGAATGAAGATAACGAGTATTTGAGAATAAAGTTTGTAGGAAAATTTTTGGGCCAAAAAGAAATGAACAGACAGGTGAATGGAGAAAACCACATAATAGTGAGCTCCATGGTATGTATAGGAAGCCAGGTATAATAAGAATATTTAAATCTCATAGACTAAAAAAAACATGAAAAAACAACATGAAAGCAGAATAACGGCTTGTGAAATGAGATTCATGCGCAGAACAGTGGGTTACACCAGATGGGATCAGAAAAGGAACACCGATATCTTAAAAGAATTGAAGACTACGCCAATTTTGGAATATATTAAACAGTACCAACTAAATTGGAAACACCATCTTGAAAGAATGAGTTCAAATCGGATCCCCAAAGCTGTTTATAATTATATACCAAGAGGACGAAGATCACTGGGCCGTCCTATGAAACGCTGGAGGGAAAATTTTCTATAGGATCGTAACAGGCCTAATACTTGGAAGGAAGAAGAAGAAGAAGTCTCATAGACTGCAATGGACACGACATGTGACATTAATGGGGAATGAAAGTGTTACATGGAAGCTTATTGTATAAACACCAGACAGACAACGCCCAGTTGGTAGACCAAGAATTACATTAACCAGAATTTGAGGGAAATAGATTATACAGAGGATGACTGGAAAATAGCTCATGATAAGTTTGTATAGAGAGCTTATATCTGCATGGACATGAACCTATGGGTTCGGTAGAGCCAGCGAGTTAGTTAGTAATATGTGAAATATCAGTGGATGGCATTATAACAATTCTTGCAATGCCTAAAATGTTTGATACTAAAGACAGGTGTGAATGCAGTTTTCAATCATCTCTGGAAATTGATGGATGTATGTCAAAACATAAATTGATTCTGAAGAAAGACAGCCTTTGAATTTGGATGGGTTTTTATGCCCATTAATAACATTTCTGTAGCCAACATTGGACAAACCAGTTGTTATTCATAGAAAATCATTAAGCGTCAAATGATGCCCTATTAGGTGTTTAAATTTGGATATTTTTCTCAAAATATGTTCAATGTAAAATAATTAAAAGTATGAAATTAAAATATTTGTTCTATTGATGATCTTGAAGAAGATTTTCGGGCTGTAGGCCGTGATCGTGAGGCTTGTAGTTCCCCGACGTTTCGCCAGAGACTGCGTCTGGTAAGGGTTGTAACCCTTGAGGATGCCAGACGCAGTCTCTGGTGAAACGTCGGGGAACTACAAGCCTCACGACCACGGCCTACAGCCCGAAAATCTTCTTCAAGATCATCATAGCAACTCTGGCCGTGAAAGTCTATGTGAATATATTTGTTCTATTATTACATATAATAATTTTATTAACATATTCGAAATTTAAAAATGTCCACAGTTGCCCTGTTTTACGGTATGTAGAGTATAATATTTGTAAATAATTATTAAATGTTTATAACATAATATCAAATTATATGTATCTTCATACAGGATATATTTACATAAGAATTCTAGAATACTGTATAACTTGATTTCAATTTATGTCCAATATGTCACAAAACACTTTATTCAGAGATTATCAACAAATATAAGATAACATTCAGTTCTTTTTCTACTCTACAACTTTCTTATACCATTGTAAATATAAAACAAAAAGGTATAAAGTAATACTGGTTTTATATGTACAATGAATTGATTCAACAATCACAATTACACTTCCAGATGGGTAAATACCTCATGAATATAATCTTATAAGCATATTATATATCATACGTTGTTATTAACAATTTTATAAATAAATTTACCCTAGGTTCCAGTGAATGAAGATATATTTTATACTGGTACATTTCTAATAAATAAATTATTGATACATCTATAAAACAAAGATCTATATGCAATGAAGGAGTTAGAATATTGTTCTATTGATAATAATCTTAAAATTAGCACTGTTGTTAAAAGTATACTTATATTACTCATATTTGCCTAAACGAGTCATCCACGTCAAAAATGTTACTGAAAATATCCAAACATATAAACTCAAATTGTGCATATCAATCGTAAATTGTGTAAAACTATTGTTACCATCTTTAAATGAAATGAAACAACCAATCTGAATGCATACACTAATTTCATCACCCCGCTGCATACTTCCTCTATACTGTGATTGCTACAAGGCCGCTGAACTGCTTTATGGACTGCTGATTGAAACACTGCACAAAAGATGTTTTTGTACATTTGGGCCAATGAGTGCCCCTAGTAATATAAACAATAAAGTGTAATAATATCACATTAGAACATAAATATAACTACACAACAAAACAGTGCTTATATTGGGTGGCAAATATATTAAAAAGTTCTAAAAATTTATTAAAATTAAGATTATTAAAAAAATAGAAAGGCTTCCTATTATTGTGTATATTGAAATACAACTAATTTTTCTTAAATCAACATACATACATATGAAATGTTTCTAATTTCTATGCAGAAGTAAGTGTTTAGAAAGATAGATTTTCCGAGTAAATGACTTATAACAAAATTCACACTTGAATGGCTTCTCATCACAATGGGTAACTGAATGTCTATTAAGTCTTGATTTTTGAGGAAATGTTTTATTACAGAGATTACATTTGAACGGTTTTTCTATACCATGGATATATAGATGTTCTGCAAGATGAGATTTTCGAGCAAATGATTTATTACAAATATCACATTTGAATGGCTTATCAGCAGAATGAGTTGTTAAATGTGAATTGAGGAACGATTTTCGAATAAACGATTTATTACACACATCACACTTGAATGGTTTCTCATCACTGTGTAAAAACATATGTCCAACAAGGTAAGACTTCCGATCAAATGATTTACCACACTGAGTACATTTGAATGGCTTCTCAATACTGTGAATCAGAACATGTCTATTAAGCATGTATTTTCGAGCAAATGATTTGTAACAAACAGAACATCTAAATAATTTCTCATTGCTCTGAATGTATGTATGTTCAGCAGGTATACTGGTGTGAATACACAAATGTTCAGCAAGAACGGATTTCCGAAAAAATGATTTAGTACAATAAACACATTTAAACTGTTTATCATTTTTATGTATACGTAAATGGGTATTAAGATTGGACTTCTGAGAAAATGATTTATAACAAACTGAACATTTGTACGGTTTTTCATTAGTATGCAAAAATTTATGTGATTTAAGATGGTATTTCTGAGTAAATGACTTGTTACACAGTTCACATTTAAATGGTTTCTCATTACTATGGACACGTAAATGTCTACTAAGATCAGACTTCTGAGCAAATGGTTTCGCACAAATTGAACACTTCAATGTCTCGTCATTACTATGCATACGTAAATGGCCACTAAGTGAGGACTTATAAGCAAATGATTTTAAACAAATGGAACATTTGAATGATTTCTCATCATTATGTGTATGTAAATGTCTGTTAAGGGAGGACTTCTGAGTAAAAGATTTATTACATAGAGAACATTTGAAATGTTTACTCTCACGGGGAATGGAATCATCTTCTTCATGATAAATGTTAAATGTCAACTCTTTGTTATCTGTTTGTGAACATTGACCAGGGCTATTCATTCCAGCAAGATTGTGTACATTTCCACCAGATCTACCTTCCTCTTCGAGAGCAGTATTAAGAGTACAATTTGTTACATTGACACTTGGAATATCTGGAAATTTCTGGAAATTTTCTTCGATCTGGTCCATCTGAAAATATAATATTATGACAACATATATATATTTATTATTGCAAAAACATTAATACCTCTCAGTACAAATGATAAAAACCACATGTCAGAAGCAAAGTGGCAAGCTATACTGTCAACATTCTTTTTTTCTTTTTTTAATATTTTACTTAAAACTATGTCTCAATTAATTTATTCACAAGCAGCCAGCCAATAGATTTTAAATCACTGTACTGTAATATTGACAAAAGAGGTCACACCAACCTATATTAACATAATTATAATTCTACAAATGAAATGTTACATTAATACATTACATTAGGAAGTAACATTACAATGTTCCTCTTAATAATAAGATGAATCTGGAGTCATCTTACCTCATAACTTGTGTTCTAATTGAAAATGTTTCAGTATATCATCTCTACCATCATCAGCTTTTCCAGGCTGTTGAATTTTATGTCATAAAATTCAACAGTCTGGGAAAGCTGACGATGGTAGACATGATATACTGAAACAAGTTCAAATAGAACACAACAAGTTATGAGGCATGATGACTCTGGATTCATCTTAAATATTAAAAAGTTACATGATTTAATAGAGTTTTCGGATGCCAAACTGATTTATATCTTCTCTTGAAATAGTTGTAATAATTTTGATTTATTTATATATATACAATATATATATATATATATATATATATATATTATATTTCTAGGCATATATTAGAGAAGCGTTTTTGAACCAGTTGCTCAATATCTATGAAACTGAATGAAATTGTGAATAATATGAAATAGAAATTATGAATGTTACTGAAATGGCAAGTGCTTTATGAATTTGCTTTAAAATTCAAACTTGAGCTAAGTTTGAATCGAAAAGATTCCAGCTCATCTTTATATCACAATATAAATCTTTTTAACTTAAGTAACCACTTATAAGGAACTAAAGTAACTTTTAATAATTTAACACAATAGAAACAGATTTTATAATGTAGTTTGGAACAACAAGAATTTTAAAAAATAAAACATTAAATTATGCAATTAAAATTCTATAAAACTATGGCAGTACATATGTTAACATATTCTTGTGAAAACTTAATTAGATCAAATAAAAGGAAAATATAAATAGCTGAAATGAAATTCTTACATTCTGTAGCAGGCTATATATGTTGGATAATAAATATAATGAAGAAATAAGAACCAAATTAAATATCTACAACATTATAGAAAAAATTCAAAACTCAAGATCTAATTGCTCCAACATATAGAAAGAATGACACCCAATAAACTCACACAAATTTTGCTTCACTACCAACCCAAAGGAAGAAGAAATATTGGGTGCCCCATAACTAGATGGAGGGACACGGTCTCTTCATGTGGAAACTGGTTTACACCCTAATTCCATGACATAGAAGAAGAATACTGAAAAGGGTTCTTCATCACATTATCATCAGGACTGAATAATTTGCAAGTATGTCTTTTAAATATGTTAGATTTATCTTATATTTAAAAGTGAACCTGTCTGAATTAAATACTTGTGACTTAAATGGTTACTTTTCTCTGGTTTTTTAACATAAATGTCTCATTTAATGTAAATTCTTTTATTGCTTTTATAGACTTTATTCAATTACGATTTTTGAAATTACTATTTTTGGGAGTTGTAGAACATATGGCTCTCTGATAGACACTGCAGAAGTAGCTGGAATAGGTAATACTTGTGAATTATTTACTTCTACAAGAATTTAAATAAAAATACCACTAAATTAGAGAGAGAAGTTGAAGCTATTTACACCTCCTGAAATTAGGTAGTAGATCTGTTTCCAAGTTATGAGATTGAGTCCTCCATTCTCATTATGAGACGACTGACATTTGTTTTCCCTTTGGGTTATAGTTTAGTAAAATGTGTACAATTTTACTTTGGACATACTTTTAATGTGTTTAAACCAATAACATCTTCATATTTCAATTTTTATCTATAATATTGAATATTCCTAAATTAGTTTCCTATATCTTCCTTATATTTTTTATCCATGATTGTGTCCTACTAATGGTCAAAAAAACTACATTTCTTCTGTTTATTTTTGTCTGATTTAGATGTTTACATATGTGTATATTCCCACATTTATTTGTTTGGGACCTGTAAGAATATAGTAATGCTATACGACTCTGGAGCCACAATATAAACAATAATCTGATCAAATAATCCTACATTTAAAAAAATAAATAAACCTAATGATTAACAAATTATAAATTTTAATAAGAACATAATTTTGAGGGTGCTTCTGCAGTTCATGGGTTAAGTGTACATTGAGAGCTGATATCTTAGCAAAGAAAAGCATGAACCCCAAATAAATTAACATATTTTTTTTCATATTATTCAGTAAAGGAAGTTATTAAAAATAAAATTAAAAATAACTTGCAATGTCCATATAAGAAATCACTCAGAAAACTCTCATTGGAAAAATCTACTAGACAATCCACCTTTTAACTCCCAATCTATCATGTGTATCTGCTGAATATTTCATCTGATTGCTTACTGGTTATGACTGTTTAGAAAAACATCTGTAGGGAATAGGTGTCCCATCTATTCCAGATTGTTAACGAGTTCCCAAGAAGAAACAATGGATAGTAGTAATAATAATATAACAACAATGAAGATTACTTTGAAAAGTCTGTTGGTGATAGTGTGCATAGATCATTCGTAGATAGTTTGGTGAGAAGTTCAATGCTGATGGCTGTAATGGTGTTTAGCTGTCATGGTGGTAGTGGTGACAATGGTTAGTGAATGTGGTAACTGGTAACAAGTGTGGAGGTGACAGTAGTAAAATTTCCTTTATTGTTGTTAGAGTATATATGCTTATTGACATGACACTGGTGCCTGTGAGATGTAATTGAGATGGTGTTGGAGGAATTAGTTGGTGACTAGGATGAATTGGTGGTGGTGTCGGGTGTGATCATGCTCATGATGGTGTTAGTGGAGACAGAAGTATTGTTACAGGTACATTTAACAAAGTTCTATAACACTCAGGTTATCAGTGGAACAATTAAAATCTGTGGATAAGAAGTTTTTTCTTGAAGCAATTGTATTTCATATATGACTTACTTTTACATTAAATTATATGTAGTTATTTTTACAATTCCTGAGATTTGAAAAATTCATTCATCTCAACAGGGTGTACATGAACTTCGTAATGATAAATGAATGTAATAATGAGTATTTCAACATAAGAGATTTTTTTCATCAATCACAATCATGACATACTGACCTGATGACTTCAATTGAAGAAAATATTATGTAACAAGAATTCACTAATGCTGTATCATGTAAGTGCTTTTCAAAGTAGTTTGTTCTTATTTTATCTATTTTTGTAATCATTGTATATGTTTGTCATATGACAAAAATATCAAACTAGCTAAGAATTAAAAGGGGGAAATAATTCCACTACAAGCATTAGAAGGCTCTTGGGTTATGAGGTTAAGGCTACAAGCTTTCCAGAGAATGAACACGAGAGTCAACGTGATTTTAATTTATTGGGAAACAACTATACTGTAGTACTTGTTAGCTTCAAATAAATTTTAAAAAACTCTATATATAGAAATATATATATTATACAATAATTTTCTTTGCCTTCTAATATTTAATTGATTCATACCTATTAAAAGTAACACATGCTAATTGTCTAAATAATTCCTATTATTACCATTATTATTGTTGTTATATCATCTCTTACTTTACTATGTTTAGTATTTAAGAAGATGCCATAATTTATATATATTCTCCTTTTTTTATGTTTTATAATTAACTTGCATATTGTATGTGTAATTGGTCTGTATTTTGCATATTTTGTAGGTAGAGTAGAAGAGAAGACATTATGGCATTACATCTGCCAGAATAAATAAATATTTATTATTATTATTATCATCACATATGCATGTGGTCTTCTGAGATCAATGGCCATGATATTGAGGCTTCAATTTGCCTGATGTTTCATTGGAGATTGTATCCAGTAACTTCAAGGGTTTGCTTCACAGTGGATCTCTCAACAACTGTCTGCTGTATTTATACAGTTGACTGTGGTGCATTCTCTGCATGCTATGGATCACTGCAGACTATATCAGACTTCTGTATGGACTGCTGTGGAATATACCGATGATTCAATGGGCATGCACTATGACAGTTTGACAGGTGTGCTGTTATGTTTTTCAGGGTTGGTGCAACTCTTCGTTGACTTACCTTGATTCCTCTTTTCTGTTTATATTGTTTTCATGTTTGAATATTTAGAAGGGTTCCTATTTTAGAAATGTGATACAGTATATACAATTGAATACTAGCTCTCTGTTTTATTATCATATTGTGTGGAAATTAAGAGTTCAGAGTTCTGCTATGTCGACATTTCCACTTCTAGATGGCTGTATCATTTTAGGTTTCATTGTGACTTTTTAAACTTGGCTGTAACTACATGTAATTCTGTATTAGCCTGCTGAGTTGTACATGTGTAATTCACTTTAATAATTTTGAGGAGATTAATGATCTTTCTGATGGGCTTGCAAACACTCTTATTATTTTCTCAATTGTTTTCTCTATACTGTCAGTTACTCTCTTTATGTATGGTAGGGAAGCTAAGGCCAAAGTTTTTTTCCTCCTTCTTTTTCATTGTAGTTGTAGCAATTGGAGTGGCTAGCTTAGTGATTTCTTGTCTCGTGTAACCACTGGCTTGGAAAACATTTTGGAGATGACATAGTTCTGGTTTTATTAAGAAGTTTTATATATGAAGAACTCCACTATAAAACTGGCTAAGTCTGCAAATCATAATTTATCAGAAAATATTTCTACAGTCTAATTTTGTTTATAAAATATTAAAATTAATCACAGTTATAAAAAAATTATTTTGTGATATCAAAATGATTAGCACAAAAAATAATTTATATCTAAATTAGGAATTATCAAAATAAAAATAAACAAATTAACTGACACACTTAATTCCTTTTGATCCATGCAGGTGGAAAGAAAATGCAAGCCTTAAAAATACAATTAATGTTCATATGGACGTACAGTTTAAAAAATCAAAATTAATTTGTAAATATTACAGTGACTACTATAAATATTAATGGTTCAAAATTGATGACTATAAAGCAATATTCCAAACTTAATAAAACATTACCTCAATTTTTATTTCCTCAAAAGGAAGTGGATCAACCTCTGGAAATGTCTCACATTTAATATCAACATTTTCAATTTCTTCAGGTGCTTCTACTTTTATTTCCATTTTTATGGCCTGTCAAATAAAAATCACAATATATCAATATATCAAACTTCAGCTTCTAAAGATTTCTGAATTTAGTCTGTATCATCCCTTAAGGGCAAAGGGCTCTTGCCAGGTTACAGAGTAGCTCTGGTAAAGTCCATAGGTAAGCTACTTCTAAGGAGGGATTTACTCATCTGAAGATTATATTACCTAATTAAAAACTTTTACACAAACTTACTTGTGATCCAATTTCATTGTGCGGTGGAACATCTTCATGTTTAACTTCAAACTGGCAATTCATTATGGTCAGTGTATCTGAAAATGTTATTGTCACTATTAAAATACAATTAATTTATCTATGTTTCCTATCAAGTGGAATAACAAAATCCTTTTAAAATGTGCAATTAAATATTCTTTCTAGCACTTCTACACCTTACTCACAAATTTCAATACATGTCACATAATAATTGAGCTGCTCATTTACATAGTGTACATCGGTAGAAGAATTTCCCGAATTCATTTAATCATTTCTAAGTTAATTATAGTTTCAGGAAAGAACTCTTCAAAAATCCCTTATTGGGTTTTATTAAAATGTATTATAGAGATATATTATATACAAACTTTTAATCCAGACATGACTCATACAATATTTAATACAATGCACAGTGATCTAAATCTTCTACAAGTGATTTTTATTTAGTCAGTTGGTACCTAATAGGCCCATGTGATTAAAGTGCAATAATTTCTGTTACTGGAATATTTTAAAACATATATTTCAGATTTTAAAAATCAAACTATTTATTTAAAGAAGTACGCCTACATCCTTAAAAAATATGATGTCTTTAAATTACTTTTTAGGAATTAACACTATGAGGTATTATTTATTGAAGTAAAATGTTATCACCTCACCTCATATTTTTCTTCTTCTTAGATCAATTTCAGAACTTCCTTCTTCAGATACATCTTCAATATATTCACAACTGTTATTTTGTCATCTTGAAGAGCTGAATCCTACATCCTCTGTTGGTAGACTGAAGAACCTCAAAATCAAATAATTTTCCCTGGGAATTTCATAGTTCACTAATTTCTTTTTTCCATTTTATTGAATGTAGATTTTTTCCCAAACTGTGAGTTATTTGGGTTTTTCTGATTGTTTTAATAATTTAGCCTTTCTTTGATAAGATGTTTTACTGACCATGCATGGGCTGCTACTGCAGATTATACTATTTCCCCATTCTTGACATTCTTGAGACATTCTCTCACTCTGCTTTCCAAATTTCGGAAAAACTGCACTTAAACTAACGTGAAATATTTTCCAAGTCCTATTGAACAACAGCGTGCATGCACCAGAGTTTATAGAGCCAGCGATAACCCACAAACGAACCACATATCGATTCTCATCCTCTATAACTATCCATCGCTATGAAATTTAAATGGTCAATATTTGCAACAAATCTCCAAATCTATGTTAAAAAGATATATTAATAATATTAAAATTACCAAACGTTTAAATGGGTGTATACTAACTTATCACTCCCTAACGCTGATCCAACCAGCGATAACCCAAAACAGCGATAGAAAAATCATAGACTAAGTAATATACTCTGTGGAGAAAATAGCAGTTAGAATCACAATATTGTCTAACAGTGTTATAATATTGTGATTTGCATATTTAAATAAATACTTCAAAATTTTCTAATAATCTTATAAAAATTGTTTCAACAAGTTTAAAATATTAAATAATGTTAGTAAATACAGAAGAAGAGATACAGTTTACAAAATATAACTGAAAAATCAAGCGCTAGTAGAAGTGTAGTTGAGCCCAAATTTCTATTTGTTTTCCTTATGTAGACTTTCTCACATTCTCCGTATTTAATCTGATAAATCCCTGATTTATCAAAAATGAGAAAATAAAATATGAGTTTGACTTCTTACTTTATTTCAAGGCATTTTTCACATTTTTTTGGAGAAAAGTCAACATATATATTTCTCTTGGGTAATTATTCACATACTGCAACAATAAATTGTGTGTTTTTCCATTTTTGTATAAATTTATGTTGGTAGTATGGTGAACCTGCAACCCTCAAAACCAAAGGCAAGGAACTCTCCCATAGACCTCCGAGGCTTATCTTTGCACAAATTCAATTGCATATTTACATGCACACACACATACATGCAAGCACACAAAAGTTATTGGGAGTCTATGTCAGAAGTCCACCTACATTAGTCACTGTTGAAACAAAATAGCCACTTTTCCTTACGGTGCACCAGATAATCCATTAAACTGTAAATTGGTATACACCAATTTCATTATATGCTCACCCTAATGAAATAAAATAAGTACAGGTGGACTTTTAACATAGAATAACCAAAATATGAGAACTGATAAAAGAGGACATGCCAATTAGTATTGCAGCTATTCTATGCCTCCATGCCACCAGTGAACATTTGATCTGAGAACAAGTGACTTTTAGCATCATGTTGGCAAATGTGATAACACATGTTCCTGCTAAAGTCAATTGCCTACATGTTTGCTAATATATAAGGGGATTCTATCTCAAGAGTCTACATTAGTGGGCAAGTTAAGGTGAGAACATGGAGATGTTAGTTAGTGTTAGATGGGTAAGTTAGTATTAGTTTGGGCAAGTTAGGGTGAGAAAATGGCAAGTTAATGTTAGTTTGGGCAAGTAAGAGTGAGGAAACGGGTGAGTTAGTACATCAGATTAGTTTAGCATTTACTTGTTTGTTAGCAGGTTTTTGTGCTAATTTGGCTACACAATCTGCAATAACTAATACACATTTTACACCAAATATGTAGATTTTAGGTTAGTTTGAGCTAACTGTACACTTAGCTTTTTTTAGATTTTATTTTTGGGGGGGTAGGGAATCAACATATATATTTCTCTCAGGTAAATTATTCACATACTGCAACAATAAATTGTGTTTTTTCGTTTATTTGAGTTCATGTTGGTAGCATAGAATCCCCATCATTACTACTCGTGTTTGCAATAAATGTATACTTGAATTTTTGATGCTTGAGAGCGAAAATTGGGATGTGGTCGGTTTTATGTCTCTCACATTTCTACACTTACATTCTTATGCCACTGATGCACTAAACACTTGTAAACACGTTTTGTACTGTTTTAAACATTTTGCAATGATCTTCAAGCTTTCTTCACAATATTTTATATTTATATATTTACGTAAAACATGATCGTGGATACATTACTTCCTTGCTACTTTCCCATGTTGTTCCAACGTTGCCACCATTTGAAAATAATTTAAAACTATATTTAGTGTTAGTGTACGTAAAATTAGTTTATAGTTCATTAAATAGTACACATGTAAATTGCTTTGTTACGTTAGGAAATGGGAAGTTGGTTTACGTCCATTTTTAAGCATTTGGGAAGAAATAATATGCATGTAAATTGTTTTCTTTAGTTAGAAAATGGCAAGTTAGTTTTTTTTTGCATTTGGAAATTTATTCCCAAAGTTGGTAACGCCGACTACCGGAATCTATATTAACCATTACAGCAACTCGCGCATGCGCGCTGCGATTCTGTGGAACTTAGAAGAATTCCTGAGAGACATAAAACCGACTTTTTCCGAAAATTGAAATAATTCCATGTATTTCATAGAACAGAATATAAGACAAACTAACCTCTAACGGTAGTGGTTCTAATTCAAATATTAACACCAATAATTACAAGAAAATATTTCTCGTTATCTTCTAATTATTTTTCCAGCTTTGCCCTGATTGTAAATGTTGGTAATTTGTGATGCTACAGTAGCTAATTGAAATTTCAAAATCTGTACTATTGTCTAATGTTCCTGATGGACCAACGATTTTATATTAGTTAATCGTGGATTAGGCATTGTGCAACTTTATATGAAATTACATTACAATATACGTTTTAACTTTGTTTCAATTATTATAGAAATGTCGATATTAAATCGTAAGGAATAAAAATTACTAAATTGCTTACAAAAATTCAGAAACTGTTTCACTGCATTCCTAAGCGTTAACCTGTTCCCGGCCTCCTATAACCCTCCACTAGTCCAGACAGCTGCGCTGTGGCGGTGGTTATGATTGCAGTTATCCCCTCCTCCTCATAAACCCTTTCAAAGAATAAAATGCGTTTTGCAATTTAGCCGGAAGTGACAGGTCACGGGCCCTGCACGTTAATTCCTCTCGGCTGCCGAGTCGGCACACAGGTTAAACGGGGTGTACTCTTGGCTGGCCGGGTGGAGAGCGTGTATGGGTACATAAAGTGTGATCCTGCACTTCAAAATCCAAAAGGCTAGGCATAATTATTTATCAACTCGTATTACAAAATACTACACTATTAGATTATGGCGCAAAATGTGAACATCGAATTCGAGATAATTTTGGTCTTAAAATGAACCTCAGGAACATCAAAGCAAAGATGAAAACACAAAAACAATTTGCCGACCATCCAGAAACAAACATTTTATGAAGCACTACACATTACACATCCCATTAGTTTACTCAACATTAGGCCTACATTGAATTCCTTGCTACAATATAACACTGAGCAATGTTCATTTTCCTTTGCGGATAAATATGCAAGGTTCAATACAACGCAACGCGGTGAAATTAGATAAATTAGAAATACAGGTAATTCAACTTAAAACGCGACGCGGTGATATTACTTTACGGCAGAATGCAATAACTGATTTTGTTAGGTTAGATGGGGACAAGTTCGTGTACACTAGATTGGTTTAAAATATACCATCTATTTTTATTTCGCCTTTGTCATCAATCAGTTTACCATCCTACCTTTTACAAAGATTGATTTAAAAGCTTATTTTCATTTTGTTTTCTTATAAGCTATATGTGTGCTCTAAGGAAGGATTGGAACGAAAGACAAAAACCATAGCAACGAAAAGAGATTAATGAGATGGTTGTTGCAACCAGGAATGTGAGAACGTTATAAATTAATTGATACAAGAAATGGAAAAATATATCCATTCATCCATAGTAATTCTGTCCGAGGGCAGGTCTTTCATTGCAATCATAACATTTTCATGCTATGCTCTGCAGCTTTACTAGGGAATTGTAGGTGTGGTAACATCCCGTTGCCTTCCACACCGGTGAAGGATAATGATGATAATGATAAAGATGATGGCCATATGGTTTCGGGGACCGTTTGGGCCTTAAAGTTCTCCTGACATTTGTCTTACAGGTGAGGAAAAAAACCGATAAAAACCTCACCTAGAAAAACTGTCCCAAGCGGGGATCGAACCGGGCCCGCTGCGTGACAAGGCAGTACGCTATCTCGAGACCACAGCGGTGGACTGGAAAAACATATAATTGGCATTAATATGTGTTTTGCAGGACATCAGATGAATAGAGAAGGGAGTTCCTAACAATAATAAATATGAAATTATTGTATTGTCACGGGTCCTTTACAAGTATACAAAAAGATATTAATTTTGGTATTGTTTGTGTTAATAAACGTATTGTAGATATATAATAGTATTGAACCAATGAATGGCAGAATTTGTTAATTAAAAATTAAGCTTCCATTTTTAATGTGACATTTGCTCCAGTTCATACTCCGATTGAAGATACAAGATGATCTTAATTAATAAAGAACAATTTTATAATATATTCCCTCAGGGTATCTTTACCTTGTCGTGGTGGAGTGGCTTGCGTGCTTAAATGACCCGTGAGCTATGCCGGCGGTAGCATTGCTGATGAAAGGGCTACCCATGCCGGACAGGTCAAAGGCGATAAACCAAACGGAAAAAAAAAATCTTGATCGAGTGAATGATGATCTTTCACCGTCAAAATACAACCGTCAAGAAATGTGGACATGGTTCCACTGCGGTAAAAATTTCCAGAGGTAAAATAGCCCCCCATTCTGGGAACTGCTTCAGGGGATCCATTCCAAAGGCTCACACTGGGGCGAGAATAAAGTTCTTAGGAAAAAATTTGGAACAAATAGAGATGAACAGATAGACGAATGAAGAAGACTACATAACAGTGAGCTTTATTATCTTTATAGAAAACCAGATATAATAAGAACAGTTAAGTCTCATAGACTGCGATAGAAGTCATGTGGTATGAATGGGTAATGAATAATTCTTGAAGGAAAAATCAGAGAGAAAGCGCCCTGTTCGTAGACCAAGAATAAGGTCGGAGAATAATATGAAATATGACTGTAGGGAAGTAGATTATAAGGGTATGACTGGAAAACATTGAGTCAGGATAGGGATTTATGGAGAGCTTATGTCCGCGCAGCCATGAACCTATGGGTTCGATAGTGCCAGTGAGTTAGTTATTAGAAAAAGTAGTTAATAATATAACAAAGTATGATGTAAAAATTATTTTAGGGGATTTAAATACCAGAATAGGCAAAGAGTCATATTTATTTCCCTATGTTGGAAAATACAGCTTATGTGATGGGTCTAATAGGAATGACAACTGAGTTTTGGATATTTCTGTAAGAGTAAGAATTTGGCAGTTAAGGGAGTGCTAGTGGTTTGAGCACAAAGATGTACGTAAGATAAATTAACGTTCGCCTGATAATGAAACATTTAATCAAATAGATCACATATTAATGGATAGAAGATATTTAGTAATGTACACATACCAAAAAAAAAAATAGCCGCTTCAAAAAAGCAGAGTACCTGTTATGGCCCATTGCACATTCTCGAGGAGCTAAAGCTGTGGTTCACGGGGTAAAGCATTGTTAAATGTTTCAAATATGCTCTATTTGGTTTTGATCGTCTTAAATAGTTAAAGAACAGTGAAGGAAACATGTTTCTACATATTTACGAGTGTTCGACAAATGCAATATTACTCAAATTGCGACATTTCAAATAAAGTTCAACTCTCGTTGATAGTGTTAAAGTAAACAAGACAAGTGGTATCCAACGTTCGAGTAGCATAGATCGTTAAACCAATTACAAAATGATGAAATATATATGACAGCCAGGGTTCGAATCTCTCGATTTTTTTATTCGTTTGTATTTTCGCAAAATACATCCTATAACTTTAATTCCTGCCACGTAATCTACGTCCACTTTACATTATATTAAGTAATATTCCTGCCTTCGTAAACACTATTTAGCTACCGGTATAAATTTAATTGTGTGTGCAGTACCATGTTATAATAATAATGCTATAAATTTATGTAATAAAAGATAATATAGCTTCATATGTTTATGTGTTTATTTATTTGTTGAATACAGGCTTTCACGGCCGGTAATCATAATGTTGAGTGATTACGGGTTATGTGGCCGTGGTCCATAGTTGGTGTTGATACCAGACGTTTCGCCCTCAACTGCGGAGGGCATCTTCAGTGGCGAGTGCTTCTAGGCGTGTTTCCTGGTCGGAAGATCTACTTAGAGTGAGCGCTGCGGACGTTGTATTAGTGGTGGGTGCAGGGTGAGTGGGCGTGGCTCTTGCTGATTGGCTAATGGTCGTCTCCTTGTTGTCCCTAGTGTTAATGCATTTATTTTCTAGTGTATGATACCAGGCCTTAGCCAGTTTGATACCTTCCTCTTTTCTGTTGATATTTCCCTTATGCTTGTATATTTCTATAGCCTCTCGGTATAATCTAGGGAAATAGTAGGAAGTTGTGGCTAAAACTTGTGTATCGTCGAATAGAATCTGGTGTCCATTCATAATGGCATGTTCTGCTACAGCTGATTTTTCCATTTCTCCTTGTCTGCAGTTTCTTTTATGTTCTAGTAAACGGGTGGCTATACTTCTTTTCGTGGTCCCTATATATGATTTACCACCACGAACAAGGAAGTCGATATACGCCGCAAGTGGAGAGAGGTGGCCGAGGATCCTTAGCTGAGCGAAGGCAGTCTTCTATTTTTCTTGTAGGTCTGTAAACTGTTTTTATGTTGTATTTTCGTAGGAGTTTTCCGATACGATCTGTGACTTTTTTTACATATGGCAAGTAGGCTATGCTGGTTGAGGGTGTGTTATCCATTCTGACGTGATGTCTTCGTGGATGTATGGTTTGTCTTATTTCCTTGGATGTGTAGTCATTTTTCTGGAAACAATTGAACAGATGGTGTTGTTCTTGTTTAAGGTGTTGTGGTTGGCATAACTTAGTCGCTCTGTCGAACAGTGTCTTAATGACACCTCGCTTTTGTCTTGGATGGTGGTTAGAGTCTTTGTGCAGATATCGGTCTGTGTGTGTAGGTTTTCTGTAAACTGTATGTTGAATTTCCCCATTGCCAGTCCTTATTATTTGAACATCCAGGAAAGGAAGTCTTCCATTATCTTCTTTTTCCATTGTGAACTGTATTTTGTTGTGTCTGCTGTTAAGGTGTTGAAGGAAACGTTCCAATTCTTCACTGCCATGTCTCCATACTACGAATGTGTCGTCAACATAGCGGAAACCAATGTTCCGGAGACTTGGGAGCTGTTTTTTTTTTGTTTTTTACTGCTTCTTTTTCGAATTTATCCATGAAAAAAATTCGATACTACTGGGCTTAGGAGGACTGCCCATGGCTACTCCGTTCGTCCCGTCATTAGTAGCTTGTTTGTGCCATTGGAAGTAAGTAGTAGTTAGTTACATGCCCTGAATAAATTGGATATTTCTTCTGTGAAAATCTGTCTAATGTAGTCCATGGTCTCATTTACCGGGGCACCAGGGTTCATTACGGCAACCATGGTGAAAAGGGAAACCACATCGAAGCTCACCAGTATATCTTGAGATGTTACGTTTATATTCCGTAGTCTTTCAATGAAATGTGTCGAGTCTCTGATGTAGCTGTCCGTTTTTCCAAGGAGTGGTTTCAGAAGTCCTGTGAGATGCTTTGCCAGTAAGTAGGTCGGAGAACCGATGGCACTGACAATTGGCCGGAGTTCTTGTGTATTTTTGGAAGACCATAGAGTCTTGGAGGTTGAGCTTCGGATACGCGTAATTTCTTCTTAATTTCTTCTGGCAAGGACGATTGCTTGATAAGATTGTTGGTTTTTCGAAGAATACCGGATGTAGGGTCTCGCTTGATAGGTTTATATGTATCTGGTGTCAGAATCTCTATTATTTTCTCTTTGTATTCGTGTGTATTCATAACAACTGTAGAGTTTCCTTTATCGGCTGGTAAAATGGTGATATTATTATCATTATTTAAAGTTTTTAGCGCTAGTCTCTCCTTCTTAGTTAAATTGCTTTTCGGTGGTTGGGCGCGACGGAGTATTCTTGCAGCTTCATAACGAATTTCATCAGTTGTTAGCAAGGGGAGATTCTTGATGCTTGCCTCGATGTTAGAGATAATATCCTCTACAGGTATTGATGTGGGTGTGATGGCGTAGTTGCCTCCTTTTGATAGTACAGATGTTTCTTCAGTTGACAGCGTGCGTGATGACAGGTTTGTTACGGTATGTTGTAGACCGACTGGTTGCTGTAAGGGTCGCGATTGCATTTTTAGAAAGTCGAATTTCTTCATCTGCGTTCTAGTAGAATTTAACATGGTTGCTTCACTTGAGTTGTATGTAATGCTGTCGATCTTGTTCCAAGCCACCCGTTTATCAGAACATAAAAGAAACTGCAGACAAGGAGAAATGGAAAAATCAGCTGTAGCAGAACATGTCATTATGAATGGACACCAGATTCTATTCGACGATACACAAGTTTTAACCACAACTTCCTACTATTTCCCTAGATTATACCGAGAGGCTATAGAAATATACAAGCATAAGGGAAATATCAACAGAAAAGAGGAAGGTATCAAACTGGCTAAGGCCTGGTATCATACACTAGAAAATAAATGCATTAACACTAGGGACAACAAGGAGACGACCATTAGCCAATCAGCAAGAGCCACGCCCACTCACCCTGCACCCACCACTAATACAACGTCCGCAGCGCTCACTCTAAGTAGATCTTCCGACCAGGAAACACGCCTAGAAGCACTCGCCACTGAAGATGCCCTCCACAGTTGAGGGCGAAACGTCTGGTATCAACACCAACTATGGACCACAGCCACATAACCCGGAATCACTCAACATTATGTTTATTTATTTATTATGTATTAGTGAGGAATCGGCCGCGGTGGACTAGTGATTATGCTCCTTGCCTCTGGTCCCGAGGGTCGCGGGTTCAAACCCGGCTGCGGTCGATGATTTTTTTAGGATGGAAAAATCCAAGGAGCAAGTCCTCCGGGAGGGACTTTAAGCCGTGGGTCTCGAGTCTGAAGATTTTCAGGCTCGTAAAATATGCTTAATCCTGAATGAAAAGGCCTCTAAGCAAAATTTACCGAATTTTCCCGTCCTAGTACTACCTTGGTTTCTTAGATGTCAGTATGCGGCGGAACGCTGATCACGGACCACTCAAATGACATCTATACGAAAACAAGTGCAACAAAATTAGTATGGTTCAAATTCTTCCCTGTAGGGGGAGAGAGCCTAAATCTCTGTTAGGGGAAACATGGGCTTACAAGAAAATTAGCGGAGAAAAAGTTTCAACCTTTAATTAAAATATTTAGTTTATATATATGTCAAGTCCAGCATAATAATAGCCCATAGATGATGGACAATAATAATAATAATAATAATAATAATAATAATAATAATAATAATAATAATAATAATAATAATAATAATAATAATAATAATAATAATAATGGGATGTATCAAAGGATGTAGAGAATGTAATTAACTGGGGATCAAAATTAACTCAAAATGTAAATAAGAAAATTACATAAAATATAGAATTCAAAAAGGTAAATCGGTAATAACAATGTTAAATGGTGTTTCGTGGGATAAGAACATAAGAATAGATACCAAATTACAAATTTATAAATCCATAATTTGAAGCACGCTAACATACGGTGCAGAAACTTGGCAGTTGAATAACAATTTGAGTTTGAAGCTTATTTCTACTGAAATGGATTGCTTTCACGCTCAACTAGACATTCTAATTTGGAAAAAAAAATCAGAAATACAATCATCGGGCAATAAATGAAAGTCAAAAATTCAATATTAGATTTTGTGAGACACAGAAAAATGGAATGGTATGGTCATATACGTTGGATGCCAGGGAAAATATTACCCAGACAAGCTTTGGAATGGATTGCACCTGGGAAAGGAAAGAGAGGTCGACCTAGATTTAAATGGATGGATGATGTAAGTAGAGGTATGAGGGAGCTAGGTCTGGAAGAATTGGAATGGGAAGATAGAGAAGAATGGAGAAAGAAGATAAAAATTTAAAACGCTTTGGGCAGAGGAAGATGTTTTATTACATCGTAAACCTACTTATAAATAAATGAGTAGATAATAATAATAGTAATAATACTTCCATATAGTTAGTACGTTTTTTTCTTTAAGAATGGACAGTGAGAATAAAATAGAAAGCATTTTAACAATTAAAAATTTAACTTCACCGGCAATCGAAGCTGTGACCTCTTGAATACGAATCAAGCCACTAAGGACAGAGCTAAGAGTTCACTGGCTCGTCGTGCTACAAAAAATGATCGTCAAAGGAAGAAGGGAAACGTATTGTACCTCTACAGTGCAATTAGTTTACTCGTGTGAATCGCGCGTTAGAACTTAAAATAATCGAGATCAAGAGTTGGCCCATCTTTTTTTTTTTTTCCTAAGTGTACCTGACACAAGAAGTGTAAGAGGCTCCAATATTAATACAGATTATTTTACAATTCGAACAGATACATGAGCAAAATTCAGTGAAAATAGAGAGAATGCATTGAATAGATGTAATGTGGAAAAATTAACAATTCAGCTGCAAAATTGCAATATACGAAAGCAGTTCTTCACAATTTTACTTATTTTCATATGGAAGACAATGATAATGTTTACCAAATTTGGGATAAAATGGAATTATCTATCGATGAAGCAGCCATCAGATATCATTACAGATATTAATGTAAACAGATTGAGATGACAAGAGGATGGTCAAAAGCTATCACCTCTTCTTATTCTGTAAAACTAGCTTTTCCCCTCCGACCAATTGTGCTGACGTTTCAGCTACCCTATATAAACTCGAAATCAGATTGTCAGCAATACATATTGCCAGTTATACTGAACAAATTCAGTATTCATCTCCTCTCATCACTGCTTAACAATTTTTCTTTTTTTGTGATTAAGATACTGTTATCAATCATGATGTTATCTATAAATGTGGACTACTAAAATTAAATTATAGGCGTGTATATTATATAAAACTCCATGGCATGACAGGCATAGAATAGTCTTGGTCTACCAGTCAGCTGCTGGCTCACTTCTACATTCGACATTTACAGAGGTGGATGATCCTCCAGCCAGTACAGGGATGATATTTTTATAATTTTCAATCTCCAGCTAATATACCTAGTTTTGTCAGACGTTACTTATTGTAGCTAACTAGACTGCTCACGATCTAAGACTCGGCACCTATAATGACCGAAATTTAATAAGAAAATTTATTCCGCCAAGGGTACTCAAATAAGCGCATGTCAAGTAAGCTCCGAGCCAATGCATGATGCCTTAGACCTCTCGGCTGTAAAGAGCAGGACTTGTGTGTGTCTGTCTGTCTGTCTGTACCTGTACCTCAAAGAGATGTCTAATAGGCAACTAAGATACTACTTGGATGAGAAAGATCGTCTCTATTTTACTTACAGACTCTAATTTAGACTTGAGGTTCTTTTACGAGTCCTAAAATCTTCAGATTCGGGATCCCGGCTTTAAGTCCCTACCAGAAGACTTGTTCCTTGGATTTTTCCATTCTAAAAATGTATCGAACCCTTTTTGAGTTTGAATCCGCGACCCTTGAAAACAAAGGCAAGAAATTTAACTCTTAGATCGCCGAGGTCGATACTTTTGTATATATACAAACTAAATCCAACCCATAGACTTATGGCCTCGCGGTCTTGAATTCTCCATTCATTCTTATCCTGAGCTAATATTTTCCAATTATCCCCTGTATAACTTCATTCAAATCATGGTTAATGTTATTCTCCTACCTCACCCTTGGTCCGTCTACTGGTTTTCCTACAAGGAATTTCCATGCCCTTCCTTCATCCCCATATGTGTCACGTCTCCTGCCCATCGCAGTCTATGAGACTTAACTGTTCTTATATCTAGCTTCCTATAAAGGTCATGTAGCTCACTATTTAGCAGTCTTCTCCATTCACCTGTCTGTTCATCTCTCTTTAGTCCAAAAAAATTCCTAAGAACTTTAGTCTCAAATGCTCGTATTTCCTCCACCTCCCTAAAGTAAGGAATCATGTTTCGCATCCATATAACTGAGAGAATAAGTCATATATTTTCATACAATATAAGAAACTAAAGTTTAAATGTTTTGTTCCTTATAGGCTATCTCTCAAACAATAACTAAACGCTAAATAAATATTGTACACATCCATCCATCCACAGTAATTCTGCCCGAAGGCAGGTCTTTCACTGCAATCATAGCATTTTCATACTATGCTTCGCAGCTTTACTAGGGAATTATAGGTGTGGTAGCTTCCCGTTGCTTTCCACACCGATGAAGGATGATGGTCAGATGATTTTCGGGGACCGTTGGGCACTAAGCTTCCTGACATTTGTCTTACAGGTGACGAAAAACCACGAAAAAAACCTCGCCCAGGAGTCTGTCCCCACCGAGAATCGAACCCGGGCCCGCTGCGTGACAAGGCAGCACGCTACCTCGAGACCATAGAGGTGGACATTGTGCACATATTAACTGAATATTCCGTATAAAAAGTAAACACGCTGCTGAACAAGCCACAGAGTACCGGGAGGTTGATACATATTTTCTTTACTATCAATATTGAACAACAGATGACTTAGCACCGTGCCTCCCCCTTCATATTGGCGTTATGGGCTATTTATGGTAGGTAGAGGGGGAAAGAAAACCCTTCGTCCTCTAACAACTCTTTTGGAATATGATGTAGGTCCATCGCACCATTACCTAATAACTTAGATGAAATAATAGGAAAAGTAGCGTGACCTTGCATAAAAACCTGCCCTGTTTTCGATTGGTCGTCCTAGAACATAGAATCCGACAAGGAGTGATGGAGACGGAGAACTCGATACCCACAGATAGAGAATCACAAATGAATTAATATAATTATCATTCTAAGGTTTTTTCAACCTTTATTCTTTAAAGAATATTTCAGGCAAGTTTAACATTAAAAAGAAGTGTTTTTTAAATAAATTAATAACCATGCAATTTCTAATATTTGATAACAACTCTTACAAATCTTATAAGTTGTATAATAAAAATACAAAATTTAAAAATATGGCAGCCTTGCAATGGAACTATAATTTTTTTAATGGAGGCCGTGAACAGGCTAACGCTTTGGAATGCAGTGAAAATCATAGATAACCGAGCGTGAAAATGTCCTCAGTGTTACGGTCAACGTGGGTTATATGACTAATTTAGTTAGTTATTCCGTTCTGATTTCATAATTATATTTTTTATAAATTTAAAATCGTATATGCTGTGTGGCCTCATGTAAATTTGTACAATGATTGTACTATGTAAATATATAGGCCTAGAGTAGAAATATTTATATAGTTTTACAAATAGGCTATCTATATTCTTCAGCACAAAGGAGTGAAGAAGAAATAACTAAAAACAATTACAAGAGGATTTCCAGAAAATATTTTCTCGTAAATACAGGTAGGCTAGCCATTGAAAACATTAATGTTACAGATTTTGGAAATAGTTGGTTATTTGGCGGACACGAATTCTTCCAAGTTCCGCAGAATCGCAGTGCGCATGCGGGAGTTGCTGTAATGGTTAATGTAGCCTCCGGTAGATGGCTCTGCAGACGGTGTTACCAACTTTGGGAATAATTTCCCAAATGCTAAAAAAAAAAAAATGGACGTAAACTAACTTGCCATTTCCTAACCAAAGAAAACAATTTACATGCATATTATTTATTCTCAAATACTGAAAACAAAATGGACGTAAACCAACTTCCCATTTCCTAACCTAACAAAACAATTTACATGCGTATTATTTAATAAACTATAAACTAATTTTACGTACACTAACGTATGGTTTTAAAATATTTTCGGATATGCTTTCCTTTAGGTCGGTAGAAAATTTTTCTAAGTTCTATAGAATCGCAGTGCGCATGCGCTAGCGCTCCAATTATCCCAGGTAGATAAATACAACTTCCAGCAGTTGGCGGTATCTGTATGAGAAGTCAGTATGACCAACATTGACACAATAATCCCAGAACTTGTCTAAAAATGTATAATTTATTTTACGTATCAAATCACTTTTAAAAGCAAGGAACCTAAAAGCTAACCAAACCTAAATCAATTACTGTAACACAAATCAATTACTCTAACGTAGGTGAAATCCAGGGAACGTGGAATCACATTTAAAAAGCAAGTTCGGGTTGTTGATGGTGGCAACGCTGGAACAACATAGGAAGTGGAGGGAAAATAACAAAGAGTAGGAAGTAAGCAATGTAGCACGACCGTGTTTTACGCAAATATATAAATATGAAAAAAAAACTCGTTGCAACATTGGAAGATGTTTAAAATGTGTTAAAAAGTGTTGCAAAATGTTTTGAAAGTGTTTAAGAGTGTTTAGTGCATCAGTGGAATAAGATATAAAATTGAAAAATTTTTCGGACATGAAGGAAAGCACAGCCATATTTTCAAATGTTGGTAACTCCGATTTGAGAGCCACCTGGCGGATGTTACATGAAGCATTTCCGTGTCTCTAGAACCCGATGCACACATTTCGCGTAATTTATAAACATTTAATAATCGTAAGTTCCGAAATGTTTATAAAATGGTTCCAAAATGTTTAAAATAGTACGAAACGTGTTTTCAAGTGTTTAGTGCATAAGTGACATAAGGATGTAAGTGTAGAATTGTGTCCGCCAAAAAACGTACCTCATCCCAAGATTTTTATTTATATTTTGGGTGAAATTATAGTTATACCTTCCGTCATTTCCATTCAAACATTTAATTAAGACTAAGGCGCAAAGAGCGGACGTCCGAAATTCGAGATAATTTTGGTTTTAAAGTGAAGCAAAGACATCTCCAACAATATATCACTAAAGTATGGGGTTCCTGACGATACAGAAATAAACAGTAATATATGAATTGAACACAATGTGCGTTTTCTTATTTTTTTTTATAATTCTGTTAGCGAATTATTCTTTTCTTGCATTTGATCTCATGATATCGGTCGCATTATTCCTTGCACAAAACAAAGTTACATTGTCCGCTTGGGATATAAAAGTTTTTATTTGTGCACACACGAAAGTGAAAACCATTCACGGCAAAACGCGTCACCGTGTGACGTAATTCATAGTCTGCATCCTTCCAATCTTCTTATAGCACTGCTTCTGTTGTATAAATTTCGATCCAGGTTTCTTTCTTCTTAGCTTGAGGAAATATATGTAATAAGAATTTATATAGCACTATTATTTCACATTCAACATACATCAGTTTGCTACACGTTACATCGAATTCCTACCTACAATGTAACACTGGGCGAGTTTTTTTTTTTATTTGCGCAAAAATATATAAGGTCTAATGTAGCTATAATTAATTTCGTTAGGTTACTTGGCTGAACTAGCAAACAACTCAACTCAGATGACGGCAACAATGCGCCGTTCAGTGCACCAATTCCGAGGTATCTGTTTCTCTTGACGGCTAGTTAATTTTGAAGCAGACAATAAGGGGTTCAATTGCTAACCCTTGACCATACGAGCTGCAAGGTGGGAAATAAATTCGATGACGCAGATTGGTATAGTGGTACTGGGTTCACCCGTTGAAATGGGACGGGCTGAACACGTCATTCGGTACTGTGAAACATACCACTGTAGGGAGGGTTCCCGGAAAAATATGGTACCTTTGAACTTTATTCAAAAAGTTTCGGTGTGTAACACGCTGTCCAGGTTGATGGCCTGTATTGCGCACTAAGGGGTTGGAGTGGGTGGCATTGACGCAAGTCATTGCAGATACCCTTTCAGTGATGAGTGCATCAATACAGCCAAAGTGAGCAGCTCTATGAAGCTCAGAGATTCATGTGAAGCAAGGAGACAAAAGGATAATTTTAAGATATTTATTTTGAATTTTGCGCTTGAGTTCTGCAGAGAGAATGCTGTAAGCTTCAGAACCATGTAACGGCATGCTTCGGATCACAGCCACGTATGTTTTAGTTTGATCCTTATGGACAACGTGTTTGACCTGAAGAATGAATATAATATGGATATGGCCGACTAATTTATGAGGTACCGAACGTGAATTTTGAAGGCAAGTCTTTATCTAAAAGGCGACTATGATACTTGACAGCTGGCTCATAGCGAAGTATTTGAGTTCCAAGAGTGACGGAAGATTGTTGAGCGGTAGAGTTACGGATAAAAAGGATAATCTGGGTTTTTGGAACATTAATTTTCATGTTCCAGGTTGTAAACAGGAAAGAATTTGGGTTGCGTCCTGTTGGAAAATATTAAAACGTCGGATGAAATGCACGCAATGTGAATTGGTATAACCAGCCACGTTTTTACGATGATTCTCCATGTTACGTTTACGTTAAATTCTCATTAAATTTAGCATTTTGGTTATTTATTTTTCTTAAAAATAACATATATATTGGCCCCTATATATATTCTTGAGGTGATTATTAGCATTTTTATAGCGATATGTGTGTGTTGTTAGAATTTTTAAAAGTAATGCCATTGATCATCATTCCTGGTATCCCCCAATTAGAAATTATTATTATTATTATTATTATTATTATTATTATTATTATTATTATTATTATTATTATTATTATTATTATTATTATTATTATTATTATTAACTAATTCACTAGTGTTTCGAAACCCGGAGGTTCATGGTTGCGAGGACAAATCATCTTCCTACACTTCCCTCGTACACAAATTCTAGCGCGCGGTTCACAAGATTAGTAATTGTACTATAATTATATGACACGACTCTGTAATGTTCAGCTGTTGTTTTTCAGTAAAATAACCCGTGACTGCATAACATTTATCTAAGTACTAGACCGCTTGTTCGTATACAGGAAGCCTAAGGATCGATCCGCGGTTGATTTTTTAAGACATAAAAAACTGTTGTTTATGTGAAATTGTGTATTGCTGTAAATATGAGGGTCATTATGAAGCTGGATTTGGCCAAGATAAAATAAATGTCATATTTATAGGTCAAGTACAAATAATAAACGAAAATAAATAAACAAACTGTGGAAATAATAGCTCGTCCACACACCGCCTGCGTCTATCACAACATGCATTCGTCGTTGAATGGAACCCACGAGATTGTGAAAAAATTCTAGATTTAATGCCATCTCTTCCTATGCACCAACAACTTTAGTCAATTATTCGTCCTGGCTACGGAATGATCCGGGCTATTTGGAGCATAAAGTTGCCTTCACTATCTCCCGCATATGTTCTATCGGAATTATATCAGGTGACATCGAGGAGCGATTCAAAAAATGTATATCACATCTCCCCGAAATCATCTTTGAATCCAAAAAGCATGGTTGACCGGATGGTTGGAACACAAGCATTCCTTCAGGATAACGTTCCCATGCGGAAGGAACTTTAGGCCAGCCTTTGAGTCTCTGGCCCTGACGTTTAGGTTGTATGAAGGGTAAAGGGAGAAAATCGTCCTCTACTGCCAATAAGGAAATAGTTGAAGTGAGAGTGGACGTCTGCCACAATCAATCACTACTCTTGACGCCACTAGTAAGGTTTAAAATTGCTGCGATATTGTCGGCAGTATTTTAGCTAACCGCGTGGCTTCAGTTGCTCTTTGTTGTAGTGCAGAGTTTGTTTGCTGTTTCGCTCTTGTGATTAACTGTTAACAATACAGCTTCAGTCTATTAATTATTTTATATGGCGGTGGCTCATCTGAATCAAAAAAGAAAATCGGCGCTTATAAGAGTCAAAACTGAGAATTTATTTATCGGCTGCGTGAATATTTTGAGAAGGAGCGAGACAACGGTGGGCAATTGATTCCTGTAACGAAGGTTGTAGAGAGAGTCTGTGTTGCTTTGAAGGTGGGTAAAACTACTGTTAAAAGTGTTACAAAAGAAAAGTGTCCATCTGATTGTAGTACGTCATCTGTAGCGCTAAGTACTCCAGGAAAGAACGACCACGTGGAAGCCCCAGAACAACGCCGAATAAATTTAACTAGGATGCAATTAGGCAGCATATTTGCCAGTATTACAGGAGGAAGGAATTTCCCTCTTTGAAAGAATCTGAACTATTCGACGGAGGGAAAACCAGTGTAAGTAAAGTTTTAAAGAATCTTGGTTTCAGATATAAAATGTTCTGGGTGGAAAGTTGTAATGGAACGAGGTCAAATTGTAGCGTGGCGTGGCAGATTCTTGAGGAAACTTTTGAAACTTAGCCCAGAAAAAGTAGTATCGTTAGACGAAACATGGTGTAATGCCGGGCAAACAAATTCACAGGTGTTTACAGATGATACTGTCTCAGGGACAATGAAAGTGGCAATTGGGAAAGGGAAGAGACCGATTCTTCTTCATGCAGGTGGCGTTAACGGGTTAGTTCCAGAGGCCATGTTACTTTTTAGATCAAGGAGTACCCATGATTATCACGAAAAAATGAACGCAGAAACTGGCCTGGTTTCAAAATGCTCTCCTGCTGAACATCTGTGTAAATTCAGGTATTGTAATGGAAACGCGGCACATCACTCGGTGCAGTTAAATATCGAGCACCAGCGATAAAATAATAGGAAGGGTGTCATACTGCAATGGTTTTTACAAAATAATGCTCTGGAGATATCGGAAAAAATGACCAAGGCAAAACTAATGAAGTATGTTAAAATATATAAACCAAGTCGGGTAACATAAGAAACATTCTATTGCCGCTTCTCTTGGCCACATAGTAATTAGACTCCCACCTTATCACAGCCACTTCAACCCAATTGAATTAGTCTGGGCACAACTGAAAGGATATGTTCGTGACAACAATACTACTTTCCGTCTCACCGATGTGGAAACCTCGTTCGGCAAGGAATCGAACACGTGACTGCAGATACATGAAAATTGTGCAGCAGGCAAGGGAAGCTGATGGTATTCTTGAAAGGTAAGTTGAACAATTGACAACTACGTTAAATTCAGACAGCAGCGACACCAGTGGTGAGGTTGATACATATGAAGATGGTGGCGTGTTTCCTTTTGATTAACAATGATAAAGCTAATATTTCTATTTTAACGATACATGAAAAAGGGTTATTGAAATAAAAATTATGTTCTGTATGCATTTAACATAGTTCTGAAGGTGGGGATGTGTAGAATTATTGTTTTCGTGAATTTATTAGATTTGTGAATATTTTCGATTAACAGTGTGTTTCTTAGCGATAAATGAAAAATCTCATATTTTTGTTTCATTTTCAATTTCGCATAATAAAATGAGCATTTATTTATACTATTTCTAATATTTAAGTTCTGGATAAACAGAAAGTGTCATAATTTGATATTCCACATGGTATATAATGCGGCCCCTCCCACTGAATATCCATATAGCAACACTGTCGCGAAAACGTCAGGGCTTGAGTCTCAGCGGCTGGACTTATAATACATTCTCCAAAATATGGAGATAGTTTGCCGTATTGAACCTCCCGTGAATACGTTCCAGATCTCCTCCCCCGCCGAACGACATCCGCCCCCAACATGATACCCTTCTGCGATCCGACTTCGCAACCGGATACAAATAACGAGTTTAATTTCGTTAGCCATCCTTGTGATATACACGAACAGGATCGTCGTTCGTACTGGAGCAGTAGTTCGTACTGGAGACGTCGCTCGTACTGGGGACGTAGTTCGTACTGGAGACGTCGCTCGTACTGGAGACGTAGTTCGTACTGGAGACGTAGTTCGTACTGGAGACGTCGCTCGTACTGGAGACGTAGTTCGTACTGGAGACGTCGCTCGTACTGGGGACGTAGTTCGTACTGGAGACGTCGCTCGTACTGGGGACGTAGTTCGTACTGGAGACGTAGTTCGTACTGGAGACGTAGTTCGTACTGGAGACGTCGCTCGTACTGGAGACGTAGTTCGTACTGGAGACGTCGCTCGTACTGGGGACGTAGTTCGTACTGGAGACGTAGTTCGTACTGGAGACGTCGCTCGTACTGGGGACGTAGTTCGTTCTGGAGACGATTACTTCGTCGAAGAAAATTACATTGCACCAATCGAAGTCCTCTCGAGTAGAATCGAAGGGTAGACAATCCACGATCTGCTCATATCCAGTCTAATCTTCTTGACAGCTAGCGGTTGCTACAGATCCCGGAATGTTGGAGCTGGATATTAATTCAGGTGGGGTTAGATTATTAATTTCCTAATTAAACTCGTGTCCTCCGGTGGCCTTCTACGAATTATACGATTTGTTATTTCTATGCCTAGGTGAAATCAACTATCCTACCCTCTTACTGTAGAAGCTGGAGCTCGAAGCTCTCTTCCCGCTGCGGCAGCGGAAAGACCGGTGAAAATCACTCCTATTAACTGCATACGTAGATCTTGCATCTCCGTCCTTCTAAGGGTTTATGTTGAATTTAAAAATTATAGGGAATGTGGTCTAAATTATGTAATTTTACGCATACTCTAAGATGTCGTTTTATTACTTCCGTGAGTGTGTATGTAATACAATTTACGAAAACAGGATATGGACCATTATTTTGAATTCTTTGTTTTGTAGTAGTCTTAAATTTAAAACTGAATATATTAAGGATTGAGCAATTTATTCATATGAAATTACTTAAAATATCATAGGAATGGCATTATAGACTATAGTTCTAACTTTTCTTTACAGGTGGAAAACCGGCCATTGTCTGCTAGTGATTTTTTGCTGTTTCATGTTTATTGTTTCACATCCATTATAGTATGCTAAATATAATGTGCAGACGAATAGCCTTTTGCAAAAAAAAACACTTATTATAATTTTCTAGATCCATGTTGAGAAATCTGTTAAATAAAAAAATTACTGCACGGATTCGATCTAGTGACCAGTGTAATTTAGTGTTCATCATGATTTTTGCGCTATCGTTACTTCGACGATTAGGCTATATTTGTTACTTGTTCATATACACAAATTACGGTTAATATTACTTTACATAATATATTTGTTCAACTGATACAAATATTACAATCTTCAGAGCCTTCAGCATAGGCCTACAGTATCCGGTCTGATCTGTAACTTATTTCAGACTACGGAAACAAATAAGTGGATGTAAGCTACTTAAATATGTACAACCCTGTGAACAAAGTTTTGCATATGCAGTGCAGAAGATGTGAAACTTAAAATATTTCAAGCACTCATGGTTTCTGAGTGGCAGTGTACATCCCTATCCTGAGTTTTTTCCAATCATCTGTATAATTTGTCTCCCTCAAATCGTGGTGATTTTTATTTCCCCGCCTCATTTTTGACCTTCCTACTGGATGCTTTCACAATGGCATTCCTACAAGAAGTTTCCTTGCCAATCTTCCATCTCCATTCATGCCATATAACCTGCCTATGAGTCTCAATAGTTATTATAATTTTCCTAAGAAGGTTATTCTTAAAACTCATAAACATACTCCCTTAAATTAAGAGTCTGTGTTTTGCATCTCCTTCATTCCTCATTCAAATCACATATCCTGCCCGTCATAATTCATGAGACTTAATTCTTGTTATTACACCTGGTTTATAAACATAAGTATGGTAGCTCACTGTTATGTAACCTTCTCTATTCATTTTCCTGTTTGTCTATCATCGGTCTAAAAATTGTCCTAAGAAGTTTATTCTCAAATACTCATAAAAAAATACTCCCTTGATCTAAGAGTCTATGTTTCATATATAAATATATATAAATATATATATATATATATTATATATATATGAAACATAGACTCTTATGCTATGGTTTATTATACAGCGTGTCGCGCCCGACGTGACGCGAATTCGCGTTTCGCTCGGCGTGATGCTGGTTCCACATGGAGCGCATACGCTACAGCGCATATGTTTATGGAATTGTCGCCAGATGGCACCACATATATGGAAAATCAAAATGACCAACGTTCATAATAAATTTCCAAATGTGTTTACAAAAACTAATGTTTACAAACCTGTCCCTGCATAACCTAATAAAATAAATTACTTACATACTATTTAGTAAACTGTAAACTAATCTGATGTACACTAAACTGGCCCATCGGAATCTAACAAAATGAAGCGATTGAATATTTATTTCTTAAAATATGGTTTGGAATTAAATGCAAATGTTGGTCATTCACACATATGTCCTGCCATCTGGTGGATTTAATTTTATGAGCGTTCACGTATGCCAACTTCAATTCTAATAAAGAACTTTGAAAATAAATTGAGAGGAAAAGTCATAATTTGTGTACATTGATAAACATATTAAAATTCTTCATAAAAAAAGTTTCAAAACGATTAAAGTAGTTCGAAATATTAGTAAAGACAGAAAAAGTACCTAGAGCATGTATGGAAAATCATAGAATAAATTATTCTTTAGTTCTTAAATAAACATATGGTTGATGAATATACCAAATTTTAGAATACTTCAGATTTTCGCCTGTGCAGTTTTATCAGGTTTTGAATTTAATAGAAGACGAAATTTATGCACATCCATAATATCCCCGAGATACAATATTTACAGCTTTTATTTATCTCTTGACCTCTCTTGACTAAGTTCAAGCCACAATAATTTTTTTCTGTACATCTCTGTACTCCTTCATGCTCATATTGTAAAAAACATGTAGGCCTATAGATCTCGATGATTTGCAAGAAAACTGTCTAACTTTCGTCGTTAAAATTGGAAAGTTATAAAACAAGTACTGTATTTCCGACATTTTGTTAACAAATCTTAGTTTGTTTTTAGCAATTACACCAATGAGTATAGGTAATATCTTCTATATTCTTTGTTTGCGCTGGCAAATTGCGTCCTGGATTCAAGAGATTCCAAAACACGACGCGACATGTCAGCGCAATTTTTTTTGCGCCAGCAATTTGCGTTGTACATAAACCACCTCCATTTAAATACATGGGGAGCAATTTTTGCGCTGGCGCGTTGCGTCGTAGATAAACCACAGCATTAGATCAAGGGAGTATTTTTTTTATGAGTATTTGAGAATAAACTTCTTAGGACAATTTTTAGACCGATGATAGACAAACAGGAAAATGAATAGAGAAGGTTACATAACAGTGAGCTACCATACTTATGTTTATAGGAAACCAGGTGTAATAACAAGAATTAAGTTTAATGGATTATGACGGGCAGGATATGTGATTTGAATGAGGAATGAAGGAGATGCAAAACACAGACTCTTAATTTAAGGGAGTATTTTTATGAGTTTTAAGAATAACCTTCTTAGGAAAATTATAATAACTATTGAGACTCATATATATATATATATATATATGGTATGATAAGAAAAATAAATGCCTGGACGGGATTCGAACCTGGATCTCTGAGTCTGTACCTCAGCGTGATATCCATTACACTACCAGGCGAATCCAATTCAAACACTTATTTTTCTTATATATGTATTATACTCTCCATTATTACTAGATGTCGCGAGAACACTGTCTTCACTGCCATCTAGTAGCTGACTATATCAAGTAAGCAAATTAAAGAGAATATTTATTTTACTTTATAGCAGTGACGCTTTATCGATGTTATAATTAAATCTTTAACATTGAGCAATGCAAGCTTAATATGGTATGATAAGAAAAATAAATGCCTGGACGGGATTCGAACCCGGATCTCAATATATATATATATATATATATATATATATATATATATATACCAGCAACTGGAAGAATAACTTTTTTATAAATTATTAGTTTAATGTTTTTTTAGAGAAGTTCTAATGACCAAAGTCCCCATAATGAATAGTAGCATGCATTTCCAAAATTGTGTGTAAGAGTAATATCTTTCTGCACATAATTCCTCTTTGTAATTATAGATCTTAGATATTAGAATTCAGCTTTTTTTTTCAAAATTTCCCTCATTTGTTGTTAATTGTCCATTTGCATTGTATAATATATTTCTATGTATGAACATATTATATACAGTTCTATTGCTATTTACTTGCAGCCCCAGTATATTTAATGTTATTTAATGTGAGTAGAATGTGTGTTGGCTTTCAGTATTTCCTCTGATCACCTAATAATTCTGCATCATCAGTATTTAGCAACAGCTTAATAGTACCATTGAGTTGTGCACCTTCTGTATCCTCTAAAGATTTGATCACATGCTGTAGTACAAAATTGAATAGCAGAGGAGAATGTGCAGCTCCTTTCTATAATCCATTGTTGATTTCTGCCACTGAGACATATTCAAATAAATCTAACTAACTTTTAGGAGTTCTGATTTCCAGAAGAATACTAAACTTTTCCCTTTTAATTGAAATGTATGCATTTTTGAAGTCTATGTTTAGTTGACATATGATATCATCAAATTCCCATTTATTTTCTAAAATCTGTCCTTTACTAAAAAATCTGGTATATTATTATACCTCATTCCTCTAAATCCTCATTGATGATCAAGTATTTACATCATCAATATAAAACAAAAGTCTGTTTTAGAATTTTGTAAAGAGTTGAAAGTGATGAGATGCCCCTGTAGCTGTTGCAATCAGTTTTATCTCCCTTCTTATAGATTGGCATATTAAGTCTTTCCAATCATTTGGAAGTCTCTCCCTCTCTCTTTTTTTTTTTTACCATTTCAACCTCTTGGCTTATTATTATAAAAATTTGTCATATATATATATAATATTAATGTAATAGATTTCAATATTGTGAGATAGTTGTGTTTAATTTTATAGATTACTACATAATCAAGTACAAGTAGTTTTTAAAATATCTTTATAGAAGACACTATTAAAATGTTAATAAACTAATTAATTTGTGATTTTCTCCATGTGTAATTAAACAATAATTCTCTGAGAAACATTGGAATTTATAAGTGTGATATAGGAATACTAGGTATTATATCTTAAATTAATTATGGGACATAATATTATGAGGTATTCAAGTTAATAACTAATAAATAATGAGTCTTGAAATCTCACCTCATGCACCGTAATCTTCAAGTACCAGACTGCAGTATCTACTGGAGGCATGCCTCCCATCTTCATGACTGTTGATTCCAAGTCTATACCTTCATCTTCAAAGTTGCCATCTGGTATTGTTTGATGAACTTTGAGATCAAATCTTGTTTGCCGAGAGTTTCAAAATTCATAGATCTAAATTTGTCCTTTTGAATGTTTATCTTTTCCTAAACTATCAAATCCAAAGGTTTCTCCGCATGTTTTAAAACTTTACCTTATCTTCAATTTTATGACTATGTAGCAAACTATGAGCAGCAATTGGTGATTTTTTCAATTTCACCATTTTTAATATCTCTAAAGTGTTCTTTTGTGAGAGCGTCTAAATTCATTTTTGAAAGATACTCGTACAGATAATTAAATTAAATCTTCAGTTTCCAATAATATTGACGATAAACATGCAATTTTCAACAGTTTAATATACAGATTAATAAACATTCCACTAAATGAAGAGGATTTTAAAAACGAATACAATCATATTTTAAATGAAAGGAAATGAAGAAGGTACAGTGTACCAAAACAGCTGTCACTGAATTATATAATAAATATGAAAATCAAATAAAATTACGTTTTATTTTTATTTAATTAATAAATATGGATTTTCATCAAGTAAACACCAACTCAATTGATTATGAAATAATAATTAATTACTTAAAGAAATTCAGACAATGAAAAAGATTAAATGAATACACCACCCTACAATCTGATTCCAAGAAAGAAAAACAAATCAATAAAATTACTTACCATCCTGAAATACACAACAAATTAAAAAATGTTCAAGTAATTCAATATCACATTAGCACCGATAAATAAATTTAGCCTGGGTAATCTATTAATAACTAATAAGAAACTTAATATCCCAGATAGTAAAAAAATTGGAATGTATCAAATTAATTGCAAAGACTGCAATAAAGTACATATAAGAAAAACAAAAAAATATTGACACTCACAAGAAAGAACGTTTTAGAAATATTAAAAATAGTGAGATTGAAAAAGAAGCTAAACTTTTGAAACATTTGGAAAAAACCTTGGATTTGACAGTTTGGGAAAATGTGTATATTCAGAAGAACAAGTTTAAATCCATGAATTTTTTTTATTTCCAGCGAACAATCTCAAAGCTCATCAAATCAACACCAGATGTCACTTTGATATTGAAGATGTAGACAAAGATCCAACAGTCATAAAGATGCTGAAGATGGGAGGGAAGCCTCTAGAAATTGCAAATCCATGCTTGAAGATCACGGAGTATGAAGTGAGATTTCAAGACTCATTAATTATCGGTTATTTTACTAGACAATGCTTCTGAAAATTAATGTATTATTTTATTTATTGTAAATTTTTATTTAGAGAAACATGGAAGAATTCAATGTATTTCAATGATGATATTGGTATTTTCAGAAACCCTGACTATGAACTGTGAGGTCAGTATTAAACACGAGGATCAAGTGTCAGCAGACACTGAACAAGTAAGACCATGTATAACATTTTATTTATCTCTCTGTTATCATTTTAATTTTAGATTTGATATTGTGATGTACTTTCATTTTCAGGACATTAAAGTGGAAATAAAATCTGAAGAAGATCAGATTGGTAATGTTGATACTAAATATGTAGCATTTGCCACAGTTGACACACTTGCTTCTGCGGAAACAAATCTTGAGGTAATGTTTTTATTCGTAAGCTCACAATTGATTGCATGATGGTAAAGCTACAAGACTGGACTTACTTGATGATTGCTGACCTCATATTGACATGAGTCAGAGATGGATGATAATTCAGGCAATTTAGTAATTACTGCTCAGCCTTAGCCCCTCCTTTGTTAGGAGTTACTAGACCAAGTTAATTTTATTACACTTATTTTCCAAAATATGTCATGAATGGTATGCAGTTCACATAACCCAATGAGACTCTAGCAGGCAACTAAGATATTACTAAGATGAAAATGTAGGTACATTTTGCTTAGTGGCCTCTTTATTCAGACTTAAGAATCTTTTATGAGCCTGAAAATGTTCAGACTCGAAATCCATAGCTTAAAGTCCCTCTTAGAGGACTTGCTCCTTGGATTTTTCCATCCTAAAATAAATTCATCGACCTCAGACAGGTTTGAACCAACAACCCTCATGACCAGAGGCAAGGAACATATCCACTTGTCCACTGCAGCCTACCCATTAATATGAGACAAGGGTTTCACCTCTTTCAAAAATCTCATTAAAGTACTTTAGGCGTTAGGTACATTTACTACAGATGCCTGAATGAAATCTAATAAATATTGCTATATGAAATTTCAAGAATTATGAGGATTTAACATATCCTTGCTCCTTTCAATATATTTAAGGTAATCACATGATAAGACATAAATAATAAATTGTACATATAAATTTCCATCGCCTCCATCTATCACATGGACTACATCAAGATTGTGAATGGTTACAAGTAACACTCTGGTTTAATAAAGTACCGAGTAATATTTACAATAATGAAATAATCTGCTGTTGAGGTGAGGAATATATAGATCTCAATTTACTAACATTAATTATTGTTATTAAAGTTGTGTGACCAAATTATAATCTTTATCTTCATTAATTTTTCTGAGCACTAATTTAGTTATTACTAAATCATCTTATTCACTGGTATTGAACTTATAATATCACATGGATGACCAGGAGTTCAAAAGAAAATCTTGATATTTTATAAACAATAAAATACACTTACAAAATAAAAGATATTTAACAATATATAATAAAATAATATTATATATTCCAATTATAATATTAAATAACTTACGACTATAGATTCCTCATATGTTAATTGTTTTTCCACTAACTCCGATAATTAATATAATTTCAATGATGCACAAGAGAAGCTTCTGTGTCTGTCACACCTGTAATGCTGTAGAATACATGGAGGGAGAGAGAATACCGCCTTGACATTATTCAGACCACCAGAGGTGCACATGTGAAGATATATTGAAACTTGGAGATTTTTTCTAGCAGAAAATCTATGTGTAGTTATTTTGTCACTATTAGTTTAAGAGACATTCAGGTCGCATTGTGGTAGTGATTCTATGGGACACACTGCATGTCTTGTATGTTTTGTTAATGTTTCCATAGGCATTACCACTTTTTTCTACCAATCTCGTCAATATGTATTGTTTTGTTGACACATTATGTCAAAGTTAGTCTATTATCTAAATAGACTTATAATTACTTTATCAAATTTGTTTTGGCTGTTTGTGAATCAATAATTTGTATTTTCAATATTTTGTTATTGTGTCATAAAGAAAAATACAGATAGAAGTACTTTTTAAATTATTGATATATACTTTGTTCTTGAAACATGGACTCTTACTTTAAGGGAGGAAAGGAGATTAAAAGTATTTGAGAATAAAGTACTTAGGAAAATTTTTGGACCAAAGAGAGATGAAGAGACAGGTGAATGGAGAAGACTACATAACAATGAACTGCATGGTCTTTATAGGAAGCCAGATATAATAAGAACAGTTAAGTCTCGTAGACTGCGATGGGCAGGACATGTTGCACGTATGGGGAATGAAAGATTTGCATGGAAGCTTCTTGTAGGAAAGCCAGAGGGAAGACACCCAGTTGGTAGACCAAGAATGAGGTGGGAAAATAACATTAACTATGATTTGAGGGAAATAGATTATACAGGGAATGATTGGAAAGCATTAGCTCAGGATAGGGATGTATGGAGAGCGTATGTCCGTGCGGCCATGAACCTACGGGTTCGATAGTGCCAGTGAGTAAGTAAGTAATTATACTTTGTTCTGTATGGTCTACTTTTGGAAGCCTTTCTGTAGCAGTTCATGTGAATTCTTGCAGTTTTTCTTTATGGTTCTTCCTGGTGTGTTTTTTGCTGTTATACATTGGACTAAATCATCCATAAACATTGTACACTTGATATTACCATGCAATTTTATAATTAATAATAATTATTATTTTTAATACTAATAATTAGTATAACCCATTCGTTTCACGTTTAAATGCTCAATGAATTTCCCCCGGAAACCGGATTTAAATAACCGTAAATTATATTGCCTATTTTCAGACATTCAAAACAAACAAAGATAATGATACTTGAGATCACATTAAGGGTGAAGGCAAAAACACATTCATCTACTATTCATAACAAAAGATTACCCTGCCAAGGGATGTACAAAATATTGCAATATATAAATAAAATAGAGGTAAACAAATCTATCTCGTCTTCTGAGTTGAATAACATTTAATAGCTGGCAAGTGTACCTCGTCTTCAAGGCGAATGGGTTAATAATAACAAAAATATTATTATTACTATCATTAACACTATATTATTCATCATCATCATCTACCATCATGGTTTTGACCATTTCTGATCTGTTCGGGCTCCATATTATAGTTGCTCGCTCCACCTTTTAGTTAGTCGTCCATGACATCTATGTCCTTGTGGATTATAGTTTAACATTTTATAAGGTATCCTCTCTTCACTCATTCTACTAACATGTTCAAACCATATATTTCTATGTTCTTCTATTTTTCTTGCCACACTAGTTATTTGTAATTCTTCATGAATATCTTCATTCCCCTGTTTGTCCAAAATAGTACATCCTGTCACATATCGTAGGAATTTCATGTCAGCTGCTTCCAATCTTTTTATTAAACTTTTGGTGAGAGTCCAACACCCCGAGCCATACAACAGAACAGGAATAGCCAAAACTTTGTATCACTTTAGGAGAGTTTCTTTACGAATATTCTTTGCTAATGTTCACCTAATTGTACCACAAATATGTTGAAACATATTAAGCTTTCTATTAATATCTCTTGTCCTATCATTGCCTAGAAAAACTCCTAAATAATTAAAATCCATTACTTGTTCTATTACAAAATCATTTACTCTTATTTTGGCTCTTATTGGATTTTTCCCATTAAATGCCATTGCTTTAGTTTTACTGGGGATATTTGCAAGTTATATTCAGCAGCAATTTTCCCTAATTGAAAAATTATTCTTTGTAAGCTGCCCTCATCCGTTGCTATAATTGCCTAATCATCTGCAAAAAGGAGTGTATATAATTTATTATTGTCCAAACTAAATTTATTTAATAAAATATTTTGCCATTTTCTCAAGACTTCATCAATATATAAATTAAACGAAGCCGGTGAAAAGGGCACCGTTGTCTCATTCCTTGATTTATCTCTATATTGGCTGCAGATTGTATGTATCCATTTTTATTATTATAACCATTATTCAGTAAAGATAAAATTCCAGCAGAATTCATAAAACAAGGTGAGAAGGAAATATATTGTTCAAGTTACACTAGTAATTTCTTGTTATCATACAGGAAAAATACATTTTCTATAATGAATTGAAATAATCAGTTATCATACAAATGAACAAAAAAGGAGATAAAACTGATTGCAACCTTTAGGGGCACTGTTATTTTCAACTTTAACAAAAAACCTAACTCATATATTAATCACCAGAGTTACTTATTTTTTTGATAACATAATAGGTGATCGTCAATATGGATTTAGAGGAAGCAGTTCTGCAAGAGATAAATTATTTTCATTCTAGTCAGTAATGGGAATAATATGGCACTGTGCATCAACTATAAGTAAACTGCAAGTAGGAATACATTCCCATTAAGTGGGACATGTTGTTTAGTTTACTGCTGCAATTCAGATTTTGTAAAAGTTAGATTTATTTCAAATGTATCTAAATGAAACAAGAATAGAATCTTCTTCTCTGCAATTCATTTTCCACCTAGACAATGCCATAATATATTTATAATACAAAGAAAATGTATAACTCAATTATATTAATAATGTGTTGCTATGTGCTGATGAGCAATAATACAAGTCAACATGCACATTCTATTAAATCCTAAGCAGCTGGGGCTGGAACTATTAATGAAACCAATTATTTGATCGCACACAGAAATATATTAAGTGGAAAAAGAGATGCTTAATAAATAATAGTGATGAAAATTTTGTAAAGGTGGCAGTATTTAAGAACCTAGGAACACTAATTACAAACAGGAATGAACTGCAGAAAGAAATGAAACAGATTCAGCTTTGGAAACTCATGGCATTGAGCATTGCAGGTACTCTTGTCATACAAGTCATCCCAAATTCTCACAAAAAATGTTGAATGAAAAATATATTAAGTGGTGATTCATCCTGTTAACATTATATGGTTTTTAAACGTGATTTCTTACTTTTAGAAAAGAGAAAAAATTATGAATATTTCAGAATAAAGTATTTACTCTTACTCTTACTCACTGGCACTATCGAACCCGTAGGTTCATGGCCGCGCGGACATAAGCTCTCCATACATCCCTATCTCGAGCCAATGCTTTCCAGTCATTCCTTGTATAATCCACCTCCCCCAAATCATAGTTAATGTTGTTCTCCCACCTCATTCTTGGTCTACCAACTGGGCGTTTTCCCTCTGGCTTTCCTACAAGAAGTTTCCATGCACGTCTTTCATTCCCCATACGCGCAACATGTCCTGCCCATCACAGTCTACGAGACTTAACTGTTCTTATTATATCTGGCTTCCTATAAAGACCATGTAGTTCATTGTTATGAAGTCTTCTCCATTCACCTGTCTGTTCATCTCTCTTTGGTCCAAAAATTTTCCTAAGAACTTTATTCTCAAATACTCGTAATCTCCTTTCCTCCCTTAAAGTAAGAGTCCATGTTTCGCACCCATATAATATAACTGGTAGAATAATAGTTTTATATATCTTCAGCTTAACGTTTTTTGAAAGGAGTTGGGACATCAAAAGTCTCTGCAATGCATAATAGCATACATTTCCAGAATTGAGTCTATGTTTCATTTCTTTGTGCATCTCATTCCTATTTGTGATTATTGTTCCTAGGTATTTGAATTCAGCCACTTCCTCAAAATTTCCCTCATTTGTCATTAGCTGTCCATTTCCATTATATACTGAATTTCTACGTGTGACCATATATTTAGTTTTACTGATATTTACTTCCAGTCCTAATTTCTTAGTGTTACTCAATAGTGTGTGCATGTTGGCCTTTAGTATCTCCTCGCTATCGGCCAGTAGTACTACATCATCAGCATAAACTAGCAGCTTATTAATACCATTGAGTTGTAAGCCTTCCTCATTCTCTAAAGATTTAATGGCATGCTCTAGTACAAAATTAAATAGTAGAGGAGATAGTGCATCTCCTTGCTTCAACCCATTCTGGATTTCAAAAGTGTCTGAAAACTGTTTGCCTACACGCACCCTACTCTTTGAGCCATTTAGACACATTCGTATAAGTCTAACTAACTTTTTAGGAATTCTGAACTCCAGCAGGATACTATATAACTTCTCCCTCTTAATTGAATCATATGCTTTTTTGAAGTCTACATATAGTTGATGTACAGTACCATTATATTCCCATTTCCTCTCTAAAATCTGTCTTATACTGAAAATCTGATCTGTTGTAGACCTGTTTCTTCTAAATGCACATTGATGATCTCCTAGAATGTTATCAATATAGGGAGTAAGTCTGTTTACTAATATATTTGTTAGAATTTTGTACGAAGTTGAAAGTAATGAGATGCCCCTGTAGTTGTTGCAATCAGTTTTATCTCCTTTCTTATAAATTGGTATGATAATTGATTCCTTCCATTCATCTGGAAGAGCTTCTTTTTCCCAAATCATACTAAGCAACCAGCGTATCTTGTCCATCAATTTTTCTCCCCCTGATTTTATCAGTTCTGCTGGGATCTCATCTGAACCTGATGCTTTATACATCTTCAATTTTTCAATCGCCATTTCAACCTCTAATGCACTTGGCTCTGCGACTAGCATTTCTGCTGTCTGTAACTTATCCTCCTCAATGTCCTGTTCTGTATGTACATTTAATAGCTGATTAACGTAACCTTTCCATCTATTTAATATACTCTTAGAATCTGCAATCATATCCCCATTTTCATTCCGAATTATGTTTGTTCTAGCCTGAAACCCCTTCTTCTCTATACTAATTCCCTGATATAATTCTCTAATGTTCCTATTTTTTGCATTCATTTCAAGATCATTAATCTTCTCTCTCAAATATTCCCTCTTTTTACTCTTTAGTAACTTGGTGGTTTCCCGCCTAACACTACCCAATTGCTCTAAATTTACCTCATTTGTCTCGTGTAACCATTTAATTTTTGCTAGCTTTCTTTTCTTTACAATGTCGGCACATTCCTCATCAAACCATTTCTTGTTTTGCCTCTTTTTTAAACAACCTATGCTTTCTGATGCTGACAATTTAATAGTATCTCTTATTGCCTCCCATTCTTTATTTATATCAGTTTCTTCTTCGTTTGCCACATTGCCATCTGAAGATTCCAGTACTTCAAATCTATTAGCAATTTTGATTTGGTATTCTTGCCGCATTCCATCATTTTTCAAGTTTTTTAATTCATATTTTACAGAATCATCTTTAGCGTTCGTTCCTCTCATAAGCGATAGCCGTTGTCTGATTTTCACTCTCACCAGATGATGATCCGAATTGCAGTCTGTCCCTCTAACTGATCTAACATCAATGATGCTACTGTGCCAGCGTTTATCCACTAATACATTATCTATCTGGTTCCGAGTTTCTCCATCTGGGGACGTCCAGGTATATTTATGAATATCCTTATGCTGAAATGTTGTGCTCTTAACAATGAGATTCTTTGATGTGGCAAATGTGACTAATCTAACCCCGTTGTCGTTACTATCTTCATGAAGACTGAATTTGCCTATTGTTGGTTTGAATATCTCTTCCCGCCCCACTTTTGCATTAAAATCTCCTAAGACAATTTTCATATGATATCATGAAAGGCTATCAAATAAGCATTCTAATTCTTCATAGAACTCATCCTTGATCTTATCATCTTTATCTTCTGTGGGGGCATGTACATTTACAATTATAAAATCATATCGTTTACCCTTTAGAATTATGTATGATATCCTATCACTAACAAACTTAATATCTTGGATAGCGGATAGGATCCTCCTTCTGACTAAAAAACCCGTTCCAAATGCAGGTCTTTCTGCACCCCCATAGTATAATGCAAAGCTTCCTGATTCCTGACTACCTTCTCCTGGCCACCTAACTTCCTGTAAAGCGACTATATCCAAGGGCGATTTATCTAATTCCCACGTTAATATCTCTAGTGCCCCGCTATTGTATAAAGTCCTAACATTCCATGTTCCTAGGAACATGTCCCTGTGTTTGAGCCTTTGGCATGGGTTCCCTGAAGTAGTCCCCGCCCGGAGAACCAAATGGGGGACTATTTGACCTCTGGAAAATTTTACCCCATATGAACCCATGTCCGCATTTCTTGACGGTTGATTTTTACGGTGAAAGATCGTCACTCTTTCGCCCAAGGTACTTTTTTCGTCTGGCTTATCACCTTCGACCAGTCCGGCATGGGTAACCCTATCGGCAGCAATGCTACTGCCGGCATAGCTCTCAGGATCATTTAAGCATGCAAGCCACTCCACCACGACAAGATAAAGATACCATGGAGGGAGAATAAAGTATTTAGGATTTTTTTTTGGAATATGATAGATGAACTGAGAAAACTGCATAACTGTAACCTACATGATCCTTATGGGAAACAAGAAGTAATAAAACAGTTAAGTCACATAGATTGCAATGGACAAGACATGTGGCATGATTGGGGGATGAAATAGGAGCATAGATAGGTCCTGTTGGAAAACGAGAGTTAAAATTACTGGTGGAAAAATAACATTAATCATAATTTGAAGGAGATAAAAAGGAGATAAAAAGGTAATGATTGAAAAGTATTAACATGCAAGAGCTTATATCTTCACAAGCATAAATCTCCAGGTTTCACGGTTCCTATGAGTGAGTTAATGTAATAACACTGGAGAACAAATTTCAAACTATTTTTTTTGCAATCAAATGAAAATAGGTGATTATATATATTTATTTATTTATTTATTTACCTAACATATGTTGAATTTAGATCTGCAATCCAAATTTTTTTATCACATACAATTTCTGCAGAAAACATGATTGAAAATTTTCATACAAATCCAAAAAAAAAAAAAAAATTACCGATTATATCTAATTTTGGTATTCTGGTAATTCCTTATGTTATTTTTATAAACGCAAGGATTATTAAGAAATAATTGTATTGATTAAATAACATTCGGGAAGACTTCGTGACAAATTTTGTGATTTATCATGCAAAAGGTATAGAAGCATAGAAAAAAATATTTGGTTTTACTCACATTCTAAAAAGATTTTCTGGATCATTTCTGCTTGTGGACAACATCAGGAACATCCCTTATGAGTTGCCAACAATAGTCATCTATGATGTTTTTTTTTTATTATTAATTTAACACTTCTCAATGAAAGATAAATTAAATTTGAAGAGAAAAATTTTCGCCTAGACCGGGACTCGAACCCGGGACCCTTGGCTTTCCGGGCCAAGTGCTCTACCAACTGAGCTATCGAGGCGAGTTACGATCTAGACGCAAATCTTTCTCTTATATACGTTGTAATTCCCTATCGCCAAATGCTTTTGAAACCATTGTTTCTATCTTTGCAAATGGCGGCTTCTTAGTTAAGAAGACATTTATTGGAAATTTAACATTACTTTTAAAAGCCAGTAAGGCCTCTAATGAAAGAGGCCTTACTGGCTTTTAAAAGTAATGTTAAATTTCCAATAAATGTCTTCTTAACTAAGAAGCCGCCATTTGCAAAGATAGAAACAATGGTTTCAAAAGCATTTGGCGATAGGGAATTACAACGTATATAAGAGAAAGATTTGCGTCTAGATCGTAACTCGCCTCGATAGCTCAGTTGGTAGAGCACTTGGCCCGGAAAGCCAAGGGTCCCGGGTTCGAGTCCCGGTCTAGGCGAAAATTTTTCTCTTCAAATTTAATAGTCATCTAATTTGCTGGTGACCATTGCCCTCTGTATCTTCTTTCCATGACAGATATGTCTTGATGAAAATGTTCTCCATGTTCATTGCTGATAGCCCCAGGTCGGGAGGAAAGAAGTCCAGATGGGAATGTAGGAAATATATTTTCAATGACATATTACACCCCAAATTTTTATGTCTTTAGCATGTTCTCAATAATTTCTTGATAGTTTTCGGCCCTTACATTTCCCAGAAAATTAGCACACACTGTCTTGAATCCCACCCATGCTGCTTTCTTACTGTCCTCAAGCACATCATCAAACTTCTTGTTTTGCATCTCTTCACGAGTTTGTAATCCAATAAATATGCCTTCCTTCAATTTACCTCCACTAATATTTGGAAGTTTTTCTTTCAAGTACAGAAAACTTTTACCATTTTTGTTTAGAGCATTGACAATTTTTTTTCAATAAGCCTAACTTACTGTGAAGGGATAGCAGCAATATGTTTTGTTTCCTGTCTAATGGTTGGTGTTTAATACTCTTATCCTCTGGTAACGAAGCATCCCTTAGAGGCCACTCTCTTACTTCATAATGATTTTGTTTAGCTCGACTGTCCCACTTGCATAAAAAGCAACACAACTTGAAACCACTCTGCATTCCAAGGCATAACCCTATAACTTTAAGATCTCCACATGTATTCCATTCATATTTTGTGTAGTTAAAAGTTTTTAAAAGTAAATTCATATTCTCGTACATTTCTTTCATATTAATAGTATGAGCAATAGCTATAGGCACAGAAGGGTATTCATAGTATCCATAGTAATTCTGCCCAAGCGCAGGTCTTTCACTGCAATCATAGCATTTTCATGCCATGCTTTGCAGCTTTACTAGGGAATTGTAGGTGTGGTAGCTTCCCGTTGCTTTCCACACCAGTGAAGGATGATAATGATAAGGATGATGATACATTACAATTATGTAAGACTTATTTGGAAAAATCAATTAAAAGGCGCCATTCTTGTGGATTGCATATTTTACTGCTCAATTGTTCCATTAGTCCATCATCATCATTATAATAGACAAGTTCATTCAAAGAGTGTTCACGTTTATAAGTTGTTATTTTGACAAAGGGATTAAGCAAGTACCAGTTCTGTAACCAAGAGCCTAATAGTTCTGACTGACTTTTGTAAAATTGAGATCCCTTAGCAGATAATATATATTTTTAAATTACTACTTTTGCACCATACTTCAACAGTAAAAGTGGGGAGATTAAGAGACAGTAATAAAATAAATTGTGTAAACATATAATCTGCTACACCATGCAATCGGACATGCAATTTATAGGGCTCATAAATTGAAACAGACCACCCAATAGACTGAAAATGTTTCTTTCCCAGTTCAAAACCGTAGCTGATAACGGAAAAGGGATTTCAGTTTAGAAATAGGGACATAAAAATACATTAGAAACAAATAATTTTATCAGGTGCAAATTGCAGTGTTATCCAGTGTAACTATTAATTTTTTTATTATTGACTACATAACAGCGAACTACATTGTCTTTATAGGAAGCCAGATATAATAAGAACAGTTAAGTCTCTTAGACTGCGATGGGCAGGACATGTGGCACGAATGGGGAATAAAAGAGATGCATGGAAGCTTTGTGTAGGAAAACCAGAGGGAAAACTGCCAGTTTGTAGACCAAGAATGAGGTGGAAGAATAACATTAACTATGATTTGAGGGAAGTAGATTATACAGGGAATGATTGGAAAGCACTACTTTATGTGGGGATCTTATGTCTGCACGGCCATAAACCTATAGGTTCGATAGTATCAGTGAGTTAGTTAGTTATTATTATTTTAATTATTATTATCATTATGAATATTTTTTTTTTTAGGATGGAAAAATCCAAGGAGCAAGTGCTCCAGGAAGGACTTTAAGCCGTGGGTCCTGAGTCTGAAGATTTTCAAACTTGTAAAAGATCCTTAAGCCTGAATGAAAGACCTCTAAGCAAAATTTATCTAATTTTCCTGTCCTAGTACTAGCTTGGTTTCCTAGATGTCAGTATGTGGCAGAACATTGACCACGGACCACTCAAATGATATCTATATGAAAACAAGTAACTAAATTAGTACCGGTATGGTTCAAAATTTTCCCTGTAGAGGGAGAGCGCCTAAATCTCTGTTAAGGGAAACATGGGCTTACAAGATACAAGATGATCATTGTTATTATTTCTCTTATTGTTATGTATTACTGCTCTGCATTATGTTCAGTTTTCCTGGATGTTAAGTAATATTTAGCTTAGCTTTCAGAACAAATTTGTAAAATATGAAAATCATATAAAACTTTATGTTTTATTTCTATTTAATTAAATAGATATGGATTTTCGTCAAGTAAACGCCGAATCGATTGGTTAGTTAATAATGTGACAATCATATAAAACTTTAAGTGTTATTTTTACTTAATTAAATAAAATTCTTTCTTTTTATGGTATATAATAAATTTTTATTTCATGTTATCTTGGAGTTCATAATTTTCGTATATTAATATTTGACAACTGATACGAAAACATACCAAAACTCACAATAAATTGACCTCTATATACTGTTGAAGTTACTAATAACATTTCAAAGTAAAAAGGAATTAAATGAATATTTCCAAATATGTAATTTTTTCTAATTAATATTGCCATATGTTTGCTGAATACTCCATAAGTTTTGTTAATTGAGGACCTCATTTTCAAAACGTCTCTCTTGTCCATTTCGCACCAAATTTGACTTCTTATATTTCTGCATTCTTCTTAGGTTCCTCTATGTACAAATGTCATCATTTGGCTTCAGAACATTCTTTAAACGACTAAAAATATGTGTAAAATGTGGCCACTGGAATCAAACTGACTCTTGTCCATAGCAAAATGGCGACCATAGATTAGTTGCAAGTTTGAAAACAAAATGTCTCATGTCCTTGTTTGTTGGCATACGCACCTAGACTCTTTGGTTTCAAAATGTCCCACGTCCATCTACTGAGTAATTTTACAATCACATAAAATAACATGTTTTCTGCTGTATTTCGCATTATTTCTGTTTGCTTAAAGCGAAATATCAAGAGTGACAGCACTTGTAGCCATTTATAAAAGCTTTTATTTACATTTCAACGGAAGTTCTTGTTTGTATGCTTCTCTAAATATAGTACTTTTCACTGAAAATTTCAAGTAGTGTAGGTGTATTTTATAGCTATTTTATTTATTTACGGACATGAAGATTTCTCTTAGAATACCTTCTTGTAAGTGGGAATTATATTATTACCAAATTACAGTCCAAATTCTTTTAACAAATAACAATTTCATTTGACTGTCAAAAGAATTAAGTCCTCCCTAACATGACAAGGCAGCCTACTACAGTAGACAGGTGTACATATATAATTTGACAATTTGTGAAGTTACATCCACTGATAAGTATGTAAAGTATTTATCTACACATGGACGTAGGCAGATACAGCCAAGGGCTCATCACAGATTGCATATGCAGTATATCACAAATTAAATAACACAAATTTTATGAAATCTTCCTTAGTCCGGTTGTTTACAGATGGCTGCGGGGGACAGAATAAAAACTGTTCTATGATATGCATGCTCATGTACTGACTAGAAACATGTGCTCCACCTCATGTGAAATAAGTTCATGCAATTTTCCCTGTGCTAGGGCATTCCTACATACCACGAGATAGGATCTTTGGTAGGATTGAACTTGAACTTCAGGACACTGACCTACTTATCACCCTGATATCACTGGGGCATTTACCATAATCATGGAACACTTTAAAAATGGGAACTGACTGGCATGTGTATGATTGGAACCTCATGTCACAACACAACGTGAAGAGCCCTGGATAGTGGCATTTCAAATTTGCAACATCGAAGAGATCATCAGTCGAGGAATGACTCCAGTTGGGGGTTCTAATAAAAAGTAATAAATTGGTGGCATGAAAAGGCTTTTCAGACTTCACTTTGATGATCGATGGGAGGGAAATCCTGACTTGCAGTTCTACTATGAGATAATTAACAGAGATACAACTGATGAAGACGTCTCAGAAGATAAACTGGAAGGAGGTATATGATGGAGGATGCTGATGAATATTGTGAAGACAGATTCGTTTCTCTTTCTGTTATTCAGTAATTTTTTGGAGTATTCTGTCATTATTTTATTTACAATATATTTTATTTCCATTCATCCATAGTAATTCTGCCCGAAGGCAGGTCCTTCACTGAAATCATAGCATTTTCATGCTATGCTTGCAACTTTACTAGGGACTTGTAGGTGTGGTAGCTTCCCGTTGCTTTCCACACCGGTGAAGGATGATGATGATAATGATAAGGATGATGATGATGGCCATATGATTTCGGGGACCGTTTGGGCCTTAAAGTTTTCCTGACATTTGTCTTTACAGGTGAGGAAAAACCCCAATAAAAACCTCACTCAGAAAAACTGCCCTGACCGGGGATCGAACCCGGGCCCGCTGCGTGACAAGGCAGCACGCTACCTTGAGACCACAGCGGTGGACATATTTTATTTATTAAATAGTATTGTTCTTTCAGAATTTTTCTCTCATTACTTCGATGTTTACAATTTTGGAATCAAAGTAACTCATGTCCATTACTTTTGTTTTCAAAACGTCTTTTGTCCACTCTTTAGTTTCAAAATGTCTCTTGTCCAGATTATTTGCTCAAATTACATAAAAACTACTAATTTTGGAATAGAAATGATGATAATATAGTATAGCCTATGGTACCCTGAATGCCTAGAGAAGATTTCTAAAGGGAATTGTGCGAATTTCAGACCTAAAAATGTTTTTCGTTGTTCCTCACAAATTTATGAAAAAGGACAAGAGACGTTTTGAAAATAAGGTCCTCAATTATATGGTACATGTGATATTCTTTATGGTACATTTGTCAGCCATCTTACATGAGTAAATAAGAGACATCATACATGATAAAAAATGGAAAAAAAAATCAAAATTATAACATGTTCATTTCAAATTGCTGCTGAGAAGTTTTTTGTTATGTTATCATATTTCATTCTTATCATGATACTAAATTTGCAGGAGTCCTGCAGTGAAGAAAGTTCAGAGCAATTTTTAGAAAACTCGCAAATAAATACATTAGTAAAGTTTGCTTCAAGTGTAGTGTGTACAGAGGAAAGTGCATGCAGTGGAAATATAAATAATGCTGATGGAATGTACGCCCCTAATCAGTCTTCACAGAAAGGACATAAAGACTTGACACACAATATTTGTGAAGATGAAGATTATTCCATTCGACAAGTGGGTAAATCTTTCAAGTGTTCAATTTGTAATAAGTTTTTTTCTCAGAAGTCCAATCTTAATACACATTTACGTTTGCATAGTAATTATAAACCATTTAAATGTCATGTGTGCAATATGTTATTTTCTCAAAAGTGGAATCTCTATAGACACATACGTATGCACAGTAATGAGAAACCATTCAAATGTTCTGTTTGTAATAAGTCATTTGGTCAGAAGTCACATCTCATTTCACATATCCCTTCGCATATTATTGAGAAATCATTCAAATGTCATTTTTGTGATAAGTTATTTGCTCATGAAACCTATCTTAATAATCATTTACCTTCTCATCATAATGAGAAACCATTCGTATGTTCTTTTTGTGGTAAGTCATATTTTCGGAAGTCTGTACTTACTAGGCATTTACGTATGCATAATGATGAGAAACAATACAAATGTGCAGTTTGTAATAAGTCATTCCATCAGAAATTCAATCTTAATAGACATTTACATAAACTATTCAAATGTAAATAATAAGTTTTTGTTCTGAAATTCTATCTTTTTATACATTTACATTATACATGTTGATACATATTAAATTTGTTAGTTTCTAATTTGTTATGTGCTCAGGGAATCCAAGTTATTACCTTTATTTATAAACAAGGAGATATTTAAATGTTAGGTTTGTAATAAATTATCTCCTTGGAAATTTCTTCTTTTTGAAAATTGACACATTTATAATAATGTGAAACCATTAATGTTTATAAGTAATTTACTCAGAAATCCAATCATTCTTTATGTTTACTTTGCATAGCAATGAGAAATCTTTACAAATGCCTAGTTTCTGATGATTTAATTTTATACAATTATCTCCTTTCTGCTCAAATTTTCACAATAATTGGAAAAATTTGATGTGTTTTTTGTTATGTCCATTAATAAATGGAGTAAAATTTTAATAGAAACAAACACCATAGTAAATTGAAGTTACATAAATGTATTTGAATTTATTCTCTATCTTTTAAAGAGCAGTTACATTTATTTATTTAATAATATATAATTTAAATATAGTCTTTTTATATTATTGTAACAATCATATAGAGTTATAAAATAAACTCTGAAATGTATATCTGCAATAACTAATTTTTCAAATACCTTCTGAATTTAAAATAACAAGAAAATAAATGTATTATGTATTCACAGCTATATGATTTTTTTCAATAGGTTAATTTGGAGGAGAAAAATGTTGTTTTTACTTACTTAGTACTGTATTGAATGGTGTTGTTTAAGAGCTATTCTTATTGGAGTATAAATCAAATCTGGGGATGAAAGTTACAATAAATTTGTCTCACTGGTCTGTTTTTCCAGATTTTAAACTTTTCATGTGCTGTTAACCACAATACCAATGCCTTTAGTTCTCTTCAGTAGTAACTATTGCTTAGGATTTTTATGCCTTGAAAAATCCATAAAACCTGGCCAAGATTGAATCTGTGCGCCTTGGGACCAGAGCAAAACATGTAACCACTTATCTACCAATATTAACAAGGGACTTGCAGGGTGTCCACTTTGAAATTCCCTACACAGACAAAGTTAAAGAAAATGTATCTCCAAAAATAAGTTGCAAGCATTACGTTCTTAGAAAAAAATCTATGCACTTCTATATGAGATTCTGAATGATATGAAGATTGTTCTGTCTATTCAGTTTCCATTCAGGTCTGCTGCAACATCTCCAGAATGTGGTATTGATGTCTTCCATAATCCAGTCGTCTTGTGGACTGTTAATAAGCATAGTTTGAATTTGGGGGTCACAGCATCCACAATACATCAGGAAAACAGTGTGAGATAGCCCAGAAGTTATTTAGTGTAGACTCATGTCCAACAAGATCATCCACATCATTGTTCTTTCCAGAGAAGACTGTCTCAGTAATGAGTTATCTAGAGTTTCCCCAGTTGACAATCTGCAACCCAGTCTGTGACCTCAGTGAGGTGGACTTCACCTCGCTGCTTGTTTCAGATAATACAAACTGGGCTCCTGAAATGGCATCCCCATTCCTCTTACATCACACCATTGAATTTTTCATTTGGACTATGTGAAGGAAGAGGTGTTTAGGCCTTCAAGACCTCAGTATCCAGATTATGGAAATCAATGGTACAATTGCAGCGGACATGGATGGAAACTTGAATATAGATTCAATATTCTTTGTATCACTGCAGGTGCTCAAATTGAAATATATTGTTTTTTTTAACTTGGTAATTCATACAACTTATTTTGGAAATAAACTCTGATTATTTCTATTTGTTTGACATAGGGAGAATATTTAAAATAGGGCATTTTGGTGTAGACATTCTGTATTAATGATGTTTACTAGATGCTAGAAATTTATTTTTTATAATGGAGAATTGAGGGAAAAAAGTGCTTGTGATATGGACTGTGCATGTTTGCATGAAATGACAATATCTTAAATAATTAAAGTAACTTTATTAACAACTAATTACTCAACAAAATCCATTCATCTTGTCTGCCATCGATTATAACTCCTTCACCCACAGTAGCTCCAGGAGTCCTCACATGAGTTTAGCATTCCTCTTCCATCTGCTGATCACTTCTATGCTGTGCATTACACTGCAGAATTAATATCTTCATTAATTCAATTTGCTAGTTGCAGTAATTAATGTACCTAATCAATAAGGTCATGAACATCTTTATTTAACATTGATTATGTTGAAAATACTTTCCTAAATTATAGACGGTTAAGCAATATTCTCAGTTGAAATCTTGAATTTAAATGTATGCTATTCTATGCCACCTATGAGTACTTGGTCGGAGAACAAGTGACTTTTAGCATCATGTTGGCCAATGTAATAACACATATTCCCACTAGAGCCAATTGCCAACATGTTTATTCACGATTCTATCCCAGCAATCCACCTACATTAATTGCCAAGTTAGTGCAAGATGGTCAAGTTAGTTTTGGCAAGTCAGGATAAGAAAATGAGTAAATTAGTATACCAGATTAGCATTTATTTGATTGTTATTAGATCTTGTGATAGGTTGGCTACACTGTCTAAGCAAAGACTAAGACAAATTTTACATTGCAAATATGCTGATTTTAGGTTCATTGAGCTCAACTTCTCGGTTCATTTTAATTGATTTCTCACTTTTTTTTTTAAAAAAATCAACATATATATTTCTTTTGGGTAGTTATTCACATTCTGAAACAATAAATTGTGTGTTTTCCATTATTTAACTTGAATTTGTGTAGGTGGCATGGTGCTTAGAATCTCCTAAATATATAACAACGTAGCTAGTTCATTGCAAGTTGCTATTTTTTAGCAAAAATTTCAATGATCGAAAAAAATGTTTTAAAATGTCTATACAGATTTCTGATAAAAAAAAGGTATCAAAATATTTAGTTGATAGCCAAAAACCAGATATATACCATAAATAGGTTCTAGAGAAAGCAAAAATATGCTTTTCCTCTGCCATGATTAACCCTTTGCCCCATATAACATAGTAAAGCGTACTTGCTTTGTCCCTGTCCCGTATAACATAGTAAAGCGTACCTCTTTATAAAACAGCTGTATTTCAACTTGGATTCACTTTCTTGGAAAACTGTGACATGTCAGTCATTCTTTGGCAACAAGGCTTGCTTTATACATTTTTGTAAAATTCTAACGATACTTTTTTGTGTTTTCAACCCTATTTTTGAAAGCCTCCACCAGTTTATCTGTAACCATGGCAAGCGAAAGCAAAAGTTCATGTGTTTGTAAAACTACCTCTAATTTAAACCCATTGTGCAGTGAAGACATTGTGGCCGCGATAGAAGAGGAATTTAATTATGAAAGTGATAGTTCTGACGCTTCTTGGATGGGTAGTTTAGTGCAACATAGTGTTATAGAACAAACGAGTGACAGTGATAAAGAAATCGTAGCACCGACGGCAGAGCGCATTGATTATAACGAGAACAGTAATTACTCTTTTAATTCAAAAAGTTTAATTTGTGATTTTTTAAGTAGGGTCTATAGTGATATATGTTTAACTATGTGTATATAAGCAATGAATATTGTGTATTGTGCAATTGAGAAGAACAGCTAGACACAAAAGTGGTGAGTTCTCTTACTAAATTAAATATTAATAATTTAGCTATTAGTGAGCTAAAAAAAAACATGATTCGAATTCGGTGATTACTCAGAAAATTTTATTCAGAGACCAAAATTATAATAAATTATTTATAAAAGTATAACACTTCATTTTTTGTCGATATATTATATTAAAATTATTACGGCATGCGGGGGAATTTTTTCTTCAGATATAAAATAGAGAGAGAGTAATAAGAAAATAAATTGGAAAATAAAGTTGTAGGTAAATTTAATAAATTTCAACAAATATATTGTATCCATACTCGAACATTGGATTTGCTATATGTAACCAATGATACTACTTTCTCTGTGTGTATATTGTTTTTCTATTGCAATGCACAGTATATTTTAAACTCTGCCATAATACTTTAAGCTAGAATTTAAAGTTTACAAATAGCCTAACTAATACGGTTTCTGAATATATTGATTTTAGAAATATATGTTATGGATATTGTAAACCATGCCATCTCCATAAGATGTTGAATTAAGATTGGATTAATAAATAAATATATATATATGAAACATGTATTGTATCTTTACATATTTGCATAATTATTTCATCAAGAAATTCATAATTACAAAACAACCAGATTCTGCAATTTGTTTCACATTATTTTCATAGAAGTGGCCATACCTATTCCACACATGCCATTCTTCAAATGAAATTGTCGAGAAGACATTTAAAATTTAAATACCCTAAAATGAATATGTCGCTCCACAGGTAACTGGTAGAAATCATTGAGCTGGGCAAAGGGTTAATTCCTTCACTCTAGAGGACAATACAAATGTAACCGTTGACAATAACAAATAATTTGATAAACCTTGTCTATGTCCATGTAGTTACAAATTCTGCCACCGTCATCTCTTATTCTAAAAACTTTAGATGTCACTATATGCACTTTTGCACATGGTATTCTTATATTTATCCATGTATGAACGTTCAAAGAATATCATGGATCCATATTCTTCAGGTGGCCATAACAGTGAAAGTTGCTGTGTAGATATTCTCCGTCTCTAATTCAGTGCACTTTTGTTTCTGGAGTTAATATTATTATTATTTTTTTACTATTATATAGTTAATATTATTCATGATAATAATTTCAAGGATTTAATGGAGTTTTATTAAAAAGTAACTATAACCGGACTTTTGCTGCTATACCTACATAAATTAATGTGTATTTATATTTAGCTGAGTAAGTAAAAAGAAAAATAATTATAAATTTAAATTGTAATTATTTTTAGATACCCGTGCTGATTACCTGCCATTGCCTTGGAATGTACTTATTCCAATCTTGGCATCAATAGCTGAAAGACAAAAATGGCTATTGTAAATTATCCATAAAAGATAGACATATGCTGTCACAGACTTTTTTTGTAATATTCAATTCTGTGTACATTCGTTTGGTGTACTTGTTAGGGTTTAGGCAGCATAAGCCATTTAAGCATGCAAAAAGTGACTTTTTTAGTGCACCCATGCCCTTTTTCTTTAATTCCAGCCCTATAGTATGTATGGTAATATGTTACATATGTTAAATTGTCCCAGAAAAATTATCAAAATGAAGGTTAAAAACTCTATTCATATCGGTCAAGTAGTTTTTTTTTGAGTCCATAAAGGACAGACAGACTCATACTCATTTATAAAGATCATCATCAGTAACAATCAGGGATTAGGCCATTGGCCTGTACCGCTTCAGAATAGAAATTGGTCCCTCCAAATCTTCTTAGGTCGTCCAGGGTCTCTTTGCCCTGTGGGCCTGTAGTTGAATAGCTTCAGAAGTAGTCTATTTTTTTGCATTCTAAGGTGTACATGCCATTTATTTTGGTATGTTTCAATGGTTTCAGTGATTGCTGGTGTGTTGAGTTTTGTGGATATCTTCATTTCACATGTAGTTGTAAAGCGTATAACCCACTAAAGATCTTAATAACTTCATTTCTGCAGCTTCTATCCAACTTAATTTGCCTGCACTGAGAGTCCTGTTTCAGAGCCATTAAGTAGAGTTGGGAGAGCCATGGTTTTATAAAATTTTAGAATTATATTTGGGCGTATTTTTGGAGAAAAGTGTTTTTTGTTGTTCCTATAAGTTTTTGTCTATGTCTTTACATGTGTCGTAGGAAATGTTGCAGCCATGATAAGTAAAGTTATTAACTTGTTCTATTATATCGTTGTTAATAATAATTTTAGTTTGTATTGATATTTTCCCTTGAAATGCCATAGTTTTGTCTTATACAAATTTGTAAATTATAATCTGGAGTTATATTTAACAATCTATGTACTGCTCTCTTTAGGTGATCTTCAGAAGTAGCCTTTTGGATGAAGAGAAGACTGTAGCTATATAAGGCCCTAGCCCTTTTACAAAAAAATAGCAAATGTAATTAAATAGTTGAGTATACCTTAAAAAACAATAAAAAATTTAGAAGAGCGACAATGGACAATTAATTGTAAATGGATGAAAGCACATACAGATGTTGAAAATGAGTTAGCCGATGAACTTGCTAAAATGACAACAAAATACTTAGAATTGCCAGCCATTTATAACAAAATCCCAAAATCTATAATTAAGTCTAGAATAAGAGAAACAGGTTATCACCTGTGGAATACTATGAATAACAAAGCTAATTGTAAATCCTTCTTTCCTTCAAAGAATGACTTAAGGTAATTTCCCATAACACTGCAGTTCACTGCAAGAGTATCAAAAGTTTAGTTTCTTTTCAATTTTATGATTCTCTAGCAAACTATGAATTCACAGTTTGGGAAAAGATATACATTCAGAAGAACAAATTTAGATCCAAGAATTTTGAAATTCCCGGTGAGCAAGATTTGATATCAAAGTTCATGAAATCAACACTTGATGGCAGTTTAGAAGATGAAGGTGAAGACAAATATTCAACAGTCATAAAAATGGCTGAAGATAGGAACAACCATTCCAGAAACCATAGTCCTGTGCTTTGAAGAACACAGAGTGTATGAAAGGAGATAATTATGACCTATTAACCTTTAAGCGCCCAAGTTTAAATGGCCAGGTAGCGGCAGGCTGCCTGGGTTTAAATGTCCACCTAGCTTTTAAACTCCTGATTTTTTACTATAACTTTGCTAATTTTATTAACTTATATTTTAAAATCAGTCCCGTGCCGTAGCCAAGCGGTTAAGGTAGGAAGCCTTGGCGCAGAGCTATGGGACTTGCGCTGGTTCGAGTCTCCATGGGGGAGAAATTTTCTCATGGTATTTCGGCCAGTATGGGACCGGTGCCCACCCAGCATCGTGAGGCAATTGGGTAGCTACAATAAGTAGCGGCTCCAGATTGAGGAACCAGCTATAATGGCTGGGGGACTCGACATGCTAACCACATGTCACCTCTACACTGGCTGTTGATCATCTACCTCTGTGATTGACACATGTGGATAAGAAGGGCCAGCAGCCGGCTGGTAAAAGGGCAACCGCTGAAAAGTGGAAAGACCCTCAATCGGATCAGAATATTTTAAAATCTGTTGGGGTCACAAACATGAAACAACGTTCATAGTGTTAAATATTGTTGTAAAATTGCTGGTATTCACGGCAAAAACCCGTAGCGATATTTTATACCATAGAGAGAATTTTTAAATTCAGGATAGCTGCCAAATAACTTTAGGAGTTTAGAGTTTTATGGATCAGGTTAGAAGTGAAAAACTATATATATTTAGGTATGTTCCAACCCTCCTGCCTTCTTTTGTTTAGAATTGGTTTTATGTTGCATCCTGTCACATTCCAACACAGCCCATATTCATTCATAGTTTAGTGACCCAGAGTGAAGTTTACGATATGTCACTAAGTTCTGCTGAAATACAAGAAATTCTCGGATTGTGACAGTGATGATAACAATGACAATCACGAGCTGCAATCAACTGACACTTATACCTGTGAGACACCTGACATATGGGTAGGGTCTTGGGTTCGTGAAACTAGAATTGACTGTGAAGAAAACTGTACTCTTCCCCCTGACGTGACAGAATCAGAAATGTACCTTTTTCTTGCCCTAATTATTTAAATGGGATATGACATACGCGACTGCCTTAGGGACTATTGGTCGACAATTGAACAGTTTCATATGCCTATTTTTTAGTAATACAATGCCTCGTATTAGATTTCTGCATATTTTTAGATTTTTACATTTTACAGACAATAATAACCCCCTAATAAAAATGACCCCAGTTATGACAGACTTTGGAAGATAACCAATTTTCATATATTGAATAATGCCTTCTGTAAACTATATAATCCTTCTGAACTGTTGGCAGTTGATGAAGTCATTGTATCTTTCAAAGGACGAGTAATTTTTAGGCAGTACATTCCAAAAAAGCACAAACATTTAGGCATAAAAATTTATAAATTATGTGACAAGACTGGATACACGTATGACATGGAAGTTTATCTCGAGAAATTAAAAACACAATCTGCTAACAACATGACTGCTATTCATGCCACAATCAGACAATTGACTAAAAATGTAGAAGGATTTGACTAAACAAATAAATTGTTGTGGGATAGTAAGACCTAAGAGAAAAGGGATGCCTAATAATCTAATAATAATAATAATAGTAATAATATTAATAATTCCATGGTGCAACAGGCCTAGAAGGCGCTTAGCATACCAGCCGGCTGCTGGCCTCACACACGCATGTGTCTATCACGGAGGTAGATGATAATCTAGCCAGAGCATGGATGACAGGCGTTATAGCTGGATTTCACAACCAACAAATTATTTTTTTTCATTTATTAGACATGACTATTCTAAACAGTTTTCTTCTTCTGAATTCATGTGTCGCCAAAACAACACATAGAGACTTCCGACTTAGACCTGTCAGAGACTTTATGGAACAGGCTGGTAGAACATCCTGTAGACAACTCCCTGGTAGACCTAGTATATTGAGTACAGATATTTCGCGACTTGAAGATAACTTCAGTCAACATTGGCCGGTAGCTTTACAAAGACTAATTTGTCGTGTGTGTTCGGCACGGGGAATCAGAAAGTGAAGTGTAAAAAGTGTCATGTCGGTTTGTGAATTGGTGATTGTTTTGAAACTTATCACACAAAAACAAACCTTCAATAAAGAGATGTTATCTCACATCACGTTGCCAAGCATCTGATAACCATGAAAAAAGGTATGCAACAAAATTAGTATTATCCAGTATAATTTCAAGCAACCAAACAGCTCTGCCTGCTCAGAACCCATATGCTGGGTCTGCAGGCAGACTGGACGTACAATTTAAAACCCAACATATGGGCTCTTGGGCGTTTAAATGTTAACTTGAAAGCCTTATAATGTTAATTCCCATAATAAGTTTATGTAACAACTCTATTATTAAATCAACAAAATCACGTACATATAGTACTACTATACCATGAAAAGATAAGCCTAGAAGGTCCTTCACCTACCACTGGCTACCATTTACAGAGGTGGAAAATCATCTAGCCAGTACAAGGGTGACATGTGGTCAGCACATTAAGATTAGTGTCAACCTGGAGCTGCTACTTACTGTAGCTACTCAAATTCCTCATGATGCTGGGTGGGCATCAATCCCCTAGATTCATACTAGAGCTCTGTGCCAAGGTATGATGCCTTAGATTAGCACGGGCCTACAAAAGCAAAAGAAAAATAAATAAATCATCATCACTTAAGAAAAAACCCAGAACAGTAAAAAAAAAGAAAAAGTGAAGAAATAAAATTAAGGGGAAAGAGAAAAAGAACATGCATTTAAAAAACTGAGAATTTATTTTACAAACCAACATAGGAGTACCGTGTACTTAGTGTCTTGCCTGCCATGGAGAATAAACTAACAGCTGTAAGCATATGCACAAGTGTTCACATTCATATGTTAAATTCCTTTGTCTTGGTATGCAGGCTGACACTCCTATGTAATGTAAAAAATACACATCAATTAAGATTACTTACCTCTCATACTCTACCTTATTACAGTTAATTCACATTTATCTATACTAATTCCAAGCTAAGTTTCAGTTGTACTGTAAACAAACTTGTATAAGGTATTATTTTGCTAGAACCGTTTTGCTATTTTTTCTCGCTATATGACTCAATTTTGTATGGAGCTGTCATCGAAAGAAACATTGTTCTTGGACAACATTGCATTTTATGGAAAACAAGACTGAATGCAAGGTGCCAATAATTAGGAACTTCCTCCATTTCTTATTTATTTATGACAAATAATTATATAATATGGGCTTACCAAATCAGACATTTACACTTTGCCATGTTGTTGATAGATATCCTTTATTTACAATTTCATTAAGAGCAGAATTTATGCTCCACATTGATTTACCTATAAATTCTGCTGTTATTTTCACATCCTCAATTGCATTCAAAATAATGTAATTTTTACTCTGCTTTTCACAGGTTTCCTCTTTGATGCTTTAAAAATTGTGTAGGAGAAGTAGCCATTTGGAACAATTTAAATTCTAATTTATTCTGTATTGCACATACGTGACAATTAACAAATTGTTTTATTTTAGAAAGAAAAATTAATACTAGGACTGGGATTCAAACCCTGCATCTCAGACTCTGTGCGTCAATATGATACCGATTACACCATCCGAACTCCAATGCAAATGTCAACAATTCTTTCCACTTATACAATTCTCTTTCATCAGAAGGCCGGTAGCCGTCACTAGTTAACAACGCCATCTGATGTTGTATAAATTTGCAATAAAATTACTTTGAATAGAAGTCATCAGATGGCTTTGTTTGTAGCAATGGCTAGTGGCCTTCTGGTGAAAGAGAACTGTATAAGTGGAAATAATTGTTGACATTCATATCAGAGTTCGAATGATGTAATTGGTATCATAGTGATGCGCAGAGTAAGAAATCTGGGGTCAAATCCCAGTCCAAGCATTAATTTTTCTTTCTCAAATAAAACTATGTCCAATTCTGTTTAATTTAAAATATGACATCAAAAAATGAATTGTTGTTTATTTAATCTATAAAAATTGTAATTACATATTTTAAAATTCTCCCTTATAACTCATATAGACATGTGTTAGATAACACTAGTCTGCATGATATCAGATGATTGAAAATTAATATGTTGTTAAGTTATGTAGGTAGGAGGCCGTTGGACATCAGTTGTGAACATAAAACAACATTGAGAATGTCACAAATGAAGTGAAGAAACTCGAGTCTGCTTGGGAGTTAAGAAGTACGAGTATGAGGTAGATCAAGAAACAACTAAACAATATTAATATGTTGTATTAGTTCACTTTTTCATGCTGATTCCAGAACTGTTCTTAGTTTTCTTCTATCACATACAGTTTTTTCACAATGGACCTAATCTGTTCTCTTATATTCATTGGTGAGAGCATAATGTATGCCAGATGGTAATGAGTATTTTTGGAGGGAAATTTGTCAATTCAAGCCTCCAATTGCAAATGTGTGACCTTTGAAGGTTGTTCATATCAGAAAACTTGCATTATGAATTCTGTTCTCATTTTATCTCTCTATCGTGACTGCAAGTATGGCAATGTCTTCAGGCAAGTGTGTGAACAATCCTAACGTTTTCTGCTATATTTGTGGAAATTATACAATGCTTAAGCAAAGAACTGATATTACGGACTTTGAGAAACAAGCTTACTCTGCTTATTTTAAAGTGAAACTTGGGGACCAGGATAAGGCATCGGCGCCAAAGAAAGTTTGCCGCTATTGCGTTGAGAGGTTAAGATTGTGGACAAAAAGGAAGAAATCATGCATGCCATTTGCGATTCCTATGGTGTGGAAAGAGCCTAAAGACCACCTTAATGACTTTCTCCTGTTTGCTTAATGTTCAGGGGTGCAATTAAAAAAATAAGAACCAAATTGTCTATCAAAGCATCCCTTCAGCCATTAGGCTAGTTCCACCTGGAGAAGAGCTGCCTGTTCCTCTTCCTCCAGCTGTTTTAGAGAACCTGACAAAATATAATGTTGAAAGTGAACTTAATGCAATTACTGACGACCATACAATATCAGCCTGAAGATGGCTTTACTCCACAAAGTGACCTCAATGATCTAATTCGTGATCTGAATTTGCTAAAGATTCTAGGCAATAACAAGTATCCTAATTATAAGGTAATTGCGGAAAATATGTTGGAAATTTTCAAAAAGTTGAATTGTAACATGAGTGTGAAAGTTCACTTTCTGTATTCCCTAATTGACTACTTCCTTGAAAATCTGGGACACCAGGATATTAAAGAGATGGAGAGGAGGTACCAGGGAACATAGAATGAAACTATTGTTGGATGTTCATGAGGGAGACTAAGGGTCGAATCTATGAACACATTAGACCGTAAAAGGCATTCTCTGCTGAGAAAGTTGTATCCTAATACGATTTTGCTTACTCAGAAATCTGTTCATGTGATAATAATTGTTGAAATTCGTAAGCTACCTGACGAGGTAACTTAAGAGAGAAACGAATCGTGAGAATCCTGAAGGGAACCGATGTAGTTTGAAACCTTGCTGCTTTATCCAAGATGTCGGACCTTGAAGACTTCGATCATGTTTTCAGTATACGCGGAGAAGAGAAATTTGATAGAGTCTACCAAAGAATTCAACTGGAAGAACAGGAGAATCGGCGTAATATTGCACGATGCAGACGTCATTGTATACGGTATTATTTGCAGGATGCAAGCGTAAAAATGTGTTCCTCTAGCAGACAAAAATAACGGAAGTGGTTTTATCGCTGAGAATTCTGGGTAATTTCTTGCCAATATTATGAAAATGATGACTTTCATGCATGACCAGTTAGTGGGTAGCTAATTCGATATTTGCACTTGCTCACGGTGAGTCAGCTCACCAGTGATTGCAAGTAAATTTGAGTAAAGACTAATGTATTTGCATGCGACCCTAAAAGTGGAGGAACTTTAAGGAAGTCAAAGATGAGAAGGTTTCAAAATTAATGGAAGACCATTTACTTCCTGTTTTGTTACAAGATAGTCAGGAAAATATTAGGACAGTTCTTTACAGTATTTTTATCATGTATTTTTAACAAAAATTTATCTTGTGTGAAATGAAGTTTGGATATTTGTGCTTGTAGTAGCTAAAATGTGAAAATATAAATTCATATTTTGTGCAAAAACCTGACGTGATAGAGAAAAATGGAAATCATTTCTGGTATCAGTATAAGAAATTGATTTAAAAACACTTATTTTAAATAAATCATCTGAGAAAAAGTTTTAAAATGCAGACTTGTAATATATATTTTTATTTCCTTTATTTCAAGTGTTGGAGAGCAAACTACATTTTCTTACACGCTTAAAAGGTAAAACCGTTATTTGACCAATGAAAATGCAGTCATACATCTTGTTTGTTTACATTACAACTGGAACTTAGCTTGGAAGAGGTGTAGTTTTCTCTTTTCCAGGTGTCAACACATTCAATTAAGACACCTCGTCAAAAAAAAGTTGGAGACAATTACTTCTTTTTTTTTTTTCCATATTTTTGTATTTTTTTCTTGTAGTGATTTTTTGTACACAAGATGTTCAACTTACTGCAGCATGTGTCAGCACTCAACACTATGTCCTCAAAGTCTGGAGTCTGTACTTGAGTACCCTGTCAGCTTCTCGCTGGCCGGTTTCGATAGCACCATGAACCGTAGAGTAATAATAACTGTGTGTGGCCTCCCCTGCAAACATCACAACCTGCAACATGAATCACACAATCTTACTTTTTTTGTAAAAGTAAAGTTGCTTATGTCCTGTTAAATATCAGTAGAAGCACACCAGACACATCTAGTGAGAATAATAATAATCATTATGGTTGTTTTTTAATCCCTCTGCCACCTAGCAGAATAGTTTTCAGATAATTGTTCTACCTGGATTGTTCTCTATGAAGAAGAGATGGATTGATGGTGTTTTAAGGAGCATGAGTGGAAAAGGATTGAATAATGGAGATCGGAATAACAGATAAATGTGGAGGAGAATGACAGTAGATTAATTGGGTGCAGAAAGATGTTGTGCTACCTACTAAATAAATAAACAGAGATTGAACTTTTATAGGAAAACATCACTATGAGGTTTAAAACATATAAATAAACAGAGATTTGATTAAACTGTTTTTGCTGCAGAAGTATGGCTTGATAGTATTACCCATTTAAGGAATAAGCACAGTTGTTGACGGAGGGCACTGCAGTCATGTTTATGCAGGAATAGAACATGTGACACTGCTATCTAGGGTGCAGAGGGGAATGGGACGTGGGATGCTGACAGTGTACACTGCCTTATATGATGGCACGTGTAGCAACAAACAGAGCTTCGTAATTCTTCCGCCTGCAGAGATATTTTGAATGACTAATAGTAGTTTACTGTCATGAGTGTAGTTTATGGAAACTCTTTTGAGCTCAAGAGTATATTTAACTAATTAAAACTAACTAACTCACTGGCACTATCGAACCCGTAGGTTCATGGCCGCGCGGACATAAGCTCTCCATACATCCCTATCCTGAGCTAATGTTTTCCAATTATTCCCTGTATAATCTATTTTCCTCAAATCATTGTTAATGTTATTCTCCCACCTTATTCTTGGTCTACCAACAACTGGGCGTTTTCCCTCTGGTTTTCCTACAAAATGCTTCCATGCATGTATTTCATTACCCATTTGTGCCACATGTCCTGCTCATCAAAGTCTATGGGACTTAACTGTTCGTATTATATCTGGCTTCCTATAAAGACCATTTAGTTCACTATTATGAAGTCTTCTCCATTCACCTGTCTGTTTATCTCTCTTTGGTCCAAAATTTTTCCTAAGAACTTTATTCTCAAATACTCATAATCTCCTTTCCTCCGTTAAAGTAAGATTCCATGTTTTGCATGCATATAATATATCTGGTAGAGTAATAGTTTTATATATCGGCCGCAGTGGACTAGTGGTTATGCTCCTTGCCTCTGATCCCGAGGGTCGCGGGTTCAAACCTGGCCGAGGTCGATTTATTTTTTTAGGATTGAAAAATCCAAGGAGCAAGTCCTCTGGGAGGGACTTTAAGCCATGGGTCCCGAGTCTGAAGATTTTCAGGCTTGTAAAAGATCCTTAAGCCTGAATGAAAAGGCCTCTAAGCAAAATTTACCAAATTTTCCTGTCCTGGTACTACCTTGGTTTCCTAGATGTCAATATGAGGCAGAACGCTGACCACGGACCACTCAAATGACTTCTATACGAAAACAAGTGTAACTAAATTAGTATGGTTCAAATTCTTCCCTGTAGGGGGGGAGTGCCTAAATCTCTGTTAAGTGAAATGTGGGCTTAAAAGATTACAAGAAATATATTTTCATTATTACGTTTTTTTGAAAGGAGTTGGAAAGTCAATAGTCTATGTATAGGTATAGCAAGGAATCCTGACGAATGGAATTTGTAACAGGAGCATAGATACGAGTCTTGCACTCACCAGATAACTACCTGGCCAGAAGAAATAAGACCACATGTTAATAGTAATTTTCCCTTTAATTTTTTTAATCCCTCTGTGTTTTATAATGAATTATTGATTTATTCAATCTATAATTTTTATTATTATTTTTATATTTATATTTTTATATCCTTATTATTATTGCTAACACGTTCCTAGTGAAAATACAATCGCTATGTAGAAAACATTTTTAAAATCACAGATTGATTATTTAATAAATATATGCTCTTGTTTATCCACGGAAAAGTTACATTAACAGTCTTTGAATCCTATATTTGACCTGCCATCTCCATATTCCATTTGGTAAACTTCATGACCACTATCTTCATCACTATTTTTATTCTTCTCAATTACTTTCCCCATAATTCCATCTGTCTCCCAGTACTCGCGTTCGCTATCTTTATTGAATATGTTTTCACATTCCTTTTACTAATATGTTCAAAGTTTACCGACACAGCTTTGAGAGTCCTTAAATCTAAACTTAACCTAAATCCAGACTATGTGTGACCATAGGAATAATTTTCTTTAAGAAAAAATTCCTGTAGTCTGATTGGGAAACGTACCCAGGACCCCATGAACCGTAGCCAATAAGGCTCATCAAATATTTAAATTTAAAAATTTCATTTTTACTACCAACCCATTATGTTACATCTTCTTCTTCTTCTTCTTCATCATCTAGAGATTAAGTCTGTTGGCTCGTTCCAGTTTCATGAAACCTAGAATTGTTAAAATTGTTCAGTCCATCTTCTGTGTGGACGTCCAACATTTCTCTTTCCGTGTGATTTTTGTTATGTATGTTACATCTCCCTAAATTTATTAAATGGGATTTAAATTGGGATGGTAAGGTGGAAGTCTCAAAACTGTATGATTATTTTCGGCTAATACTGTGTCAATTATGTAAGTTTTGCGTATTGGTTTATTATTGAAATTATTGAATGTATAAATGTGTTATAAGGGAGAAAATGAAGATTGAAGACACTATTTTAGATTATATTAAAACTCAGCAATTAAGATGGTATGGACATGTCCAGCGAATGGAAGAGGATCGACTACCAAAATCTGTTTTGGAATGGAAACCTGAGGGAAAACGAAGCAGAGGAAGACCAAAAACCTCCTGGAGTCAGGGAATATGTTTATATATGAAGGAGAAACATCTACAACCAGGAGATTGGATGGACCGACAAAATTGGCTATTAGGAATCGGACAATGTCAAAGACATTAATCAACCGATGGCCTATCTATCTAAATGTGTTTTAGTGATTTTTCTCGGTGTATATTTTGTTTTTGCACGATAGTGCGTTTTGTCATACTTACAGCAACCGCGACCAAAATTGAAAGTTCAACTTCCTACATTTCGGGGTTGCCAACCTAAATAACTTACCGACCTCATGCGGGAAGTAAAACCACCGCCCTTTATGTATACTACGTACAATGCATATACGAAAATATATCCAAAAGATAGTGTTAATACACATTATACAAAACAAATCACTGCATTTAAATGAACTGAACTTTATTTAAAACAATAAATACATACTTGCCGTCATTTTATACTGATTGGTGTCACAGCCTGTTGTAGTTTCAACTAATAAACTTGCCCACACTGTTAACGTTAGTCAGTTGATTATAATGAACGCAAATATTTCCAACAAAGATGTTATTATTTTACTATTATTTATTATTTTGAAAACACCATCACGCAAAAAATAATGTACAACACACGTTTGTGAAGTGTTTTACAGAATCTCTCAAATTAAAAACCTCGCTATAGCTCGGTTTTAGACATTTTCTCCCTTCTGTAAACACCACTTCCCAACCCTCGCATCGTAATATATTGCTGCTATTATATTATTATTATTATTATTATTATTATTATTATTATTATTAATCTATGATAATAGTAGTAATAAAATAATGAAATAATAAAATAATAAATCAATAAAATAAAACAATAATAAAAATAACAATAATAAAAACAACAATAATAAAAACAACATCAGCAATAATAATAATAATAATAATGAGATGTATCAAATGATGTAAAGAATGTAATTACCTGCAAATCAGAATTAACTCAAAATGTACCTAAGAAAATTACATAAAATATAGAATTCAAAAAGGCAGATTGGTAATAATGTTAAACGGAGTTTTGTGGGATAAGAACATAAGAATATTAGAAATTTATATATCCATAATTCGAAGCATGCTAACATACGGTGCAGAAACTTGGCAGTTGAATAAATACTTGAGTTTAAAGCTTATGTCTACTAATATGAATTGTTTCAGATGCTCAACTAGACATTCTAAATTGGAAAAAAAAAAGGAGAAATACAATCATCACACAACACATGAAAGTCCAAAATTCAATATTAGATTTTGTGAGGTACAGACAATTAGAATGGTATTGTCATATACGTAGGATGCCAGAGAAAATATTACCCAGACAAGGTTTGGAATGGATTTCACTAGGAAAAGGAAAGAGAGGTCAACCTAGATTTAAATGGATGGATGATGTAAGAAAAGGTATGAGGGAGCTAGGACTGGAAGAATTGGAATGAGAATGTAGAGAAAAGTGGAGAAAGAATATAATTTTTTTTAAAAAAAACTTTGGGCATAGGAAGATGTTTTATTACAATGTAAACCTGTTTATAAATAAATGAATAATAATATTAATAATAAAAATAGTAATACTTCTAAATAGTTAATACTTTTTTCTTTAAGAATGGACATACAGAATAAAATAGAAAGCATTTTAACAATTAAAATAATTAACCTTACCGGGTATCGAAACTGTGTCCTCTTGCACACAAATCAAGCTGCTAAGCACTGAGCTAAGCTTTCGCTTTCTTGTTGTGTTTAGAAAGAATCCTCTTCAAATGAAGAAGGGAAACACACTGTAGCTCTATTCTGCAATTAGTTTACTTGTGTGAATCACACGTTAGAACTTAAAATATTCGAGATCAAGAGTCGACCCATTCTTTTTGTTGCTAAGTGTTCATTTATGATTACAAAATCATGTAATTTACCCTTTAGAATTATGTATGATATCCTATCACTAGTAAAATTCATATCAAATTCTGTTGAGGTGAAGTCATATGATGAAAGTTAAAAATTAAATTGTAGCTGTTGGTAGGTGCCGTCGTCCTCAACTTTGTGAAAATATTGTACATAATATTAACTGAAGCGCTTTCGGAAGTTATCTTCCATCTTCTGCAGGTTGAGCTTCCGCTACTCATTGTTGTTGTGTATGGTGCTGCTACAAACAGTTGGAGTATACATCACCATACACAACAACGAGTAGCGGAGGCTCAACCTGCAGAAGATGGTGGATAACTTCCAGAAGTGCTCCAGTTAATTTTATATACAATATTTTAACAAATTTGAGGACGACAGCACCTACCAACAGGTACAATTTAATTTTTAACTTTCATCCTATCACTAACAAACTTAATATCTCGGATAACAGATAGGATCCTCCTTCAGACTAAAAAACCGGTTCCAAATTCAGGTCTTTCTGCACCACCATAGTATAATGCAAAACTTCCTGATTCCTGACTACCTTCTCCTGGCCATCTAACTTCCTGTAAAGTGACTATTTCCAAGGGTGATTTATCTACTTCCCGTGTTAATACCTCTAGCACCCCGCTATTGTATAAAGTCCTAACATTTCATGTCCCTGTGTTTGAGCCTTTGACATGGGTTACTTGAAGTAGTCCCCGCCCGGAGAACCGAATGGGGGACTATTTGACATCCGGAAAATTTTACTCAGTAGAACCCATGTCTGCATTTCTTGACGGTTGTATTTTTTACGGTGAAAGATCATCACTCATTTGACCAAGGTACTTTTTTCGTTTGGCTTATCACCTTCGACCAATCTGGCATGGGTAACCCTATCGGCAGCAATCAAGAGTATATTTATGTTTATAATTGTATTTTTCTAGTGTTGCCAAGTGTCTATTAAAACAAATAGAATATTTGTTCTATGTATACTATTTATTGAAGAAGTGTCCAAATTCAGATATCTAGGAACAATAATTACAAATAGGAATGAGATGCACAAAGAGATTAAACACAAGCTCAATTCTGTAAATGCATGCTATTATGCATTACAGGGACACTTGTCGTCACAACTCGTTTCAAAGAATGTTAAACTGAAAATATATAAAACTGTTATTCGGCTGGTGAAATATGGAATTTTAGTGCGGGTAGTTAGGCGATTATGGAATATATATGTAACCTGTAAATATATGTTGTAGATAGGAAAAAATTATAAGAAACACTATTTTTGCGTTCTGGAGCCGAATTTATATCTGTGGCATCATGTCTACCAGGATAATTATTATAATAGTTTGGCTGTAGCTGAAAATTTGCTCGAAAGAAAGACGAGAGTTTGTGGAACAATACGCATTAACAGGGGGTTGAAAAAATCATTTGTGGAAGCAGGAAATAATCTCAAACCGGGAGAAAGCGTATTTTGTAATAATGGGGAAGTTTGCTTCAAATATGGAAAGATAAAAGAGACGTAAGAATGGTTAGCACATTGCATCAGTCAACATGAGAATGGGAGGGGTAAACTTGTAAAAATGCCCTATTGAATACTTCAATATAACAAGTATGTGAATGGTGTAGACAGGGCTGACCAGTACCTATCATATTACTACATCCTTAGAAAAACAGTGAAATGGAGCAAGAAAGTTGTATTGTGGCTTCTGAATTGTGCATTCTTTAATGTTTTCAGGGTCTATAAATTTCAAAACCCTAACAACAAAATGTCAAACAGATTTTTTTTGCTTAAAACAGCCTCTTGTTGGGTAGTCATGAAATTAGGAACAGATGACAAGGAAGAGGAAGAAAGACAGAGAAAAGGAAACCACTTCTAGGACACCACGTCAAGACCGACCAGGAAGGCTGAGACATGAAGAAACATAAATTACCACCAATTGTGACTGGAAAGAAAAAATACCCCTCCAAAATACCCCATTTGCAGTGAACACAAGAAAAGAAACTCGCTACATATGCTCCTTTTGCAGTGTGCCTTTACATAAAGAGGAATGTTTCCAACACTATGGCACCCATAATTTCTACTAGATGGTCTGTTGAGAACACTAATAAAGAATTACTTATGTATTATTGTTATTGACTGTAAATATATTGATGTGAAAACCACACTCTGTTAGCGCGGTTTAAAATTTAAAAGTCCACCCCACTGGAGAAATGTCCGGTCTAGCAGGGGTGAGTGGAACGCACAGCTGTCAGTCACCAATGTGTTAAAGTAATACCCATTATGATGGGTGTAAACTAACTTACAGGGAAGCCATCGCTGTTTAAGATGGGCTCAGCCAGATCAGCTGCTGACACTCCCAGAGCCTCTGTTGTTAAACTGCGGTAACTGTATGAACCTCTGAAGTGTGGATTCGAATACCATGTCGACCTGAACACAAATATAACATTATTTACAATATGCTCCAGCTTCTTCCTTTTGTATTCTTTATTTCTTTTAAGTTTTTCCTCTAAGCAGTTAGTTTTATTTTTATGTATCCTTATACACGTAAAATCCTTTTAACATATTCTGAAGGAATGTATCCATTGAGGTTGTAATGATGAAAAGATTTTTACAACTCTTCATCGACCCAACTTACTAACTAACTAACTCACTGGCACTATCGAACCCATAGGTTCATGGCCATGCAGACATAAGCTCTCCGTACATCCCTATCCTGAGCCAATATTTTCCAATCATCCCATATATAATCTACTTCCCTCAAATCATAGTTTATGTTAGTCTCCCACCTCAAACTTGGTCTACCAATTGGGCGTTTTCCCTCTGGTTTTCCTACAAGAAGCTTCCATGCACATCTTTCATTCCCCATTTGTGCCACATGTCCTGCCCATTGCAGTCTACGAGACTTAACTGTTCTCATTATATCTGGCTTCCTATAAAGACCATGTAATTCACTGTTATGCAAGTCCTCTCCATTCACCTGTGACCTTACTTACTAGACATCTAAAATGACTATGACAAAAATGTGTGTATAAATTTATATCTTTATACTAACTAATACCCAGCATGTGCTACTATATCTAAATAAATGAAGTATTAAGGATTAATTATATTTGATGGTATACACTGCAACAAACCAAACATGGTGGTTCCGAGTAATTTTTTTATTTTGAATTTCAGGTAAACCCACACTTCTAACAGCCAGATTTTGATAATATACTTACCTCAGTTTATTTTAATATTACATACTGAGTTTCATTGTTAAACATTGAAAATTGCAACTGCTAGAGCGATTTTTTAATTTTTGTTTCAGGTGAACTCTAGCACTTAATGGTTTTACCGGGTCCAATTGTGAAGCTAAACCATCCAGGGACCCATTCAAATACACACAAAAAATTTAATGAAAATTGATCCAGTTATTTAGGAGGAGTAGACTGACAAACAAACGTATAGAAGAATTATATATCTTTATAAAAAAACACCAGATTACGTTTAAATAACACTTTGGCTAGACCAGTGTTGACCTATGGTAGTGAAGCATGGACACTAAAAAGACAACATGAAAGCAGAATAATGGCTTGTGAAATGAGATTCATGCGCAAAACAGTAGGTTACACCAGATGGGATTGGAAAAGGAACACCGATATCTTAAAAGAATTGAAGACTACGCCAATTTTGGAATTTATTAAACAGTACCAACTAATAAGAATTAAATTAATCGTGATTATTTCTTACCTCATACTTCTATATTTCTTTTAAATACAGCTGTTTTTACGACTGTCAATTTTTAATTTTGAAAACAGCTGATGATGGTGACAAGAAGTTGCCGATACTGCAGTGCTGTATTTGAAGAAATATAGAAGTGTGAGGTAAGAAATAATCACGATTAATTTAATTCTTATGAATTGAACCTCATAATGTTAAAAATTCCCAAATTGAATATATAAAAGTACCAACTAAATTGGAAACACCATCTTGAAAGAATGAGTTCAAATCGGATCCCCAAAGCTGTTTATAATTATATACCAAGAGGACGAAGATCACTGGGCCATCCTATGAAATGCTGGAGGGTAAATTTTCTATAGGATCGTAACAGGCCTTGGCCTAATACTTGGAAGGAACAAGAAGATATATCTTTATATATATAGTTCTTCTGTATGTGTGTGTATCACTGAACTCTTCCTAAACAACTGGGATGATTTTTATGAAATTTTTTTGTGTGGGTCCCTAGATGGTATAGATTAACAATTGGACCCGGTATAACCATTAGGTGCAGGAGTTCACCTGAAACAAAAATTAAAAAAACACTCTAGCTGTCACAATTTTCGATATTTCATAACGAAACTCACAGTCAGTATATCCTACTAAAATAAAGTGAGGTAGGTATTATCCAAAAATGAGTGAAATCCAACAATTAGAAGTGGAGGTTTACCTGAAATACAAAAGTAAAAACTGACTACCAACTGTCATGTTTGGTTTCTCAGCTTATACCATACCATTTAATTAATCTTTAACATTTAATTTATTTAAGCATAGCAACACATGCCGGGTATTAGCTAATATACATATATAAGATAATACTCTGAGAATGTCTCGCTGCCTCTCATGATAGAGAATTCTATACAAGATTCCAGGCCATGTGGTCATGGTCCATTTCTTCCCTCAACTACAGAGGACATCTTCAGTGGTGGGTACTTCAAGGTAGTGTTCCCTGGTTGGAGGCTCGACTGTGAATGAGCAGTAGACTACTGGAAACTTGTATTTATACTAGTGCTGGTCCCAGGGTTGCTGGACGAAGTCAAAGCTGATTGGCCAGTTGTCATCAATCTAGTATCTGATTGGTTCGGAACTGATTATGTTTATACATGTATTGTCTAACATGTGATACCAGGCTTTAGTCAGTTTTATCCCTTCTTATCCATAAGGACAATTTCAATACAAAAGAAGAAGTATCTGTGAATGTTAATATTTTCTGTATGTTTTGTTGTTGCTCACATTAGCTCCTTCCTTTCCAATCTCCCTGTCATGACATCAATCCTTTCATCACTGCCTATGCAAAGGACTGCGGGAGCAAGTCTATTTAGCCGAGCGCACATGTTACATGTTCAATAGTCTGTATTATGTTTTTCTTTTTGTTTGAGAAGGTAAGGGAGCCATGTTTGACTCCCTGGACTCTTCTGTTGTTTTAAACCTGTGTCTAGAGAAGAAACAAAATTATGTTGGTAGGATTGAACTGGTATGCTTTGTTCAGTATGACTGTGCATTTTAAGTATTTATAGTTTATTAATTTATTTCTTGAGTTGTTCTTCTTTCTTACCCTCTATAGTTGTTTCAGTTTGACCTTGGCTTCATTTAAGACAAATGTCCATCTTGTCTATCCAATGCCTTACTGGTACTTCTCTACCTCTTAACTCCCATCAATCTCAAGTCCACCTCCACATCATCCATCCATCACAACCTCGGTCTTTCTCTCTTTCCCCTTCCCTCTGGTTTCTCATCCAAAATGTTTTTGACTATCCTTGTGTTTTCCATTCTCAAAACATGACCCAACCATTCTAAACTACACATTTTTACAGTAGCTACTATATCCAATGAATTAAACAATCTATATAACTCGTGGTTTATTTTAATTCTCGAAAGTCCATTTTCACATGTTGATCCATAGATCTTTCTTCAAATCATCTGCTCCCAATTCCAGAGAAGTCCATCAGTTTAACTGGTCAAAGTCCATGTTTCAGATACATACAATACAATAAGCCTTAATCAAGTTTTTGTGAGAATGGGAACATCTTACCTCAAATTAATGTTGGTTCAGTTTGAACACGTTTCGATATGTTAGTCTGGGCAAGCTAATGATGATATAGAGGCTTATATCGAAACATGTTCAAACTGAACCAATATTAATTTGAGGTAAGATGTTCCCATTCTCACAAAAACTTGATTAAAAGAACCTCAAAATGTTACTTCCTAAAATAAATCATGATAAACTTTATTAGCGTCTTATAAAGTTGAGTTTTAAGGCGCTGTGAAATATATCTTTTCCTTATTATGTTTTGAAATGCATAATAGGAATTATTTGCTGCATTTATTTCTATTTCTATCCCATTTAAATTGTTCACTTTGTGTAACCAAATATTTAAAACAATTAACCTTATCAAATTTTTATCCATTTATAATAACTTGTTCATTTAATGTTAAAATTTATTTTTATTGTTCATATATTTTGTTTTCTCTGCATTCTTGACTGTTCAAACTAAATTATTCTTTTTATATTTGTACATAGCCCTTTTCTAATTAGAACATGTACATGTTCTATTTTGTTATATTAAATTTATTTATTCAATTAATATTTAAACATGTCCACCGCTGTGGTCTCGAGGTAGCATGGTGCCTTGTCACACAGCAGGCCCGGGTTCGATCCCCGGTCAGGGCAGTTTTTCTGGGTGAGGTTTTTATCGGGGATTTTCCTCACCTGTAAGACAAACTTCAAGGCCCAAATGGTCCCCGAAATCATATGGCCATCATCATCATCATCATCCTTATCATTAACATCATCATCATCATCCTTCACCGGTCTGGAAAGCAATGGGAAGCTACCACATCTACAATTCCCTAGTAAAGCTGCAAGCATAGCATGAAAATGCTATGATTGCAGTGAAGGACCTGCCTTTGGGCAGAATTACTATGGATGGATTATTTAAACTTGTAGTTGTTTTTTACAGAGTAATTAATATGCATCCTTTGAATATTGGATTAGCCAGGTGGTAAAATTCTGAGTATTAAGTCCTGAGATCCATGATTGTACTCAGGTCTGAACCAGATTATGTTTTACTTGTCTTCTCATTAATAGCTAACTTATATCTTTTGTGTTTATATTCCTCTTCTTCTGGAGGCAGCATTGGTTTACATGTGTTTATTATTAATTTAACACTTCTGAAGGACAAATTACATTTGAAGAGAAAAATATATGCTCAGACTAGGGTTTGAACCCAGGACCTTTGGCTTTCTATGCCAATACTCTACCAACTGAGCTACCTGAGCACTCCAATCTAAACATAAATTTTTCTCTTATACATTGTTAATTCCCGAATGTCAAATGCTACAAACCATTGTTCAATCATGCAAATGGCGGCTTCTTATATAAGAACACTTTTACTTGGAATTTAAACACTACTTTATAATGTCATAATTTTGATGTTTTGTTTATTAATTTAATACTTCTCACTGAAGGACAAATTACATTTGAGCATTGGCTTAGAAAGCCAAAGGTCCTGGGTTCAAACCCCAGTCTGAGCATTATATTTTTCTCTTCAAATATAATTGATTTACATATTACACGAAGCAGCTATATTACATCACACACATCGATGCCATCTACTCATGACAGAAACGGCCATCAGGCCCAGTTACACAAGGATTAATGTACATTGCTTATAAGTGACATACAGACCTGAGAACAGTGAGAGGTTCAGGTACAGTCATGTTGAAAGCTTTGCCAACAGACTCTTGCAGCAGTTTAACAGACTGCAGCTTCACATCCTCCAGAGACATCTGTTCCATGATGCGGGCCTCTGGACCGACCAGCCATCCACAAAGCAGGTTAGTATGGTTATCAATCTCATGGAAAATAAATATGTTCTTCACCCAGCAGTCCTGCCAACCAAACAAACAATCTATGGTTTATAAAAGTTCTAAGTTAAAATGCTGCATTCACTGTGGTCCTCCACAGGTCCCACTTAAATTCAGTTATTATATATCTGATATACATTACGGCCATTCTAGCATAAATGACAGTCTATGAATTTTGGAATAAACTCTTAACAATAGCTTAAGCTATATAAAATGGACAAATGTAAGGTTAGCATCAGTTATTTTGGTTACATTTTAAGTTTAATACTAATGTGAGTTATTATTTTTATTTTTAGCTTATTCCTGTAAGTTGTATCCATAATTCATAGGTATCTTCCAATATGAAGCATGTATTGTTAATATGATGTTTCTTAGATTATTTCTATCTCAACTTATCATTACATTTTTGGCTGTTTAGAATAAATCACCTATGATTTTCCATACTATATTCTTGCAATACTGTTGTTCTACATACTTCTTCCATCCTTACTAACATTTTGTACTACTTTAAACATTTGGAACAATACAATACAATACAACCTTTTTTTCTTAATTATTAAATATTTATCTATGTACACAATGATTTCTTCAAAGTTCTGCAGAATCGTTGTGTGCCTGCATAAATGCTGAATTTCTCTAAGATTATGATAGAATTCATGGAACTGTGATGGAATGAATTTGCACATGTGCAATGATTATTTTTCTGCACTGCTACTCATGACTTGACTAACTGCTTTTGCCATTTTGTAACAGATAGATCACTCTTATTAGAAGAGAAAAATTATATGCTCAGACTGAGGCTTGAACCCAGGACCTTTGGATTTCTAGCTCCTGGGTTCAAGCCCCAGTCTGAGCATATAATTTTTCTCTTATGATTTATCCATCATTGAGATGTATGAAATGAATAATAAAAACATAGAGATCACTATTCGCTTGAAAGCCAACTATTAAAAATAAATAAAGCAAGTCTGGAAGAGGGTAGGGATAGTTTTACATTTATCATGCCGTGATATTCAACGAATAGACTACAAATCCACTGAAAACTCAATTTTCGAATTTTTGTTGGTTAGATCTCTTTTTGGAACAACTATTCAATTGTAGATTTCTCGAGGACATGTTTCAATACTTCTGTGTATTATCTTCACCTCCATCTAACTGTGGAATTGGTGGTTGGAGATCCTGTATGTTGCTTCTTACTCCCTCTGGTGGCTGACCAATGAACTTCCAAATTAAATCCCTTTCCCCAGGAATTTCAAAATTCATTATTCTTCTTTTATTTTTCAAATGTTAGATAAAGCTAAAAATATGCAAAAGTATTGAAAAATGACCTTGAGAAATCACAATTATGAGGCAAGGTATTAAATTCTAACTCAATCATCGATTAAAATAAACCTGATAGTGTCACTTCCTATAAATATTAATGAGAATTAATTGTGAGTTCTATATTATCATTCTCAACCTTTACTGGACCGAATATTCATCTTTGTGTTCAAATACCTTTAACTTGTTTTCTTCCCTTAATGTAAGAGACCATGTTCACACTCAGAGCACCACAAGCTAGAATGTTACTTTAATATTGTTTATTTTTTATTATTTCACTCACCTCATACTTCATAATTCATAGCAGACCCTGGGTTTCTTCACATCTTTTGTGACATACTCAATCCTGCATCACGTTCACAACTGACGTCCAACGGCCTTCTATCCTGCAGACTGACCTCCGCGCCATCTGGTGGCCGACCGAAGAATTTCCAAATCAGTCCTCTTTCTTTATAACCGGGTATTTCAAAATTCATAGTTGTATTTTCATTCTTGCATATGTAAATTTTTTCCCAAATTGTGAGTTCCTTCGGTTTTTCCAATTGTTTAAGTAATTTTGTTTTGGTTTCTATTCTATGTTTTTCTGACCAGGCATGTGCAGCTATTGCAGATTTTTTGGTTTAACATTTGTTAAAAATGGAGAAACCGAAAAATCTGCAATAGCTGCACATGCCTGGTCAGAAAAACATAGAATAGAAACCAAAACAAAATACTTAAACAATTGGAAAAACCGAAGGAACTCACAATTTGGGAAAAAATTTACATATGCAAGAATGAAAATACAACTATGAATTTTGAAATACCCGGTTATAAAGAAAGAGGACTGATTTGGAAATTCTTCGGTCGGCCACCAGATGGCGCGGAGGTCAGTCTGCAGGATAGAAGGCCGTTGGACGTCAGTTGTGAACGTGATGCAGGATTGAGAATGTCACAAAAGATGTGAAGAAACCCAGGGTCTGCTATGAATTATGAAGTATGAGGTGAGTGAAATAATAAAAAATAAACAATATTAAAAAACCTCATAGTGTTATTTCCTATCTATATAACTTAATGTTACTTTAATATTTACATTGTTAGAAAACATGGAACTGCATGAGTTTCTTGCTTTGAGTCAGTATTTGATTTCTTCACTTGGAAGTGTTAACAATGATCCTAGATATTTCAATATTTTCAATTTTACATAAGAACAAACAAATGTACTCTAAGTACCATCATCATTGTTAGTATTACTATAATCATTATACTGGTAATCAGTTTTATTAATATTATTGGTAGTATTATATTATTTTTCTATAATTATTATGATTAATTTTTTCTCAAATGTATGCTGTCAGAAAAACAGTAGTAGTAGTAGTAATAATAATAATAATAATAATAATGAAAGTCATCTCTTGGCCAAATATTTGACTGGGCCTAATATAGAACTCTGGAAGTGAAACAGGCAGTTGCGACACTACAGAACTAACTCCAGTTGGTGATTAAAATATTGATTATGATTAACTTTCAATTCTTGCTTTAAAGTGCCTTGGTATTAAATAATGGAATTTAAGGGTAAGTTGTCTCAAAACAAACCCAACATGATGGTTTACCTTACTGCGGCAGGTTGTCTTGTAGTCTGGTCTTATGAAGGAGAACTTTATGTAGTTTTGTGGCCACCATTTGTAAGGGAAACTCAAGTAAATCTTATCCACAGTTCCTATGTTCAAACCCTGCAACAACAAACTGCAAAGTTAGACCATTCATTATTACATCTGATGGTGAAATTGAAGCTATTAATCTCTCGCTTAAAAACATTTTTACTTCGCTACAACACTGCAGAAATAATGTCATTTTATCAGATTCCAAAGCAGCAATTCAGGCTATTGCATTAATCATGTATCCAAAAATGGAAAAAAATATTACAAAAACAAAACATGATTCATACTCAAAATTAAATATGGGAAATAACATTATGAGGTCTTAATTCATAAATTAATGAGTCATTTTTACATATTTTGAAAACTAGTTCCCATGTTTAAGAAAACATAAACTATGAGGTAAGATGTAAAAATAACTCATTATATTATGATTCATACTAGTAAAAAACATGGTAAACATATAGTCTTACAATGAATTCCAGCCCATTGTGGAATACATGGGAATGAAAGAGCTGATATACTCACAAAAAAGGGTGTAAAATTAAGCAGAAAGTAACAAATGTATTTTTTTATAAATTGATTAAAAGAATTAAAAAGAAAACATTTAATGATAATTACAATTACAAGTTAATTGAAAAGTCAGAAACAGAAATCAACATTAATATTGAGGTAAGATGTCCAGACCAAAAATAATATAATTATAATAGAAATATAAAATACTGTTAGAAAATCCATCTACAATTCTGGAACTAACATGAAAATCTGCAGTTGCTATACTGAGGTTTACTACAGGACATGACTGCTTAGGAAAAATCTTAATAGAATTGGTGTATTAATAATTTATGGTATAAAAAATGTTCTGAAATGGGTATTTCTATAGCAGGAAAAGTACTGCGTTCATTGTTGTTTGCAGATGATTAAATAATTTTTGCAGAGGATGAAGATGATATGAAATATATGTTAAATAAACTAATGGAAGAATATAAAAAATGGGGACAATATAAATTTACAGAAAACAGAATATATGTGTTTGGGAAAGGATGTGGATGACCTCATACTTGAAACAGGGGAAAAAAAAAAAAAATTAATATCTTGGGTCAATAATTACAAGTTTAGGTACCTGTGACAGAGATGTTCAGACTAAAATTGCAATGGCAAAAAATGCAACTAAGACATTACATGGAATAATTTGGAACAAAAATATTATAAAGGAAATTAAAATGAAAATTTATAAGAGCATAATATAGAATGTTTTGTCATATGGAAGTGACACTTGGTCTTTGACGGAATTACCAAAGAATAAAATTAGAACAGTTGAATTTGATTATTTTAGAAGAAGCCTCCAAAAAACAAGACAGGATAAAATAAAAAATTAATTCCTTTGGAGAGAAATGAATGTCACCACATCTGTTGTTAAGAGGATTGAAAATCAAACACTTAAACGTTATGGTCATGTACAAAGCATGGAAAATGAAAGGTGGCTAAAGAATATATACCAATGGTCACCCCCTGGAAGAAATAAACGTGGCAGATCAAGATGGAAATGGAAAACCTATGTCAGAACTATAATGAATGATAGGAATTTGGAAGAAGGAGATTGGAATGATAAAAATAAATGGAACTGAAGATGGCAAACCTATAAGTGGGGGAAAGCCGAAGAAGAAGAACAATGTCTCCTGAGTGTATAGTGTGTGGAAATGGACTGAGAACATTTAACCAACTGTGTAGCTCTTCAAAATTATCAAGATGTGACACCAAGTATTGGGAAGCAAAAAGGAGAATAACTCTTTGTTGTAACTCCAGAGCATTAGCTACATACATACATTATTTCATCTGATGTTCCTACAAGCAATTCAGAACATGTAACAAACTAACAGCAAAACATATACCAGTTGATGTTCTCCAGAACTTATACGGGATTTTGCAAAATTGGATCATTTATTGAACAGCTGCTTAACAACTTCCCAACAAGGGAACTCTCAACCACTGCATGCCAAAACCTATCTTGAAATTTCTTCCAGAGAAGCGCTGTGATATACAAAGGCCGTGTCCAAAAAATATCTGCCGTTTTAAGTGCAAGGCACTAAAATTCAGCACCAAATCTCTAAATTAAACTATAGGAATGTAATATGACTCCTGTATTTGTAGACTGGATAACTCTCACTACCTGCCGCCTGTGCCATCTCCTGCTTCACTCCACCATGGTCTTATTCATGCATGAATGTACATTTAGCGACAAAAATAACGAGCAGCTTCAAAAAGCAGAGTTCCTGTTATGGCCCACTGTGCATGCTCGAAAAGCCTTAGCTCTGGTTCATGAGGTAACGCATTGTTAAATGTTTTAAATACGCTGTATTTGGTTTTAATCGTCTTAAATTGTTAAGGAACATGAAGGAGACATGTTTCTAGATATTTACGAGTGTTCGACAAATGCAATACGTATTACTCAAATGGTGACATTTCAAATAAAGTTAAACTCTCGTTCATAGTGCAAAAGTAAACAAGACAACTAACATTGTTTATTTTTTATTATTTCACTCACCTCATACTTCATAATTCATAGCTGCACATGCCTGGTCAGAAAAACATAGAATAGAAACCAAAACAAAATTACTTAAACAATTGGAAAAACCAAAGGAACTCACAATTTGGGAAAAAATTTACATATGCAAGAATGAAAATACAACTATGAATTTTGAAATACCCGGTTATAAGGAGAGAGGACTGATTTGGAAATTCTTCGGTCGGCCACCAGATGGCGCAGAGGTCAGTCTGCAGGATAGAAAGCCGTTGGACTTCAGTTGTGAACGTGACACAGCATTGAGAATGTCACAAAAGATGTGAAGAAACCCAGGATCTGCTATGAATTATGAAGTATGAGGTGAGTGAAATAATAAAAAATAAACAATATTAAAAAATCTCATAGTGTTATTTCCTATCTACATAACTTAAGACAACTAACATCCGACGTTTGAGTAGCGTAGATCTTTAAAATACTTACAACAAGATGAAATGTATGTGAAAGCCAGGGTTCGAATCCTTTGACAATTTTTTGTAATCATTTCTATTTTCGCAAAATACATCCTATAACATTTAATTTCTGCCACGTAATCTACGTCCACTTTACACTATATTAAGTAATATTCCTGCCTTCGTAAACTCTGTAATACTATTGAGCTACCGGTATAAATTTAATTGTGTGTGCAGTAACACGTTTTAATAATAATGCTATAAATTTATGTAATAGAATATAATATAACTTCATATATTTATGAGTTTATTTATTTATTATCTATTAGTGAGGAAAAAGTTTCACCCTCCAATTAAATATTTAGTTTATATGTGTCAAGTCCAGCATAATAATAGCCCATAGATTATGGGCAATAATAAATTATTATTATTATTATTAATATTAGTATTATTATTATTATTATTATTATTATTATCTCTAATAATAATAGCAATAATAATAATGGAATGTATCAAATGATATGAAGAATGTAATTACCTGGGGATCAAAATTAACTCAAAATGTACCCAAGAAAATTACATAAAATATACTCTTGAAAAAGGCAGAACAGTAATAACAATGTTAAACGGAGTTTTGTGGGATAAGAATAGATACCAAATTAGAAATTTATAAATCCATAATTCGAAACATGCTATCATATGGTGTAGAAACTTGGCAGTTGAATAAAATTTTGAGTATAAAGCTTATGTCTACTGAAATGGATTGTTTCAGACGCTCAACTAGACATTCTAAATTGGAAAAAAATAAGAAATACAATCACCACACAACAAATGAAAGTCCAAAATTCAATATTAGATTTTGTGAGATACAGACAATTAGAATGGTATGGTCATATACGAAGGATGCCAGAGAAAAAATTACCCAGACAAGCTTTGGATTGGATTCCACCTGGAAAAGGAAAGAGAGGTCAACCTAGATTTAAATGGATGGATGATGTAAGTAGAGGTATGAGGGAGTTAGATCTGGAATAATTGGAATGAGAAGATAGAGAAGAGTGGAGAAAGAAGATAAAAATTTAAAAAGCTTTGGGCCTAGGAAGATGTTTCATTACATTGAAAACCTGTTTATAAATAAATAAATAAATAATAATAATGAAAATAGTAAATCTTCCAAATAGTTAGTACGTTTTTTTTTTCTTTAAGAATGGGCATACAGAACAAATTAGAAAGCATTTTAACAATTAAAAAAATTAACCTAACCAGGAATCCAATGCAAACATGAGCAGCCACTGCAGATTTTTCTATTTATTCTTTTTTCCCCCCCCCCACATGTTCCTTAGTTCTAGAGGTTAAATTTCTCTTTGTTTTCCCTATGTATATCTTATCACAATCAGCACACTTTATTTGGTACATTCCTGATTTTTGACATCAATCTTTTCATTTATGTTGGTTTTATTAGTTTATTTACGCTGTAATAATTTTTTGGTGCTAATAATAATTTGACAGATTAATGATACAGTGTTCAAGACATTTTTGTTAGCAGTAAAATTGTAACCATTACAATGTACATCCCCACATGGTGTTCCCTTGTGGCTAATTTAGTCAAAGTCATGTTGCAATGCACCCGGACTTTCTGCACATAAACAGGCAATGCAGAATTGATTTTGATGTATTAATTTAAATTTTAACATTTGCATTGATGGTCAATTATTATGTTGAAAAGAAAAATTAATGCCTGAATCGGGATTTGAACTCAAAACCACTAGTTCTGTATGCTAGTGTGCTAACCATTACACTATTTGAGGCTCCCGATGCAAACACAATTTTTTTTTCCTCATATACAATTCTCTTTATCGTCAGAAGAAAATAGACATCACGACCAGTGCTATCAGATCTCTTTAAATAAAAACAAATATTATTACCAATTGCAAATTGTTGTATACAATTGACACAAATTTAAATAATTTTAACTCATTCATTTTTCCATTACTTTATTAAAGATACCAATGGATCTTAAAGGACACTTTGCTAATTTAAAGGTTAATTAAATTGAATTGTTTACAAATACATTGTGTCAAAGCAAACTTAAGAGACAGCTAGAGCAATATTTTAATTTCAGGCAAATCCCCAGTTCTAATTGTCAGATTTTGCTGATTTTTTTTTTGACAATACCATACTCATTTCATTGCAATGACATTTCCTGAGTTTCATTACAAATAATAAAACATTGTGACTGCTAGAACAATTTTTAAATATTTGTTTCAAGTGAACTTCAACTCCTAATGGTCTCATTTTGCTGGTTAATGAACTCAACCTTACTTTTTAATTCATAGTTATATGCTGAGTTTGGTTGCAAAAAAAATAAAATTGCAGCTGCTAAAGTATTAAACACACACACATATATATATATATATATATATATTTATTCTATACATAGTAGTGGAACTTAATTAGACTAAAAGTAAGATACATACAATGTTATTTACAAATATGAGCTGCAAGCTGAACGTGCTGTTGACAGTCCTTAGCAATGAATTAATGTCTAGTAGTAATACAAAACAAAAAGACAACACAATAGATAATACAATTACATTATACATTAATTAAATGATGTATAGTTATTACCTAGGCAGCTCCGTGACACAAGCGGTTAGATACTTGCCTCATGCCGCTGTGTCCCAAGATCGAATCTCAGTCACTCCATGTGAGTTTTGTGATGGACAAAACAGAGGTTGGGTAGGTTTTTCTTGGGGTTATCTCCCATGTTTCCCTGCCAGAATTTCATTCCATCATTTCTCCATACTCATCTCATCCATTTTGTTTCATTTCGTTCATCTGCCCCTGTGATGGTGCATCAGGTGTAGTCAGCCAGCATCCTTGTCATTCACAGATCTCTATATAAGGGTCATCTCATCCCATCCCTCGACCCGACACTGAGTTGGACACGAGTTGAGGATATTTTTGATACTTATTAAATATTAACAATATTACATTTTGCTTACATATTTATTTATTCATGATTGAGTGTTGCTCTTATTTTCCAAGTCTTGTTATATTTAGAAATGTTGATCATAATCATTTCCGTTGTCTACTAGATAGGATCGGTCAAGATACATAAAAATTGTTCAAAAATCTTTTCATGAGAACAACCTCAATAGCTTTGAATTTGCTAATAGCATAGGATAAGGTGTGTATAGTAATGCACAATCGTCAGAGATTATAAACAATATGGAAAAAATATTAAAGTGATAGAAATGTCCATTTGATATGAAAAAAACAAGAAAAATACTCCAATTCTAACCTTACAATATATAAACAAACTATGTAGTAATGGTGTCACAAAATTACATTATGAATGTTGATGTTATATATTAAATTAACATTTTCCAGAATTGGATATAGTTTTATTTTAGAAAGAAAAATTATGTTCGAATCAGGAGTCGAACTCCGGATCTCTGACTATGTCAGTGCTATAAAGATTACACCATTCGAACATCTGATAGGAATGTCAAATTTCTTTCCACATAGACAATTCTGCTTTCATCTGAAGGCCGATAGCCATCACTATCAACAATGCCATCAAATGACTTCTATTCAAAGTATTTTTACTGAGAATTTAAACATTACTTTTAAGCAGTAAAGCTTATTATTTTGAGGTTATATTTTAAATTAACCCTTTCCAGAATTGGATATAGTTTTTTTAGAAAGAAAAATTATGATGAATTTAAAAGAAAAATTACATTTGAATAAGAAGTCAAACCCTGGATCTCTGACTGTATGTCAGCTACACCATTCAAACTCCTGATGGGAACGTCTTTCAACTTATACAATTCTCCTTTCATCTGAAGGCCGATAGACATTGCTATCAAGAACACCATCTGACAACTTCTATTCAGATGTTTTTATTGAGGATTTAAACATTACTTTCAAGCAGTTACATTAGGAATTTGAAGCAAGATACTGACCCGGATGGCATTGAGTTTGGTCGGTGGAAGTGGTGGTTGGAAGATGGAATGTGCCTTATGTTTGAGAACTCCGAGGCTTGTTGTTACTATAACTTGAGGTGTGAGGTAGGTGATACCATTTGCACAGGTCACCTGCACCTTATCACCTCCAGCCCATACTATCTCTGTCACCTCACTCTTCAAACTCACTCTCTCCAACACTGGTAACTGCTGTGACTCGTCTGGTATCTTCTTCTGCAAACATAACAACTACATTAACACTAGAAAAATTAACTTTGAGTTAAATGAATATTGGATAGAAAGGGGTAGCATCGCTGCCTCGCATGCAGTGGGCCCAGGTTTTATTCCTGATCAGGGCAAATTTCTTGGGTGATGTTTTTTTGGGGGGTGTTTCCTCACCTGTAAATATAATAACATAAACATAATAATAATAATAATAATAATAATAATAATAATAAGTGGGTCCAGGTTTTGTCCCTGATCGGGGCAAGTTTCTTGGGTGAGGGTTTTTTTTTGTGGGGTTTTTCCTCACCTGTAATACATAATAACAATAATAATAAATGTGGGAATTATTCCTGTGGTTGCCCATGGTTTGGAATTTAGGTTAAGTTTAGGTTAAGAACTCTCCTGGTGCTTCATTATCATTTATCACCCATAACATCATTGGGGTAATGTAACTCTGCCTTCCAGTTTCCCCAACCTAATAAATGGATTACAATTCCACTAATGCCAGGGGAGAAAGCCAGAAATATCATAAAGGACAACCTGGTGACATTAGACAAAAAAAATGTTGAGATCATGGAATGTTGAGCATTCTGATCAGTAAACCAGATGTCTCAATATCTACAATAATGGTTAAAGGAACTATCATCATCCTTACATGTATATGAACTGAATGAAATACTGGTGTTTTCAGGCATCTCTTCCTTGGACAACCCTTTGTGATGGGTCTAGGAATTCATGTTCTAGACATTCTGTTAAGATTTTTTTATTTTATTTTATTTTATTTATTCTAAAAACGTTAATTCTGTAAGATGCTTCTCTGGTAATGGGCAATGAGCTTTAGATGTTACATTCATTACTTTTCCTAACCATTCATTGGAGCCAGCACTAGCTGTTATCATACTTACCTAAAGTCCATGGTCTGTTATGTATTAATAATGATTTGTAAACTTAATAAATCAGATGAGTATGTTGCATCTTACCTCATAAAAGTTGAGTTCCTTTAGCATATGTTTCAATACACATATGTATACCACCTTCAGCTTGTCCAGACTGTTGAATTTTATGTTGTTAACTCCTACTCCAAAGAACTTGCAAAAGACAAGCAAATGGCCAAAGCTGAAGATGGTACACATATGTATTAAAACATGTCCTAGAAGAGCACTAATTTTATGAGGTGAGATTCTACAGACTAACCTTATTTGTTAAAAAGAACCTCATAATGTTACTTTGTATTGTAATTTTATAATTTTTCAAACTTGAATAAATATCTCTTGTAGTTAGATATTTTCTTGGCTAAACTTTACAACATACGACATGACTTTTTAAATTACTTTATAAATTCCTGCAAATTTTATTTTTAGGGTTTCATTTTTTAAATTATTTCCCACCATTTCAAATGATTTTTACTTGTTTTCTAACGACTATTTGAATATACTCTTTCACAATATTGAACTACATGAAGATGTAACAGCCATATTGATTATACAAATATTCTGTGTTCCAGTGTAGCTAACATAGAGTTTATACTAATTAACATAACACTAAATAAAATCAATGTGCATTCTTTCACAGGTTAGAGTACTTAAATTGTGTTAGGTTAGCTTTTAGGTTGGTCTTTCTCAGGTTAAAATACTTAAATTGCATTAAGTAGCTTTTAGGTTTGTCGGCAACGCAAGTTCAAATATCGTGTATATGATGGCTGCATCCTGTGATTCCATAGTGTAAACCACTTCGCATTTTTTGGCGCATGTGCTTGGTGTATGGTTGGAACTTAAAAGAAAATTCCTTGTAACAATTTTTAAAGTATTTCCATTTTCTCTAATTCTTGCAAAAATATGAGTTTGTAGCCAAGATATTTAAGAGGATTTGCCTTTTCTAGAATTTTATTAATGAAACAGATTTTGCTAGGAAAAGAATCTCTTCCACAAAAGTGCACAATGTTAGATATTTGAATACAAGATGTGTGTACCATTAGGAGATTAAGAACGGTGTGATATCCTGTTTTCCAGACCCAGTTATCACCAGGACATGTCTTGTAGGAAGTGAGTCCCCGACCTGATGTCTTGTACCAGGAGCTAGATGCATCCGATGATCCCTGAACTTTATCCAACCAATTAAAAAACAATTCAGACAAATGAGTGTCTGATAGTGAATACTGCTCTAGTTTTCCAGGATACCTGCACACATACAATTGAAAAAAATAACATTTGATGCAGAAAAAAGCAGTAGAAATTAAATCTCGTATTACACTTGGGTTTGTTCACCAATGCAGTGATTCTAATACAATCAGAGGCAATTGCCACCAACCAATTAGCAGAATATCAAACCATTCTGGAATGTCAAAAAGTATTCAAGCAATTGAGCAAACAAATTAATAACATTGCAGCAGATACCATCTCATCTAATATACAAAAATGAATGTTTGTTCGTATTTTATACGCTGCCATACCATTCATCCGATTGTGAGGGCTTTTTGCAAAATGTTCAGGAGTTTCCCGGGAAGGTTATAGGCTATAAGAGAGTTGCAATACTCAACCTCTTCACCCTTAAAAATCAACCTTTAGTGAAAAACGTGAAAAAAGTAGCTTTTTGGATGCTTAAATTGCTTACACTACCTAAACCATAACAAATACACAAAATTAATGTACACAGAATTGAATATCTCAAAAAACTCTACAAGGAAGTCTGCAACAGCACATATTTATCTTCTTCTTCCTCTACGCATGAAAGCTGGCAGCTTGTTGCATGTTCATTCACTACAGGTCCGGGGTATGGTGACGTCCTTCCATCGTAGTTGTGGTCTTCCTAAAGGCCTTTTCTGCTGAGGTGTCCAGTCACGTACTTTCTTCACTAATCCATTCTATCTATGTGATTGTTCCAATTCAGTCTTCTATCATTTATCCAAAGGTTTATAGCTTCAATTTCATATTCTTCTCTAATAACAGAGCTGCGAATTTTCTCTCTCAGCGATTTTCTTACGATTTTCCTTAAAACTTTCATTTCGGTTCTTTCATTGATTTGTTTTGTTTTTTTGAGTTTCTGTTCGGCATTCACCATATGTTAGCACTGGTCTTATGACAGATTTGTAAATTCTTACTTTTGTATTTATTCTTAAATTTTTATTTTTCCAAACAGTATTGTTTAAACATCCCAATATTTTGTTTGCATTATTTGCTTGATGGAGGATTTCACCTGTTATTCTGTTGCTGCTATTAATTTCTATTCCTAAATATTTGAATTTCATGACCTGTTCTATACTTTTTCCTTCTATTTCTAATTTAACATGTCGTGGGTCCTTGGATATTGCCATTGATTTGGTTTTATTTGTTGAGATTTTCATGTTAAATTTTGCTGCTAAATTTGTGCAATAGCATTTGTAAATCATCTTCACTTTGTGCAATTGGAACTGTGTCATCAGCATAGTTTATTTTCTTCAGCTCTTTGTTACCTATTTTAATTCCTTTTCTAACTTCAACTTTTAGTTCTTTGATGATTTCATGCATTATTAGTGTGAACAGTATGAGACTTGATGAGTCTCCTTGTTGCATTCCTTGCTGGACTAAAATTTCTTTAGATTTATTATTTCCATATTTGATAGTTGTACTGTTTCCTGAATAAATTTCTTTGATGATTGCTATGAGGTTTTTAGATACATTCTAGTTTTCTAATATGTTGAGTATGTCATTTAATCTTATCCAATCAAATGCTTTTTCCAGATCCACAAAATACAGGAAGACTTGGATGTTAAATTCGATAGCTTTTTCTGTAGTCTGCTTTAATATAATAATGACATCTATGCATGATCTTCCTTTTCGAAATCCTTGTTGTTCATCTAGTAGCGGTAATGTATTCAATAAATGATCTGCTATAATTTTAGTGAAGAGTTTCAGTATTGTTCATAGTAGATTGATGCCTCTGTAGTTTTCTGGTTTGTTTTTATCTCCTTTTTTCAAAATTGGGATTGTAATATTTTTTTTTTTCCCAATCATTGGGTATTATCCAACTATTGTATATGGTGTTGAATAAAGTTGTACTTCAATGGATTCCGGCCCATTGTGGAGTGACAGGCAATGAAATAGCCGATTTTCTAGCCAAGAAGGGTAGCAAAATTGTTTCAAACCCAACTTCTGCTCCAGTTTCCTTTCACTCTTCAAAAGAATTATCTCAAATAAATACATCAATAAACTTAGAGAAGAATACACCACCAAAACATCTGGAAAGGAATGGGAAAATCTACAAGCTTATGACATTACTACATTACAAAGAAAATCTGCAGTAGCAACATTCAGACTGCTAACGGGACATGACTGCTTGAATAAACACCTACACAGAATTGGCATAACAGATTCACCTAAATGCCCTTTTTGCAATTTAAATGAAGATATGGAAAGAAACCATCTCCTCCGTTGTCCATCTTTTGTAGAAGAGACCAGCCTTTCTGATAAATATTGGAGTGCAAGAGAGCGAATGATTTCATTATCAAGTGCTCGACATTAGATACCAACCAACCAACCATAAATTGTAAATTTCTTCATGTAATTTTTCTCCTCCGTATTTAGTTAATTCATTCTGGATGTTATCTATACCCGCTGATTTTGTGTTTCTCGATTTTTTTACTTGTTTTTCAAATTCTTCCTTGCATATCTGAAATGTATCTTTATTTGTAGTTTTCTCTAGATGTGGGTTCTCAGTATTTTCCCATTCTGAGTAAATTTCTTTAAAGTAGTTTTCCCATTCTTCTGTTGATATATTGTATAAATTTACATATTCGTTTACATCTTTTCTCTGGTTCCTGATGAACCTCCATATTTGTTTCTGCATACAATAGAAATCAAATTCCAGTTCATGAGAGTATTTGTCCCAAAATTCTTCTTTTGATTTTCTAATTGCTGATACTACTTGGTTTCTTCTTTTTTTTTTTTTTAATTCATCATAATCATTTTCACTCCTTGTCTGTAAATATCTCCTGTGTAGTTTTCTCTTGTTTTCTATCAGTTTCTTTATCTCTTCATTAAACCAAGGAGACCAACAACGTCGGACATGTTTCAGTTCAGAATTTCTTGTACCTAATGATTCTTTTGCTGCGTCAGTTATAGCAGTTTTGAGCATTGACGATTTTATTATTAATTTAACACTTCTCACTGAAGGATAAATTATATTTGAAGAGAACAATTTTCGCCTAGACCGGACTCGAACCCGGGACCCTTGGCTTTCCGGGCCAAGTGCTCTACCAACAGTCTCGGTCTAGGCGAAAATTTTTCTCTTCAAATATAATTTATCCTTCAGTGAGAAGTGTTAAGTTAATAATAAAATCATCAATAGAAGCCCTACTGGCTTTATAAAGTACCGGTAGTGTTAAATTCCCAATAAATGTCTTCTTAACTAAGAAGCCGCCATTTGCAAAGATAGAAGCTAAGGTTTCAAGCATTTGGCACGAGGGAATTACAATGTATATAAGAGAAAAATTTGCGTCTAGATCGCAACTCACCTCGGTAGCTCTGTTGGTAGAACACTTGGCCCGGAAAGCCAAGGGTCCTGGGTTCGAGTCTCAGTCTAGGCGAAAATTTTTCTCTTCAGATATAGTTTTGAGCATGTTCCATTTTTCTTCAACAATTTCTTCACAGTTTTTCATCTCGGATAACTTGTTGTTTAATCTGTTCTGATAGAGTAGTTTTGTTGAATCATCAATAAATAACTCTACTTTGAATTTTTCATTTGTTTTTTATATGTTCTTGTCTGTTTTTTTTGTTTCCTAATTGGATGTTAAATCTGAATTGGCTTACCACAAGATTGTGACCACTTTTGATCTCAGCGGATGGAAAGACTCTGGTGTCCAAAATTTCTTGTTTCTGTTTGTAAGTATATAATCAATTGTGAAGATTGACCACGAGAGTTTTGAAAAGTTATCTTTTGCTGAACCTTATCAGGAAAAAATGTATTATTAATTCTCATTTCAGTTTCCACGCAGAATTGCAACAATAGTTCACCATTTTTGTTTCTAGTTTCTAGTTTCCCAATTTTTGCATTAAAATCTCCTGCTATTATGATATTTTCTTTGTCATTGATTTTCTCTACGTTTTCTTGAAGGATATTGTAATTTTTTTCCATTTCTTCTAATGGTTTACCTTCCTCTGATGCATACATGTTGATGATCGTGAAATTTTTAGGTGCATTTTGGAATTTTACTCTAACTATTCATTCTGATATGTAATTATATTCAATTATTTTATCTTTCAAACTTTCATGTATCAGAATACCGACACCTTCTCTGGCACGCTTGGATTTTTGTACTCCACTGTTTATGTATATGTAGTATTGTATTTGTGTAATCGATTTTCCTTTTTTCTTCGTCTCGGAAATTGCACAGATCTTTATTTTATATTTCTTCAATTCGTCTGTTATGAGCTCTTTCCCATTAATCGCTCTAACATTCCAGCATCCAAGTTTCATTTTACTTTTCTTCCATCTCGTGTTCCTTTTTCGTTTGTTAGTTTGTTTCAATTTATCAGTCCAGCTTACTTCGTGAATGTTTCTGTGAGTAAATGAAAATTTTACATCTTGAAAGTGAGTTACTAGCCCTTCTTCTTCACTGGGTATCTCTTTTAGTCTGGACCTTCTTCCATGACCTGCCAGGCATGGGAAGCCCTGTTCATAGTTATACTACCGCCTGTGTAGCTCATGGGGTACGCCGTAGCATAGTGGTTAAGGCACTGCGCTACAAGCCGGAAGGTTGAGGGTTCGAGTCCCGGTGGGGTCATGATTTTTAAACTGACCCAAACCCTCTGGCGGCACCATGGCCCTGGGGTCGACTCAGCCTCTAATGGGAATGAGTACCAGAAGCTTGTTCTGGGGTAAAGGCGGCCGTCACGCAGGGCTGACAACCCGGCTGACATCAAGTGCCGATTGTTCAGAAAAAGAGGGAGCCTTAACCTCCCACTACCCCAAGGGCCTCTCGAGGCCTGTCGTGGAATCACTTTACTTTACTGTAGCTTTATTAATGGCTATTGCTTGGATACTAAATTTTGGTAGATGAAATTTTGTTTATTATTTGGATTGTACAAGGAATAGAATGGAAATAGAATTAATTAGTTTGTTAGTTGTTTTGGCTGGAGTCATTAGGACTCACAAGCCCCACAACAATGTCAAGGTAGAGATACCGACGGTTTATCTTTAACAGATAACTCCCAATAATCATTTTTGTGTTTCATTGATACCAAGAAGATCAGGATAAGTAGATTCTCGGCAACGTTGGGTAATCAGCACGGGGTATCCAAAAATAATTGCGGTATATATTTTTCCTTTCACTTATTCAACTAAACATAAAACACATTAATTTTCATCTTTCAGCTCATTTAAGCCAAAAAAATCGGGGATAAGTAGATTAACCGGGCAATGCCAGGTAATCAGCATGAGTTATTTAAAAATAATTATGATATAAATTTATAATTATTTTTCCTTTTACTTATTCAACTAAACATAAAAACACAATTTTCATTTATTTAGGCGTAGCATTGCATGCTGGGTATTAGCTAGTATAACAATATTTGACAATGTTTTGTATTTTCATTACAGTTTCCAATATCTTTATAACAGGAACAATAACTATAGGTCTGAAATTCTCAGTCTTACATGTATCTCCTTTCTTCAAAATAGGTACAGTTTTAGTATATTTAGGTAAATTAGGATCAATACCATTAACGAGACATTAATTTATACAATCCTTCAAATGTTCAGTAATAAAGTAAACAACACCTTTTATTTGATCAGAAGTCAAATTAAAAATGTCTTATTAATTAGAGGTTTTAAGATTTGAATCATGTTATAAACTAGCTAATATCCGACATGCGCTGCTAAGATAAATAAATTAAATATGTTTTTATGTTTAGTTGAAAAAGTGAAAAGAAAAATAATTATAAATGTATATCGTAATTATTTTTAGATAACCATGCTGATCACCCGGAGTTGCCCGGAAACCTACTCATCTCGATCTTCTTGGCATAAATGAGCTGAAAGGAAAAATGGTTATTGTGATTTATCCATAAAAGTTAAACATATGCTGTTGTGGAATTTTTTAAGATATTTAATTTTGTGTACTGTTAATTTGGTGCATTTGTTTTGGTTTAGGCAGCATAAGGCTATTAAGCGTCCCAAAGTTACTTTTTTAGTGCACCAATGTATTTTTTTTTAAGCTCTAGTGCTATTGTACGTAGGATAATATGTTATATACATTATTTGTCCTATAAAAATCTCTAAATGATGGTTAAAAACCCCAAACTAATTAGTCAAATAGTTTTTGAGCCCATAAAGGCAGACAGACAGACTCATAAACACTCATTTTTATATATTGTTGGTATTATGCATCAACTGGCTATGTAAGTTTCAAGAAAAATATGTTTAAAATTTAATTCAATCTTCACTATTTATTGTGGCACCAAACTAACAATACTGGATACTGTAAGTTATTTTTCTTGTCTGATAGTTATGCATCAACAATCTAAAAGCAGGAACACTTGACGCTTTGCTGCATGATGTAATATTTAGATTAGCATTTATGAAGATCTGGTTTCATAGCTGTTTGTTGCAAAATAGAATCTCTGATAAGACTGATGGTGTTTACATTTTCTTTAATAATAAGGCTATATTTAAGATGTAGTGCTAACACTGTGCGTACACTTACTTCACTAACCAGTGCAACAAAGGGCATCAAAAAATATATTTTAATGGCGCTTAGCCGGTTGATGCATAACACTGTCCATATCAGATGTCAAGACAAGTAACTAATCTCCATGTAAAACTAGGAGCTGTTACATTAAGCTTGTTTAAAGGAAGTAGAGAAAACGTACTACAATGACCAGGCATGAGACTCATTTGTTTTACACAGTTAATAAGATACATATTAAAAGTTCAAGACTTGTGTCGTACTGAACAACCATGAGACAAGATTGTGCCATTTATTATTCTCCATGTGGCCCTGCATATGTTGGACAAACAATTATATTCACATACTTGAAGAGAAAAATTATATGCTTAGACTGGGACTTGAACCCACAACCTTTGGCTTTCTAGGCCAATGCTCTACCGACTGAGCCATGATTTAACCATCATTGAGATGTATGAAATGAATAATAAAAACATCGAATTACATTCTCATTTGGCCTGACTTAATAATAGTCTTTATTTTTTATATGTAGCATTGAATTTACTGTTTAAGCCATCATTACTAGTTTTTAAATACGAGGCCCACTCTTTACATCCACATAAATTAAGTACACTTGTATATTAAATTAATGTTGGGAAGTAAACAATATGAGGTATAATCATTGAAATTCATCGGAGAACATTTTTCAACAACTCGCCTTGTTGTGGCTGAGGATGAACGTGAGCACATTTGAAGCTGCGGTATCATAAAAAACATGAAATATATGAGGTGAGTTGTCAAAAAATGTTCTCTGATGAATTTCAATAAGTATTTCTAGTTTATAGAATTTTAATTCCTCACTATACCAATTACATCTTCTGCTTTTGAAATTATTAGAATACTTATTTCTTATAACTAACTACAAACTAACTCACTGGCACTAAATTCAAATCTACATTCAGAAAACTAAGAAAAAAATTAATAAACTTTCAAATTCCCGGAGAAGTTGATTTGATTGGGAGGTTCAGAAGTCCACCAACAGATGAGTAAAAAGCAGTGCTCCTGGACGACAGAACATCGGTCATGAAAATACTAAAGATATAACCGTATGGAATACAAAACTGGTCTAAAAAGAAGACAGGATATGAGGTGAGGTGTAAAAAATTTATTTCTAAATTAAACCTCATAGTGATATTCCCTATAATAATCCAATAGTATTGACTTGTTTATTTAATATTTGAACCATTTCACATAATTTGTTAATAATTGCATCTTTTTAAATTAAAATATAATGCACAATTTGCAAGTCAATATTATTGTCACTATCTGCCGCAACACTTAGGCTCAAATCTATGAATGCATTAGACCGTAAAAGTCGTTCTCTGCCTGTACTCTGCTGAGAAAGTTACATCCAAATACGTTTTTGCGTACTCAAGAATCTGTTCATGTGATAATAATTGTTGAAATTCCTAAGCTACCTGGCGAGGTGACTTAGCAGAGAAACGAATCGTGAGCAACTCGATGGGAACCGATGGTAACCGATGTAGTTTGAAACCTTGCCGCGTACCTTGCTGCTTTATCCAAGATGTCGGACCTTGAAGACTTCGATCATGTTTTTGGTATGCGCAAAGAGGAATTTGATAGAGTCTACCAAAGAATTCAACTGGAAGAACAGGAAAATCAGTGTAATATTGCGTGATGCAGACATCGTCGTATACGGTATTATTTGCAGGATGCAAGCATAAATGCATTCCTCTAGCAGACGAAAATAACGGAAGTGGTTTTATCACTGAGAATTCTGGGTAATTTCTTGCCAATATTACGAAAATTACGACTTTCATGCATGACCAGTTAGTGGGTAGCTAATTCAATCTTTGCACTTACTCACGGAAAGTCAGCTCATCAGTGATTGGAAGTAATTTGAGTAGAGACTAATGTATTTGCATGCAGCCCTTAGAGTCTCATATAAAGCTAAAACATCATCACTTTAATTTTCATCATTACAACATCACATGACTGGGAGATGTTAATTACAATAATAATAATGAAACCTGCCAAAGCCTGTCCCAAGTCAGGTTGGAAAAGGGTGAGGGGGAAGAGTAACAATCTCGTTAAAAAACCAACTGATAGTACACTATGAGAGCCCCTGCCTAGGGTTACAGGTACTGCTGCCTTGCAGTTAAGTGTTGGTTCGTTAAGGGCTAAAGGAACAGAACCTTGATTAAAATCTCCTGGTGCTCCAGGTTGGGGTTGACACATCAGGCTAGCACCCTGTTCATATGAAAAAATGTACAATGCTAAAAAGCCTAAGAATGAAATGCAGAACAGATTTAATAAAATAAAATGGTATGGTAAATGTAAATTAAATGACAAATTCCCAAGATGAATACTAAAATGGGTGCCACATGGTAGAAGAAGATGAGGGCCAAATATAATGTGGATTGATGGTGTTTTGATCAGCGTGAGGGAAATTGAAATGACAGAGAGATGTGGAGGAGAATGACAGTAGATTAATTGGATGTAGGAAGATGTTGTGGAACCTTAATAAATAAGGTGAGTCTGTTTTCATCTTACCTCACAGATGTTGGGTTCTTTTAGGACATGTTTCAAAACAAACATGTGTTTTATCTTTGGCTTGTCAGACTGTTGATTTTTACATTGTTGACTTCTACTTTTTGTGGTCTGAAGAACTTGCATATTAAATCTCTCTCTCTCTCTACATTGCTCGCATTTGGTCAGAAAAACATAAAATCAATCTGAACACCAAATTATTAAAATAGTTAGAAAATATTAAAGAACTCACCATCCAGGAGAAGATCTACATCCAGACGAACAAGGATAAAATCATGAATTTTTAAATTCCCGAGGAGGAGATTTGATGTGCAAGTTCTTTGATCCATAAAAAGATGGAGTATGAATCAACATCCAGGGTCGAGAACATAAAAATCAACAGTCTGGACAAGCTGAAGATAAAACAGAACTTTGTTATAAATCATGTCCTAAAATAACTCAATATCTATGAGATAAGATGAAAAAGACTCACCTCATTTTTTTAAGAAGAACCTCATAATGTTACTTCTTATTGTAATTTTATCATAAACTAGCAGACCCGGCATACGTCCTACCTGAACGTTCAATTCTTGTTTCACAGTCGGACGATAAAATTATATTACTTTTTTTACCATAAAATTCACTAATTAAGAGATATCAAATAAATTCACATGAAAACTCCTCACTGCCATCTGTTAAGCATGATGATGTCACCTTGTTGTCACATAGAATGTGTCGATAATACAGATGACTACACAACTGGCATTAAAAAATTCCTATAACCCTATCCCAGCATCACCTAGAGTCCAATTGTGAATCTAAACCATCCAGGGTCCCACTCAAACACACAAAAAATTTCATCAAAATCAGTCCAGTTGTTTAAGCAGTTTTTAATTTCAGGTTTTAAGTAAACCTCTACTTCTAATTGTTGGATTTCACTCATTTTTTGAAAGTACCTCCCTCAGTTTATTTTAATAAGATGAGAATACTGAGTTTCATTGTGAAACATAAGAAAACTGTGACTGCTAAAGCGCTTTTTAAATTTCACTTCAGATGAACTCCTACACCTAATGGTTTTAGAGGGTCCAATTGTAAATCTAAACCATCGAGGGACCCTATCAGATTCACACAAAAAATTTCATCAAAATTGATCTTGTTTTTAAGAGGAGCTCAGTGACAAACACGCATACAGAAGAATAACAATGACATGGGAACTTACTGCTGCTGGAAGTAGTCTCCAAGAGAGCCAGTGTAGTTGTGAAGTTGTGTTTCTGCAGTGTCCAGAATCTCCAAGTATACCTTGAAGTAGGCGTCCGCCACACTGGCAGGTATAAGTCTTCCCTCCTCATCTATATAAGCATTACTACCTACCAGCGTTCCCAATGCTGTCTCCATCAGCACGTTGTGCTGTTTAGCCAAGTTAAACACCACATTACCTTCCTCACCATGCACCCACTGTGCTCCAAGGTCAACCACTGCATCACCTATAAAACACACACGTCTAGAAAAACACTTTAACACACATTTGTATAATGTTTATGTAATGTCACGTGCAATACTGTTAGATCCTAGAGTAAACATTCCATCAAATTTTTTAAAAGTATGTTTATAAAATTATTTATTTTAACCCATCAACGTGGACATTTAAACATTGCGTTCCCTTCCCAGATACAGAAGGACGTGTTAAAACGTCAGGACTTTTAAATATCCACATGCAGATTGCCATGTCAACATGCGTGGTACATCTATGATTTCCAAAGCCTATAACTAGGTTGTTTTACATGTTGGAGAACTTATCTTTTGTCACCCTGTTAAGGAAAGATTCCCCTTCATGTTACGACATAATTTATGACAGGGCAAGTGGAATGAGGTGGCTACTTGTAAGTGAAAGGAAATACTTTTTTTTTTTTTCAGCCAGACCCTCTTCTGAACATATCCTGTGCCTTATTTTTGCCGAAAAAGAATAAATATCTGTAAAGTGTCTCATTGTGTGGTCTCAAACTTTTCTTTTGAAACAATTATCGCAGTCTTTGTGAAACCGTGGCTCGTGCGTGTGCAGGAAACCAAGTGTTGTCAGAAGAAAAACATTTTAAGTTTGTCAACAAAATTTTAGATGAGATTGATAAACATAGTGATTTAGCGTCTATATCAGATAGTGAGGATAGTTTCTTTGCACTTGACTATACACAACCTCCTCACGATATAAGTGATAGTGACATCTGCTGTGTTGACGAGGGACATATTCAGACACTTACACATGTTTTGATTGCTAAAGGGCTAGGGGGAGTGTCCACAGATTTTGTATGGCAAAATATGGACACGTTTAATTCAATACGAGAGACAATCTGTGACATCAGTGGTCCACAGTTCGATGTTTCTGGGGACATTGTTGCTATATTCGAGGAAATATTCGACCATACGTTGTTGAATATTATTGTTTAGGAAACAAATAAATACGCTCTACAATCAATATCAAAATCGACTTTCCGTGAGCAAAGGATATGTATAACCAAGGTAAGATTAGAAATATAATGTAACTAAATATAATTTATTAATAATTTGGTATATATCTAAAATAAGCTCCACATAACAGATAACTACATGGTCTTTATAGGAAGCCTGATATAATGACATAAATTAGGTCTCGTAGATTGCGATGGGCAGGACATCTGTCACGAATGGGTAATGAAAGACGTGTATGGAAGCTTCTTGTGGGAAAACCAGAGGGAAAACGGCCAGTTGCTAGACCAAGAATGAATGGGAGAATAACATTAAATATGAATTGAGGGAAGTAGATCATACAGGGGATGATTACAACACATTAGCTCAGGATAGGGATGTATGGAGAGCTTATGTCAGCACGGCCATGAACTACAGGTTCGAGAGTGCTAGTGAGTTAGTTAGTTAGTTATCTAAAATAAGTTACTGGGTGAGTAGTTTAAAAATACTACCGAGCAGATGGACTGCATGGACTTTTAAATGACCGCACAGAAGGGAGGAAGCCGGTCTCGTATATGTACGTCAAACCGCGCTCAGGGGTTAACAACCTTCTTCTCATCTTTATTTTTAATACTTAAAAACCCATAATACTTGTAAAATGAAGATTTTCATTGTCGTTACTATTATATAATTTATATAAAGACAATAATATTAATAAAAATAATAATAATAAAAACTGTTCCACAACAATATATTACCAATATCTTCAACATCTATAAAGATAATGGAATCTCTGTTAAACAAGATGGCAAACTATCTTCTTGGAAAAACATCAACACTGGAGTAAGACAGATGTGGACTTTCACCAGTGCTTTTCATTATATATATGTGAATAGAATTATAAACGAATGGAGGAAAACACAATGGGGATATATACCCATCAATAGGAACCTCAAACTCGATGCTATTCTTTTTGCAGATGATTTAGCGCTTCTGGCACTTTCCGAAAATGATTTGCAACAATCAATTTATAATTTACAAAAAATAGCTGCTATATAGAAACAATTGGCTAGCCCATATTCAGCGCATGGATCGTCACAGAATACCAAAACAAATTCTTCACTACATTCCTCGAGGCAGAAGATCTGCGGGTCGACCTTTTCAGAGATGGCGGGAGACCATAACGGGCCACTGGGCCTAATACTTGAAAGGACGATGATGATGATGAAAAAATAGCTGCCAAATTTAATATGGAAATATCAATTAACAAAACTAAAATTATGGCATTTCATGGGAAGGACCCCATACAAAGTAAAATCTGTCTCCAGAATAAAATTTTAGAGAGATCTAATCAATTTAAATATCTTGAATACTATCTCTCTACCTGGGATGAAAAGGATATCCCTGAAAAAATTACTAGTTATAATAAAAGTTTGGGAATTATTAATCAAGTTATGAAACATCCCTTGTACAAAAAAACACCAGATTATGTTTATATAACCTTTGGCTAGATCAGTGTTGACCTATAGTAGTGAAGCATGGACACTAAAAAGACAACATGAAAGCAGAATAACGGCTTGTGAAATGAGATGCGCAGAACAGTGGTTACAAAGGATGGGATCGGAAAACGAACACCGATATCTTAAATGAATTGAAGACTACGCCAATTTTGGAATATATTAAACAGTACCAACTAAATTGGAAACACCATCTTGAAAGAATGAGTTCAAATCGGATCCCTAAAGCTGTTTATAATTATATACCAAGAGGATGAAGATCTCTGGGCTGTCCTATGAAATGCTGGAGGGAAAATTTTCTATAGGATCGTAACAGGCCTTGGCCTAATACTTGAAAGGGAGAAGATAAGAAGATAATAAAAATGGAAGTTATGAAGAGGAAATAAGAAATAGAAATAATAAAGGAAAATTTGCAATTCCTTGCCTTAATGGAATATTGTGGGATAAATATATAAGCAATACAAATAAAATTAATTTTTTTAGTAATTCTGCCTGAGGGCAGGTCTTTCACTGCAATCATAGCATTTTCATGCTATGCTTTGCAGTTTTACTTTGGAATTATAGGTGTGGTAGCTTCCGATTGCTTTCCACACCGGTAAAGTATGATGATGATGATGATGATGGCCAGATGATTTTTGTGGACTGTTGGACCCTAAGCTTTGTGACATTTGTCTTACAGGTGCCCGGGCCTGCTGTATGAGAAGGCAATTGTTAAAAGCATCATTACTTATGGAGTAGAACTTTGGCCATTAACAGCAAAAACAAATAAGTATCTTTTGGCAACAGAAATGGATTTTATATGAAGGCAGCAAAAATTTCAAGAAGAGAAAAAATTAGGAACTCAGTTATAAGGGGGAAAATGAAGATTGAAGACACTATTTCAGATTATATTAAAACTCAGCAATTAAGATGGTACAGACATTTCCAACAAATGGAAGAGGATCGGCTACCAAAATGTGTTTTGGAATGGAAACCTGAGGGAATACAAGGCAGAGGAAGACCTAAAACCTCCTGCTGTCAGGAAATACATTTATGCATGAAGGAGATTGGATGGACCGACAAAATTGGCTATTAGGAATCGGATGAAGTCAAAGAAATTAATCAATTGATGGTCTATCTATGATGACAATGATGATGATGGTGATGGTGATGATAATAATAATAATAATAATAATAATCTACATACCTACCTATGAGGGTGAATCAAATATAAACCGGAATTATTGTTTACAATTTTATTGAATTAACAAAAAAATACAAAACCACCACCTCATTTTTCTACAAAGTCTCCTGCATTTCCAACACACTTTTGCCATCGAGTTGACAACTTTTTGATCCCATCCTTGAAGAATGAGGGATGACGTGTAGTCAGCCAATGTGCACGAACTCCTCTACCGCTGCATTGTCACCAAACCGCCTTCCTCCCAGGTCTTCTTTCAGTGGACCAAACAAATGGTAGTCACAGGGTGACTGTAAGGAGGACGTTCCAGAGGTGTCCAATGCATTTTCGTTAGTTTTTCGTCAATTTTTTTTTGTTCCTGGCTGAGAAGCCGAGGAACCCACCTGGCAGACAATTTTTGGAATTTGAGTTCATCACTGATGATGGCTTGAACACTTCCAAAGCTTATTCCAACGTGTGAAGCAACTTCAGAAATTGTTACGCGCCAATCCTCCTCAGTAAGGTCCCGTACAGCACGAATGTTGTCTGCAGTGATGCTTGTTCATTAAAATTTTTTGCGCCAATCATACACCTGCGTCTTCGAAAGGGTTGCTTCCCCGAACTGCGCATGGAGCCTTCTCAAAATTTCAGAAGGTTTAGTGCCTTCTTTCGCCAAAAACTTAATAATAATAATGCACTGCGCAACAGACATGTGTACCTCTTGCTCGCTCATGGCATACTAAAGCAAGCGGCCACTCTTCGGAGTGCGACACATCAAGATCCTTACTCCAGACACCCCCACCAACTTCCCCTCCAAACTGCAACCTTTGCAGTTCGCTACCAGAGCCTCCAGATACAAATTCCAGTTTATATTTGATCCACCCTCGTATAATGGTGTAATAACCCAATGCTGAGACTTAGCCATTCGTTTGTTAGTAGTTAGGCCAAGTTAATTTAATTATGCTTATTTGCCCACAGATATAATGAATGGTTTGTGGTTAATATACCAACCCAATGAGACATTTACCAGGCAACTAAGATATTAGTAGGATGATGAGGTCGGTAAATTTTCCTTAGAGGCCTTTATTTGCAAGCTTAACGATTTTTTAAGAGTTTGAAAATCTTCAGACTCGGGACCCGTGGTTCAAAATCCCTCCTGGAAGATTTGATCCTTGGATTTTTCCATCCTAAAAAAATCCATCAACCTCAGTAGGGTTTGAACCTGCGACCCTTGGGACCAGAAACAAAGAACATAACCATTAGACCATCACGGTCAACAACAACAATAATAATCTTCTTGTATCTTGCAAGCCCATGTTTTCCCTTAACAGAGATTTAGGCACTCTCCTCCTACAGGAAAGAATTTGAACCAAACTAATTTAGTTACACTTGTTTTCGTATAGATGTCATTTGAGTGGTCTGTGGTCAGCGTTCGGCCTCATACTGACATCTAGGAAACCAAGGTAGTACTAGGATGGGAAAATTCAGTAAATTTTGCTTAGAGACCTTTTCATTCAGGCTTAAGAATCTTTTACGAGCCTGAAAATCTTCAGACTCGGGACCCACGGCTTTAAGTTGCTCCCGGAGGACTTGCTCCTTGGATTTTTCTGCCCTAAAAAATCCACCGTCCTCAGCCGGGTTTGAACCCACGGCCCTCAGGACCAGAGGCAAGAAGCATAACCACTAGTCCACCATGGCCGGTAATAATAATAATAATAATAATAATAATTGTTATTGTTATTATCATTTCTACTACTACAGAGCTGTCTATGACATTCACTATGGCAAGTCAGTACTTGTCGTTCTTGATGAGTAGGATCAGCTGCAATCAGTCAGTCTATCAAAGTTATTGTAAATTCAACAGCTGACTCTAGAGGAGCCTGTTCACTGGGAATGCTGAGCCTGCTTATTGCTGAGAGCACTAGAAAATGTCTTAGACCTATCTGTATTATTATTACTAATGTTATTGCTATTATTATTCTTGTTAGGTCCTTTATTATTATACACTTTTATTATTATTGTTGTTATGTTCATATTATTATTATCAATAAAACTAAAATAATGGCCTTTTGTGGAAAATTCCCAATACCAAGCAAAATTTGTTTAAATAACAAAATTTTAGAGAGAGTTAATGAGTTTACTTATTTGGGATATAAACTCTCTTTTGTTGAAAATTTGGATTTATCAGAGAAAATTGTAAAATTCAACAAATCAATGGGAATCATTAATAGAGTTTTAAAACCTTCATTAGTGCAAAAATCAACTTGTACTCGTCTTTACCAATTATGGCTCGACCAGTCCTATGTTATGGGAGTGAAGCGTGGACTATAAGGACGAGAGATGAAAGCAGACTAACAGCTTGTGAGATGAAATTTATGCGCCGAACAGCTGGCTACACCAAATGGGATCGAAAGAAAAATGTAGAAATCCTTCAAGAACTTAATGTATCACCAATACTGGACTACATCTCCAGATATCAGCTAAACTGGAAGGAACATGTCTCAAGAATGGCTAGATCCAAGATCCCCAAGGCAATAATGAACTACTGTCCAAATGGGAAACGGTCACTTGGTCGACCTATGAAAAGATGGCACGAAAACTGCTTTCTCAGGCCGTAACAGTTCTTCTAGGACTAATACCTGGCAGGATGATGATGATGATGTTCATATCAACATTATAGTTATATTATTATCACTTAATATGACTATTCTTGTCCTTTGCCATAGTAGAGGGTTAAGGCAAGATGTCTTGGTGCAGATCCATGGGACTTGTGCTGGTTTGAGTCTCCACGGGGGAAGAAATTTTCTCATGGAATTTTGGTCAGTAATGGACCAGTGCACACCCAGCATCGTGAGGCATTTGGGTAGCTACAATAAGTAGTGGCTCCAGGTTGAGAAAACCAGCTGGCTGGTGTAAACTATATGCAAGTTCTGGTAAAGTCATGTAGATAGTACAGTGAGTCTCACTCCTCCTGTAGTCCCGCCACTAGCAGGAAACATGACTGCGGGCAGTGAGTCATCAACTGCACAGTACTTCTCTCACTTTGTTGGTGTATGATAATGAAGAGAAGATTCTGATAATCACAGTGAAATATATAGCTGTATTTCCAGGTGTAAATCCTCCAAATTACAAATAGAGAATTTTAAATTCAAAAAAGTTGAAAGTTTTGTATATCTGCGAACCCAAATTAACAACACTAATGATATTAAAGAAGAAATAAGTAAGAGAATTCAAAATGCCAATAAATTCTAATATGGAATGGTAAAATATTTTAAATCAAAATATCTTACTTTTAACACAAAAATAAGATTATACAAGACATTAATAAAGCCTGTGCTAACATATGGAAGTGAGACTCTACTCTTGACTGAAAATACCATTGCTCGGCTCAGAGGTTTTGAAAGATAAATTTTAAGAAGAATATATGGCCCCATTCAGGAAAGAGGAGAATACCGAATATGATATAATGAAGAATTATATATTGTTTATTTTTTATTATTTCACTCACCTCATACTTCATAATTCATAGCAGACCCTGCGTTTCTTCACATCTTTTGTGACATTCTCAATGCTGCGTCACGTTCACAACTGACTTCCAACGGCCTTCTATCCTGCAGACTGACCTCTGCGCCATCTGGTGGCCAACCGAAGAATTTCCAAATCAGTCCTCTCTCCTTATAACCGGGTATTTCAAAATTCATAGTTGTATTTTCATTCTTGCATATGTAAATTTTTTCCCAAATTGTGAGTTCCTTCGGTTTTTCCAATTGTTTAAGTAATTTTGTTTTGGTTTCTATTCTATGTTTTTCTGACCAGGCATGTGCAGCTATTGCAGATTTTTCGGTTTCTCCATTTTTAACATTTCTGAGGTGTTCTTTTAATCTTGTATTTAGATTCCTTTTTGTTTTTTCTATGTATATCTTTTCACAATCTTTAAGACTGCAAAAAATCGGGAATTTATCAAATTAATTGTAAAGATCGTGAAAAGATATACATAGGAAAAACAAAAAGGAATCTAAATACAAGATTAAAAGAACACCTCAGAAATGTTAAAAATGGAGAAACCGAAAAATCTGCAATAGCTGCACATGCCTGGTCAGAAAACATAGAATAGAAACCAAAACAAAATTACTTAAACAATTGGAAAAACCGAAGGAACTCACAATTTGGGAAAAAAATTACATATGCAAGAATGAAAATACAACTATGAATTTTGAAATACCCGGTTATAAAGAAAGAGGACTGATTTGGAAATTCTTCGGTCGGCCACCAGATGGCGCGGAGGTCAGTCTGCAGGATAGAAGGCCGTTGGAAGTCAGTTGTGAACGTGACACAGCATTGAGAATGTCACAAAAGATGTGAAGAAACCCAGGGTCTGCTATGAATTATGAAGTATGAGGTGAGTGGAATAATAAAAAATAAACAATATTAAAAAGCCTCATAGTGTTATTTCCTATCTACATAACTTAATAAGAATTATATAATTTGTATAAATCACCAGACATTGTACAGACATTGAGATAGCTAGATTGAGATGGGCAGGACATATCCAAAGAATGGATAATAGTGAACAGTTAAAAAAATAATGATGGACCATCCAGATGGAAGCAGAAACGTTGGAAGACTTAAAGCTAGGTGGATGGATGGAGTTTTGGAAGATATCCAAAGACTTAAAATTCGAAACTGGTGGACAGTCGCCAGGAATAGAGAGGTCTGAAGGAGAATGCTTAGAGAGATGGGAGTTTCTATAGACAAAAATCAGGGCTCTCAATGGGAAACCCATTATCACCTTTCCTGGCAAATTTATTTATGAGCGATTTTGAATGTAAAATCACTAAAGCACATCCCACAATGTTTAAATTTTGGAGTAGATATGTTGATGATATAATTTGTATTGTTAAAGAAAAACATGTAGAAGATTCCCTAAAACTATTAAATTTACAGAGTACAAACATTAAATTTACCAAAGAAATAGAAGACAATAAACAAATACCTTTTTTGGATCTTAAATTGGTCAGAAACAAAGAAAAAAGAAAAATTGAATTCAGGATTCATAGGAAAGAAACTCATACGGAAAATTTTATAAAATCAACAGGGTTCAATCCAATTGGACATAAATTAGCAGCATTTAATAGTTTAACTCATAGATTGGTAAACTTACCCTTAAACGAAGAAGATTTCAAACGTGAGAAAAAACACATAATCAAAGTAGCAAGAGAAAATGGGTTTGATGGAAAAATGGTACATAAAATGATAGAAAAGTATAAAAAACAAAAAATGATAAACAGAAGTAATCTTGAAAAAGAAGAACCACCTATGAAAAAATATAAGAAATTCACATATCACCCCTGGGTACATAATAAATTTCAAAATATATTTGAGAAGTTTAATATTAAATTAGCACCAAAAAATAACTACAGTTTAAATAAACTAATAAAAACCAACAAAAATGAAAAAACTGATAAAAATAAAAAGTCAGGAATATATCAAATTGAATGCATGGGTTGTGAAAAGATATATATAGGGAAAACAAAAAGAAACCTAAAAATTAGAACCAAAGAACACATAAGAAATATTAAAAATGGAGAAATTGAAAAATCTGCAGTTGCTGCTCATGTTTGGTCTGAAAAACATAATATAAATTCAGACACTAAATTATTAAAACAGTTAGAAAATACAAAAGAGCTGACTATTTGGGAAAAAATTTATATTCAGAAGAACAGAAACAGAGTTAAGAATTTTGATATTCCGATGGAGGTTTACCTGGTTTGGAGGTTCTTTGGCCAACCACAGGATGGAGCTGACATCGACATCCAGGTGGTGCAACATAATGCAACATAAAAAAAACCAGTCTGGGAAAGCTGACGATAAAACAGAATTGTTTTGAAACATGTCCAAGAACAAATCAACATTAATATTGAGGTAAGATGTCCAGACCAAAAATAATATAATTAAAATAACCTCAAAATATAACTTCCTAAAATTAAATATTAAATATGCTTAGAGAGGCTATGACTCGACCTGGGTTATGTCAAATATGATGATGATAAAATCCTCCAAATAGAGACGACTTGTAAACAAATTTAGAAAAAGGGTTCTGTGCTCGATAAGAAACCAAGGGTAACAAAATGTGTACTGACTGAGGATAAATTAAGATGAAATAGAAGAAAGATTAGAACATACACCAACAAAATCTCTAAGGCAACTTGGCAAAGAAATCAGTATTTCGAAGAACACAGCATGGTGAGGTATGAAACTGTTACATAGTACGTTAATTAAATTAAATAAAACTTAAAGCTTTATATGATTTTCATATTTATTAAAATACAAATTCGTAACAGCTGTTTCAGTACTTTGTAACTTCTTCAGACGAATTTTATGATGATTACAAATGAATTTTGATATATATATATAAAATTCGTCTGAAAAAGCTACAAAGTACTGAAACAGCTGTTACGAATTTGTATTTAATAAATATGATTTTATATAAAACCTTTATTTTATTTAATTAACATAAAAATGGATTTTCATCAAGTAAATGCCAAATCAATTGATTATTTGTTACATATTAAACCATACAGAATAACAAGTGTATGAACTTCGGTCATGTGATCCTGAGATGCAATTTTGTTGGGGTACTTAATAAATAAATTGTATTCAAGAAATCCCTACACATTAGACGAACTGAAAGATCATATCAGAACATAAATAAACATAATAACAGAGCAGCATCTAATGTATGTGAATCAGTGTTTCACTTTTCATTATCATGTATCAACAAAGTGAGAGAAGTGCCATGCAGTTGATATCCCTGGCCAACACGAATTGATGACTCACTGCCCGCAGTCACTTTTCCTGCTAGCAGCCACAGGTTGAGTGAGACTCACATTACTCTAGCAGAACTTGCATGTAGTTTACAGCAGTCAGCTCTTCAAGAATCATAACTATGCAAACAAAAATTAATACATTTCAGGCACTTTTAAAAATAAAGTAAGGAAAGATACAAAAAAAACTGTATAGAGCTATGGCAGTCCCTCACTCCTTTATGGTTGTGAAACTTGGGTCCCAATGAAAAAAACAAATAGAATTTAGTTAGCAGAGACAAGGTTCCTTAGGCAAGTCAAAAGTTGTATCAAACTAGATTAAATTATAAATGAACAAATAAATTAATTACAGTATGATCTTCTTCTTTTCACTTCATGGACTAGGCAAATTGCCTGTTCTGCCTCACAGTTATTCTGTCCATCTTTTCACTGGCCTTCCTACAATCCTTGAACCTCTTGGCTTGTAGTTAAATGCTGCTTTTGGAAATCTTGTTACATTCATTCTTTCTGTATGTCTAAACCATTTATCTCTATATTCTTTGATTTTATCATTCAGTGGATATATATTTACCTCTGTTCTTATATCTTCATTCTTTATCCAATCCAATCTTGTGCAGCTTTTTGTTGCACTACAGCATGATAAAGTTATAAATTATAGACAAAAGTGGAATGAACATATAGGCAGAATGAATGAGGAACAGAATTCATTACTAGTGAGGAATTATCAAGATGTTGGACGTCCTAGAAAATGACAGGCTGATGTCTTGTGAAGCCAGTAAGGGGAACGGTCTAATCCTTGAAGGGATGATGATGATGCAATTAACTTGTGTCATCAGCTATAGCTTGATATATTATATAATGAAGAATGAATGATAGTTTGATTATGTCTCTCTTAATATAAAATGAGTTTGTACAATAAAAATGATCAACAGAAACCAGTTGTGAATACTTGATTTGACTTCACAGCAGTTTACTAGTTTTTTTAAGGTGAAGTTTTTTTGACTATTTAACTCATGCCCCAAATGGGAGTCAATGACCAATCACGTTTCAATGATTTCTGTATTACAACCAATCAGAGACGTGTTTCACGAAATAATTATCAACGTTAGGATTATCATATATTAAGCAAAGCTCCTCCTTTTTAATATTCTGAACAGGTCTGACCCGTTATTTTGCAGTGACTGAGCCTATAACAAATACGGCTACCAGATTGTATATAATAGTGCTTACATGTCAACATTTGTAGCAATTGATTATACCACCAAAAAAAGAAACCACTGTTTGCACTTTCTTAAATGTATACGACATCAAAAATGAATTAATATACAGATTGATGTGTTTCATTTTTTCTCCACTAGAGAGCATTCTTACAATATTGCGTTCCTTTGGCAATAAATAGTATGATCTGGTTGCAGTGATAAACAAAAGAAGCAGTAGAAGCGTAGGCTACCTATCGTTTCTCATTAGTTTTCAAACATCACCGTTTACTTTAAATATAAAAAATATTTTTAAATAACTGTAGTTAAATAATGATTTGTGAGTAAACAGCTTTATTTTATTCGTTAAATAGTCCTAACAAATGCCACTCTTGATTTCCAAATTCACTCCTCACTTCGTGAGTCGTGAATTTATCGATAATTTGGAAATCACTCGTGGCATTACTTATGATAAACTTTGTTTAAGTTTGTTATTTTTATGGTTCCTATAATCAAATAATATAAATTATCAGATTCATGTTAAATATTGTCAAAAAGGGATAATAAAGACCAATGATAATATGAGTTAGATATGCACTACTCATCTCAAATTTGTAGCTTTTTTGAAGACTCTCAAGTTTCAATGCCTTAGGCATCATTGTCAATTCTTTCTAATAAAAAAGAAAGACCAATGACTTGGGAAAAGGAAACAAATATTAAGATCGAGAAGTTAAAAGTACAGCGTTTTAACTCTATAGTAGTTCAAACTCATATATTGTCAATTTATAAATGAGTTGGATAAAATGTTTTTACATCTCACCTCATAAAGTTCTGTGTTTTCATGATACCACATTCAAATGCCAATTTGCCTTCATTCAGTCAAACTGCAAATGTAGAAATTTTATTTAATTAAATAAAAATATAACTTAAAGTTTTATGTGATTTTCATATTTATTACAATACAAATTTGTAATAGCTGTTTCGGTACTTTGTACCTTCTTCAGACATGATTACTGATGAAATATTGCCATCACCACCATCTTCCAAACTTATATTGTTATAATAACTTATTCTTATATTGTCGCTTACAAGAAAAACCCACAAAGTCAGATTTAATTGAAATTTAGATTTTATATTTGCCTTATGTAAAATTTTACGCTCTTTTGTCTGGTGAAGTATGTTAAGTTGTATCTCAAACAGTTTTCAAATATTTAATAATTTCCATATTCACTAAATCAATATTTTTACAATACATACTTGTATTTCACACTAAGTCCATTAATGAGTTTCACCTTTTTAAAGAAGGCACAGACAGCATATAAAGTAAAAAGTTCATAGCCTCAGAGCAGGGGAATTCATATACAGGAGAGAAATAATGTGTGTTTGAATTGGGAGCTGGTAGCTCAGTGGTCAGAACATTGCTGTACAGAACCAAAGACATTGGGTTCAAATCTCAATTCAGGCATATATTTTCCTCTTCAAATATTTTTTTTTCAGTGAAAAGTGATAAATTTAATATGTAAGATCTCTATAATTTTTGTGGAAAAAATTGACACAAATTATGCACAAAACTAAAAAATGAAATTGTCAAATTTTCAAACCCTGTTTTCTCAAAAGTACCTTTTTTTGACTCAGTGTGTTTAGCTTGTAAGCCGATAATATTGATTCATTCATTTTCTTGCAAAAAAAAAAGGTGTTCTATTAAAATCTGGTCTCTAAATGATGTAGGATTTACCCAGAGGAACTGTGTGGATGCGTCCTCCAATCCTGTCTTCTGCTTCGAGAACCACAATGTTGTCAACACCATTTTCCAGGAGTCTGGACGCAGCTGCAATTCCAGAAGGACCTGCCCCTACTATCACCACATCCACTTCCTTCGTTCTGCATTCAGAACAACATTGTTATTTAAGTGACAGAGACTGTTATGAATTTTTGGTGTAGTAACTAGAATTGATATAAATTTAAATTTTTTCACGAGTACAAAGTCAACATGTTTTATTTTAGGAAGTAACATTTTGAGGTTTTTTTAATTAAATTATTTGGAGTCTGTTTATCTTACCTCAATATTAATGTTAATTTGTTCTTGAACATGTTTCAATTATATCCTAATCATTATCATTTTTAATTTTGTTTAGTTGTTTCTTGACTCACCTCATACTTCTTAACTCCCTCGCATATCTAGATTTCGTCACTGTATTTGTGACATTCTCAATGCTATTCACGTTCATAACATCATCAGCATCTTGCCCAGACTGGTTGGATTTATGTTGTAAACCCTGGATGTCGATGTCAGCTCCCTCCTGCGGTTGACCAAAGAACCTCCAAACGAGGTCACATTCCATCGATATTTCGAATTTCATAACTCTGTTTTTGTTCTTCTGAATATAGATTTTTTCCCCAAATAGTGAGCTCTTCTGTATTTTCTAACTATTTTCATAATTTAGTGTCTGAACTTATATTATGTTTTTCACCAAACGTGAGCAGCAACAGCTGATTTTTATTATTAAAAATGGGGAAATAGAAAAATCTGCAGTTGCTGCTCATGTTTGGTCTGAAAAATATAATATAAATTTGGACACTAAATTATTAAGACAGTTAGAAAATACAAAAGAGCTGACTATTTGGGAAAAAATATATATTCAGAAGAACAAAAACAGAGTTATGAATTTCGAAATATCGACAGAACGTGACCTTGTTTGGAGGTTCTTTGGCCAACCACAGGAGGGAGCTGACATCGACATCCAGTATTTACAACATAAATCCAACCAGTCTGGGCAAGATGCTGATGTTGATTAGGATATAATTGAAACATGTTCAAGAACAAATCAACATTAATATTGAGGTAAGATAAACAGACTCCAAACATAGTCAACAGTTACATTCCTTTGAAAGTTGCTAACAGATGATAATCAATCTGAAGCTTTTTTTATTGGTAAACATTTTCTTTTATCGCAATGGTTAAAGTTCAAGGAGGTTTTTATAAATAACTAACGATTTTGGAAATGGCTGTGTGCCAATATATGAATGTTCCTCCCAAATACTGTTTAAGTTCTGATGAACCATATAGAGTGGGTTAAGGACAACTTACGTAAATACAAGATCTATGTAGCAAGTACCATTTGGAATATTTCATTCAAATTACACTGCAGTGGCAGCTCATGACTTTGAAATTAGGTGAAGAACTAGTAAGATAAATTATTTGTACACATGCTTACCTTAATTATTATTAAACTCGCCTATTTCTTGAATATCAAATTTATCTTTCGATCTTTTAAGGCTGCATACTTCTTGGTGATATCTTCATGGAATGGGTGTGTCTTCATTAACTGTAGTAGAAGTTCTTTCTGATTTGTAATATTCCCCAAAGAAGAAAATCTCTCTAATAAATTACATTTCTCTGGTATGTTTTTATATGCTTCAGACAAGAAAAGCTTCTTTCCACAGATGCTGTTGTAGAGTGAGAGGAGCATTACATGGGAATTCCTTAAACCATGACTGTTTGAAACTAAGATTGTAACATTTAACTGAAGAGAAAAATTATACGCTCAGACCGTGGCTTGAACCCGGGACCCTTGGTTCTCATCCCTTAAGTAAGAGTCCATGTTTCACATCCATATAACTGGGAGAAAACAGTTTTTAATTTTTTTTTATTTTCAATTTAACATTTTTTAAGAGAAGTTGGAATGACCAAAGTCTCTGTAATATATAATAGCAGGCACTTCCAGAATTGAGCCTATATTTAATTTCTTTGTGCATCTCGTATTCCTGTTTGCAATTACTGTTCCTAGATATTTTAATTCAGCCATTTCTTCAAAATTTCCATTTGTCATTAACTGTCCATAACCATATAATGTATTTCTATGTATGGCCATATATTTAGTTTTATTGATGTTTACTTCCAGCCCCAATTTCTTAGTTTTACTCAATAGAGTCTGTGTGTTGGCCCCTTAGCATGTCCTTATTATTGCCTAATGCTACATCATCAGCATATACTAACAGCTTATTAATACCATTGACTTATCATCATCATCACAATAAGAGTATTATGTTCTCCTTTCGGTAGGTCGATTCCAAATATTCCTCCATCCTTCTCTATCTTCCCATGCTTTGCTTCTTCTTAGTTCTTCCCAGTTGTATCCTCTCTCTTGTAGACTTTTCTTCACTTGGTTAATCCATCTTTCTTGTGGTCTTCCTCGTGGTCGTTTTCCTGTATCTTGAGATTTAACACTCTTTGAGGTAGTCTTTCCTTTTCTATTCTTTTTAAATGTCAAAACCATTTTAGTTTACTTTTTTCTATGTCTACCATTGGCATTCTTTATCCTCTAAAGATTTGATGGCATGCTATAGTACAAAACTGAATAGCAGAGGAGATAGTGCATCTCCTTGCTTTAATCCACTATGAATTTCAAAAGTATCTAATAACTGTTTGCCTATCCACATGTACTCTTTAAGACATATTCGAATAAGTTCATTTTTTTTAGCAATTCAGAAGTCCAGCAGTATACTATATAACTTCTCCCTCTTAAATGAATTGTATGCCTTTCTGAAGTCCACATATAATTGATGTCCAATGCCATTTTTTTCCCATTTATTTTCTAAAATCTGTCTTATATTAAAAATCTGATCTATTGTAGACCTATCTGTTCTAAATCCATATGGATGATCACCTATTACATCATTAATATAGGGAGTTAGTCTGGATACTAATATATTTGTTAGAAGTTTTTTATGAAGTTGAAAGTAATGAGATGCTCCTTTAGTTGTTGCAATCCTTTCTTTTAGATTGGTATGATCAATTCTTTCCATTCATTTGGAAGAGTCTCTTTTTCCTTAATCATATTGAGAAACTGATGTATCTTGTTCATCAATTTTTCTCCCCCTGATTATATCAGTTCGGCTAGGATCCCTTTTAATCTTGATGCTTTATATATCTATAATTTTTTAATTGCTATTTCAACCTTTAATAAGCTTGGTTCTGTGACAAGTATTTCTGCTGTCTGTAATTTGTTCTCTTCAATATCCTGTTCTGCATTGATATTTGATTAAATTCATTTTTCAATTTATTTAATATATGCCTGGAATCTGCAATAATATCCTCATTTTCATTATATTCTCACTTATATTTCCAATTTATATTTGTTCTACACTGAAACATTTTCCTCTTTATCTTAATCTATAATATATTCTATATACCAGTATATATAATTTAGAAAAAATATAATACTGTATCCCATATCTGTGCTAATGACCACTGCTCGAGGTAGCGTGCTGCCTTGTCATGCAGTGGGCCTGGGTTCGATCCCCGGTTGGGACAAGTTTTCTGGGTGAGGTATTTTTTGGGGTTTTTCCTTACCTGTAAGATAAATGTCAGGAAACTTTAAGGCCAAACGGTCCCCAAACACCATTTGGCCATCATTATCATCAATATCATATTTGCCTAATTAACTTAAGTTTAGTTTAAGGCCTCTCCTGGTACATCATTACCACTATCATCAACTCACATATTATTGAGACAGCATAACCTTGCCTTCCAGGCGCCCCAACTTCAGAAATGAGTTACAACTATGCCATGCCAGGAGAGAACACCAGAAATGTCAATAGACAACCTGGGGCATTTGCAAAAAAAATATATATCTGTGCTTATTGCCTGAAAGGTATTTTTTTTATAAAAAATGGGATTTTATTTTAATACAGGTTTGGAATAATAATAATAATAATAATAATAATAATAATAAAATAATAATAATAATAATACATTCAAATCAATTAGTATGGGACCATTACTTCTGTGCAGTTCTAGGAACCACCACTGTCTTCACGTCCCTTGTCTGTAGTTCCCCCTACCTCATGCCTCTCACCTACAAGAGCTCGCTCTCTATATCTCGTTCAAACTAAGATCCTGTTGTAATGTAACAAACCAGTTGTATGACTGCATTTTCATTGGTCAAATAATGGTTTTACCTTTAAGCATTTTGCAGTTTGCTCTCTCGAAATAAAGGATGTCATCATCATCATCTGCATTCATGGATTAGGTCTGTTGACCCGTTCCGACTTCAGCCCATCTCTTTCTAGGTCTGCCCACATCTCGGGTGCCTTTAGGTTTGTATTTTGTTATTTGTTTTGGATATCTATCTTCATTCATTCTGTCTATGTGTTGCTTCCATTTTTGTCTATATGTATCTATTTTATCAGTTATTGCAAATATTTCAAGTTCCTGTCTTATTTCTGTGTTCTTGATTCTGTCTTCCTTAGTGCACCCTTTAACAGATCTCAAAAATTTCATTTCTGCCGCCGTTATTCTACTTAGATCTTGTTTTTTATGTATCCAGGCTTCTGATCCATAGAGCAGTACCGGTACTGCCAATGTTTTATAAAATTTCAATTGGGTCTCTCTTGTTGTTTTATTATTTAGTGATCATTTTATCATACCACATATTCCCTGGAATTTTGCTATTTTATTAGTTATATCATTATCATAATTAAATGAAATGTCACATCCTAGAAAATTGAGATGGTTCACCTGTTCTATGATTTTGTTTCCTATTACTATTTTGGATCTGATTTGATTTTTCCCTTGGAATGCCATTACCTTAGTTTTTTCTATGGATATTTTGAGATTATATTGTTCACATATATTATGGTAATTTAAAAATATTCCTTTGAAGCTCGTCTTCCGTATTTGCTATTATTACCTGGTCATCAGCATATAATAATATTTTCAAGTAGTGTGTTTTATCTAATTTTATTCCTTTATTTGTTTCTTCATTCTATTTTTTATTATATCATTGATGTATAGGTTAAACAAAACTGGAGAGATACTGCATCCTTGTTTAACTCCTTGATTAGTATGAATTTTATTTTTACTTACTTCATTTCTAGTTTTTATAACAAAATTTGTGTTCCAGTACAAACTCTTTATAGCTGCTATTAAGTGTTTCGGAATTCCTTTTTCTTTTAAAATTGTCCAAAGTTTTCCGCTGTCTACTTTATCAAATGCCTTGACAAAATCAATAAAAGGCATGTGTTAAATTCTCTTCTTTTGTTTATAAATTCTTTTATTGTAAATATATTATCCATACATGAACACCCTGGTCTGAATCCATTTTGTTCTTCTGTTAATATTACCTCAGTTATTTGTTTTAACCTAAATGTTAAGATTCTTGAGTATATTTTATAGCCTGCAGTTAAAATGCTCATTCCTCTGTAGTTGTTGCAGTCGTTACGTTCTCCTTTCTTAAAAATAGATTGTACTATTACTGTTGTCCAGGTTTCTGGTATAGTTGCTTGTTTCCAACATAAATTTAAAAAATGTAATAATCTCAGTTTAAAAAAAATTCCACCCTTCAACCGATGGAGGGATCAGTTTTTGTAGTCGCAGAACGGGCATCATCGCCCAATGCTGCGTTCGGAAGAAGAAGAAGAAGAAGAAGAAAAAAATTCCTCCATATTTTATTAATTCCATATTAATTCCGTCTATTCCAGCTGCCTTTCTGTTCTTGGTTGTTTTCAGTACTTCTTCTAATTCTTCCATTGTTATCATATCTATTCCTGTCTCACACTCATATGTTATCTTTAGTTATTTTATTTTCATTATACCACAGTTTTTTATAATGTTCTTCCCATTGTTTCTCCTCAATTACATTGATCTGTATTGTATCTTTTTCTTGTTTATTTAGATGTTTCATTACTTTATAGGCTATTTTTTGCTGCCCATGTATATCGTATTCTAGTCTGCTTATATATCTATCCCAACTGACTTTGTGTGCTTTTTTAATTTCTCCTTTGGCTATTGCACTTTTATGTTTGTATTCAGCTCTTAATTCTAGTGTTATATTCTGTAAATATTTGTGATAAGCCTCTTTTTTATCTTTTATTATCCTCTCTAATTCTTCATTCCATATTCTTAAACCCTTCTTGTTATATATTTTATATTTTGTTCCTAATGCCTCATATGCTGCTTTATCAATGCTTTCTTTTATATTATCCCATTCTCGGTTTATTTCTTCGGAAGTAGGTTTTAATATTAATTGTTCATTTAGTCTATTCTGATAAAGATTTTGTATACTTTTATCTTGTAATAAATGTACTTTGAATGTGGTCTCTTTATTTCTATATTTGTTTTTAGTTTTCTTCCATCTCGCTAATATATTTATTTTTGAGATTACTAAATAGTGATCTGAATAAATATCACTTCCTCTAAATACTCTCGTATCTGTTAATAATGATGATGCTTTCTTATTGATTAACACATAATCTATCAGTGAACGAAAACCTCATGCTGACCATGTATATTTGTGAATATCTTTTTTCTTATAAAATGTATTTGTTATTTTAAAATCATTAAAAATTGTGAATTGTTTTAATTCTTGTCCATTTTTATTTATAACATTTTCTCCATGGATCCCAATTACATTTGCCACTGGTTGATTCCCCACTCTAGCATTAAAGTCTCCTAATAATATTATTATGTCGTTCTTGTTTATCTTATTTATTTCCTTTTGTAGAGTAGTATAAAATGTTTTTGTTTCTTCATCTCTCCCTTCCTCCGGTGCATATATTGCTATAATTGTCATATGTCCTCTATTATGCTTAAATCACATTGTCATTATTCTTTCATTAATACAATTTTTACCAACTTATTTAACAACACGTTTTCAACATTTATCGGCTCATCACAATTTAGGAACAAGATCACAAGACTCTACTTTACTTTTGATACCACAACACAGGACCTGTCTGTACTCTGAATCTTACACAATATCTATGGCTAGAGCATGGAACTCACTTCCCAGTCATGTCAGGGACTGTCAATCGCTATCATTATTTAAATCCAAATTAACTGATATCTTAAGTTCGACACAATGAAAACATTAACTGCATAACAACTATATAGAGCATTCCATTAATAATCATGTAGGAAGCTACTTACTTTATTTTATATCATTTTAATTTTATTATATTCTATGTTTTTGTTAGTATTAGCTAGTATTAGATCACATCATCATTGTATTTTGTTTAGTCTGTATTTTAATATCATAAAATTGTAATATGTACGTAATTTTTGTATAATTTTACTATTCGCTGGTTGAGTGGAAGAGAAGGCCTTATGGCCTTAACTCTGCCAGCTAAAATAAATCATTATTATTATTATACGTGTCTATTTTGGATCCCCATTTCTTATCCACAAATATTGCCACTCCTGCTTTCGCTCTTTCCTTCTGACTTACTCCACTGTAAAACATCATCATATCATTTATCATTTGTGATCCTTTCAATGTTTTCTTTGTTTCTGAGGCAGCTAATATATTTATATTTTTACTTTTCATTTTGTTTGTTAGTTCGAATTCTTTGCTTCCCAAGCCTCTGACATTCCAAGTCGCTATTTTAAGCTGGTCATGTATTCCAAAACTCTTTTCATACTTTTTCTTGCTGTGGTCGTCATAAGGTTTATCAATCCGGCTTTTCTTCTGCTGAAGTTTATGAGTAAGTTATTTTTTACTAGTAGAGGTTACCAGCCTCTAGCCAAACCCCTCTTCCTGGAGGACAGGGAACTGCAATTTTGGAGTGTTCATCTCCTAGAGAAGTTGCCTTCACTACGGCTTTGGGGACTTCTCTTCTCCCCACGTAACCCTGTGAACGGGGCCCTACCCAGGTACTACCCACTGGGCGAGTGGGACCTGGAGCTCACAAAAGGGCAGGGGTGCCTACTCCCTGGAATGGACTACCAATAAAGGATGTAAAAATATATATTATGTAGCATGTGTCTATACTACAAGTTATACAGGAGAATCTTAAAATATATAATTACAATTTTAATTGATCAAATAAGCATTTCATTGTTTAATTCTTATGCATGTGCAATGCAGAATACATTGGAATATTAATTGTATCAAAAAATGGCTGCTTCTCCTATACAATTTTTAAAGCATCAAAAAATTATTTTTAAAGTTTTCAAACAGTTTAGTGAAAAATATCTTACATTATCCATTGAGGATGTGGTGAAAATAACAGTAGAATTTATATGTGAGTGAGCATAGAGCATATATTCTGCTTGTAATGAAATTGCAAATAAAGGATATCTATTGGCATCGTGGAAAAAGAAACATCTGTTTAGGTAGACCTGTATCTAATGTTTTATTAGAAATAAATAAGAAATTGAGGAAGTTCCTAATTATTGGTACCAGCATACCTTATCTTCTTCTTCTTCTTCTTCCGTATGCAGTATTGGGTGATGATGCCCGTTCTGCGACTACAAAAATTGATCTTTCCATCGGTTGAAGGGTCTTCCGAGGTCTCTTTTTCCTTTAGGGTTGAGGTGGTAAATCATCTTTGGTAAACAGGAATTTGACATTCTCTGGACGTGTTGGAACCATTTAATCTGATAATTTTATATATGTTCAGCCATTTCCCTACTATTTCACAGCATCCTTATCTCATCACTCTTCATTCTATCCTTTAAAGTTACTCCAGTTAGTGATTGGAGGAATCTCATTTGTGAACTATTAATGCAGGATTTATCTTTTGCTCGAAGTGTCCAGCATTCACTTCCATATAGTAGAGCAGGTTTGGCTATGGCATTATGAAATCTCAATTGGATTTCTTTCCTCATTTGTTTTCCAAAATTTCTCCTACTTACACCATTTAGTCTGTTATATTTTTCTAAATTTGTTTCCACATCTTTTTGATTATGAAACTGTGATATATTATTACCTAAATAATTAAAGTGTGTTACTTGTTCTATTGGTTTATTATTTATTATTACTTTTACTCTCGAAAGTCCCTTTCCAGTGATTGCCATGGATTTGGTTTTATTTTCAGATATTTTCATGTATTTTTCCAGGGTATTCTGCAATTTAAACACTGATATCTGCAAATCATCTTCTTATATTGTCTTAATCCCCATAAAACATGATGTAGCCTAAGAACAATGATACTATCGATGACGGTTCCATACACAATTAAGTCATATGGCAGGTAAAAGTAGCACCACAGTTCTCCCAATAGACGGAATAATACCTTATACAAGTTTGTTACAGTACAACTGGAACTTAGCTAGAAAATTAGTATAGAACATCTGTCATGAAATAGCATTGTTAACTGATAAAAGTAATGTAGGTCTGTGTCTATGAAACAAAACTTACAAGACTGTTAACTACACTGCTAACAAGAAACTACTTACTAAAATTAATACTCTTACCTAGTTTCTATTTATTTTTCAAATGTTTGATGTTCTATGTAATATTATTTGTACAACTATCAGTTTTACTTGCAGTGTTTGGCTGATGTATTATGTGGGGCACGACATAGTCAGTAAAGGCAACATCTAGTGCTAATTATCTAAAAATATGGAGCCTTAACGTCCCACCATTCCAAAGAGCTCCTGTAGTGGGATCACTTTACCTTTACCTAAGATTATAGTGTTTGTTTGTGGTGTTGATTTATGTTCTTAGGTATTCAAATTGCTTTAGGCTACTGTCTCTAGTTTGACTCTCATAGGTACCACCATACTTTGATGTTATATTCGTTTTCTGATTCAGACGTTAATTTTTCTTTTCAAAAAATAAATTTGTCCAGGACTGGAACATGTTAAACTAAATATAACATTGAAATATTAAGCTTTACCACTTAAAATTAATGTAAAAGTCTTGTTAAAAATACTTTGAATAAACAACATCTCATAGTGTAAATTCCTAAAAAAGTAATTAGAATAGAAGTCATCGATCAATAGCCATCTGTCTTCTAACTTAAGAGAATTGTATAAGTGGAAAGAAATGCTAGTGTTTGTACCGTGTCTCAAACAGTGTAGTGGACTGCACGTCGACATACAGAGTCACGGAGTCACAGAAGTCCGCGCAGCAATTTCCGATTCAGATGTTATTTTTCTTTTTAAAGAAAAAGGGGTGTGACTGTGTTGTGAACAAGGCTGTGTGTTTTATGTGAATACGTGTACATAACGGGTAATATTTTGATGTTTATGTTTTACTGTACACCATATACACTGCTCAAAACAATTAGAAGAACACTAAGAAATATGCAAATATTTTTTCATTGGATAAAGGTACAAACATGAAATTAATAAAGTACATTATTTGTGGTTATTCATTTATTTATTTATTGCTCATGTCAGTAAAAACAAATGAATAACCCTGACAATTAATTTTCAAATAATTCCGCTATGTGAGCAATTGAATCTTGTGCTTATTTTTCAAAGTTAAACACTCGTTATATAGAGTTAGTATCGTGTATGGCCTCCACGACATTCGATGACACTTTGGCACCTTCATGGCATGCTCCCAATAAGATTCTGGATTTCCTCTTGCAGGATATTCTCCCATTCCTCCTTCAGAGCATCTCCGAGTTGCTGCAGAGTTTGTGGAGCTTGATGTCGGTTCCTGACCTTCCTGTCTAGAAGATCCCACAAGTGTTCAATAGGGTTGAGGTCTGGGCTGACCGCTCCATTACCTCAATTTCATTCCTCCTCAGGAAATCCCTGGTGACAGCCGCAGAATGTACCCTGGCATTATCCTGCATAAACAGAAATCCAGGGCCTACTCCAATGGCAGCAGGTACTACATGCTCTTCCAGAACGTGCTCGATATACCAGACAGCATTCAGTCACTGGGGAACAAGTACAAGGTCCGTACGATTGTTGTACATAACTCCGGCCCACACCATTATGGAACCTCCTCTGAATCTATCAATTTCCTGTACAGCCTCTGCAGAAAATCTTTCTCCTGGCCGTCCCCACACCCTCAATCGACCATCACAACGTGTAAGACGATACCTGGATTCGTCCGAGAAGAGAACAGACTCCCACTGGTTCAGGTTCCAATCACCTTGGTTTTCTTGCTGCCTTATGCCCATTTGTTAAGCGTGGTTTTTTAACGGGCCTTTTTGGACGAATATTCTCTTTCCTTAATCTGTTCCTTATGGTTTGGTTTGAAACCCGGATTCCGGAAGCCATATGAAGGTCATACTGCAGGTCTTTTGCAGTTTTTGTACGCTGTCGAAGAGCAGAAAGAACAACGTATGTCATCCTGGGGGCTTGTTTTAAATTTACGGCCCTGGCCACGTCTACAATACTGACCTGTCTCTCTGTGCCTGTTGCGTAACCTGGACACCAAGGAAGGAGAAACCCCAAGCTATCTAGCCACTTGTCGTAAAACATGTAGAGCATGATACACTTCAAACTCATTTAAATGCCTCATTTTGTCAGAGACTTCAATAAACAAGGCAGTAATCAACATTCGTCACTATAGCAACATCAGGAAGCTTACCAATTAGAAGTGGCCAGTGCCTTCCAAAATAAAAAAATTTCTCTATATTTGTTATTTGAGGTTATTTCTCTGTATTTAGGCCATGGATCTTTAAAATTTGTATCCAATGATAAAATTAATAATTCAATTTACATATTGTCCAACTTTCAGCATCACAGCTTTAAAAAACAATTACTTATTCAATTTATTACAAGTGTTCCTCTAATTGTTTTGAGCAGTGTATATTCACTATAACTAATGTTTTATATACACAATCGAAAGATCTTGACAAGAGCTGATATTTGAAACTCAAACGAACGTCATAACTTCTCAGAGTCAAAATTTACACTAAATGAAAATTATGTGACGCAGCAAAAGACCTCAAAATGGGGGCTCTTCCCTCTCCTCCACATGCAATGCGTCACAATCCACACACAACTTAACGAATTCTTTGATCCTTTATCTATAGAGTGGTGTAATTAAATTTTGGATGTAGATGATAGATATATAGTTTCAACACCAAACTGTATCCTCTGATTTTGTTATCAGTTTTCTGAATTGCCTCCCCTAAGGATACAAATTTTAAGACATATACATGTCAAAAAAAAAACTTACATAGCTTTTGTATAGTTCATTGAGATGTTCAAGTATATTTTTGCAATCAAATGGTAAACAGAAAAATTTATGCCTGAACCGGGAATCGAACCCTGAACCTTCAGCTTTCCGTGCTGATGCTCTTAACCATTGAGCTAATCCAGGCTTCCTTCCCATCCAAGCATAAATCCTTCCTTTACCTTACTGTCTTGGTCCCTCATTCAAATGCTATGAATCATCATTCACAAATACACAATGAATGGCTTCTACCTGAAGAAGACATGAAGGGACTCCACATAGCTATAGCATTATTTATTAAATTAATATTAAGAAGCTAAAGCTGTTACTATGATTGAAATAAGTATATTAAAGTACACTACTAAATTATTGTAATCAAATGGTAAAGAGAAAAATGTATGCCTGAACCAGGAACCGAACCCCAAACCTTCAGCTTTCCGTGCTGATGCTCTTAACCATTGAGCTAATCCAGGCTTCCTTCCCATCCAAGCATAAATCCTTCCTTTACCTTACTGTCTTGGTCCCACATTCAAATGCTATGAATCATCATTCACAAATACACAATGAATGGCTTCTACCTGAAGAAGACATGAAGGGACTCCACATAGCTATACTTACTTACTTACTCACTGGCACTATCGAACCCGTAGGTTCATGGCCGCGCGGACATAAGCTCTCCATACATCCCTATCCTGAGCTAATGCTTTCCAATCATTCCCTGTGACCTCCGGAAAATTTTACCCCAGATGAACCCATGTCCGCATTTCTTGACGGTTGTATTTTTACGGTGAAAGATCGTCACTCTTTCGCCCAAGGTACTTTTTTCGTCTGGCTTATCACCTTCGACCAGTCCGGCATGGGTAACCCTATCGGCAGCAATGCTACCGCCGGCATAGCTCTCAGGATCATTTAAGCACGCAAGCCACTCCACCACGACAAGGTAAAGATACCATGGAGGGCTCCACATAGCTATAGCATTATTTATTAAATTAATATTAAGAAGCTAAAGCTGTTACTATGATTGAAATAAGCATATTGAAGTACACAACTAAATTATTTAATTTTAATATTTTTACAATTAATTTAAATTTGTGGAGTATTAGTTAACCACATGTCTAGATGATTGTCCACCCCTGTGATTAACACATTTGGATGTGTGATCTATAGCCAGCTGGTAGGCCAAGGACCTTCTAGGTTCGTGTCAAGGAGTTAAATTGATGTAGAAATCAAATATAACTTACATTTTGTGCGGCAGGAAGATGTTGCTAATTGTAAGAAGTGAAGTGATTATTAAATCAGCTGGCAACAGAGGCCACATGCTCACTGCAGTGTGTTTGGACCTGCACTAATACAGTTACATCACTCAGGTCAAACTACAATCTCACTGATAACCATACATGATGTTTCAACTATAAATCTAACACTTCTCATTCAAGAACAAATTATATTTGAAGACAAAAATATACATGTAGACTGGGGGTTTCAACCCAGAGCTTCCAATCTTAATGTAAATTTTTCTTCTTGAACCATTATAGGAAAAATCACTAAGAGTTTAATTTAATATTTAAATTAAAATTCTTTATACCTCACCTGTCCACCGCTGTGGTCTCGAGACAGCATGCTGCCTTGTCACGCAGCAGGCCCAGGTTCGATTCCCGGTCGGAACAGTTTTTCTGGGTGAGGTTTTTATCGGGGTTTTTCCTCACCAGTAAGACAAATATCAGGAAAACTTTAAGGCTCAAACGGTTCCGAAAATCATATGGCCATCATCATCATCATCCTTATCATCATCATCACCATCCTTCATCGGTGTGGAAAACAACGGGAAGCTACCACACCTACAATTCCCTAGTAAAGCTGCAAGCATAGCATGAAAATGTTATGATTGCAGTGAAGGACCTGCCTTTGGGCAGAATTACTATGGATGGATACCTCACCTCATAACCAGCCTTCTAATTAAACTGGTTTCAAAATCTAGGTGGTCGAGATATTACTGAAGATGAAACCACCTAGGTTTTGAAATTGGTTTAATTAGAAGACTGGATGTGAGGTGAGGTATAAAGAATTACAATTTAAATTTTAAATAGCAAATTTTTCTCTTATACATTTCAATTCCTGAGAGCACTAAAGGTTTGCAAACTGTTCCTCAACATGCAAATGGCAGCTTCTCATTTAATAAGACTTTTAATAGGAATTTAACATTACTCTACTGGTTTTATAAAGTAATGTTAAATTCCAATAAAAGTCTTCTTAAATGAGAAATTGCCAATCACATGTTTAGCAACGGTTTGCAAGCTTTAGTGCTCTTGGGAATTGAAATGTATCAGAGAAAAATTTGTGTTTAGATCGGAGATCTTGGATAGCTCAGTGGCAGAGCATTAGCATATAAAGCTAAAGGTCCTGGCTTCAAACCCCAGCCTATGTGTATATTTTTTTCTTCAAGTACCATACACATATGCTCTATAATATCTAAAATATATATGCAATAATTATGCTTAGAAAAAGTTACAAAATATGCATTTATGTAACCTACAGAACGAAAAGTGCAGTGAGTGATATTAGAAAACACAACAACAATATTTATGTATATATATCGATGGTCTAGAAACACTGTTCTTACAATTCTTGTTATGGCGTTATGTGAATGTACCACGTTTGTGAGAATAAAACAGGAATTCAACATTTCAAATGTTCATGCCAATATCAAAATACTGAATTCCTGTTAATAAATTACAATATTAAGTAACATTATGAGGTTCTTCTTAATAAATAAGGTGAATCTGGAGTATCTTACCTCATAAAAACTTGATGTTTCTTTTGATTCACAAGTTTTTCACAAAACCAGAAGATGGAGTGGAAGTCGACATCCAGGGCCCACAACATAAAAATGAACAGTTTGGACAATCTGACAACAGTGTGAACAACATATCGAAACATTAATAAGTAGAATTAGATTTAACATCTCACCTCATAATTGTAGATTTCTCCAAGACTAGTTTTGATACTTCTTTGTATCATTTTCAGTTCTATCTACACAATTATATTATAAAATAATTACCTAAAAGGTCTAGTCCCATTATCTGCAGAAGTATTATCTGTTGATACTGGTGTTCCACTGAATCCCCTCTACCAGATTTTCAGTGGAACACCAGTACTGAATCAGGGGTCAACAGATAATACTTCTGCTGATGATGGGACTAGGCCCGCAAGTGCTACAGATAATTAATAACTTTTAAGTTGAGGAGACGGACCTTTTAGGTAACTATTTTATAATTTTATACTTTAATTGTGTGACTAATACAACAAAATTTTATCATGAATGTTATTAATGTTATCTATCTAGTTAGAGTAAACTGAAAATTATAGAAAGAAGTATCAAAACTAGTCTTGGAGAAATCTACAATTATGAGGTGAGGTGTTAAATTCTAACTCTATATATTAATTAAAATAAACCTCATAGTGTCACTTCCTTTAAATATTAATGATATTGAAACATGTCAAATGAAAAGCAAGCATTTATGAAGTAAGATGACCAGAGTCACCTTATTTATTACTGAATATTATAAACTGGAGGCTTCCAAAAGGGCTTAAAGCATCTTGGAACATGGAAAACATGTGTCAGTTTGGTAGCATGTGTTTTACTTACGGATTTTGGTATTTGCCGAGCGGGAAAAGCCATAGACTCTACTATACAGGGGTAGTGAGATCATAAAATAACAAGTAATTAATTTCAACTCTCTATATTTAAAACTATAAGCTGTAAATTTTAGGCTACAATAAAAGTAATTAAACTAACTTTCCTAAAAATATGCTATTTCTAATTGCTGAGAGAGAGAGTAGAGTGAAAGGGACTTAACTGGACTTTTGTCTAATTCAACCTGTCTTACCCAAAAAGCATGATCATTTAGGGTCGCATGTTTGGATGCATTAGACAGTAAAATGCCTTCTCTGCTGAGCAAGTTGTATGCTGATACGATTTTGCTTACTCAGAAATCTGTTCATGCGATAATAATTGGTTAAATTTGTAAGCTACCTGCGGAGGTAGCTTAAATGAGCAACTCAAATTAAAATCCCGAAGGGAACCGATGTACTTTGCTACTTTATCCAACATTTATCCAAGATGTTGGACCTTGAAGACTTCGATCATGTTTTCGGTATACACGGAGAAGAGGAATTTGATAGAGTCTACCAAAGAATTCAACTGGAAGAACAGGAGAATCGGCGTAATATTGCGTGTCGCAGACGTGTTTGTATACGGTATTATTTGCGGGATGCAAGCATAAATGCATTCCTCTATAGCAGACGAAAATAACGGAAGTGGTTTTATCGCTGAGAATTCTGGGTAATTCGTTGCCAATATTACGAAAACGTCGACTCTCGTGCATGACCGATAAGTCGGCCGTTAATTCGTTCTCAGCAATTGCTCACGGTGAATCAGCTCACTAGTGATTGGAAGTAATTTGAGTAGAGAGTAATGTTCTAACATACGACCCTTAATATAAACTTGCAGGTCTTTGTTAAAGTACTTAATTTACTTTAAATACAACATTTGGATCAATTCTAAGACTCATTAAAGACTTATTAAGAAAAACAGTGCAACACACCCAAGCTGGCCGGCTCACGAACAGATGCCATGTCCTGTAATGACGGTACTTTTATTACCCTTATCTGTTTTCATTCCAACCTTGTGCAGTCTTCAATCCCTCTTCTCTCTCTCTCTGTCTCTTCATCAGAATTTTATGTCACCTAATGGTAGCTTCTCATCTAGATAATATAGCTTTGGTATTTGGGAATATTTCTGTACATCCTGTTAAGCCTAAATATGACCTCAAAATCAATATTTCCTATAACATAAAATGTTTTGCCTTTGTATTCCTAGTTTAAATGAACCATTAATGAATAATTAAAATATGATTAATAACTGATTAAAATATCTTTCCCTTAGTTTTCCTCATTATAACACTGAATTCCTATTTTATCATCACAATGTCTAAGGGCATGTGACATTCATTTAACCCCATAACAAGAATAATTAGAACAGTATGGTTCTAGACAATCTACTTATTGAAAAAAATGCTTCATTTACACTGACATAAGGGTGTGTAAGGAAACTATGAGAAAGTTCTTACAGATAAAGGAAGTAATGCTATTAGGTTTCTTTTAATTGCCATGAGTTAGGATTAATGAATGGGTTAGAGAAAATGGTTTAACATCTCACCTCAAAAAAGGCATGTCTTCACAACACCAGTTTCAAGAGTATAATTTTACTTCCATCTTCAGTCAAACTCCAACTCATTTTTAAATGAGTTAGAATATTTAGTTATTAATATTGAGTGGAGAACATATTTTTAATAACTCACCTCATACAATTTCAAATTTCTTTGAGACCACTGGTTTCAAACGATTTTTCGTTCATCTTCGGTCTATTAATGATATAACCTCATAATTGACGATTTTATTATTAATTTAACACTTCTCATTGAAGGATAAATTATATTTGAAGAGAAAAATTTTCGCCTAGACTGGGACTCGAACCCGGGACCCTTGGCTTTCCGGGCCAAGTGCTCTACCAACTGAGCTACCGAGGCGAGTTACGATCTAGATGCAAATTTTTCTCTTATGTACGTTGTAATTCCCTCGCGCCAAATGCTTGAAACCATAGCTTCTATCTTTGCAAATGGTGGCTTCTTAGTTAAGAAGACATTTATTGGGAATTTAACACTACTTTATAGCCAGTAGGGCTTCTATTGACGATTTTATTATTAATTTAACACTTCTCATTGAAGGATAAATTATATTTGAAGAGAAAAATTTTGCAAAGATAGAAGCTATGGTTTCAAGCATTTGGCACGAGGGAATTACAATGTACATAAGAGAAAAATTTGCGTCTAGATCGTAACTCGCCTCGGTAGCTCAGTTGGTAGAGCACTTGGCCCGGAAAGCCAAGGGTCCCGGGTTCGAGTCCCAGTCTAGGCGAAAATTTTTCTCTTCAAATATAACCTCATAATCATATTTAAAGAGAAAAATTATACGCTCAGACCGGGACTTGAACCCGGGACCCTTGGTTTTCTAGTCCAAGTGCTCTACCATTTGAGCTACCTGAGCAAGTACCGATCTAAACGCAAATCCTTCTCTATATATGTTGTTGCGTTTAGATCGGTACTTGCTCAGGTAGCTCAAATGGTAGAGCACTTGGACTAGAAAACCAAGGGTCCCGGGTTCAAGTCCCAGTCTGAGCGTATAATTTTTCTCTTTAAATATGATTTATCCATCATTGAGATGTATGAAATTAATAATAAAAACATCGATAACCTCATAATGTTTACTTCCAACATTAATTTAAATATAGGATATTTAGATTTGCAGTCTGCGAGAAAATAACAAAATATGAGGTTAGTCTAACTATCCTAACTCATAATACTTATGAGAAAGTTGTAACATTTAATTCTACAACTTTGTGTTGCAGTTCACAATAAAGTTTTCCACAGTTACCTGCGCTAGAGTTAAAGCCATACATGTTCAAGCTTTAATCGATTTATTATATTTTTCCCTTCAAATATAATTTATCCTTCATTAAGATGTATTAAATGAATCCATCCATAGTAATTCTGCCCAAGGGCAGGTCTTTCACTGCAATCATAGCATTTTCATGCTATGCTTTGCAGCTTTACTAGGGAATTATAGGTGTGGTAGCTTCCCGTTGCTTTCCACACCGGTGAAGAATGATGATGGCCAGAGATTTTCGGAAACAGTTGGGCCCTAAGCTATCTGACATTTGTCTTACAGGTGAGGAAAAACACTGAAAAGAAACCTCACCCAGGAACCTATCCCGACCGAGAATCGAACCCAGGCCCGCTGCGTGACAAGGCAGCACACTACCTCGAGACCACTGCGGTGGACATTAAATAAATAATAAAAACATTTAATGGATTTCTTGCACCCTTTACAATACCAGAGTGACATCTGATACATTAAAGTGGTTCTTCCTGAAGAAACAGTTTCAACATGGCCCACCTTCATATCATCAGCCAGCAATCAAAACCATGTAACTTCATAATTTAAAAAAAATCCAGATGAAAGATGATTTTTAAGTCAAAATCTATTATATTTTAAATTAACTTCTGAAAAGTGTTATACTGGAAATGCAAGTTTGTGGGTCTGAGAATAGAGCAGATAAAACCTTGCTATTCCTATCTGCCTGAGATGTGAGATTTTGGACCTGAGGTAATATCTGAGGAAATACATAGTTTTTGTAATCATTAATAGATGGCAGAAAAAAACATCTTTGAGTTACAAGACTTTAACAGCACACAGACAATGCCTTTGTTTATCGAATAATACAAAAATCCAGATTTTACTCTTGAATGGAGTTACAAGATTTTGATCACCAGCTGACGATATGGCTTTAACCGTGCCAATCACTATAGTTGCTTTAATGCAATAACTTCGCTCTGTATTTAATTTTTCTTTTTTTAAAGAAGGATGTTTGCAAGTAGAATTTACATCAAAATGAAAAAAAAAAATTCAAGAACCCTATAAATATTCCATAGAGGCACATGCCATCATCATTTTCCATGCAAGTATAAGTCTGTTGTAACCTGAAGGTAGATTTTCAATCCATCTCTTTTTTGGATGATCCAAAGATCTCTTTCCATGTGGACAATAGTGAAGCATATGTTTTGGGATTCCGTTCTTGGATATACCCATGGTACATGAATTTTCAAATTTTACTGGTACAATAAAAGTCTTCTTAAAAAAGAGGCTGTCATTTGTGTGATCAAGCAACAGTTTGTATCATTTGGCGCTCGGGAATTAACAATGTATAAGGGAAAAATTTGCATTTAGATTTGGAATACTCAAGTTGGAACAGCATTGGCATAGAAAGCTAAAGGTCCTGGGTTAAAACCTCAGTCTGAGCATATATTTTTCTCTTCAAATATAATATACTGGTACTTGTTTAAAAAATGGATAACTAATTCTAACTGAAGTTCTTCATTTCTTTTGTGATCTCATCGGGAATAACCTGCTGTTGATCTAATGAACTTCATCTCGCTTGCTGTGATACAATGGATATCCTTATTTCTCATTTTCCATGCATTACTTCCGTAACATAGTACTGGTCTTGCTAATGTTGATTGGTATCTAATGTGGAGCACTTGACAATGAAATCATTTGCTCTCTTGCACTCCAATATTTAGTTGGAAAACTGTTCTCTTCTATAAAATCTGTACAATGGAGGATATGGTTTCCATTTCATATTTTTATTTAAACTGCAAAAGGAACATTTAGGTGAATTTGCTGTCCTAAATCTGTGTAGGTGTTTGAAAGTCATGTCCTGTTAGTAGTCTGAATGTTGCCACTGTGAATTTCCTTTGTAATATATTTATGTTTGTGAATGTTTCCATTCTTTTCCAGAGGTTTTATATAGTTTTTTTTTGTATGCCTTTATACTATGGAAGATTTTATAATTTTGTTTATTATTCCCATTGTTTTATTGTACTTAAGAATTTTATCAATGATATCTAATTCATCATAAAAGACGATTTATACTCTAGATAAAAATATAATTTACTCTTACACACAATTTGTTCATGAAACAAATTTTACTTAAGAAGGGTATTTCCAATGAAAGGCAATCTGTTTTGTTTTCTCTATTTTGATCTCCATATTGTATTTTTCACATACATCTTTAAATTGTTCACCGCCGTGGTCTCGAGGTAGCGTGCTGCCTTGTCACGCAGCGGGCCCGGGTTCGATCTCCGGTCGGGGCAGTTTTTCTGGGTGAGGTTTTTATCGGAGTTTTTCCTCACCTATAAGACAAATGTCAGGAAAACTTTAAGGCCCAAACGGTCCCCGAAATCATATGGCCATCATCAGCATCCTCCACCTCACCCTTATCATTATCATCATCATCATCATCCTTCACCGGTGTGGAAAGCAACGGGAAGCTACTACACCTACAATTCCCTAGTAAAGCTGCAAGCATAGCATGAAAGTGCTATGATTGCAGTGAAGGACCTGCCTTTGGGCAGAATTACTATGGATGGATCTTTAAATTAAGTACTAAACATTGAAGTTATCCATCCATTCTCTCTTGAGACTTGAAAGCAATATAAATTAGCTCCCCCAACAGGTTGTTAGCCCAGAGGAGTATGTTTGATGAGGATTCCATTTCCTCTGAATTAATGTTATGGTTATATTCACAAGAAACTGTCAATCATTGCATGCCAAAACCTACCTTAAAATTTCTCTCATAGAAGCATCATGATGTATCAAGGCTGTGTCCAAAAAATTATCTGCCATTTTTAACTGCAAGGCACAGAAATTAAAGCCAGAATCCAGTAATGGCCACCCACTATATGAAGCAGATGGACTCCCTGCATGAGTAAAGTAGTGAGGTGCAATGCAGCATGTTGGCAGGTTGTTAGGGTTATCCATTTCACTGATTCAGGAGTTATATTATTTCCCTGAAGTTTAAATGAAAACTTTCGTGCCGGATTCTAGTGTCTTTCAGTTAAAATTTTTGAACATGACCTTGGTATATCACAACACTTCTCTAGGAGAAATTTCAAGGTAGGTTTCGGCGTGCAATGGTGACATTCCCTTGTCAGTTCAAGATTCTCGTCTGTAAAAGCAGGTTGCACCATGATCAGATTGGATAGGAGAGGTTATACATTAAATTCTCTATCCCTTGCAACCCACAGACACGTCTCATTATAAATAAATTGTATTTATGAAAATGGGTAAAGTTTTCTGTTATATGCAACTCAAAACCATGTTTAACAAACACAACATGGTTTTTTGCTATAGTGGCAGATCATGGCATTGAAGTTAGGTGAAAGTTAGTAAGAAAAATCATTTATATACATCAACATCGGCATCAAGGATTACGGGTCGTATGCAAATACATTACTCTCTACTCAAATTACTTCCAATCACTGGTGAGCTGAGACCGAATTAATGGCCGCCTTAACCGGTCATGCATGAATGTTGACGTTTTCGTAATATTGGCAACGAATTACCCAGAATTCTCAGCGATAAAACCACTTCCGTTATTTTCGTCTGCTATAGAGGAATGCATTTATGCTTGCATCCCGCAAATAATACCGTATACAAACACGTCTGCGACGCGCAATATTACGCCGATTCTCCTGTTCTTCCAGTTGAATTCTTTGGTAGACTTTATCAAATTCCTCTTCTCCGCGTATACCGAAAATATGATCGAAGTCTTCAAGGTCTGACATCTTGGATAAGTTTCAAATCACATCGGTTACCATCGGTTCCCTTCGGGATTTTCACATAAGTTTATATCTTGAGCTACGATCTTAAGGTACCTTGTCAGGTAGCTTTACAATTATTACCGCGTGAATAGATTTCTGAGTAAGAAAAATGTGTTTGAATAAAACTTTATCAGCAGAGAACGCCTTTTACTGTCTAATGCGTTCAAACATTCGACCCTACATCTTAAGGTCAGTTCTGATTCAGGTTAGAATTGGTCTAATGATAAGTTTGGTCTGTTTAATTCTTACCTCATATCGTTGTTTCTGTTAGACATATGTTTCAAGACATGTTTCTCTCATCTTCAGTAGTTACAGACTGATTTTTTCTAAGTTGTCGGTTCTGGATCTAGACTTCTGCTCCCTCTTTCCATGGTCCAAAGAACTAATTAGCAAGTTCTTTGGAACATAGAAAGAGGGAGCAGAAGTCGAGATCCAGAGCCGACAACTTGGGAAAAAATCAGTCTGTAGCAACTGAAGATGAGGCAAACATGTCTTGAAACATATGTCTAACAGAAACAACGATATGAGGTGAAAATTAAACAGACCAAACTTACCATTAAGTAAAACCTCATAACGTTACTTCCTATTATATTTTCAAATAGAATTGGTCTATTTTCACTGTGTCTTCCTACAATTCTTTGTCCTAGTGGTCTGTAGTGAAGAATCTGTTTTGGAATTCTGTTGTATATATATTTGTACACATGTCTACCTAGGTTATTATTAAACTCACCTATTTCTTGTACATCAAACCAATCCTTTGGTCCTTTAAAGCTGCAAACTTCTCAGTGATATCTTCATGGAATGGGTGTGTCTTTGTTAACTGCAGTAGAAATTCTTTCTGAATTGTAATATTCCCCAAAGAAGAAAGTCTCTCTTCTGAAATTACATTCCTCAGGTATGTTTTTATATGCTTCGGACAAGAAAAGCTTCTTTCCACAGTTGCTATTGCAGAGGGAGAGGAGCATATCCATGGAAATTCCTTAACCCATTCGCTTCAGGTTTAAATGCTCAATGCATTTCCCCAGAAACCGGATTTAAATCACAGTAAATTATATTTCTGTTTTCAGACATTCAAAAGGAACAAAATATAACATTACTTGAGATCACAGTAAGGGTGAAGGGCTAAACACATTCCTCCACTATTCATAAATATTAACAAGATTATCCTGCCAAAGGATGTACAAAATATTGTGAAATATATAATATTCAAAGATAAGCGAGTGTACCTCATCTTCTGAGGCGGATGGGTTAAACCATGATCATTTGAAACTATGATTGTAGCATTTAACTTCTTTTGTACCACATATTTGTAGAGATTCAGTAGGACATCCACAATTTAAAACTTCCTTTTTATCTTCATTTTTCCAACGTGAAAAAGGTGTTTCCAATAAAACATATAATACATCATAAACAGGATTCATATTTAAACCACCACAACAATAGCCATATAGTGTGATATGAAAGAATTTTATACATGAAGCCTTGAAGCAGATGGCTTTGCTCCTTCACTCGGAGGATTTTGTAATGCTAGGCTTAAGCGGGTGATATCACAGTTGTCATAGCGACCAGTGAGCTAAGCTCTGCCCAGGAGGTCGAGCAGCTGGAAAGCCAAGAATCTTTCACTTGAGCACTGGGTATAGGTAAGAATGACAGCACATGGCGCAGGTGCTCTTTGTCACTATGATGAGTTCCTCCTCATACAATAATACAGATATATAATTATATTATTTTTGGTCTGGACATCTTCCCTCAATATTAATGTTGATTTGTTCTTGGACATGTTTCAAAACAATTCTGTTTTATCGTCAGCTTTCCCAAACTTCCTAATATTAAATATTAAATACAGATATATGTTTCTACTAAAACCAACATTGATGAAAAAGGAAAATAAAGTTGAAAAATAATTCTGGTAAAAACAAGGTGAAGTGGCACTTCAATACTTCACCTCAATAGCTACCCCTGTTTTGCTCTAACAAAGGAGAAATGATTATGAGTATTTGAGAATAAAGAGGAAAATTTTTGGACCAAAGAGAGATGAACAGGTGAATGGAGAAACAACAGAACAGTGAGCTACATGATCTGTATGGGTAAACAGACATAATAAGAAAGTTACATCTCATGGAATGCAATGGACAGCATATGTGGCACAAATGGGGAATGAAAACTTGTCAGAGAGAAAGTGCAAAGTAGGGAGAATAACATTAATCAAGAAGTGAAGTATTAGCTCTCAAGATAAGAGAGCTTATTTATGTACAGTTTTATCACTCACTTTGAAGAAAGAATGATACACAAGAACATAAACAAGTTCAAAACACAAAAATGTATTCATCAAAGTAAACTTCTAAAAGAAAAAGAAGAAAACATAAAATTCAAGAAATTCACATATCATCCATAAGTTTAAAAAAAAATTAATTTCAACATAAGATTGGCACTGAAAAACAACTTCAGCATCATCAGATTAATTAAATCCAACAACAATGAGAAAATAGAAAAAGAAAACAAATCAACGATTTATCAGATTAAATGTGGAGAATGTGAGAAAATATACATAGGAAAAACAAAGAGAAATTTGAAAACTAGAGTGAAAGAACATCTCAGGAATGTCAAGAAGGGAGAAGTGGAAAAATCTGCAGTGGCAGCCCATGCATGGTCAGAAAAACGTCTTATTGAAAGGAAGGCTAAATTATTAAAACAAATAGAAAAACCTAAAGAACTGACTGCTTGGGAAAAACTCTACATTCAAAAAAATGAAAAAGAGAAATTAATGAACTTTGAAATTCCCATGGAAAATGATTTGATTTTGAGGTTTTTCAGTCTACCAACAGAGAGAGCAAAAGACGGCTCTTCAAGATGACAAAACAATGGTCGTGAAATACTGATGATGAAACAGAAGATAGTTTCGAAATTAGTATAAGAAGAAGAAAATATGAGGTGAGTGATAAAATTATACATAAATAAATAATACCTCATAGTGTTAATTCCTAAAAGAAAGAGAGCTTATGTCTGAATGGTCCTGAACCTTCAGGTACACAATCACAATGAATTCAAATAACTTAATCTAGAATGGAACAATCTTCTTGTTATAAACAATATTTTATTCTCTTATTTACGTTGTATTCATATGTTCAGTACAAACAGTACACTTATAACAATCACAAAAGGAATTTAGAGGTGGGGTACAATGTGTATGCCACCCCAGTCGACACTATAGAGGAACATATGCATTGTCATAAATGCATTGAGGCTCACGGTGGACTCTTTGAACACCCTCTGTGAAATGTTTGCAGTTCTTAAAATAATACTTAATTTGATGGATTAATCATATACCAAAGTATCTGTTTAACTCCTAACAATAAATTGTACAACATGGATTACATGAACCTTCCCTTGAGATCTATTGCAGAGATCCTGAATAAGCCTGAATCATCTATAATTTCATTTTCTTACTCTGTTTGCTCAGTGTTTTCATAAAATTGAACTTGTACTGCTAAACAATTGACACTTCACCTGTTCTGTCAACTAGGACATGTTTCAAAGTACATTTGTTCTATTTTCAGCCAAAAGGTGACTGTTGGAGATGACCATCTGGTAACAGACAGTAAAATTTACAAATCCTTCTCCCGTAAACTTCAAAATTCATTATGTTGTCTCTATTTTTCTGGATGTAGATCTTCTCCCAAACTGTGAGTGCTGTTGGTATTTCAGTAATGTAGGACTATAGGCTTTCACAGCCAGTGTCCTGACTTCAACTTGTTTAATAAAACACATCATAGTGTTTCTTCATATCTACTAAGGCATTCGATATGTAATGGCAGTACTGTCGTAAATCAGCGAATCTAGGGGTTTATATAATAAATTTGGGAATTTTTAACATTATGAGGTACTAGGGGTGACTATTGTAATCTTGTAGTAGGTTGTTGAGCAGTCTTTGTAATATAAATCTGTAATATTGAAAGCTTCAAAATAGCAATATTTTGTGAATACATCCACCAAACAGGAGCCCTTGTGAATATAACTTATTCTCAAAGATCAAAGAACCTCTACAAGACAATCAATTTCAATCAAGAGTTGATATCCAAAAAGTTCTAGATCATCCAGAACATAAGAACCACGTTTAAAATTGAAGAAGCTCAAAGTAAATACATTGTATCACAATGCGTATCGTTGCATGTGCGATTACTGGATAATGAACGAGCAGACTTCTTAGCAAAATCAGGCTAAGGACAACAAAAGAGATTGCCCTACAAAGAAGACAACAGAAGCTAAAACAAAAATACATCTCAAAAGAAGAGAACAGAATATAAAAGATCTTCAAAATAAGAAATATGAAGACATAGTGAAATGTGCTGAAACAATAAAACACCTCCCTGTAAGAACAGCAGTAGCTCTCTTCAGATGAGAAATGGGCCATGACTGTCTGGATGATCACCTTCATAGAATGGGAATTGTCCTTAGAACTATGGGATGCTCGTGGGGAGAAAATGTTCTCCTAAGCAAGGAACACTTGCTATACTGTAGGCGACTAAACCATGAGAAAAGGACAGGAAAGATATCACAGGACTTAATTGGGAAGCAAGGCGACTAATGGTGTAAACCAAGCTCCAGCCATTTGAAAACAACAACAGTTCTAGATTGACCAGGAAAACAGATATCGAAAAGTGGTGCTGCAGATGGAGTGTCTAAATTCCAAGTATTTGGCAATGTATAGTTGACTTGGCAGGAGACTATAAATGAATAAATAAGTTGAGTCCGTTGTGAACTTACCTCATATTAGTTGTTTCTTTTAGGACATCTATAAGCTGAATATAAAAGCAGAGATGTTCTGTAACATGTCCTAAAAGAAACAACTAATATGAGGTAAGTTGACAACAGACTCAACTTATTTATTAACAAGAACCTCATAAATTAAATTAATATCGAGAAGCTGAAGCTATTACTATGATAGAAATAAGTAAATTAATGAACACAGTTAAATTATTATAAATCAATGGTAAAGAGAAAAAGTTTTGCCTGTTCGATTCCCAGTTCAGGCAAAAATTTTTCTCTTTACCATTGATATACAATAATTTGTGTTCATTAATTTACTTATTTCTATCATAGTAATAGCTTTAGCTTCTCAATATTAATTTAATAAATAATGCTATAGCTGTATGGAGTCCCTTCATGTCTTCTTCAGGTAGAAGCCATTCATTGTGTATTTGTGAATGATGATTCATTGCAATTGAATATGGGACCAGTAGAGTAAGGTAAAGGAAGGATTTCTGCTTGGATGGGAATGAAGCCTGGATTAGCTCAGTGGACAGAGCATTAGCACGGAAAGCTAAAGGTTCGGGGTTCGATTCCCGGTTCAGACAAAAATGTTTCTCTTTACCATTGATTTACAGAACCTCAAAGTTTCTTCCTATTGTATTTTCACTGTAAATGAAGTTCATAATGTCAAAAATCTTCTTCTTCTTCATCCAACCAAGTCTTAGGCCTATAGGCCTGTTATGATCTCAGTAATCTAAATAAATATTTTGTGATGTTATAGCAGTGTTGCCATTACTTATCGAATGCCCTAGTATGTTAAAACTCTATCCCCAGAAAAGAATAGATGAATAATAAATTTTGTCTGTGTAATAACTACCTCATATTGTTGTTTCTGTTAGACATATGTTTCAAAGCTTGTTAGCCTCAACTTCAGTAGTTACAGACTGATTTTTCCCAAGTTGGTGGCCCTGGACCTCAAGATCCAGGGTTAACAAGTTGGAAAGAAACCAGTCTAACTACTGAAGATGAGGCTAACAAGCCTTGAAACATATGTCTAACAGAAACAATGATATGAGGTAAGAATTACACGGACAAAACGTATTATTAAGTAAAACCTCATAATGTTACTTCCTAATGTATTTTCAAAAGAACAGATGAAGTTCACATAGGTCTGCGCCGTGGCACTGTGATGTTGATGACAGGTCGGCCATCTTCATCCTGGTAAAAACTGTTGCTGTACTTCCACCTCTCATCACCTTCTTGTTTGTTCCTCCTGCGTCGGTCCACATAGCTCACAACACAACTTGCTGGTATCCAGATGATGGCCGTCACAAGTATCACAGTCCCCACTATGTTGTCCTTGAGAAACACCAGCACTTTGTTTATGTTAATGTCTTCAATGATGTCCCAGAACCGTTCAACCACATCCTGTATTGTCTTCTCGCATGTGCCCCTGTTACAGAAACCTTGAATACAGGGTGTGCCATCAGGAAGTGTGTCCTGACCATCCACTACGAAGCAAGTATCATTCAAGTTCATTCGGCAGCACCGCCTGCATGCATCTGCAACTATATTCAATCACATTACTTACTGAACTACTGTTAGGCCATCATACAAACAGTTATTCTAATTGCTTATGATTTATCAAACTCTAATCTGTCCTAGGGTAGCACTGACCATGTTGTCAGTCGCAAACTCCCTAGTTGAAGAGGCGAATTGAAGCCGAAACAGAAATTGAACAACGAAGAATTGGACAAAACCATATTCTTACAAGTTTACTATTCCTCAGGGGTCCCCATCTAGGGGATATGTGACTGGCGGCCACAAGGTGCCCAAGCTGAGCAAAACATTGCTTCCACTTACTTGTGTTTTGCTCCTTGGCTAATTCTTGTTTTTTTTTTTTAGTCTGATGGTATTAGAGCATTCGAAGCCTAGGAGATATTTTCCTACTTTCATTCCTCTCTATTGATCTACCTAATTCTTACAACCTTGTGGGCACTCACCTTGATGTGTTAGAAGGGTTAACCTTGTTATTGACTTATTAGGTAAACAAGGAATTAAAAAAATGCCCACATAAGCTGCATGTACATCAATGTAGCCCCATTGCAACTTATACACAATATGGATTCTTCTAAAGCGAAATAAGCATAAGTATGCAATGGAAAATCGTGTCATCAGCTACAGCTGGATACACATAATGAAGAATGAACAAGTTTATGCAATATTTAAATTAATATTGGGAAGTAAACATTATGAGGTTATATCATATTTTTATCGACTCACCTCATATGATTTCAAATTTCTTTGATACTGACGGTTTCAGACAATATCATGTCCTCTTCAGTCATGGCTTCCACTGATGAAATTCTGTGATTGTTGATTTCTTTTATGACATCACCTCTTGTGCTGCCATCTTTCGTTGGGATTATAAACTTTGTAATTAAATTTTTATCCACTGGAATATCGAAATTCATAGATCGATATTTGTTCTTCTGAATGAAACAATTGGATAAACCATTGGAATTGACAATTTGGGAAATGATATTCAATCAGAAGAATAAATATCGATCTATGAATTTTGATATTCCGGTGGATAAAAATTTAATTACAAAGTTTATAATCCCAACAAAAGATGGCAGCACAAGAGGTGATGTCATTAGAGAAATCAACAATCACAGAATTTCATCAATGGAAGCCATGAGTAAAGAAGGACATGATATTGTCTGAAACCGTCGGTATCAAAGAAATTTGAAATCATATGAGGTGAGTCGATAAAAATATGTTCTCCACTCACTATTAAGTTTAGGCAATCTTTCTGAATTCGAAGGAAAAGCCTTTGTCGAACACCAAATCCATGCAAAGCTCGAAGTTTGAACAAATTCTGCATTTGGGCGGTGACTGGTGAGTCTCCAACATTTATCAGTTTGATGCATAAAATGGGCATTGATATTATACCCAGTTTGTCATTCTCACATTATTCATCTATTGTTTTCAGACTTCTCGTCCTCATCAGCAAGGCAAAGAAGCCTTGGAACAAGATTTTCCATTTTAAGCGAAATGGTATTGCAAATTAGGAATCTGCAAATTGCAAAGACAAATGTCCAATGAAAGTCAAAGACAAGAGTCCGCAAATGTGTATTTTTGTAGAGCGTATCATAATTGCTTATGGTTTATCAAACTCTACTCTTTTCTTTTCCTTCAAATTCAGAAAGATTACACAAACTTGTAAGAATATGATTTTGTCTAATTCTTTGTTCTTCAATTTCTGTTTTGGTTTCAATTAATTACTTCAGCTAGGGAGTTTGCGACTGACAGCATGGTCAGCGCTACCCTAAGACAGAGTAGAATTTGATAAACCATAAGCAATTATGATACGCTCCACGAAAATATGCCTTTGTGGACTCTTGTTTTGACTTTTGTCTTTGCAATTTGTATTTTCCAAACAGTTATACGGTTAATGACTAAGTGAGGTCAAAACAATCTACGCTGAAAAGAACAATCACATCAGTGAAGTTACAAACACAAACATAATAAGGAAGTAGCATGCTGTCTTGTCATGCAGAGGGCCTGGGTTCGTTTCTTGGTCGAGACAAGCTCCTGGGTGAGATATTTTTGGGATGTAAGATAAATGTCAGGAAACTTAGGGCCCAATGGTCCCCGAAAATCATTCGGCCATCATCATCATCCATGTCATTATCATCATCCTTCACCGGTGTGAAAAGCAACAGGAAGCTACAACATATATAATTCCCTAGTAAAGCTGCAAAGCTTAGCAGAATTACTATAGAATAGAATAAGGAAGATCCATCCATAATAATTCTGCCTGAGGGCAGGTCCTTCACTGCAATCAGAGCATTTTCATGCTATGCTTGCAGCTTTACTAGGGAATTGTAGGTGTGGTAGCTTCCCGTTGCTTTCCACACCGGTGAAGGATGAAGATAATGATGATAATGATAATGATGATGGTGATGGCCATATGATTTCGGGGACAATTTGGGCCTTAAAGTTTTCCTGACATTTGTCTTACAGGTGAGGAAAACCCCGATAAAAACCTCACCCAGAAAAACTGCCCCGACCAGGTATCGAACCCGGGCCCGCTGCGTGACAAGGCAGCACGCTACCTCGAGACCACAGCAGTGGACATAAGGAAGATAAGAATACATTAAAATTAAAATAATAAACAAGATAAAAATTAAGAGACAGAATTCAGACCTTTTTTTTTTTGTTGTGCTTTAACAGTTTCATGGAAAAAGGAAAGGCTGTGATGAAACTTTTTCAGGCATATATTTACTTGCATTTGCTAGATGTCAGTATGAGGTGGAAAGCTGACCATGGACCACTCAAATGACATCTACATGAAAACAAGTGCAACTAAATTAGTATGAGTCAATACTAATAAAATTCATATGAAATTCCGTTGAGGTGAATAGTCATATGATGAAAGTTAAAAATTAAAATGTACCTGTTGGCAGGTGCTGTTGTGCTCAACTTTGTTAAAATATTGTATATATAATTAACTGGAGCGCTTTCGGAAGTTATCTTCCATCTTCGGCAGGTTGAGCTTCTGCTACTTGTTGTTGTTTATGGTGATGTATACTCCAACCGTTTGTAGCAGCAACTGACTTGTTTTTGACGATCTCATATAATGGATTTGACTGGGGTGCATTCTCATTAAGAAGTGAGGTGTTGTTTGTTTCCTTTATAATTTCGAGATCTTTAAATATATTTATCCTAGCTGGAATGTTTTCTCAGTGGATTATTGTGAGAGTATTTTCAATTGTGTTCATTCGATGACCTGCATTAATGAGATGTTTAGCATACCTTGATTTTTCACTCACATGTATGAAATTTTTTAGGTGTTCTTTATATCTTGTATTGAAATTTCTGCTTGTCCTGCCAATATAAAATTTATTACAATCTTTACATGTTAGTTTGTAGACTCCCTTGTTGTTGAATATGTTGTGTTCTTCTATGCTATTGTATATTATGTTGTTTAATTTGTTTCTTGTTTTATAAGCTATGTTAATGTTTTTATTTATCTTTTTCAAAGTTCTGGCTAGTTTTGTGGTTTCATTTCCTATGTATGTTAATGTTACCCATGTTTTGTTGTTATCAGATTCTCTTTCAAGTTTTGTTATATTGTTTATGTTTTTTTTTCTTTTTGTTTCTTTATAAGCTTATCAATGATTTGTTTGTTGAAACCGTTGCTTTTCACCATGTTTTTGAGATATTGTAATTCTTTGTTATAATTTGTTTTGTTCAAGGGTAATTTTAACATTCTGTTGATGAAACTATTAAATGTGCTGATTTTATGTTGGTATGGGTGTCTAGACTTGTTATTAATGGTGAGCATATTATTTGTAGATTTGCGGAAAATACTTATTTCAAGTTTCTTCTTTTCTATGTTTTTCGTTATGGTAAGATCTAGATATTAAGGTAGAATATTTTTTATCACTCACCTCATATTGTTGTTCTTATTTGATTATAAACTAGTTTCAGAACATAGTTTCTGTTCCATCTTCAGTATCGTCACGACCGTTGTTCTGTCATCTTGAAGAGCTGTCCTTCTCTCCTTCCATTGGCTGACTGAAAAACCTCGAAACCAGGTCATTCTCACCGGGAATTTCAAAGTTCATTAATTTCTTCTTTTCGCTCTTTTGAATGTAGATCTTTTCCCAAACAGTAAGTTCTTTTGGTTTTTCTATTTGTTTTAATAATTTAGCTTCTTTCTCAATAAGATGTTTTTCAGACCATGCATGGGCAGCCACTGCAGATTTTTCTACTTCCCCTTTCTTGACATTCCTGAGATGTTCTTTCACTCTAGTTTTCAAATTTCTCTTAGTTTTTCCTATGTAGAATTTCTCACATTCTTCACATTTAATTTGGATAAATCCCTGATTTGTTTTCTTCTTTAATTTTCTCATTCTTATTAGGTCTAATCAGTCTACTGATGCTGTAGTCATTTTTGGGTGCTAACCTTATGTTGAAATCTTTAAAAATTTTTTGAAACTTGTGGTGTTTTAATGGATGATATGTGAATTTTCTAAATTTTACATTATCTTCTTTTCTTTTAGAAGAGTGCTTTGATTAATAAATTTTTGTCTTTTGAACTTGTTTATTTTTTTAAGTATCATTTTTATTGCAAAACCATTTTTCGTGGCTACGTTGATTATGTGTTCTTTTTCTTTTTCATAATTTTCTTTGTTCATTGGTATGTTCACTAATCTATGTGTCAAACTATTGAAAACTGCTTCTTTGTGAGCTATGTGATTGAAACCTAAAGCTTTTATGTAGTTATCTATATGTGTCTTCTTTCTGTAAATTTCAAATTCTATCTTATTTTCTTCATTCCTTTTTAAGTTGAGATCTAAAAATGGTATTTCTCCATTGATTTCCTTTTCCATAGTGAACTTTATAGTTTGACTTTGAATGTTCAATAATTTTAATGCATCATCTATCTGTTTATGATTAACTATTGCAATTATGTCATCCACATATCTGCACCAGAACTTGAAAAGTAAACGATGTCCATTAATTATCTTGTGTTCCAAATTCCCCATGAATAGATTAGCTAAGAATGGAGATAAAGGGTTTCCCATCGAAAGTCCTGAATTTTGTTTATAAAATCTTCCCATTGTAGGTGAAAAACATATTATCGATACATAATTTAGTTAAAGTTTTATATTCGACTATCTTTACTTTTTCAATTTTATTATTTTTCATCCAAATCTCTAAAATGTCCATAGTTTGGTCTTTTGGAATGCTTGGAAATAAGGAAACAACATCAAAAAGAAACTAATCTGTCTGAAGATTGTAGTTGTATGTTTTCTAGTTTATCTACCAATTCATAAGAGTTTTCTATTGCAGAGTTTTCAAATCCATTCATTTTATTAAATTCCTTAGATAACCATTTAGATAAATGATATGTAGGAGACCCTATGTTGTTAATTATCGGCCTCATTTTCTTCCCTTCTTTGTGCACTTTCGGGAGTCCGTAGATGTTGGGAATTTTTGGATTTGAAACCTTCAGATGAAACTTGTCTTTCTTAGTTAAAATGTGATTGATATTCTTGAGAGTGTTGTCTACTTCTTTAATGGTTTTGTTAAGGGGGTCTGATTGAATCTGTGTATATTCTTCAGAGTCCAAAAGTTTTTCCATTCTGTTGTTGTATTCTTCTTTGTCTAAAATAACCAATTGGTTGCCTTTTTGTTTATTGGTGTTTCCTTGATTTCTTTGATAATTTTTTCACATTTATTCCTGATGGTAATTTTGTCTTCCATATTCATGTTTTCGATTAGAATTTCTGTATCTGCTATATAGTCTTCTATTTTGTCCGAAAAATTGATACAAGTTTTCAAACCATTTTCCAAAAGTTGCATTTCTTTGTCATCAAAAGTTTTTGAAGATAAGTTGACAACACTACTATTAATCACATTTTCACTTTCAAGATTTTTGTTCTTTGGATGATTTATGGTTGTTTCCTAGTTTTTTCTTATTTCCAATTGCTTTAATTTTCAAATTTTCGATTTTCTTCCCATGTTTAGTATTTTTTTGTTTGATGATGTAATTAAGCCTACTGAAGAACTTTTCTTCTAAATTTTCCCAACAAAATTCGCCAATGTACTTAGAAATTTTCAAATGTAAAAAGTATAATTGAGTGTCGAAATTGCTTATTTTTTCGTAATGTTTGTTCTTCTCCATTTTCAAACTTTCTTTTCCAAAACGGTTTGTTGTGGGCTGCCATTGTCTTTGATTATTCCTCTTACGAAATTTGGTACAATGTCCAATTTAAGGCATTCATTAATGAATTTGATATCCACCATACATTTCCTTCTGTCTTCCCTTAATTTATAGAATTTTTTAATATCTTTTTTGAGGCCAAATAAATGTTTGTTATATTTTGAATCTAAGTAAGTAAGATCTAGATAGTTTATTTTGTTATTAAGTTCTATCTCCTCCGTAAATTCTATTTTAGGATGCATATTTTTTAGTTCTAGCAGAATTTCCTTTTCACATTCCAGCTAGGATAAATATATTTGAAGACCTCGAAATGATAATGGAAACAAACAACACCTCACTTCTTAATGAGAACGCACCCCAGTCAAACCCATTATACGACATTGTCAAAAACAAGTCAGTTTCTGCTACAAACAGTTGGAGTAATATATCACCATATACAACAACAAGCAGCAGAAGCTCAACCTGCCGAAGATGGAAGATAACTTCCAAAAGCGCTCCAGTTAATTATATATACAATATTTTAACAAAGTTGAGGACGATGGCACCTGCCAACAGGTACATTTTAATTTTTAACTTTCATCATATGACTATTCACCTCAACGGAATCTGATAGGAATTTTATTAGTACTGACTCTATAGCTAGTCGAAAATCCGAAAAAATGCACGAATTTTTCGAAAAATGGCTTAAAAAATTGAAAATTTTGCACAAGTACAATAAGTTATTAGGCTAAAGCAAAGTTTAGCTTTTTTAACACAAAATTGACGCTACACAGAACTATAACAAATATATATTTCAATAAACAATGTCTGCAACATAACCTCACTCCAAACTATGCCAAAATCAAAATAAATACAAGAACAGTTACTCAGCTATAAAAACAAAAAAGAATGCCGAAATAAAAAAATGAAATAAAGTTTCTATATATAAAGAAACAGAATTGTAATAATAGATTGTATTACCAATCACAAGAGGTAAACAAAATATTCGGTACTTGTTGGTACAAGATCAAAAAACAGATACATAAAGACGATCAACAAAATTATGGAAAATAAATACCATACAATCAATATGAAACTAGAGAAACTAATCTCAACTAAACACAATTATAACAGGCCCACAGAAGATAGAAGATTAATAAATTTAACAGAAATAACATTAAGGGTCGAATGTTTGAACGCATTAGACAGTAAAAGGCGTTCTCTGCTGATAAAGTTTTTATTCAAACACATTTTTCTTACTCAGAAATCTATTCACGCGAATAATTGTAAGCTACCTGACAAGGTACCTTAAGATCGTAGCTCAAGATATAAACTTATGTGAAAATCCCGAAGGGAACCGATGGTAACCGATGTAGTTTGAAACTTATCCAAGATGTTGGACATTGAAGACTTCGATCATGTTTTCGGTATACGCGGAGAAGAGGAATTTGATAGAGTCTACCAAAGAATTCAACTGGAAGAACAGGAGAATCGGCGTAATATTGCGCGTCGCAGACGTGTTTTTATACGGTATTATTTGCGGGATGCAAGCATAAATGCATTCCTCTACAGCAGACGAAAATAACGGAAGTGGTTTTATCGCTGAGAATTCTGGGTAATTCGTTGCCAATATTACCAAAACGTCAACATTCATGCATGACCGGTTAAGGCGGCCGTTAATTCGATCTCAGCTCACCAGTGATTGGAAGTAATTTGAGTAGAGACTAATGTATTTGCATACGATACAAGAATACTTTAAAATGGAAACAAGTTAAATTTCCCCACAACCAATATCAACAGGAAAAAAGAAAATATGATAATCGAAAGCGAAATTGCAATTAATAAATTACAAATAAATAATAAAGACTATGCAAGATACGAAGCCGCTAAAACCATCAATGAAGTTTCACCTACAATAAGTAATGAAGAAAAGAAGAATTTAAAACACCTTCATAAATTAAAAACTAAATCAAGAATAATAACATAATACATACAAAAGCCAATAAAGGTAACATAATGGTACTAATGAACAAGACAGATTATATTGAAAAAACGAAACAATTTATAGATGAAAATAAATTCAAGAAAATCGACAAAGATGCAACAGCTAAATTTAACAGAAAATTAAAAGAAATAACTAAAACATATTCAATAATAATACCAAACAATGAATTTAACAAGTATACAAATAAGATCATAAACAACAATCCAACAGTACCGATAATGAAAGCTTTACCTAAAATACACAAAACCAATAACCCAATGCGGCCAGTAGTTACATTAACGCCCCAACTACAAAATTTCCAAATTAATTGCACAAAAACTTAAAAAAAGACATGAAATTAGAAGAGAAATACACAATAAAAAACACATATGATTTAGCAGATAAACTTAAAAACATAGAAATAAACAAGAATACGAAAATGGCGTCATTTGACATAAAGAATCTATACACTAACATTCCAATAAATGAAACTTTAAACATAATAAAAAATAAACTAGATAACAGTAACTTAAATACAGAATACATAAATCAACTGTACACAGTCACAAATACTATAATGAAGCAAAATTATTTCCAATTTAATAACCAAATATATATATGAACAAGAAGATGGAATCCTGTTGGGTTTCCCACATCAAGTATAATGGCTGAAATATTTCTACAAGATTTGGAAAACAAATACTATGAAATTTTAATACATAAATTCAATATAAAGCTAATTACAAGATATGTGGATGACGTCTTGATTATTTATGAAAATGAAAACAGAAAAGAAAAGGAAATTCTGCTAGAACTAACAATATGCATCCTAAAATAGAATTTACAGAGGAGATAGAACTTAATAACAAAATAAACTACCATAACGAAAAACATAGAAAAGAAGAAACTTGAAATAAGTATTTTCCGCAAATCTACAAATAATATGCTCACCATTAATAACAAGTCTAGACACCCATACCAACATAAAATCAGCACATTTAATAGTTTCATCAACAGAATGTTAAAATTACCCTTGAACAAAACAAATTATAACAAAGAATTACAATATCTCAAAAACATGGTGAAAAGCAACGGTTTCAACAAACAAATCATTGATAAGCTTATAAAGAAACAAAAAGAAAAAAAAAACATAAACAATATAACAAAACTTGAAAGAGAATCTGATAACAACAAAACATGGGTAACATTAACATACATAGGAAATGAAACCACAAAACTAGCCAGAACTTTGAAAAAGATAAATAAAAACATTAACATAGCTTATAAAACAAGAAACAAATTAAACAACATAATATACAATAGCATAGAAGAACACAACATATTCAACAACAAGGGAGTCTACAAACTAACATGTAAAGATTGTAATAAATTTTATATTGGCAGGACAAGCAGAAATTTCAATACAAGATATAAAGAACACCTAAAAGATTTCATACACGTGAGTGAAAAATCAAGCTATACTAAACATCTCATTAATGCAGGTCATCGAATGAACACAATTGAAAATACTCTCATAATAATCCACCGAGAAAACATTCCAGCTAGGATAAATATATTTGAAGAAATGCCGAAGATGGAAGATAACTTCCAAAAGCACTCCAGTTAATTACATATACAATATTTTAACAAAGTTGAGGACAACGGCACCTGCCAACAGGTACATTTTAATTTTTAACTTTCATCATATAAATTAGTATGGTTCAAATTCTTCCCTGTAGGGGGAGAGTGCCTAAATCTCTGTTAAGGGAAATTTGGGCTTAATAAACAAACAACACCTCACTTATATTTGAAGAGAAAAATTTTCGCCTAGACCGGGACTCGAACCCGGGACCCTTGGCTTTCCGGGCCAAGTGCTCTACCAACTGAGCTACCGAGGCGAGTTACGATCTAGACGCAAATTTTTCTCTTATGTACGTTGTAATTCCCTCGCGCCAAATGCTTGAAACCATAGCTTCTATCTTTGCAAATGGCGGCTTCTTAGTTAAGAAGACATTTATTGGGAATTTAACACTACTTTATAGCCAGTTTTTCTCTTCAAATATAATTTATCCTTCAATGAGAAGTGTTAAATTAATAATAAAAATCGTCAACACCTCACTTCTTAATGAGAATGCACCCCAGTCAAACCCACTATACGAGATCGTCAAAAAACAAGTCAGTTGCTGCTACAAACAGTTGGAGTAATACATCACCATAAATAACGACAAATAGCAGAAGCTCAACCTGCCGAAGATGGAAGATAACTTCCGAAAGCGCTCCAGTTAATTATATATACAATATTTTAACAAAGTTGAGGACAACGGCACCTGCCAACAGGTACATTTTAATTTTTAACTTTCATCATATAAATTAGTATGGTTCAAATTCTTCCCTGTAGGGGGAGAGTGCCTAAATCTCTGTTAAGGGAAACTTGGGCTTACAAGATTACAAGAGGATTTAATTAACTAACTCACTGACTCTATCAAACCCATAGGTTCATGGCTGCACAGACAAACTCTCTACACATCCCTATACTCAGCTAATGTTTTCCAATCATCCCCTGTATAATCTATGTCCCTCAAATTATGATTAATGTTATTCTCCCACCTCACTCTTGGTCTACCAACTGGGTGTTTTCCCTCTGGATTTCCTACAGGAACCTTTCATGCCCTCATTTAATTTCCCATTCATGCCACATGTCCTGCCCATTGCAGTCTATGAGACTTAACTGTTCTTATTATATCTGGTTTCCTATAAAAATCTCTCTTTGGTCCAAAAATGTTCCCAAGAGCTTTATTCTCGAATACTCATAATCTTTTCTCCTCCCTTAAAGTAAGAGTTTATGTTTCACATCCATATAATATAACTGGGAGAATAACAGTTTTATAAATTTTCAGTTTAACATTTTTTTAGAGATGTTGGGACGACAAGAGTCCCTTTAATGCATAATAGCATGCATTTCCATAATTGAGCCTATGTTTAATTTCTTTGTGCATCTCATTCCTATTTGTAATTATAGTTCCTAGATATTTGATTTCAGCCACTTCTTCAAAATTTCCCTCATTTGTCATTAACTGTCCATATCCATCACGTACTGTATTTCTATGTGTAAACATACATTTAGTTTTATTGATGTTTACTTCCAGTCTCCATTTCTTAGAGTTCCTTTCTTTAGCCCTTGACAGTCCAATGCCTAACTGCAAGGCAGGAGTACCTCTAAACCCTCAACAGGGACCCTCACAGGGTACTATCAGCTGTGGATACTGAACTCTGGTTTTTTAATGAGGTTGTTACTCCTCCTCCTCACCCTTTTCCAACCTGACTTGGGACAGAACAATAAGTAAATTAAATTCTGCAGAAATTGATTTTTGGAGGCATTCAGCTGGAATTTCTAGAAGAGTTAAAATAGGAAACAGTGTAATTAAACAAAACATGAATATTCAAATTTCAATTATGCATTTCATAAACAAACAAGGAATTAAAATGGTATGGTCACGTAAAAAGAATGACAGAAGACAGATTCCCAAGAAGAGGACTAGAATGGGTGGCAATTGGTAGAAGAAGAAGATGACCAATAATAATGTGGATTGATGGTGTTTTGAGCAGTATGTGGGAAAAAGGATTGGATGATGGAGATTGGAATCACTAAGGATGTGAGAAGAATGACAGTAGATTAATTGGGCACAGGAAGATGTTGTGAAACCCGCTAAATAAACTTTCAAGAGTTTCATTCTTTCATAATTTGCTGAAACGAATATAAATTGACTTACTGACGTCACACATGCAGCTCTGAAGACCCTGTGTCTCACAGTATGGAACACACTTGCCACGGCGACACTGTCCTTTCTCCAAGCATGATGTTCCATCTGTCATGGGCAGACTGCGAGGACATTCAGATGATGCTCCAGTGCATCGAGCTTCTTGTTCACATGTGGCAAGTTGTGCATCTCGGCATTTCATCTGTCCCGGCATAAACTGACAGTTCTGACAACAAGGTGAATTCTTATCACTGCACACAGCCCCCTGGTTGCGACGTAGTTTACAGTTCTTGTCACAGCATGCATCATTATCCTCTGTTCCCAATAACCCAGCATCACATTCCTCGTCTCCTTCAACTCGCAGGTTCCCACAAAATGATTCTTCAGGTTCTGAGAAGCATCTGCCTGATTTTGCCTGAAGTACCTTGCGGATAGATCGTAAACTGCATGGTGAAAATCTCTGAAACAAAATTTAAATTCATTACTATTCTAAAGGAAGATGTGTGGCAGATTTATGGTCTAATATATGATGATGTAATCTGGAGGAAAAGAACTACAATGCGAGAGATTTAAGATGTGATTTAACTAACTCATTGGCTCTATAGAACCCATAGGTTCATGACCACGTGGACATAAGCTCTCCATACATCCCTATCCTGAGTTAATGTTTTCCAATCATCCCCTGCATAATCTACTTTCCTCAAATCATGGATAATATTATTCTCCCACCACATTCTTTGTCTAACAACTGGACGTTTTCCCTTTTTTCCCTACAAGAAGCTTCCGTGCACCTCTTTCATTCCCCATTCATGCCACATGACCTATCCATCGCAGTCTATGAACTTAACTGTTTTTTTATACTTGGCTTCCTATAAAAATCATGTAGTTTCTCTGTTATATAGTATTCTCCATTCACCTGCCTGTTACGTTTTTAAATCTCACTGACTGTCTCATGTCTTTCAATGTCCAAAGTATGTCTCACTACATGATATGATAGAGGGACAATGTCAAAATTCAGTCAAAAGACCCTTGAATCAGATAAAAATATTATGAAGGTTCAGCAGCCAAAAACATACTATTGCATTTGATAAGTAAAAGCAACACTGTTATAAATCAGCGATTCTAGTGGTGTAATCTTGTAGTATGTTGTTGAACAATCTTTGTTGTATAAATCTGTAATATTGAAAGTTTCAAACTAGCAATATTTTGTGAATACATTCACTATTTCCCTAAAAAAATGCTCAATAGAATTTGTTTAGAAGGCGGAATTGGAAAGTCTCGAACATCCATCAAATTCACCAGACAGGAGCCCTTATGATCATAACTTATTCACAAAGCTCAAAGAACCTCTATGAGGCATTCATTTGCAATCAAGAGTTGATATCCAGATCTATCAGAAGAAAGAGATATCTAGAAATTGAACTGCAGATGGAGTGCGCGTCTTCCAAGAATTTGGCAACATACAGTTGACTTGGCAAGAGATTATAAATTTAGTTCATAATGTCAAAAGTAACATATATAATTTTTTGTGATGTTATAGCAGTGTTGCCACTACTTATTGAATGTCCTTGTATAAGCTGTCAATCACATACTTAGATCTCACTCACTATAACAAGGAGATGGATCAGCTATTGGAAGGAGCAAAGTAGCAATTCAGGCCATAACATTAACCGTGTATCCAAAAATGCGAAAAATATTAGAAATACAAAACATGAGAATCTTGGTAAACATATAATCTTACAATGGATTCCAACCCAATGAATGAGCTGATATACTCGTAAAAAAAAAAGGTGTAAAATTAAGCAAAAAATAACAAATGCATTTTCTTATGAATCAATTAAAAGAATTATAAAGAAAAAATTTAATTATAATTACAATTACAATTTAATTGAAAAACTCAGAAACATAAATATAAATTGTGAACATTAATTTCACATATGTTAAATAAATCAAATATTAATTTACTGTTATTTGTGTTTTATATATAGTGAGTGCACCTACTTAAAGAAGACGTGAGTAAACTGATATTAAATGTACATTCATCAAGTTAAAAATAATCAAAGAACTTAACCCATCAAGAGGAAGGGTATTTTATACAGAACATGAACTTGTTCTGGGACTCATGATTACAATTAAATAAATATTTTGTACTCAATGGTAAAGACAAAAATGTTTGCTTGATCTGGGATTCGAACCCCGAACCTTCAGCTTTATGTGCTGATGTTCTGACCACTGAGATAATTAAAGCTTATTTCCCATCTTAATGTAGAAGCCATTCAATGTGTACTTTGTGAATGATGATTCATTGCAGTGGATGTGGGATCAAGAGAGTAAGGTAAAGGGAAGATTTATGCTTAGATGGGAATGTAGCCTAAATTAGCTCAGTTGGCAGAGCATCAGCACATAAAGCTGAATGTTCAGGGTTTGATTCCCGGTTCAAGCAAATTTGTTTCTCTTTACCATTGATTACAATAGTTTAGTTGTGTAAATTAATCTACTTATTTGAATAATAATAATAATAACTTTAGCTTCTTAATATTAATTTGATATTAAATAAATTTATTATTTAATGAAAATAAAAATGAAAAGATTGATGAAGGGATTTATTAAATTGATTGCAAAAATTGTGAAAAAATATACATAGGAAAAACAAAAAGGAGCTTGAAAACAAAGATTGAAAGAACACCTTAGAAATATTAAAAATGGGGAAATAGAAAAGTCTGCAATAGCAGCACATGCATGGTCAGAAAACACAGAATTGAAGCAAATGTCAAATTACTGAAACAGATAAATCTAAGGAACTCACAATTTCAGAGAAAATTTAACATCCTCAAGTATAAGGAGAAAACTATGAATTTTTAAATTCCTGGGGAAAAGGAAAAAAATTTGATTTGGAAATTCATCGGTCAGCTAACAGAGGGAATAAAAATCAACCTACAAGTCAATAACTACAAATACAACAGTTAGGATGCATCACAATGTCGCATAAATGTGATGAAACTATAGTCTGCAAGAAAATAAAAAAAATGTGAGGTGAGTCACAATACCTAACTCATAATAAATAAATGTACTAGTTTATAAAGTAACTACACAATCTTGTTAAAAAATGAAAACTGGTCGCCATGCATTTACCTTGTTGTTGACATCATAACCGCTGACACTGTAAGTATACATAAGGTAGGAGCCTCCCTGCGAGGCACTAGGGCTGCACTCTGGTATATCTGGATCATGCTCAGATCCCCAATTGTGTCCAAACTCATGAGCCGTTACCAGGTCTGCTTCACGAGTAATCACCCGTTGTCCATAGTGATTCCGACTCGAACTCAGACCAGAGTTGAGGTACAGAGTGTAACCATTCTTGAAGTACTCTGAAAATCATTCAGTTCTCTCTTCATAAATCTATTCAAGGGGAAAAACATTAAGGTGCATTAAAAGTGACAAATTAATGATTTGACTAATTTGGATATAAATGTGCACCTCAATAAAATTACAGTATTAAATTTAGTAGAAGTTTTATATTTTAGAAATTAAAATAAATAGATACTGTATTGTACAACAGCTGCATAGAGCATTTCCAAAAAGAACAAGAACACTGCTTTATGCACACAAACTAAAGTTAGGGACTTATTTTAGGAATTCTCACTATGAGGTATTCATTAAGGTAGAATATGTTTATCACTCACCAATATGAGGTGAGTGATAAACATATTCTACCTTAAAGTTAGGGATTAACTTTTTTAGGAATTAACACTATGAGGAATTATTTATTTAAGTAAAATTTTATCACATCACCCATATTCTTCTTAGACCAGTTTCAGGACCTTATTCAGTTCAATCCTCAGTATTGTGTCATCTTGAGAACCACCTCCTGCTCCCTCTTGGTAGTCTGAAGAACCAAGAATGAACTTTTGAAATTCCTGGGGAAAATTATTTGATTTTGAAGTTCTTTAGTCTACCAACAGAGGGAGCAGGAAGCAGCTCTTCAAGATGACACAACAACGGTCATGAAAATACTGAGGATGGAATGTAATAAGGTCCCAAAACAGATCTCAGAAGAAGAAGAAGAATATGAGGTGAGGTGATAAAACTTTACTTAAACAAAACTTAGGGACTTTTTTAGGAGAGTTAAAAATTACCCATACTGAAACATTCAGTGGTAAGTAGTGTTGTTTCTGATGGAGTAAATCACATAAAGATTTGTAAACTACTCTATTTTATATTTATCCTTAATTCCATCTGTAGACACATTCAATATAGCTCACATACTGTAGTGTAATTAATTAAGGCAATATGCTACAAACTGGAAGGTCATGGGTTCAAGTCCTAATGGGGTCAGTAACTCTAAGCTGACCTAAACCTTCTGGCAGGACCTTCCCCCTGGAACTGACTGAGTCTCTAATGGAAATGAGTATCAGACAAATGTTCAAGGGGTAAAGGCATCCATCAGGCAGGGATGACATCTTGTATTGATTGTCTAGAAAAATGGAATACTTAACCTCCTCCTAGTCCAAGGGCCTCTGAATCCCTGCACTATAAATACATGGTGAAGTATCTCTGCACAACACCACTTTACTAATGACCCTGCAGTCAAGTTTCAAGACAAAAAAATATCAGCTCATACACCTTTTAAATATGCGAGGATGTGGGATCAATACCTGGAGTGCAGATGCCTCCCACAGAGTTGCGTCGAGGAGAACCAACATATGCCAGTCCCAGGATCCCACCTTCAAACTTGAGGTCAGTGAACAGATGTGCCAAGCAGAAATCCTTATGACTGTACTCTCTACTAAACACCTTAAACCAGCACAAAGCACCCATAAGCACCCACACCACAACACAGCACATCACACTTAACAACACATGATGCAATTCAAATCACAAACAGAAGTGAGGTGCAGAAAGAAATTAAACTTAGGCTCATTCTGGAAATGCATGATATTAAGCATTACAAGGACTCTTGCCATCCCAACTTCTCTCAAAAAATGTTTAACTAAAAATACATATCATTGAATAGTTGCCCCAAAAAGAGATCTACCCCACAAAAATTCAAAAGTTAAGTTTTCAGTTGATTAGTGAACTAATCACAGCATGGTGCATGTTAAACTACCCCTGCTCTCTTCCTGACCTGTTTTATTTATTTTTAAAAGTTGGCACTCAATCGAGTAGTGATCTGTATGTAACAAAATGGTGGATGTAGTTAGTTAAGTAATAAATAGCAGTTTATGGGTTAGATCTGTTTTTGGGGTAACTATTCAATTATAAAATTACAATAGGAAGTAACATTATGAGGTTCTTCTTAATAAATAAGTAGAGTCTGTTCCATCTTACCTCAGTTCTTTTAGGACATGTTTCAAAACAATTCTGTTTCATCGTCAGTTTGTCCAGACTATTGATTTTTAAGTCATCGACCCATACTCCATCTTTTGGTGGTCTAAAAAACTTGCATATCAAATCCCTCTTCTCGGGACCACCAAAGGATGAAGTAGAGTTGACAATCAGGGCTGACAACTTAAAAATCAGCAGTCTGGACAAGCTGACAATGAAACAATTATTTTTAAAAATTTCCTAAAAGAACTGAACTTTTATGAGGTACGATGCAACAGACTCATTTATTATATATATATATATATATATATATATATATAAATTTGTTACTCTCCCAGTTAAATTATATGGATATCAAACATGGTCTCTTACTTTAAGGAAGGAGAAAAGATTGTCAGTATTTGATCCTAAAGTTCATAGGAAGATTTTTAAACCAAAGATCAAACAGGTGAATGGAGAAGACTACATAACTAGCTATTTGAATTTTATGGGAAACCAGATGTAGCAAGTGCAATGAGTAGGACATGTCACACAAATGGGAAAAGAAAGAGGGGTATGGAATCTTCCTGTAGGAAAACCAAAGGAAAAGCACCCAGTAGGTAGGACATGAATGAGGAGGGAGAATAACATTAACCATGAATTGAGGGAGGTGAATTATAAAGGGTATAACTAGAAAACATTAGCTCAGGAGAGAGATGAATGGAGAGCTTATGTCTGTGGAGCCATATAGTGTGCTAGTAAGTTAGTTAGATCTCTATCAGCAGGAATTATACATTGCACAATCTTCTCCCCTTCCTGCAATATACAAGATGTTTCAAAAGTGATAATATAAAATGCAGGGAAGAGATGTATAAATAAAGAGAAAAACAAATAATTCAAGTAAATATGGTCCACAAATTAACTAATTATGATATGCAACTTTTTGGGGGCCAAAGGAGCAGTATGTGACCTCGAGGGATGTGTACCACTTAAACACTCAAGAAGTCCTACACATGCATGTCCCTGGATATGTGGTCATGTGAGGACGATAAGCGGGTTCTTGATGCTATACTTGAGATCTATCAGCTGGGGGAGAAAATCCCAACAGAAAATCATCGTCCTTCAGGATTGCTGGAGGTTGGCTACCTTACTCCATAAAAAAAAATCTTTGCTAGGAAACCCGAAGAATAAAATAAAACTGGGCAGATCAATTGTTGGCAACTTGGAAGAAGAAGGTATATGATTTACAGATTGGCACATGGAACATCCTAACACTATACAAACTAGGAGCAGGACGACTGATATTGTGTTGAATAGATGGAATTTTGGAAGATCTGAGGAAGCTAGAGGTTGCTAGAGACAGAAATGCCTGGAAGAGGGTTCTGAGCGAAGCCAAAAGTTGAATTGGATTGTAATCTGCTGTCGATGATGACAAAAAAATATTCTCATCTTTGAATAAGTGCTGGTAATGACTTTTCCCCCAGGTTTTCCCAATAAAAATTTTGAAAGCATTTCTACTAACACCCATTTCAGCTCTGTGACCTGCTCTCCAAGAATTGGTAACTGTGACAATATAAGGATAGCTCCTTACTATGAAACTTCTTCCATTCTCAGTATTTGCCTCGGAACAGTAGTTCTTAACATTTAGTGTTTTGTTCCCTTCATATAAGTTACCATGTTCATATCATGATGTAGGGATGAGAAGTAAAATCTTTGTTTACTTTTTTTTAATACAATATTGTTGTATGGCAGCTGATACAACTCTCACATTTTGCTAATTTGTTAATGTTGTTTTGTTTGCATGACATACAACTGTCAAACATTGCATGCCAAAACCTTCCTTCAAATTTCTCCCGAGAAGCATAGTGAAAATATGAAGCTTTACACTTAAGAGTAACTTATAAATTCTCAATAAAAATGCTTCGAATAGAAGTCATCAGATGGCATTATTGGTAGCGAGGACTATTGACCTTCAGATGAAAGAGAATTGTATAAGAGGAAAGAATTGCTGACATTTGTAGGTGCTCGAATGGTGTAACTGGTATCATATTAATGCTTGGTCACAGATCTGGGGTTCGAGTCCTGGTTCAAAAATTAATTTTTCTTTCTAAAATAAAAGCGTTGTGATATACCAAAGGTCATGTCCAAATAATTAACTGCCACTTTTAACTACAAGGCACAGAAATTCAAGCCAGAATACAGCAATGGTAATCCTCTGTACAGAGCAGATGGACGTCCCTGCTTGAGTAAGATTGGAGTGAGGCAGAATGCTGCATGGGAAGCAGATAGTGAGGTTTATCCAATCTATTAATTACTACTTTCCTATAGTTTAAATAAAACATTTGCCACTGGATTTTAATTTCTTACAATTAAAAAAGTCAGATCTTTTTTTTGGACATGGCCTTGATACATCACAACACTTTCAAGATAGGTTCAGAATGCAATGGTTGACAGTTCCCTTGTCAGACATTTAAATAAATGTCCATCATAAGTTTAACCCTTAACTGGGCACTTAGTATGCAACCATAAAATAAAAACTATCACAGGCACTTATATGTAAATACAGTCTATGGAAGTACTATAACCAACAAAACGAGAAGCAAAGTTACTGCATACATGTAAACAAATCAAATTTGATACCAAAACATTACATTTGAGATACCAACCTAACTAGCAGGTACTTGTAAAGTGGTATACCGATATTTATTGGAGATTTTATGCTTTTTTATGTTTGCACTTCAAAACTGTGCTCATCTTATGATTGATAAATAAAATCTTCACTGATTTTGTTGGAATGACTACTAAGTATTCAGCAAGCCCCAACCAGCAAATGTCAGTTCTGCTCATCTCTGTTTCTGATGTTTGCAGGTTCAAACCTGGCTGGGATTGATAGGCTGTAAAAATTCTGATTATGAATTCCTTTGTAAACGAACCAAAGCTGTGGGTCATATGTCGTAGACTCACAGCATGTAAAGAATATCAAGCCTGGAGGCCTATGGGTGAAATTTGTCAGCTCTTTTATGCTCATGTTTGAATTACAAAGCTAGCGACCTTCAAGCAATCAAAATTCCCATCATTCCTGCATAGAAGACACAGCTCTCAGAAAACTTCTCCATCTAACTCTATTCTTGACCAGCTCCTTGATCTCATTCCAAGTCTTCCTCATCTTTTTAGCTTCTGTGAAAACAGTGTGTCCATGTTATCTTGGGTCTGCCAATTCCCCTGATGCCCTGTGGGTTCCAATCCAATGCCATCCTGGTGGGGTCATCTGCAGGTCGCAAAGTGTATGTCCCAGCCATCCCCACTTTCTAAGCTGAATTTCAAGTTCAACTGGTTTTTGTTTGGTTTTTAGCCACAGGTTTTCATTAGATATCAGGGCCGGCCAGAATATTTTTAATACGTAATTGTGGCATTAGCAACCTAAGCATTGAGCATATTATCTTTCATTGTCCTTTGTTCTGGAACAAAAGATTTGAATTCTCATATCTACTAAATAACACCACCTGTTTAAGTGATCCACCCATTACAGAAGTGCTTATGACAGAAAAGAACAACAGACTTTTTAATGATCTTGAAGAAGATTTTCGGGCTGTAGGCCGTGGTCGTGAGGCTTGTAGTTCCCCGATGTTTCGCCAGAGACTGCATCTGGCATCCTCAAGGGTTGTCTTGAGACTGGAAATTCTGTCCACTGTCTGTCCTATTTATATGTTCACTGCGATGTGTTCATAAGTTATATCTGCCTTCTGATTGGTCAGCGGTAGGGACTTCCATTGCTCCAATGAGATTGCTGTTTGATGGTCTAGTCGACTGTACTTGTAGAGGTTCGCATTCTGTGTTTTTAGAACCGGTATCCATACTTTGTTGACTTTTAATGATTCTTCTTTTCTATTGAAACTGTTTTTATGTTTGAATATTTCGATGGCTTCTCGTTGTAGACGGGTATAATAGTGTGTGCAGTTAGATAATATGTCCATATTCTGGTACTGTACTATGAGGCCATCAAGTAAAGAGTGTCCTGCTACTGCCGACTTATCCATTTGTTTAAGACGACTGTATCTTTCATGCTCCTTAAGTCTGGTTGTGATGCTGCATTTGGTGGTGCCTATATACACTTTTCCATAACTGCATGTATATGCCTGCTGTCTGATAGGGATGGAGTGGATCCTTTATAGGTCTAAAAAGATTCTTGATTTTCTTGGTTGGCCTTTATGTCTTCTTTCTTTAGTAGTTTTCCAATGCGGTCCGTTACATTCTTAATGAATAATAAAAATGCCCTGGTTGAAGTTTTTTCTTCAGATTCCTTGCTGCTGTTACTGTTGTATCATCTGGGATGATTGGCTCAGCAGATTTCTGTCCTGGCGTATCCAATGGCTGTGAATACCATATGGAAGTGTTGAAGTTCCATTTTTAAAAAATCTGGATGACAAAGTTTCTTGGTTCAATCTGTCAATGATTTGATGATTCCAAATTTTTGTTTAGGGTGATGATTCGAGGTTTTATGAAGATACCTGTCCGTGTGGGTAGGTTTTCTGTAGCTAGTGTGATAAATGTTGCTGTCTTCTTCTCTTTTGATCAGGATGTCTGTAGGAATGCTATGCCAGTCTCAAGACAACCCTTGAAGATGCCAGACGCAGTCTCTGGCAAAACGTCGGGGAACTACAAGCCTCATGACCAGGCCTACAGCCCAAAAATCTTCTTCAAGATCATCATAGCAATTCCGGCTGTGAAAGTCTACGTCAATAGATTTTTTAATGTTTTTATAAATAAAGTTCATAAAAAAATCTTAATTTTAGATACAATTATGTAATGACTCACTATTTTATAATCAACTATAAGCCTAATGTACCTTAGGTGAAATAGGTTTTATAAATTTTGGATATTAAATAATAATAATATTTTTAATGTACGCTAATGGCTTCATTGCCAAGGCCCAGCATTCGATAACTACAATAACAATATTTTTAATGTTTCATAGACATCCATTAATGAAAACTTGGATTGATAATGGTTTCAGTTATTTTCCAGCTTTCACATGGAGCATGGATTTGACATTCATGTTTAAAATGTTTAATTTAATTTTTATTGTATAAGCAGCACTCTTCCATATAGGCTTTAGCAACCCAAAGGCCTATCCTGCCTATCTGTATCAGCTTGTTGGGAGACTATGCTGCCTAGGTATGTGAATTCTTTCACACTTTCAATTATACCGGCTGCAAAGAGCAGAGGGTGAGGTTGAGTGACCCCTATGTGCAATTCCTTGGTCTTGTTGATACTGATTTGGAAACCTGCCTTCTGTGCTTCCTTTTCCAATTGTTGGAGTTTGGCTATCATATCATCTTCTATCTACTAGAGAGTCCCCTGTGAATTCCTCTAGGGGAAACATTCACTCTTCTGAATATTGTATCTTCTACTTCTTAATATTGCATCTTCTAAGACCAGATTAAAGAAGAGTGGCGACAGCACGCAACTTTGCAACTTAACAATTATATACTTTATTGTAAAATTACAATAGGAAGTAACATTTGTGTTTCTTCTTAACAAATAAAGTGAATCTATTGCATCTTACCTCATAAAAGTTTAGCTCTTTCAGGACATGTTTCAAAACACACTTGTGTATCATCTTCATCTTGTCTCCAGACTGTCGATTTTGAAGTTGTTGGCCCTGGATATTGATTCCTACTCCATCTTTTAGTGGACAAAAGAACTTGCATATCAAATCCCTCTCCTCGGGAATTTCAACATTCATGATTCTATCCCTGTTCTTCTGGACATAGATCTACCTACGATGGAATCATCATATATCTACATACAGAAGAGTAGGGATATAAACATGAATTTTGAAATTCCCGGAGAGAGGGATTTGATATGCAAGTTCTTTGGCTCACCAAAAGATGGAGTAGGAGTTGACATCCAGAGCCAATAACTCAAAAATCAACAGTCTGGACAAGCTGAAGATAAAATACAAGTGTGTTTTGAAACATGTACTAAATGAACTCAACTTTTATGAGGTAAGATGCTACAGACTCACCTTATTTATTGTTATATATTTATTTAGTCCGTGGCATTACAATTAATTTTTGCTGCCTCATATATTTTTCCTCATTCACATCTATCAGATGTGTTTCTCCCCATCTATTAATAATCGTTCTCGTCAAATTATCTACTATATCATCCAGTCATATTTTCCAAAAAATGTTACACTAGTGCTCTGTCACTGAGCTATCCTAAGCCTCCTTACTAAATGCAAAATCTTCTCTTATACAATTTCCGAGAGCACCAAAGGTTATGAACCATTGTTCAACATGCCAAATGGTGGCTACTTATTTAAGAAGACTTTAAATGGAACTTTAACATAACTTTATAATTGTGAAAAACTAGAAATTCTGGGTTCGAACCCCAGTATGGGAATAAAATTTTTCACTTGAAATATAATTTGTCCTTCAGTGAGAAATGTTAAATCTTTATATATAAAAATGAGTATGAGTTTGTTTGTCTGTCCTTTATGGACTCAAAAACTGATTTGAATGGGGTTTTTTCCATCATTTAGAGAATTTTTTTCTGGGACAAGTAATGTATATAACATATTACCCTAATACTATAGGACCAGAACTAAAAAAAAAAAAGGGCATCGGTGCACTAAAAAAGTTGCTTTTTGGACACTTAAATGGCTTATGCTGCCTAAACCATAACAAATAAAACAAATTAATGTACACAGAATTGAATACCTCAAAAAATTTACAAAAAAGTTTGTAACAGCATGTCTTTTTTTAATGGAAAACTCACAATAACTGTTTCTGTCTTTATGCTCATTATGCCAAGAAGATTGAGATAAGTAGATTCACAGGCAATGACTTTAATAAGCACGGAGTATCTAAAAATAATTATGATATAAATTTATAATTTTTTTCTATTCATTTATTTAACTAAACATAAAAACATATTTAATTTATTTAGGCATAGCAGCACATGCTGGGTATTGGCTTGTTAATAATAAAAACATCTTCCTCATCCTCCAACCTTCCTTTCTGGCAGTTTTATTTTGGATCCCTGTTATCTGGCATTCTAAAAACATGCAAGATTTGACAATAGTAACCAAATAAAAGCCATAAATTAGCCAAATCGTATTTGATCTAATTCTCCATCTTTACAGCTCTTAAACAAGATACTACTACATGACATCTTGAAACCAGATCTAAGCTCAAATTATTTACTTCTCACCCCTATATTCTGAAATACTCTGTATTAAATCTAAATATAACAAAGACCAACAACTGAAAGATAAGATTAGTAATCATATGAACCACTTTATTTTAAAAAGAATCCTTACATTCTTGGCCAATAGTATTTGATTTGATGAAGATGAATAAATTTAAGATTTTCATTAATTTTTAAATGAAGTAACACTATGAGGTTTATTTTAATTAATAACAGAGTTAGAATATAACACCTCACCTCATATTATACATTTCTTGAAGACTAGTTCTGAATTTTCTTTGTAACATCTTCAGCTCTATCTAACTGTTGAATTGGTGGTTGGCGATCCTGAAGATTGCTTTCTACTCCCTCTGTTGGCTACCAAATTAAATTCCTGAGGAAAAATATTTAACTTGGAACTTCTACTGCAGTTAATAAAGATACACTCATTCCATGAAGATATCTCTGAAGAGTTTGCAGCCTTAAAGGACTGAAGGATCAATTTGATATTATAGCAGGATTTTAATATCATAATAAATATGAAAGTTAAAGTTAATAATTTTATACTTTAAAATTCTTTTAATAATTAAATATAACTTATTTAAAGAAATTGTTGTTCATTGTTGAATAAAAATGTCTCAGTAACAATTAAAGAAATTGTACTATATAACAGTTTTTGTAAAGAATGATTTTAAAATTGTTTTAAGTCATTGTTGTCAGAATAATAAAGCTTTCTGTTATAACTGTAATAAGAACACCTGTCTAACTTCATATTTTTAAATGAAAATAAACTAAATTCTGATTGGATGTTAAAACAATTAACTTTTTGATTTAACAAATCAAATTTAAACCTTATATTTAATGGACTATTAACCAATAGAATTTAAACTTAATATCATGTGATGTAATAATGTTCTTTAAAATTATAAAAGAATTACACTAGTCATTCTGCATATAACCTTCAACAAAGATAGAAGCAATAAGAGCTCTCCTGATAAAAATGTAATATTTAATACAAGAGTAATTGATTCCAGACAAGAAAAGAATTTATTTTAATTGACGGTGAAGAATAATACCACCTACATTTACTTAATCTGTTGGGAACCTACAAAGTGAATAAATGTGAAATTATTTCTACAAGAAACAGTTTTTAGTGATTTTTAAAGTGTTTTCCTACCCAGTGTACCAACTACTGACCCTGAGAAGAGAATCCGGCTCTACCGAAAATTAAACCCAACCTGAACCAGTAATTCTTTTTGGGACACCAATCCTTCTTCAAAATGTTACTACAACATCGGGCATGAAGATAATTACTTCTTCAAAAGTCACTACAATGTGGGACAAAGAATTACTTCTTCAATATACAAGAAATAGGTGATTTTAATAATAATTAAGGTAAGCATGTGTACAAATAATTTATCTTACTAGTTCTTCACCTAACTTCAAAGCCATGAGCTGCCACTGTTCTTTCAACTATTAAAGGAATGTCCTGATACTATAACAGGCTTCCATTTAAATGGTAGCATTTGGCACTTGTGTTTATATCTGTTGCTTCTCTATTAACATCTCCTTTTAAAACTGTCAGAATTCACTTTAAAATTAAGTGGTTCACATTAATGTTAGGTGTCAGTGACCCCTGATTATCCACCACCTGCAACAAAATATTTCATTCCACAATAACCCTTGGATATCACCAATAGCCTCGTATTACAACTTCAGTAAAATCAGTTTCATAACTAACTCACTGGGACTGCCAAACCCAAAGATGCATGGCCACATGGGCATAAGCTCTGCATACATCCTTATCCTGAGCTACTATTTTCCTCCTTAAAGCATGTTTAATGTAGATACATTAACCTTATTCTTATCCTATCTACTGAATGTTTTCCCCCTGGTTTTCCTGCAATCTGTACCAAATGAAAATTTATTTGATATCAGTATTAATAATTCTTGTGCAGGGAACAAAGTTATTCGGATCCATGATATGTCATATGTATACTCTGGGTAATGCAAATGGTCATGCTTTACAAAGAAAGAAGATCTGTCCACTTTATTGGCAAGCAATGAGTAAAATGATTAGAGCCAGATATTTACCCATACCTTAAAAAATAGTGATTCAAAATAGTATTAAAATGAACATAGATAGAACTCATATTTTTTTATGTTAATAATAAGTTATTGTTGTCAATGTAGTTTGATTTTGGAAGATTCTAGAAGTTGTTGGGAATTTGAAATATTTTAAATATTAACTGAACTCCATATTTTGAAATGATTGGATAATCGGCATATGAGATAGCCAGTAACACTCATAGCCAGGTTCGCGAACCAATCATATTTGAATGAACATTAAAAAACTTTGAATGCTGGGACACTAAGGGTCGCATGCAAATACATTAGTCTCTACTCAAATTACTTCCAATCACTGGTGAGCTGACTCACCGTGAGCAGTTGCTGAGATCGAATTAACAGCCAACTTACCGGTCATGCATGAAAGTCGACATTTTCGTAATATTGGCAACGAATTACCCAGAATTCTCAGCGATAAAACCACTTCTGTTATTTTCGTCTGCTATAGAGGAACGCATTTACGCTTGCGTCCCACAAATAATATCGTATATAACGACGTCTGCATCACGCAATATTACGCCGATTCTCCTGTTCTTCCAGTTGAATTCTTTGGTAGACTCTATCAAATGCCTCTTCTCCGCGTATACCGAAAACATGATCGAAGTCTTCAAGGTCCGACATCTTGGATAAAGCTGCAAAGGTTTCAAACTACATCGGTTACCATCGGTTCCCTTCGGGATTCTCACAATAAGTTTCTATCTTGAGCTATGATCTTAAGTTACCTCGTCAGATAGCTTACAATTATTATCACATGAATAGATTTCTGAGTAAACAAAATGTATTAGGATAAAACTTTCTCAGCAGAGAACGCCTTTTACGGTCTAATGCGTTTATAAATTCGACCCTAAATCTCTAAGATGGCCATAATAGTGCACAACAAATACTCACTGAATGGTCGCATTGCAAAATGGTCATTATAACTTAATAAATTCATGAAGGAAAAAGTAGTGAAATATAAAATTTGTGCATCAAAAAGTAAGAAGTGCATAGTGAAATTATTTTACGTATGTTAATAATTGAATATGTACTTAATTTGAAAGACTTCAATCTTATAACAGATTCTCCTTCAATAATAGAAGCAACTTCAGTGAAAAGAAATAATTATATTTATTGACCGGGAATCGAACCTGGGACCTTATGAACATTAGTCAGAAATGCTGACCACTAGCCCATGAGGCTGGTCAATAAAACTAAATATAATTATAATAAGAATTACAGCAGTGCTCCTGAATTAAAATATCAGCAACATTTAACCACCATTTTATACTAAATAATAATGCTTAAAAATAAAACAAACAGCAAAAAACCAAGTTTCATCTTATACTTAATTTAAATTAATCATTGGCTTCATAATCATTAATGACACTAACTTCCTATATATACAGTGTACTCTTCATCTCACATGAATTATTCTAAGTTCTACAGAATTGCAGTGTACATGTGTGAGTTGAAAGAGTTGCTGTAATGGTTAATGTAGCTTTCAGTAGATGGCTCTGAAGTCGGCATTACCAACTTTTGGAATAAATTCCCAAATGCTAAAAAAAAAATGGACGTAAACTAACTTCCCATTTTCTAACCTAACAAAACAAATTACATGCATATTATTTAATAAACTATAGAGTAATTTTATGTACACTGACTTGTCCCATCAGAATTTAACAAAATGAAGTTAATTTCTTGAAATATGGTTTGGAAATATTTGCAAATGTTGGTAACACCAATTTGAGAGCCATCTAGTAGATGTTACATTAACCATTTGCGCATCTGTAGAATTTGATTCAAAATATTCGCGTAATTATATAAATATTTTCAATATTTCAAAATCATAAGAAATGTTTATAAAATGGTTTAAAATAGTACAATGTGTTTAAAAGTGTATAGTGCAACAGTAGCATCAGGATGTTGTACGGAAAATCGTGTGAGACAAACAGGGAACCTCAGCCTTTCTACATATATGGTGTTTTTATTTCTAGTGACAATCATCTTTATGTTTCCCTATATTTCCCTGAGACGATAGTAAAAATTAGCCAAGGCAACCCAAATATCAAACCAACAATCTACTACAAATGATGCTGCAATATGGGGCATCTTCACAACTCATAAACAACTTCAGATTTCAAATGCAGTCATTAAAAAAAATAACTTTTTCATGCCCCATTGCTGTATAATGTTCTTTAGTGAGATTCACCATTGAATGCAGATAAGGTAGGTCAACTGCAGACCCCCCCCCTGCTGTGTTACACAGTTGGTGAATGTATGGTACAAGCACCCCTCCCTTCTGCACCATATAAAGTGATATCACCACTATTTTACCTACAGAAAATTTTACTACAATGAGAGATATGTTCGCATTTCTTGATGGATATATTTTTATACAGAAAGATTGTTATTCTATCGACCAATTTATCTATTTTAGTGTGGCTTATCATCTTTGACCTGTATGGCATGAATGACCATTCTGGCATAGACCGCAAGATCATCTACACATATCCATGGCAAGCAAGTTGTGTAAATGCCTGTGTGACCATTATATGCTACACACTCCTTCACATTATATTTAAACTGACCCATGCACCAATAAGGACAACACATTTCCTGTACCCCAATTAGTACCAGTCTTCTTTTTCTATTTCATTATTGTAAACCATGTAGTCAATGTACCAATTTCACCAATTAATAATTAAAAGAGTCAACATGTTTCAACAGCAAAGCTGTCATTTTCAAGACTAAATATTGTGTCAATATTTAGTGTTGAAAATGACAGCTTCGCTATTGAAACATGTTGATTCTTTTAATTTTTAATCAGTGAAATGGATACACTGACTACATGGTTTACGATTTTATCACCAAGAAGATCATTAGTTTATTAAATATTTCATTATTACTAAAGTCCGACCTGAAAACACTAATCCCTTCTTCAGTAGCGCTTCAGTTGTTGTATTTGTCAATTTTTTAAAAAAATCATTGCAATTCAAATAGACAGTGTAACAGAATAATACCATATATATATTTATTAACTAACTCAATGGCTATATCAAACCCCATAGCTTCCATGGCCACACCCCCGAAAAAGTCTCCATGCCTCTTTCTATCCTGAACTAACGTTTTCCAATCATCCCCTGTATAATCTACTTCCTTCAAGTCTTGTTAATGTTATTCTCCCAACTCATTCTTGATCTACCAATTGGTTGTTTTCCCTCAGGTTTTCCTACAAGAAGCTTCCATGCCCCTCTTTCACTCCCCATTTGTGCCACATGTCTTGCCCATTGCAGACTATGTGACTTAATTGTTATTATATCTTCTATCCTATAAAGATCATGTAACTCGCTGTTATGAAGTCTTCTCCATTCATCTATCCATTCATCTCTCTTTAGTCCAAAAATTTTCCTATGAACTTTATTCTCAAATATTCGCAATCTTCTCTCCTCTCTTAAAGTAAGCAATCATGTTTTGAATCCATATAATAGAACTGGAAGAATAGTTTTATATATTTTCCAGTTTAACGTTTTTTTAGAGAAGTTGGGATGACAAGAGTCTCTATAACGTATAATAGCACGCATTTCCAGAATTGAGTCTATGTTTAATTTCTTTGTGCATTTCATTCATATTTGTAATTATTGTCCCTAGGCATTTGAATTCAGCCACTTCTTCAAAATTACCCTTGTTTGTTCTTAATTATTTCCATTATATAATGTATTTCTATGAGTGAAAATATATTTGATTTTATTTATATTTAGTTCCGGTTATTTCTTAGTGTTACTCAATAGTGTGTTAGTTGGCCCTTAGTATCTCCTCGCTATTGCCTAATAATACTACATCATCAGCATAAACTAACAGCTTATTAATATCATTGAGATGCAGGCCATCTTTATGCTCTAAAGATTTGATAGTATGCTCATATCATATTCATTATTTTTGTTTACTTCATCATCCTTTCCACATATTAGCTCTACTAATCTCATATGGTACCAATTTTTCACACAAGCAGTTTTCCCAACTGTTCTTTTATATATATATATATATATATATATGCCACCAATGTGGTGTTATCAAAACTCAATGGCAAGGATTTTCATTCATAGACACAAGAAGTTGTCCCACAAGCAGAATCAAATCCACTGGTGTCCATAAAAAAAAAGACTGTGAAACTAACTAGTGTATACTGTTCTGCAGTAGAGAAAATCAAGAGGAAAGCTATGGCATGTGACCCAGATGACTTTGATCAGTTTTATAATATTCTGTTCTCTGTGTCTTGTGAGGGTGAAGAGGCTTTCAGTTAAGTTGGTTTAAAGATAACATGAAATTTCATGAGAGAATTAATCAGAATGTTAAAGGAATTAATATTAATCTTAAGAATGTTCTAGTTCATTGATTTACAAATCCTTAGATTATAAATTTATGATTAAAGACCAATAATAGAAACCTAAAAATAGAATCCCTTCTTTTTGCAGATGATTTGGTAATAATAACTCCAACAGAAACAAATTTAGATTTCTATACACAATTTTCATATAATTTCAAAATGGTACAATATGGAAATCAAAACAAAGAAAACTAAAGTAATGGCCTTTTGCGAGAAATACCCATTACCTAGCAAAATAATTTTAGACAAGGAAATTTTAGAACGAGTAAATGGATTTAATTATATAGGTTATAATTTAACATTTCAAGGAGAAGCTGAAAACCACAAATTTCACAAAAACAATGGGGACAATTAACAATATTATCAAACTATCTTTAGTACAAAAGAACACAAGATTACAACTTTATCAGGTACTTGCAAGACTAGTATTAAGATATGTTAGTGAAGCATGGACAATATGAAGAAGAGATGAATGCCGAATAACAGCAAATGATATGCAATTTATGCACCATACAGCAGGCTATACAAAGAGGGACCATAAAAGGAAATTAAATTATGGAACAGTTGGGTGTAGATCTCATTCTACATCACATATAAAACTACCAGAACAACTGGAGAGCCCATCTTGAATTAATGTCTTCTCATAAAATTCCAAAAGCTATGCTTCATTACTATCCTCAAGGCAAAAGATCGCTGGAACATCCAAAAAAAAGTATTGGATAGAAAATTCCTCTTTGAGTCCATAAGAGGCCACATGGTCTAATACTTGCATGGATGATGATTTTGACAATGAAAATGTAATGTTTTATTGTAAACCACAGAAACATTTAAGAAATATACATGGAATTAAACCACTAAAGTGATAAATTAGCAGGGTTTAAATCCAATGATTTAATTTTAGAGATGGTTTCATTAAGATTTTTTAATTTAAATTAGAATTGTGTGGCTGTTTAATTTTAAGGTGAAGCAATGAAATCTAGGAGGAGCAATACATTTATATTATCCAAGGTACTGATTCTACAGACTTTTACTGCTTTTGAATATGAGGCCATTGGTGTAGAATGAGAAATTCAGAATTAACTGCACCCCTAGTACAGATGCCTCCATGGGAGTAGAGTTTTGGAGATGCTATATATGCTAGTCCGAGTACTGTTGAAGTTTCCCCTTGAAATGTCTGATGTGTAAACAGATGAGCAAGGCAATGGTTCTGCAGGTCTGCATGACGAGAAAACACCTGAAAAATAAGTTATAATAATTCAATGTACTAACTATTGTTATCAATAATAAAATGTCATAACTTCATCTGCAAGATCGTAGAACCATCCATTTCCTATTCTCTTCTCTATATTACACATATCATTACCTAATTATTTATCACACTACTTTGTTAGACTTTCTGATACACACAAAATAGGCACACGATTGCACCAGCAATTTGTCCTTTATGTCCCTCCTCATCACACTACCTGTTACAATATTTTACAATTTTTCTTATTAGAACATGGAATTCTCTTCCACCCTATATCAGAGATTGCCAAACTTTACCATCTTTCAGAAACAAACTTAATGTTTTTTATTAACTAACTGACAGAAACATCTCACTAATAGCATTTTTTAACCATAAATAATTTATTTTTCCTTTATTTAACAAAAATAGTATTAAGGATTACTGATATGTCTACCTAATGTTTATTTAGGCCATATATAAGTGTTAGATTAATTCAATACAGTTTATTACATTCTTTGCATTTTTTCATGTATAGTACATTTGAGTTGTTCTTCCTTTGGGTATAATTATTTTATTAGTTTTAATTTTGTCATTAACTATATTGTGTTATTAGACCTTATTTTTATTTTTGTTCAGTTTGGCCAAATAATTGTTTAATATGTAATACTACTGTGATTTTTGTATTTGAATGGAACATATATTTGTCCTGTTGAGTGGAAGAGAAGGCCACATGTCCTTAACTCCATCTAAATAAATAAAAAATAAAAATGTATGCTAAATTTGCACAAATAATAAGTTAATAGAAAGGCTCAATGAGTTTACATATCTTGGATATAATTTAATGTTTGTTGGTGAAACAGACGTAACTTCTAAAATTATAGATATAAAAAATGTTTAGATAGACCTGTATTATGTTATGGACCATGAGGATATCAGCAGAACAACAGCTAGTGAAATGGGATTTTTTAGAGTAATACTAGTATATACTTGCACAAAAGAAATGAGAATATTGTGCAAGCACTTCAATTACAACCAATCTCACAATTTATAAATAAATACCAGCTATAGTGGAAAACTCATGTGCAATTAATGAATCATAATAGACTTCCAAAAGTCATGCTCCAATACTGTCCTCATGGGAAGAGATGTTTGGGACGTCTTAGAAAAAGATGGACCGAGAATGCTTCACTGAAACTGTAACAGACTTTGAGCCTTAGACTTGTTTGGAAGATGATGATGATGATGATAAACTTAGTTATATGTCAGATGCATCATTTGGTTCGTGTAGCGAGAAAAATCAAAGTACATTTAAAAATTTCGTAGTTTGCTGAATTTATACACAAATGGAGAAGAAAGTGTAAAAGCAGTATCGGAGGCACAATATACAGGGTTTCTATCAATACCAAAAAATCTGTTATCTACAGAAAATTCTTAGGTATGTGTCTGATGAAATTAGCAGGTTCTAAACAGAAAGTTTTCTGCCCAACAACTGAATATAATTAATAGAATTTAAATGAGTCGTGCAACATCTCACCTCATACACTCTTGTATTCTTCATAGCAAATGACCGCAGTTTCAGGAACAGTCATTCCCATCTTCAAACATTTTTTTGACTGTCTTCACCATCATCTTCTAAACTGCCATTTAGGGCCGCATGCAAATACATTAGTCTCTACTCAAATTACTTCCAATCACTGATGAGCTGACTCACCGTGAGCAAGTGCAAAGATCGAATTAGCTACCCACTAACTGGTCATGCATGAAAGTCGTCGTTTTCGCAATATTGCAAGAAATTACCCAGAATTCTCAGCGAAAAACCATTTCCGTTATTTTTGTCTGCTAGAGGAACGCATTTACGCCTGTGTCCCGCAAATAATACCGTATACGACGATGTCTGTGTCGTGCAATATTATGCCGATTCTACTGTTCTTCCAGTTGAATTCTTTGGTAGACTCTATCAAATTCCTCTTCTCCGCATATACCAAAAACATGATTGAAGTCTTCAAGGTCCGACATCTTGGATAAAGCAGCAAGGTATGCGGCAAGGTTTCAAACTACATCGGTTACCATCAGTTCCCTTTGGGATTCTCACAATTCGTTTCTCTCTTAAGTTACCTCGTCAGGTAGCTTACGAATTTCAACAATTATTATTGCATGAAAAGATTTCTGAGTAAGCAAAATCATATTAGGATACAACTTTCTCAGCAGAGAATGCCTTTTACGGTCTAATGTGTTCATAGATTCGACCCTTAATGTTGATTTTGAGATTTACCTTCCTTGTTAGGAATTTCAAAATTAATGGATTTAAGTTCCTGAAACTGCGGTCCTGTGCTGTGAAGAACATGAGTATATGAGGTTGCATGACTCATTTTAATTTATTAATTTGAAAGCTTCATAATGTTAATTCTCATCATAAGTTTTATGAATTGAATAAAATGTTTTTAACAGATGTGCAAATATCATAATATACTGGAAAGAATTCAACATAAAAACAATCTTAACATTTTTTTTTTTTACTTTTCAGTAAATTTATCTTCTAATACAGTGTAACTAACTATTGGACCCTTAGGTTCATGGCCATGTGGACATAAGCTCACCATGCATCCCTATCCTGAACTAATGTTTTACAATAATCCCCTGTATAATTTACTTCCCTCAAATCATAGTTAATATTATTCTCCCACCTCATTCTTGGCCTCCCTACTAGCACTTTCCCTCTGATTTTACTACAAGAAGCTTCCATGCTCCTCTTTTATTCCCCATTCATGCCATATGTCTTGCCCATTGCAGTCTACGATACTTAACTCTTTCTATTATATCTGGTTTCCTATAAAGATTATGTAGCTCACTATTAAGTAGTCTTTTTCCATTTGCCTGTCTATTCAATGCTCTTTGGTCCAAAAATGTTCCTAAGAACTTTATTCTCAAATACTCAATCTCTTTTCCTCCCTTAAAGTAAGAGTCCGTGTATCGCATCCATATAACTGCTGAATAACAGTTTTATATATTTCCAGTTAAATGTTTTTTAAGAGAAGTTGAGACAACAAGAGTCCTTTTAATGCAAAATAGCTAGAGATCCGTGAAAGTGGTTTTATTTTTAGGGAAAATTTGTTTTAAATTTCAAGTTTTCGATATTATTGGGAATTTTGCAGTGTTATTCTAAAAAAAATGTAAAATTTGAGTCTATTTAATCATAGTTTAGTATATTACACGCAACAAGAATGTTTAAGGTTGACTTTTAGCTTTACAATTGATATTGATTTTTTCTTCTTCTTCTTCTTCCTTCCAAGTATTAGGCCAAGGCCTGTTACGATCCTATAGAAAATTTTCCCTCCAGCGTTTTGATCCTTCCGGGAAATTCTCGTATAACACTTGAAAGCATAATAATAGTCCCTTCGATTGGTTGCTGGCCAAAGGAAGGCAAGACCAGTGATGGGGCTGCCATCTTATAGCCTCTGGTCAGGCTTTTCTGGAGAAGAAAAGAAAATAAAGGAAAGAAGAAATGGAAGAAAGGAAAGACTCCCTAGCCCTCGGATGCCCTAATAGCGTCGGAGTCGAAAAAAACAAGAGTTAACCAAGAGAGGTTAGATAGTAAAGTTAAAAGAGTGCAAAACACAAGTAAGTGGAAGAAATGTTTTGCTCAGCTTGGGCACCTTGTGGTCGCCATCCACATATCCCCTAGATGAGGACCCCTGAGGTTTAATACACTAAAATGCATACAATTTTAATCCTAATCACTAATTCGTAAGCAAATTTTACTTTTTAAGAAAAACCAACCATGGTGAGTATCTCTGAATTCTCAGGTTTCAATCAGTCACCACACACCACTGAGAAATAAATCTTCCTGAGTCCACATTTGAAGTTGGATACCAGATGGCTTCAAGAGATGTCTTGACTAAGTTGGTATGCTCTTCTCACAAAGATCAAATCATTTTGCAAATGTCTACATGGGTACACTCTGGTTGTTTCAACTCTTGCATATGACAATTTCTTCAATTCCACCATGGCACTGTCAGCACTGAGAATTTGATTATTAACCCTTTAGGTGTCATGAGCCGATTAGATCGGCTCAGGTGCTCCTGTCTATTATCTGCCAGACAATATACTTGAACTACTTGCAAAGCTGATCACATCGGCGGGTGTGATTTAAATCTCTGACACAAGAGATTTTACCAGTGGCGTGCAGAGGGTTAAGTGTCCTGGGGTCAAATAATTTACAAACAGCTGCAAACACCAATTTTGAAGGGTCTTCCATAATCAAGTTTTTCAGCTATGTAAGACTCTTTTGTGCAGTAATTTTCAACTGGTTCACCACTTCAGCTTTCCAGAGAGCTGTCATCTCTTGCAACAAAGTTGTGAGTTGTGTCGAGAATACCTCTTTTGTTAATAAATCAAGCAAGTTTTCTATAACCTTTAGTTTGGAATGAAGAACATGAGCTGCAGGATACCTTCCAAGAAGGTAATAAAATTAACAAATCGTTGCAGTTATTAGAAACAAACTGAGCCTGAAGTTTTGTGATGGCTAAGAATTGGGGACTTATATCTTTAAGAAACTTCATGCCACTGTTTTCTTCACCCAGCTGTTCCATAAATTCCAGTATGTCATCAAGGTATTAATGTATATACTTTGCAACTTCAAACCATGTGTTCCATCTAGTTTGTACTGGCATGGGAAAATGCCTAACTTTTCCAGGGTCATTCACATATTTCTCACAAAGAAAGTCAAGATACAAATGCTTCCTTTTTCTTGTATTGAAAAATGCAGCTTTTGTTTTAGCAACGGTTAGGTTCAATTCATCTTGGCAGCATTGCCAAATCTGACCCACCATGTTGATTTTGTGGGCCCAGTATTGAATATGGGCAAGTTTCTCCCCCACTAAGCCTTTTAGAGTATTGGCACATAAAGTTATGTATCATGCTGAGTTGGTAATAATTCCTAGCAGCACACTGTCATATCCAACTTCATATTTATTTAAAGTGTCCACAATACTTTGAGTGCAAGTTGAACTGGTGGCTTTGTCAAGCACAGCACTGGCAGCCAAGTTAACTCCTTGCTGATTCGTGGCCTCCAAAAGATGAAACATAATATTAAATATGCAGTTCCCAGACTTGTCAGTTGTTTCATCACACATGATGAAAAGTTTTTTGTCCTTTACTATTTGTTTCAATTCCTCCATTTTTTGTCCCTATAATTGGTATGTAATGTTGCCAAATTCTATCTGCAGAAGACAAGTCACAACTGCCCTTTATATATTTACCCAACCATTCCCTCATCTTGGGATGATCTAACTTTTCCACAGAAATTCCTACACTCAAAAATGCCTCCATAGTGTAAACAATGAACTCTATTTTGTCTTATTTTGCTTTTTTAGCCTGTAAAAAGGACCTTTCAACAGATAATTGGCACTTAGCATTTTTTGTGAGTTTCACTGGCTATATGTTTTAGCAACGTGTCCTTTCTTTCATATGCTTGTCTTATGTCACAGTACCGGCACATCAATATTTTTTATCATTTACAAAAAAACTTTCACTGCTGAATTTGTGTGCCCTACTTGTGGCTGACACACATGGTTTTGGCATGACAGTAGGTAGAAAATTAAAAAACAAATGATAATGAAAATTACTTGAGACTTAAGTAAAACACAAACTGACCAAGGTATACTTTCACACATCCACTAAATGTATCTGTTGATTGAAATATAGTTTGAAGGGGGAAAGAGGGGGAATTGAAATTGCACGTGACCATTGTTGTTCAAACTGTAAGTATTTGTTTTGTTACATTCCTTAAAAATCCATGTTATAGATATGTAATCTAAAAGAAAAAAATGTGTTTATGTAATTATATTCTGTTTTCATTAAATTGGGAATAATAATATTTATCGATATGATATAATTACTCATGGCCCATTTTTGGCTTATTCAAATTTGGCAGTGCTTGCAATATTGTAAGGTGACCAGGCGTCCCAATTGGCAAGACAGTCCCGATTTTAAACAATTTGTCCCGTGTCCTGCAGCATTTTAAAAAAACTCCCGATTTTTGGAAAGAATGCACAGCAGGCTAGGGAACAGTGGGAGAACAGAAAGGGAATATACGGTTTTTTGGGGCCATGTGGCTATTTCGCCAGGATATTAGTTTTATATTATTTTTGTTAATTTTATAATGTTAAACTTTAATAAAAATAATTGTTGAGAAATGATTATCAAGAGCTGCTTCTTATCAAAGTTTGCATTGTTGAACAGTTATTAGAATTCAACCACCATTGTTTGGACTTATGAACAATAGCATGTTTGGCATTGGTAACGACAAAAACATTTTGTAACTGTCCCTCAGACGGTAAACATCGTACTGTGTGCTAGTGCTAGTTAAACAAGTGATGTCAACAAATCAGCTATTCAGTTAATTTATGTAAATAACTCATTTATTTCATAAATACATACATTTTATTGAATTTAGCAGACAGTACTTGTATTATTTATATATAGCGCTGGTTGAAATTAAAATAAATATATAACAATACTATTTTTGTGTTCTATAAATATTTTTGTTGCTCCATATAGACAAAATTTTAAAACAAGAACCCCCCCCCCCGGGTCGATGGTGTCCCGCTTTACCAATGTTAAAATCTGGTAACCTTACATTATTGTCATGTTACTATTTATACTTAAAGAAATGTTTTTTTCAGATTCGAACATACCATTACTTAATAATGATTGATATAAAATTGATAATTATGTCTGCAAAAATTTAAGGGGAAAAAACTTATACGTTAATATAATTTGTATCCATTACCACACTATCTACAGAAAACCTACCCACACGGACAGGTATCTTCATAAAACCTCGAATCATCACCCTAAGCAAAAATTTGGAATCATCAAATCATTGACAGATCGAGCTAAAAAACTTTGTCATCCGGATTTATTAAAAACGGAACTTCAACACCTCCAGACGGTATTCACAGCCAATGGATACACCAGGAAAGAAATCAACCGAGCCAATCATCCCAGACAATACAACAGCAACAGCAGCAAGGAATCAGAGGAAAAAACTTCAACCAGGGCATTTTTACCGTTCATCAAGGATGTAACGGACCGCATTGGAAAACTACTAAAGAAAGAAGACATAAAGACAGTATACAGGCCTACCAAGAAAATCAAGAACCTTCTCAGACCTATAAAGGATCAACTCCATCCTCATCAGACAGCAGGCATATACAGGATACCATGCAGTTGTGGAAAAGTGTATATAGGCACCACTAAATGCACTATCGCAACCAGACTTAAGGAGCATGAAAGATATAGTCGTCTTAAACAAATGGATAAGTCAGCAGTAGCAGAACACTCTTTATTTGATGGCCACAGAGTACAATACCAGAATACAGACATATTATCTAAGTGCACACACTATTTTACCCGTTTACAACGAGAAGCCATCGAAATATTCAAACATAAAAACAGTTTCAACAGAAAAGAAGAATCATTAAAAGTCAACAAAGTATGGATACCGGTTCTAAAAAATGCCAAATGTAAACCTCTACAAGCACAGTCGACTAGACTATCAAACAGCAATCTCAGTGGAACAATGGAAGTCCCTACCGCTGATCAATCAGAAGACAGATATAACGTACAGTCGACTAGACCATCAAACAGCAATCTCATTGGAGCAAAGGAAGTCCCTAACGCTGACCAATCAGAAGGCAGATACAACTTACGAACACATCGCGGTGAACGTATAAATAAGACAGACAGCGGACAGAATTGCCAGTCTCAAGACAACCCTTGAGGATGCCAGACGCAGTCTCTGGCGAAACGTCGGGGAACTACAAGCCTCATGACCACGGCCTACAGTCCGAAAATCTTCTTCAAGATCATCATTAATTATATTCGTTTCACATATACAATTCTCTATCGTAAGAGGCAGAGTGACATCGCTACCAGAGCCATATTACGGCTTCTATAACAAGGAAGCATTTTTAAAGAATATTTAACTCATGCCCCAAGTGGCAGTCAATTATCAATCACATTTCAATGAATTTTCATTTACAACCAATAACAACCGTTTTTCACCTTTAATTTTATCAAGTGGCTTCCAGATTGTATATATAGTGCACGAATGTAACCAGATTCTGCTTGCGAGATAAATAACAGTGATGAACAAATGAAACATAACCAAGAGTTGTTCTTTGCATTGCACTTTATCAATTTCCATAAAACACACGTGGATTGGAGTATTGAGTACTTAAACTTTAAAATGCGTTTTTCTCAAAACTTTTAAAAATGGACTTTGATCGTTATTCTCATTTGTTTTCAAATATCACCGTTTACATTAAATATATAAATATTTTAAAATAACTATATTTAAATAAGGATTTGTGAATAAAGAACTTAATTTTATTCATTAAATAGTCCTAACAAATGCCACTCTTGATTTCCAAATTCTCTAGATAAATTGGAGATCACTCGTGGCATTACTTATGATTAAAGCTAGGATTTGTATGTAATTACATATTCTTTCTCTTTGCTCATACGCAGCTAAAAATTATAAATGTCCACGAATTAGGAACTTTCTTATCAAATATCAAAAGTTATCATTACATATTTTACATATTTCATCATAATTACATATTTTTACATATTTTAATATTTTTTATGTAAAACTAGATATTCTGTCCATTAATTTAAAATAATGTTTTTTTTTTTTTTCCCCATAAGCGGAATAAAATTTTAAACTATCTGTATGACAGTATTTTATTCACACTAGAAACGCAGGTACATGTACACTGAAACGAATTTTGCAAGTTATCCAAAAGCTACAAAAAAGAGGTCAAGGAAGAATTCAATTCAATTATTGACACCATAAATGTAGCTATACAAAGACACTGTGACTTGGGTAGGATACCACATTGAAGACCTCTTTTAAATTACCACACAGACCCATCTGTTTTATGAATGAAAAGTAGAAACATAACAGTTTCTCACTCACCAGGTGTTAACAATTGTATATCCTTCCCTCATCTCTGCTCTTCTATCCCTTGGAATAGAATACAACCTGTTTTAAAAATGTTTGTTTCGTTGTGAGTATAAAAAATTATAATTTTGTACTGTATTTATAAAACTGTTTGTTCATGGAATAGAGATTGAGTCCATGTAGAAAAAACTTAAAAAAAATAGCACAGGAGTAATTGTCATTGTCTCTCACCCATCGAATCCAGGATCGATTCAAGTTAATTTTCTGGATAGGGTTTTATCTGCGTCCCTCCCAATTATAATGTAAATATCAGGTAATTTAGGCCACTTGTATTTGCTATCCCACTCATCTAAACATATTCTTTTCGTTTACTGATATCCCCATAACAAATTATCATAAAATAAAAACAAGAGGTAATCAACATTTCTTAAAATAGAAATTATTGCACTATAAGTTGCTTGTTAAGATACAATGAGATATTCTAAATATTATTCTATCACGCTTAACATATATTTTATTTATTTAATTAATTAGATTTTAAACCCCTAAGCTGGTTTTTTGATCTTCTCAACAAGTACTATAAGTTGTGAAAACTTCTTAAACTTCTTATACATCCATTCAAACATTTCCGTCCTGCTGTGTTCCTACCTCTTTTTCCCACTGCTCACAAAATAAAATAGAAAAAACCAAATATGTTTAAATATCTTAATGAAACCATTTCCAAAATTAAATCTTTAGAATAAAATCCTGAGATTTATCTTTACCCAAATAAATCACCCACTAGCAATAGGATTAATTTTACTTCTTCAAACCACCTTCATTTCAGTATTAACAGGATTAACCTATCAATCATTCTGATTTTCATATATTTTATTCTAAAAAGTAACATTGCGATGCTTTCTATTTTTCTTCCACAAGACTTTTAGTTTGTCTTAATCAGTATTATTTTGACTGTCACAGTGTTTCATTGAATTTCATGTGATGGCTCCTGTAGCATCAAAATTATCGTCTAAGTTAAAATCGTGGGTTAAAATAGATGATTCGTTCACTACTGATGGAGATGTGGTTCTGTGTCAGGCTTGTAATAACCAGATAGGTTGTTCAATGATATCTCAACTTGAACAACATGTTTGCAGTGCTCTGCATGCTAAAAACAAAGGATTACAAACATCTAAAAAGCAAGTGCTTCTATCCTTCTATCTCAAATGCAACAGTCTTCAAATGTAAGGAGTGAATTCTTCCATGACATGTGTAATGCTATGGTTGCCGCAAATATTCTTTGGTACAAACTCCAGGTACCTAAATATCGTGCATTTTTAGAGAAGTATTGTGGGGGGCAGATTCCTAACGATTCTACGCTTCGAAAAAACTACATGCATTTGTGTTACGATGAAGCAATGACATATGTGCGAAGTGATATAGGCAACAACTATATATGGATTGCTGTCGATGAAACAACGGATGGAAAAGGTTGCTATATTGCCAATCTTGTGATTGTTTAAGCTGGATGGAAAAGAATCCCCCACACCTTTCCTGATTTCTTCGAAAACATTGGAGCATGCAAATCACGCAACAGTGGCTCATTTTGTGAACGATGGACTTAAAGTGTTCAAGAAGATAAAGTCTTTGTCCTTTATTGTGATGCTGCGACGTACATGCTAAAGGCGGGAACTGCTCTACATGTTTTTTTACCAAAATATGATCCATTTCATCTGTCTCGCATATGGACTGCAACGTGTTGCAGAAGAAGTGCGAAGTAACTATCCACAAATCAATAGCATTATTTCAAACACTAAGAAAGTGTTTGTTAAGGCCCCCCAACGTGTGTTACACTATAGAGAACAATTACCAAATGTGAAATTGCCCCCTGTCCCTGATGGGAATTGAGGCTGCCTGCTTTTATAGTGACTATTTTAAAGAAGTGAAGTCTGTAATAGACTCGTTTCCAAGTAAATCAGCAGTTTCTATCAGAAAGGCTCAAAGTTCCTTCAGTGCCAATTGGTATATGTTAAAAGCAATTTTGGATTCATTTCTGACAGTATTGTAAAATTATAAACTTGTGGCATGACTTTGAAGGAATCACTGGACACTGTCGAGGACGTTAAATCTAAGTTAAAGGTTGTTCAAGGAAATGTTGGAATAAACATAATGAAGAAATTTGAATCTGTTATGGAAAGAAACCCTGGCTTCTCGACATTGACTACAGTGTGTAAGATCCTCAACGGGGAAGAAGAGAATCCCCCAGATGACATCTCTCCTGAAAAATTCAATCTGCTTAAATTTGCACCAGCAACTTCCTGTAATGTGGAAAGAACATTTTCTGTTTATAAAAACAATCTCTCTGACCGATGACACTCCATGTCAATGGAAAACTTGGATATGTGTCTCATAATTCATTGCAAATTAAAGTGAAGTGAGTAGATAGTTTCTGTATTCGCTGTAGGGGCTGAAGATTGGTTAAAGAGTGACTACGAAAACGTATAATTATAACTAAAAATACATTTTGCAACGTGATTTTTTTTTATTTAGCCATTTTATTAATTGTTGCATTTTCAAAAAATAAATAAATTTAATACTTTTGATTTATTAAATCAACATGCTTAATTAATAATTGTCCCACACTTTACTTTTTATTAATAAAATCAGGAATCAAGTAACTTAATATTTGGTATAAATTTACATAAAACTTAAATTTTAATGTATTCAAAATTACATATTTTAAGATTTTTTTTATGTAATATTATATATTTCACCAAATATTATTACAAAAATATGTACATATTTGCATGTTAATATTACATAAAAATCCTAGCTCTACTTATGATAATATTTACTACAATATTAATAATATATATATATATATAAAATAGTTATTTTATAGATAATATTTACTTTATAGCAGTAATGCTATTTATTTGGATGTGGTTGGTTGGTTGGTATCTAATGTTGAGCACTTGATAATGAAATCATTCGCTCTCTTGCACTCCAATATTTAGCAGAAAGGCTGGTCTCTTCTACAAAAGCTGGACAATGGAGGAGATGGTTTCTTTCCATATCTTCATTTAAATTGCAAAAAGGGCATTTAGGTGAATCTGTTATGCCAATTCTGTGTAGGTGTTTATTCAAGCAGTCATGTCCCGTTAGCAGTCTGAATGTTGCTACTGCGGATTTTCTTTGTAATGTAGTAATGTCATAAGCTTGTAGATTTTCCCATTCCTTTCCAGATGTTTTGGTGGTGTATTCTTCTCTAAGTTTATTGATGTATTTATTTGAGATAATTCTTTTGATAGAGTTAAATTTTGGTATACCTATATATAACATTGTTTATGTTATCTATTCTAGCAATATCAACTGAACGCCATATGAAAATTATACTCTAGAATGATGAGTACATTTAATTCTGCAAAAAGGATTTTTGGAGGCATTCAGTTGAAGTTTCTAGAATAAATAATATAAGAAAGAGTGCAATTAAACTAAACAAAAATATTCAAACTTTAATTGTTAATTAAAAAACAATTAAATTTGTATAGTCCTGTCAAAAATAATAGAATGATTGGCACCTGGCATAAAAACAGTACGGGTAAAAATAATGTGGATTTATGGTGTTCTGCGCAGCATGAGGGAAAAAGGATTGGAAGATTGAGATTGGAATGACAGTAATGTGGAGGAGAATGACAGTAGATTAATTTGGCGCATGAACCTGTTGTGGAACCTGCTATCTCTTCCGAGCTAAGTTCCAGTTGTAATGTAAACAAACCAGATGTATGGACTGCAATTTTCATTGGTCGAATAACTGTTCACCTTTAAGCATATAAGAAAATATAGTTCGTTTTCTAACATTCGAAATAAATAAAATAAAAATATGTATTATCTAGCACATGTCTAAATAAGTTATATGGGAGAATTTTGAAATATATAATTATAATTTTAAAAGATTAAATAAATAAGGTCTATCGCTGTGGTCTCGAGGTAGCGTGCTGCCTTTTCATGCAGCAGCCCGGGTTCGATTCCCGGTCACGACAAGCTTCCTGAGTGAGGTATTTTTTCAGGGTAATGAAAATGTCAGACAAATGACAGGTATCTTCGAGGCCCAAAAGGTCCAGGAATATCATATGTCCATCATCATCATCATCATCCCACGGTGTGGAAAGCAGAGCATGAAAATGCTATGATTGCACTGAAAGACCTGCCCTAGGGCAGAACACTATAGAATAGAAATAATAAGCATTTCATTGTTTAATTGTTATGGATTTCAATTGTTTCAAATGGCTGCTTCTCTTATATAATTTTTGAAGCATCAAAAAGAAAAATCTTTAAAAAGCAGAGAGAAACAAATTATTTTGAATGTTTTCAAACATTTTAATGAAAAATATCTTACATTATCCATTGAGGATGTACTGAAAAGAACAGCAGAATTTATAAGTAAGTCAGAATGGAGCATATATTCTGCTCGTAGAACTAATGAAATTGCAAAAGGAAACATATCGATATTGTGGAAAAAGCGTAAAAATCTGTTTAGGTTGACCAACATATAATTTTTTGTCATAAATAAACAAGAAATAGAAGTTAATAATTAATGGTTACCATCTTACCATGTATTAAGTCGTATTTCCCGTAAGGTGGGTGCACTTCATCCCCCTTGATTTCAAACCAATTAACACTAGACAGAATAAGATTTTCTTCTATCTGGAATTAGGTGTAAAATGTTAAAAGTAGATGTAAAAAATAAATATAATAATATTAAGCCCGCCAAACCCAATCGATGTGATGTATCAATTTATTAAGTACTAGCTAATACCTGGCGTGCGCTGCTACACCTAAATAAATTATGTGTTTTTGCATTTAGTTGAATAAGTAAAAGAAAAAAAGAAAAAGAAATTTATATAGTTATTATTTTTAGTTACCCCATGCTGTTTACCCGGGAATCTACGCATCCCGATGTACTTGCATAAATGAGCTGAAAGACAAAATTTATTTTGAATTCATCCATAAAAGAATACCCGCCATGCGGTGCTATGCTTGCCCGGGAATCTACTTATCCCGATCTTCTTGGCATCAATGAAAGACAAAAATGGCTATTGTGTGTTATCTGCATAAGATAAACATATGCTGTTGCGGACTTTCTTTGTGGAGTTTTTTGAGATATTCAATTCTGTGTACATTAATTTTGTGTATTTGTTATGGTTTAGGGAGCGTAAGCCATTTAAGGTTAAAAAAAGGGACTTTTTCACATTTTTCACTACAAAGGGTGTTTTTTAAGGATGTAGTAGTCGAGTATCTCAACTCTCTTATAGCCTATGTTCATCCTGGGAATCTCCCGAACATTTTGCAAAAAACCCCATCACAATCGGATCAACGGTGTGGCTGCGTATAAAGTACGAAGAAACAAACAAATATTAATTTTTATATGTTAGATCTGTCCCAGTGACATAAGCATCGCCAGTACGCCAGAAAATTCTAGACCTCTATTATGATCGGCTAACGCAGCATTCACCTCTCGAATTTCAGCTGAGAGCCTGAGTTTGTTTATCGACGCCTAGACGATTGTAGAATCTTCGCCTGACCTTGACTCTTCATTGGTCGCACACACGTATGTAATAAATGCCTTCTTTACAGCCTTGTATTGGTCAACGCTCACTTACTGCGATTGATCAAAGGTTCACCATGCACATGTCTCGCATTTTCTAGTATGTTTTATATGCTCAAATAATTATCCAATTGACATATTATTTACTCGAAGGTTCTAGCCTTATGCTTTAACATTGAACTGCGCGTATTCGTGCGTGTATGCGTAAAAATGGATATAAGAAAATTATTTGGTAAGTACCTATATAAGTTGTATCATTGCAATATTATATTTTCCTGGATAGTCTAGAATTCATCACATCTGAAGAAGATATACCCACCATTTACCCACCTAATGATATTGGCAACTATTTCGGGAGAACAGAGCTAATGAGTATGGAATATAAAGTGAAAATTCTGACAAATTGCTGGAGTCCACCAGAAAGCTACAATTTCAGCAAAGAAGCTGAACATTTAAAACGGAAATTCAAGCATTGTTGAATCTAACACTATTCACCCTGGTTAAAGTATTCCGCAAGACTCAATGGTGCACTTTGTAGAAATATTGTGTTCTATTCTTCCGACATATTGTGGGGGACGTTAAAGAGTCATTCATAGTGAGACCCTTCCAGAAGTTTTTTCAAAATGCATAAATTTGCCAAAAACCTTTGTGAGAGCAGCTGGCACGTGGAAGCTGGGCAGTCAGCATGCTTTTGTTTTTAAGTGAGACTCCTGTTAGCAAAAAATTCATAAGTGGCTATAAGAAGATTGCGGCGGATAACTTCAAATATTCGTCTTCCATCTTGGATACCATTATCTTCTGTGGCTTGCATGATTTGCATTTAAGGGGTAAAACACTGGACGAAGGCATCTTCAGGGATTTGATTCAATGGAGAATTAATGCCAGTAATATAAGCTTAAAACCTCATTTAAACGCCAACACAAATTAAAAAGATTGAATTATGTGACTTGAGGTAAAGAAAATGTTTGCGGATGACGTAAAAAATGCCAGCGCTTGCAGTGTTTTAGCTGACCATTTAAACTCATGCCCCAAATAAGAGTCAATGACCAATCACATTTCAATGAATTTTTATTTACAACCAATCACAGTCATTTTTCACCTCAATTTTATCAGTTTAATTTTATCATATTAAAATCAAGCTCCTCCTTCTTAACATTCTGAATATGCCAGAGCATTATTTTGCAGTGACTAACTCTCTAAGAATTACGGCTACTAGATTGTATATACAGTGCACGAATGTTAACAGATACTGATTGCGGGATATAATAGAAAAAATCGTAGTAACTGATTATACCACAATAAAAAGAAACCACTGTTTGCACTTTCTTAAACATATTATTTCCCACGTATTTACGTTCCAGAAAAATATAATTTACATCATAGGACATCAGAAATCAATTAATAACCTATAATGTTGGTTATAAACAGATTGATGTTTCGTTTTTTCTCCACTAGGGTGCATTCTTACAATATTGTGATCCTTTGGCAATAAATAATATGATCTGGTTGCAGTGATGAACAAATGAAGCATAACAAACGTTTCTCATTTGTTTTCAAACATCGCCGTTTACATTAAATATATAAATATTTTTAAATAACTATATTTGAATAATGATTAGTGAGTAAACAGCTTAATTTTATTCGTTAAATAGTCCTAACAAATGCCACTCTTGATTTCCAAATTCTGTAGATAAATTCACTACTCACTTTGTGAGTTGTGAATTTATCAATAATTTGGAAATCACTTGTGGCATTACTTATGATAAAAGCTGTGACATTTCTGGAAAGGAGCAATTACCTACTGGTGTGCGGTTTTTGTGGTGAGAAACTGAATAAAATTCGAGAAGAGTTTTTGGGCTTTGTTGAACTGAAAAGAATGGACGCCCAATCAATTGCAGCAGAAATTGAGTTATTTCAAAGAGATAGACATTGACCCGCACAAATGTACCGGCCAGGGCTAGACGGTTGCTCAATAATGGCAGGAGAAGACAATGGTGTCTAGAAACGTCTGTGAGAGTTTTTTCCCCTAAGGTATTTAGTTCCACAGCGTAAATGATTTGAACAGTGTGCCCGAGGTGAGAAACATGATAGCTACAATTAAGGATACTATAAACTTTTTTCGAGAGTCGCCATTGAGAAGACAGCATGTCACAAGCATTCCCATGCTCTGCGAAACACGTTGGTCACAAAAATATAAAAGTATTGGGATATTTAAGAAACACTTTTTGGAATTGATTGACGACCTTAAATTGATTGCCATAGAAAGAAACGTGCCAATCTGAAAACAAGCTCATCAGTTGCATGCTGCTGCACGTAGAAGTACTTTCATCTTTTGTTTGTGCCTGATAGCAAAAATATTCTAGTTATTTGGAACCTGTCGTTAATTTGCTGCAAGCCGTGGCTATAGATTTAATTAAATGCACGGCCCATGTTGAAAGCATTAAAAGCATGGTAATAAATTATCGCAAAAATGGTTACGGTATGAGATTTCCGAAGGCATCATGAAAGAGATGGAGATCCTTGCTTCTGAGCTAGGTGTAGAAATCACACTACCAAGAATATCCAATAAGCAGACACATCGAGCTAATTTACAATGTAATCCCGAAGATTACTTTAAGGTGTCCACCTTAAATCCCTACTTGGATTCCTTTCACACAGAACACAGGGTCCTGCTTTTGAACTTAAAATGCTGCACCCTAAGAACCTAAAAACATCTCTGAAAGATGTCCAAGCAACGGCGAGAAAAATTTCAGAGTCATATATAAAATCGAGGGTTTGTCCACCGAAATTGTACTATGGCACCCACCGTATGTGGATGAAATGAAATGACAAGGATAAAAAGGTGATTTTGTTAACATCGTGGATGAGTGCGATTTTTTCCCGTCCATCAAAAAAGCAATTGTAATATGCCTGTCTTTATCATTGCACTACGGCTTCGATTGAATGCACTTTTAAGAAGAGGAAAGATATGGTGCCGTTCTACAATGACAGAAAATCACCTTAATGGGCTGTGTATGCTCATCTGCACAAAAGACTTATTCAAAATTATATTGAAAATTTCAAACAAAATGTACTTAAAAATGTTCTCAAATGAAAAGGCGAGTCGAACTATGTGTGCAGTTGTACTTTATTTGTAGCTAAATTATAGTTAATAGTTTCAATACAATTAAGAAATAAAAATTAAGAAGTAACGTAGACAAAAAATTCAATTCGCCAAAGTCTAAAAATTCTGCAATTATTTTACTATCATTCTTCGTATTTCCTCTTCAATAGTGTTGTAGTTTTCTTCCCAAATATATTGAGGTTAGTTTAAAAAATAAAGATAGTATTTTGTATTTTTGATTTGTTCGTTTGTATCCGGAAGATATACAGTCGAAAAAAAAATTGCACTCCCCTTAATTCAATGCTGACTACGCCCATGAGGAGAAATAACATGAATTCTAAAAGCATATTATGACGTGATGGTCTTCTATTATTCCACACTAAGAATGTAAAAGCTTCTATGGAAATAAATGAATGTCTATTTCAGTGATAAAAAGTGTGAATAATATGAATGCGCTAATAATTTTAATTCTGCTGCGTAAGTACAACATTGTCAGTTGTACAAATGTTACAGATTGTAGATGGCTGTTTAAGGGAAGTCATTGGTCATTGAAAAAAAAAAGGCGGGACAAGTAGTTTGTATCAATACTTTTAAAATTCATACTGAACCACTGTTGACGTTGTTTTATAAAAAGTAATAAAATTAGTATATGAATTCAAATATCTAGGAACAACAATTACGAACATGTATGAGGTGCACAAGGAAATTAAACATAGGCTCAAATCTGGAAATGCAAGCCACAGAGAATCTTGTCATCCCAACTTTTCTAAAAAAACATTAAACTAAAAATATATAAAACTATACGTTAATGGATAAAAAAAGAAATGAAGATATACGTAAAGAACTACAAATATTCAAATTTGACAGATAATATAGAAGAGTATAGGAGAAAATGGTATGAACATATCTGCAGAATGGATAGGAACAGATTACCTAGGAAAAGTCTGATCTATGAACCAAGAGGAGGAAAAAGAGATCGGGGACACCCACGAAAGAGACCGACACAGCAGCTATAATACTTGGAGCCTGAACGAACCAAAAAAGTTTAATCCTTGCAATAAGAAGAAGAAGATATGAAACTGTAAATCTCACAGTTATATGGATACGAATCATGGACTCTCACTTTAAGGGAGAAAAAAATATTACGAATATTTGAAAATAAAGTTATAAGGAAAAATTTTGGACCAAAATGAGATGAACATAACAGTGAACTACATGATCTTTATAAAGTAAATGTTAAAATATATACCTTAAGGCAGGCACCGTCATTGTCAAATATGTTAAAACTTCTGCTTAAAAGTTAATAACTGTAGGTCTTTCGGAAGTCGATTTGCATCATCAGCAGAAGAAATGAGTGTTACTAACTATTGTTGTTATGCGACTTTTGGACTTAGATGTACTTAAAGCGTCATCGGTAGCAACTGACTGGTGTATAGCTATCTCATAAAAAGGGTTGTATGATTGGAATGTGTTCTCATTTAGTATTAAAATGTTGTTCGTTTCCTTTACGATTTCGAGTTCTTCTAGTAGTTTTATCTTAGCCGGATTGTTTTCTTTGTGAACTATCGTTAGGATGTTTTCTATTGTGTCCATATGGTGGCCGGCGTTAATCATGTCCTTAGCATAACTTGACTTTCCTCCCACGTGGATGAAGTCTTGAAGGTGTTCTTTGTACCTGGTATTAAAACTTCTGCTTGTCCTGCCTATATAACGTTTATTGCAATCTCTACATGTTAACTTATGATATTTACAGGAAACTACATATAAGAACAGTTAAGTTTCCTAGACTGCAAAGGGCAGGATATGCAGCACGGATGGGGAATGAAAGAGAGACATGAAAGCTTCTTGTAGGAAAAACAGAGGGAAAATGATCAGTAGGTAGACCAAAGAGGTGGGGGAATAATAATAGACATTCTTTGAGGGAAGTAGATTATACAGGGGGTGATTGGACAGAGATGTGTGGAGAGCTCATGTCTGCGCAGCCATGTACCTATGGGTTCGATAGTGCCAGCCAGTTAGTTAGTTAGTTAGTTAGTTAGTTAGTACCTGAGATATTGCTCGTCAATATTTATAACAGAATAAATGAGCACAAAATATATAAGTTACACATGTTTTGTTGTCATCGCATCCTGTTGCACTTCGGTTCACATTGTTTAAAATCTACGGAATTCTATCAGGGATTTCACTCATTTATTGCAGGTGGTTACGTGGTAACAATTGTTCTTGTATACTTTCTGGAGGTATATACGCACTGCTATTGAGTTCACCAGATGTCGAAATTCATGATTTGCGTTGGTACAGGATCTGTTTGTCATGGCTTCTGTTATATAAAAGTCCAGCAATATCTCCTTCCTTATCTTCTCTCTTTCATGTAGAAGTTTATTTGAGCTGTCTGTGGATGAGAGCCTCATATGTAGCTCTTCTATGAAGAAGAGTTCCATGGCGAGTTTGTATGCTATCTTCGACTTGGTATGTTTTGAGACACCTACGGTGGCTTTCAAGAAGCATGATTTGACTGCTTCCAAAGTCATTAGATCTCTTAGATTCAACTTCTCCCAAATGAGGTCTATTCTGTAGGTTGTGATGGGAACTACCTTTACGTCCAACAAGGCCATGGCTGTTTTTAGTGATAGTCTGGATATTGCTTTGATGTCAAACATGGCTTTTGTGGCAGATGCTGCTCGGGGTTTTATGTGTATTCTGAATAACCTGCCAGTGGTTTGCAGTGTAAAATTCATTAAAATTGTGTATGCCTTTCAGAACTACTTGTTCTATTTTCAGCACATGGACTTCTTGCAATTTTATTATTCTCTACTAAATATTGACAAGATTTTATCAAATCTGTCGAGGAACAAAATTAATAACATATAGGCTACTTTTAAAAAGTGATACTTGACCTAGATGACACTGAAGTGCTCGACCTCTGGCACATTCAATCTTTGTTGTTCCTGTTTCGAAAACATCGTGACAACACTAAATTATACCGACAGCTAACAACAGTTTGCATGTGCATGATGTGGGAAGGGAGAGTATAAAGGTTCTGAGGTAACTGACGTGTGCTATCAGTAACATCGTTAGGATCCGTCGCATGGCGACTCTACAACAGTACTGCACTATAAAAAGTTCTAACCCTCGTAGTTGTCTGTAATGTGCTACTAATTTTATTTAATACAATTTTATATTTCAGTTTCAGGTTGTATTTCATTCCCCATACGCCGATCAAAAAGAGATCTTTATGAAGATTACAATGCAGCCCTAGATTATTACCCACCAGAAGATGGTTACATATCAGATGAGGACAAACCAGACTTTGGACATGATCCACTGGGCAGAGAAGATCCTCCCCTACAGGACCAAACGATGGAGGACAACCAATCAAATCTAGAGGACCCGATGGATGGAGAATTACCTCCACACGTTGATAAATCAGAATTTGGACTTTATCCACTGGACGGAGAACGTCCTCCCCTAAAGGATCAAAGAGTGGAGGACAACCAATCAAATCTAGAGGACCCAATGGATGGAGAATTGCCTCCACAATAGGACAAAACAGACTTTGGACTTGATCCACTGCACGGAGAAGATCCTCCCTACAGAATAAAACAGTGGAGGTCAACCAATCATATTTAGAGGACCCAATGGATGAAAAATTACCTTTACACAAGGAAAAAAACAGACTTTGGACTTGATCCACTGAACGGATAAGATCCTCCCCTAAGAGATAAACTAGTGTAGGACAACCAATAAAATCTAGAGAACCTAATGGATGGAGAATTATCTCCACATGAGGAAAAAACAGACTTTGGAATTGATCAACTGGAGGGAGAAGATCCTCCCCTAAAGTATAAAATAGTAGAGGACAACCAATCAAATCTAGATGACCCGATAGATGGAGAATTACTTCCACACGAGAACTAAACAGACTTTGCACTAGAACCACTGGACGGAGAGATCCTCCTCTAAAGAATAAAACAGTGGACGACAACCAATCAAATCTAGAGGACCCAATGGATGGAGAATTACCTCCACACGAGGACAAAACAGACGGAGAACATCCTCCCTTAAGCATCAAAGAGTGGAGGATAATCAATCATATCTAGAGGATCCAATGGATGGATAATTACCTCCACACGATGACAAAACAGACTTTGGACTTGATCCACTGGACAGAGAAGATCCTCCAATAAAGATCAAACAGTGGAGGACATCCAATCAAATCTAGAGGACTCGATGGATGGAGAATTAACTCCACACGAGGACAAAACAGACTTTAGATTTGATCTAATGCACGGAGATCATCCCATAAAGGATAATATAATGTAGGACCACCAATTAAATCTAGAGGACCCGATGGATGGAGAATTACCGCATGAGGACAAACAGATTTTGGACTTTATCCACCGGGCAGAGAAGATCCTCCCTTAGAGGATCAAACCTTGGAGGAGAACCAATCAAATCAATAAGTCCCGATGGATCGAGAATTACCTCCACATGAGGACAAAACAGACTTTGGACTTGATCCACTGCACGCAGAAGATCCTCCCATAAAGCATAAAAAAGTGGATGACTACCAATCAAATCTAGAGGACCCGATGGATGGAGAATTACCTCCACACGAGGACTAAACAGACTTTGTACTAGATCCACCGGACGGGGAGATCCTCCCCTAAAGAATCGAACAGTGGACGACAACCAAACAAATCTAGAGGATCCACTGGACAAAGAAAATCGTCCCATAAAGGATAATATAAAGGAGGACAACCCATCAAATCTGGAGGACCCGATGTATGGAGAATTACCTCCACACGAGGACAAAACAGACTTTGGATTTGATTCACCAGACGGAGAACATCCTCCCCTAAAGGATTAAAGAGTGGAGGACAACCACAAATCTAGAGGATCCGATAGATGGAAAATCACCTCCACACAAGGATAAAACACAATTTGAACTTGATCCACCGGACGGAGAAAATCCTCCCCTAAGAGATAATATAGTGGAGGGGACAACCAATCAATTCTAGAGGACGCGATGGAAGGAGAATTACCCCCACACGAGGACAAAATAGGCTTTGGACTTGATTCACCAGACGGAGAACATCCTCCCCTAAAGGATTAAAGAGTGGAGGACAACCACAAATCTAGTGGACCCGATAGATGGAGAATCACCTCTACACGAGGATAAAACACAATTTGAACACGTTCCACCGGACGAAGAATATCCTCCCCTAAGAGATAATATAGTGGAGGACAACCAATCAATTCTAGAGGACACGATGGATGCAGATTTACCTTCACACGAGGACAAAACAGATTTTGGACTTCATCCACTGCATGGAAAAGATCGTCCCATAATGGATAATATAATGGTGGACAACCAATCAAATGTAGAGGATTCGATGGATGGAGAATTACCTCCACATGACGACAAAAAACAGAATTTGGACTAGATCAACTGGACAGAGAAGATCCCCCCTACAGGATAAAATAGTGGAGGACAACAAATCAAATCTAGAATATCCAATGGATGAGTAATTACCTCCACATGAGGACAACACAAACCTTGGACTTCATACACCGGACGGAGAAGTTCCTCCCCTAAAGGATCAAACAGTGGAGGACAAACACTCAAATCTAGAGGACTTGATGGATGGAGAATTACCTCCACACGAGGACAGAACAGACTTTGGACTTGATCCACCGGACAGAGAAGATCCTCCACTAAGGGATAAAAAAGTGGAGGATAAGCAACCAAATCTAGGTGACCGAATGGATGGGGAATTACCTCCATACAAGGACAAACAGATTTTGGACTTGATCCACTGGACAGACAAGATCCTCCAATAAAGAGTCAAACAGTGGAGAAAAACCAATCAAATCTAGAGGACCCGATGGATGGAGAATTACCTCAACATGAGGACAAAACAGAGTTTAGATTTGATCCACTGCACAGAGAAGATCGTCCCATAAAGGATAATATAATGGAGGACATCCAATCAAATCTAGGGGACATGATGGATGGAGAATTACCTCCAAATGAGGACAAAACAGACTTTGGACTTTATCCACTAGACAGACAAGATCCTCCCCTAAAGAATAAAATAGTAGAGGAGAACCAATTGAATCTAGAGGACCCGATGGTTGGAGGATTACCTGCTCACGATGACAAAACAGACTTTGACTTGATTCACTGGACGAAGGAGATTCTCCCCTAAAGAATAAGACAGTGGAGGACAACCAATCAAATCTAGAGGACCCGATGGATGAAGAATTACCTCCACACGAGGACAAAACTGACTTTGGACTTCATCCACCGAACAGAGAAGATCCTCCCCTAAAGAATAAAATAGTGGAGGACAACCAATCAAATCTATAGGACCTGATAGATGGTGAATTACCTCCACACAAGGACAAAACAGACTTTGGACTTGATCCACTGGACAGAGAAGATCCTTCCCAAAAAATCAAACAGTGGAGGGCAACCAATCAAATCTAGAGGTCCCAATGGATGGAGAATTACCTATACACAAGGACAAAACAGACTTTGGACTTGATCCACTGGACGGAGAACATCCTCCCCAAAAAATCAAACAGTGGAGGGCAGCCAATCAAATCTAGAGGTCCCAATGGATGGAGAATTACCTCTACACGAGGACAAAACAGACTTTGGACTTGATCCACCAGACGGAGAAGATCCTCCACTAAAGGATCAAACAGTGGAGAAAAAGCAATCAAATCTAGAACACCCAATGGATGGAGAATTACCTCAACACGAGGACTAAACAGACTTTGGTCTTGATCCACCGGATGGAGTAGATCCTCCCCTAAAAGATCAAACAGTGTAGGACAACCAATTAAATCCTGAGGACCTGATGGGTGGAGAATTACCTCCACATGAGGACAAAACAGACTTCAGACTTGATTCACCGGATGGAGAAGGTCCTCCCCTAAAGAATCAAACAGTGGAGGACAACCAATCAAATCTAGAAGACCCAATGGATGGAGAATTACCTGCACATGAGGATCACACAACAATAAAAAATAACAGATTAGAACATCTCCCTTACAAATTTGTTCACTCAGTACTACAGCATCCTGAAGTTGTAAGTTTCAATTTTTTTTTTAATTTTTGAATATAATACTTTTATTTTCAGATATAATTTCAGATAAACCACATTTAAAGCCACACCAGATTTTTCTTCTGCAGAAATGTAGGGCACATGCGCAATGGTTATGAACTTGTTTCATAGATGGCAGGGCAATCTATGCATTTGGTATTACGAACCTTCGCGATAAATTCCCAAATGTGCTTTTAAACATGGATGTACACTAACACATAATTTGTAACCTAACAAAGTAAATAAGTCACATATTATTTGGATGAACTATAAAATAATTCAATCTACACTAACTTACACTTTCTTTACCTAACAGAATAAAAAATACTAGTGCAATTTATTATTGTGAAGGTTGGCCATACTGGACTGCCAGCTATTACACTAGGATCCATACTATGGTTTTGTGGAACTTAGATAAATTTCGCGTACATAAAGAAATACTTAACAATAGTAAAAAAATATTTTAAGAATCATTAGAAAGTGTTAAAATAGTAGGAAATGCTAGAAGAAACAGAAAAAGTAAATAGTGCAACAGTGTCATATGAATATTGCATGGTGTACCATAGTGAGACCTAATTCATAGTCAAGCCATAATTTCATTTACATATTGCGCATGGAGGTCTAGGGGTTAAATACCTTGCCTCTGCTTTCGAAGGTAGCGTGTTCAAACCGGGCTATGTTTGGTGGATATTTTAGGATGAAAAATGCTTGTCCTTGGACAAATACTCTTGGTTGGACTTTAAGCTCTAGATCTCGATTTAGTAGATTTTCGGACTTTTAATAGAACCTCAAACCTAAATTAGAAACTGGGACCAAGTATAATACGGCTTTCCCATTCAAATAATATCTTTGGGAACCTGGTGGTTTTGCACAAAAAATATAATAATAAACAAGATGGAAAGCACCCAGTAGGTAGACTAAGAATGAGGTGGGAGAATATATTAATCATGATATGATAAAGTCGCTGGCCCTATCGAACCCGTAGGTTCATGGCCGCGCGTACATAAGCTCTCCATACATCCCTATCCTGAGCTAATGTTTTCCAATAATTCCCTGTATAATCTACTTCCCTCAAATCATAGTTGATCATATTCTCCCACCTCATTCTTGATCTACTAACTGGGCATCTTCCCTCTGCTTTCCCACAAGAAGATTCCATGCACATCTTTCATTCCCCATTTGTGCCACATGTCCTGCCCATCACAGTCTATAAGACTTAACTGTTATTATATCTGGCTTCCTACAAAGGCCATGTAGTTCACTGTTATGAAGTCTTCTCCATTCACCTGTCTGTTCATCTCTCTTTGGTCCAAAAATTTTCCTAAGAACTTTAAACTCCTTTCCTCCCTTAAAGTAAGAGTCGATGTTTCCTATCCATATAATATAACTGGTAGAAGCTCTGTAATGCATAATAGCACGCATTTCCAGAATTGAGCCTATGTTTAATATCCTTGTGCATCTCATTCAGGATATGATGGAAATAAATTTTATAGGGTTGATTGACTCATGATAGGGATGTATGGAGAGCTTACACCCAAGCAGCCATGAACGTATGGGTTTGAAAGTGCCAGTGAGTTATTTAACAATAATAATAATAATAATAATAATAATAATAATAATAATATATTCTATTGAAGCAAAAAAACTGAAATGGTTTGGCCATGTAAAGAGGATGTAAGATGACAGGATACCTAAGAAGAGATTACATTTTGAAACGGAGAGCAACAGAAGAAAAGGGAGAACAAAAGAACAGTGGGTTCAAGGAGTGCATAGGAGTATGGTGTCGAAAGGATTAACAGAGAGTGATGCAGATAATAGGGTTGTATGGAATGTGTAAAATTTACAATGAGTTGTAGGACAACTACTGTATTGTAGAGAAATTCCTGATACTAATACTAATGATAATAACAATAATAATGGTGTTTCCGAGTGGTTTAAAGCATTCTCTTGATGATGCAGAGCTTTGGGACTTGCGCTGGTTCGAGTCTCCATCTCCATGGGGGAAGATATTTTCTCATAGAATTGCGGCCAGTATGGAACCGGTACCCACTCTGCGGTAGCTACAATAAGTAGCGGCTTGTGGTTGATAAAACTAGCTACAATTGCTGGGAGAGGTGACATACTGCCTACATGTTGGTTCACTTTTTTAATTAACATATGTGGACATGAGGCCAGCATCTGGATGGTAGGCTAAAGGACTTCTAGTCCTGTTAACACATGGAGCTTATCTAATAACAATGGTAGTGTGGACAGTGGAATATTGTAATGTCAAATGCTATGCTATCTTGAATCAACATTTCAGGATGAAACTCCATTAAAAGAGAATGGAAAGGAGCCTGTATACCTCCTTGGTCACATCAAGACCTATGAAAATGGGTGAAGTTAACCAGATAACAAAGATGGCTGACAAAGCAGCTGAAAATGCCAAAGCAGCTTCGAAGGCCCAAGAAGAATAGGCCAATGAGCCTCTCAAGAGGTATGTCATACATTCTTCCTTTGTGAAAATACGTGGGATGTTCAATAAATAATGCATATGCTTTTAGTTGTCAATTGCCTTTCATTGCAAATGAACGAAACTTTACACAACATATTTTCAACCCTTCCTTTATAACATCAAGTAGTTTTATGGTTTTCAGACTGATTGCTGTGATGTACTTTAGTTTTAAAATGGTGGCTGCTCATGAAACATGTACAAAGCAGATAGCTGTGTTTGAATATCAGGGAAATATGACAGCCCTGCTTTACCTCATTTTGACATGTTCTTTTAAGTGAGGGGTTGTAGAAGTTTATCACATGGTGCATATTGTGAGAGTTATTCAATCCACCAAGGCAGGAATTTTATTACTTGCCTATAGTTTAAATGAGAGATCTAATGCTGGATTTTAATTCATTACATTTAAAAACAACATAATTTTTAGGCCTTGGTACATTGCAATGATTCTCTGGTGAGAAATTTTAAGGTACGTTTTTGCATACAATGGTCAACATTTACCTTGTAATACTAATTCTTAGCTAAGTTCCAGTTGTACTATAAACTAACTTGCATAAGGTATTACTCTGCCAACTCCATCTATTGGGGGAACCATGGTACTACTTTTACCTGCCATATCTCTGAATTGTGTATGGAACTGTCGATAGAAACGTCGTTCTTAGTCAACATCGTATTTTACGGGAAATAATAATGAATACAAGGTAAGATCATCATCATCAATTGCAATCATGGATTAGGCCATTGGCCTGTTCCGCTTCAGGATAGAAATTGATCCCTTTATCTCTTCTTAGGTCTTCCTGGGTCTCTTCATCCTATGGGTCTGTAGTTGAATAGCTGCAGAGTTAGTCTATTGTTTGGCATCAAAGTGTAATTGCAAGCCATTACTTTGGTATATTTGGATGGTTTCAGTTATTGCTGGTGTGTTGAGAGCTTTGTGGATATCTTCATTATGCATGTGGTCATAAAGCGTATAACCCGCTAAAGGTCTTAGTAACTTCATTTCTGCAGCTACTATCCTATTTAATTTACCTGTAGTAAGAGTCCAGGTTTCAGAGCCATAAAGTAGAGTTGGAAAAGCCATTTATTAAATTTTAGAATTGTATCTGGGTGTACTTTTTGAAGAAGGGTGTTTTTTAATGTTCCCATAAGTTTTTTTGAATTTGATAAATTTTATGTCTATGTCTTTACATGTGTCATAGGAAAGGTTGCAGCCAAGATAAGTAAAGTTATTAACTTGTTCTATTATATTCTTGTTAATAACAATTTTAGATCTTATCGGTATTTTCCCTTGAAATGCCATAGTTTTTGTCTTACTGATTTTTTTTTAATTATAATCTTGGGTTATACTTGACAATCTATGTACTGCTCTCTGTAGATGATCTTCAGAAGTAGCCAATATTACTTGATCATCGGCATACATTAATGTGTTAAGAGGTCAGCCATCAATCATAAAGTGTGATTGTAATTGGTTTTGCCATAATTTTATGATTTCATTCATACACAAATTAAATAGAAGAGGGGAAAGTGGACAGCCTTGTTTTACACTTTGGGTTATTAGTCTTCCGATTTGCTGATTTGATTATTTGCCTTTATTCGAATTTGTGTGTTATGATACATGCTTTCAATCACTTGAATTAAATGCTTAGGTATTCCTGCATTACGTAAGATATCCCATAATTTTATTCTGTTTACTGTGTCAAAGACTTTATGATAATCAATGAATATCATAAAAGTTGATATATTAAATTCCCTTTGTTTTTCGATGATTTGTGCTAACGTAAAGACATTAACTATACAGGATCAGTTGGGTCTGAAACCATTTTGTTCTTCTAGGATAACTGCATCAGAAATTGTGTTTAATACTTACTTAATACAGGCTTTCCACTTTATAGCAGTTTGCCTTTGATTCCTGTTTTCCAGAGATTCCTATCTTCCCATTGTCCATCTTCCATACCCCTCTTCATCATGGCATCATATATTCCCCCATACCATGCTCTTCTATTTCTTCCCCTCTTCCTTCTGCCTGGTACCATCCAATCCAAAACCTGTTTAGGCCACTGGTCTTCCGACATCTGTTGTACATATCCATACCATGTAGAACTCTCTTTGTTATCATATCGATAACAGTTTCTTGTGTATCCATTTCTTGCCTGATATATGTATTTCGAATATGTTGTAGCCTGGATATTCTCATACTTCTCCGTAATCCATTCATTTCTGTTGCCAAGATTCTTTTCTGCATCCTTTCATTTATTGTCCAGCTTTCTGATCCATATGTGAGTTTACTTTCTATTATTGTCTGTATAATCTCTTTTTTGTTTTTCTGGTCAAATTTCTATTCCATAAAAGACCATTCAGGGATCTAATCGCCTTCCTTGCACAATTTACTCTGTTAAAATATCTTTTTCACAAGTACCAGATTTATCTATTATAGATCCAAGATATTTAAATTCTTCAACATGTTTAATTATCATATTATTTATTTGTAGGTCTTCTGAATTTGCTCCGATTACCATATTTTCTGTTTTAATATAATTTATCTTCAGTCCACCTACCTCGAATGCATCTATCAACTTTCTAATCAAATATTCTATATCTTCTTTATCTTGTAATATTATAATCTGGTCATCAGCGAATAATAAATTGTGCAATAAATGGCCATTAATGTTGATTCCCCTACATGACTTACTCCATTTCATTAATACATCTTCTAAAAATATCTTGAACAATGTTGGTGACATCCCGCATCCTTGTCTTAATCCTTTTGTTATATCAAATTCTCAGGATGCTCTATTTCCAACCTTAATACTCGCTTTACAATCGTACATTCTTTTAATAAAATGTATAAAAGATTGTGGTATTCCAAACTTCTCCATTGTCACCCAAAGAAGCTTGTTCATGAGTACAGAGTCATATGCCTTTTCCAGGTTTATAAGTGCCATATGGACTTCTTTTCCTTTAGCCAACATCTTTTCTATAATCTGCCTGATCACAAATATATTATCAAGGCACGATTTACCTGCTGTGAAACCTGTTTGTTCTTCTGATATTTTATTTTGTATTAGTTTCTCCAATCTGATTTTAATAATTGTACTTAACGTTCTACTAATTGCATAACACTGATCCCTCTATAGTTTGCTCGATCTCTTTTATTCCCTTTATTTTTGTATATTGCACTAATATACGATAACTTCCACTCATCTGGAATAGGATCTCCTTCTATCACTTGGTTAAAAAGTCTACTTAAAATTCTTATAATTCCTGAACCACCATATTTAATTAGTTCCATGGCTATTCCTCCTGGACCTGCCGCTTTTCCATTTTGTGCTGTTCTCTACACATTTCTTACCTCCTCTTCTGTTATAGGTTCTATTAAGTCACCCTTTGCATTATCCAGTGTAGCATAGTCTATAAATTCTCTCCTAGTTTCTGTTAAAAGTATTTTAAAATATTCCTGAAAAGTTTTCATTGGTACTAAATTAAAACTCTTTGTCATATTATAATTTTGCAGGTTTGTAATTGTCCTCCATGCTTGGGCTGACTTTGAATAGCCTACTGTATGCTCTATTTCTCCACATTGTGTTTAATTTGTTGGTAATTATTTTTGCATAAATTTTATAGGCAGCATTTAGCAAAAAAAAAATTCCTCTATAATTATTAATATCATTTTTGTTTCCTTTTTTATGAATAGGTAGGTACAACTAATGAGATATTCCATTCATCTGGTACACAGCCAGTCTTCCAACATATGTTAATAAGATCTAAAAATTTGTTTCAAAATTGTATCGAAGCATATTTTAATAATTCTGCGTTGATATGGTCTGATCCTGGTGTCATCCATAGTTTGAATTGTATAATGCGGAGTTCAACTCATCCAAGATGATAGGATCTACATCATAATCACTGAAGGTATGTTGTCTTATATTAGTTGTGCAGTGCAAAGTTGCTCATAGTAATTTCACCATTTAGTCATTGGGATAGGATTTATGTTTAAGTTATCTTTAACAGATTTATTTAGTTCTTTTAAAATTTTATATGCTTTGACTTATTGGCCATGGACGTCATATTCTATATTATTGCTAATAAATGTTTCCCATGTTTGGCGTTGGATCTTGTGTACTTCTCGTTTGGCAATTGCTGATAGTCTTTTATAATTTATTAAGTTTTCATCTGAACTATTATTTAAGTATTTCATATAAGCTCCCTTCTTACATTTAATTTTATCTGCAATATCATTAATCCAAATAACTAAACCTCTTCTATTTTGTTCTTGTGCCAAGAGCCTCTGTTGTTGTCTTTAGCAAAATTTCTTTCAATGTTTCCCATTCCTGATTAATGTTGGTGCTTACCACATATTGTGGGAGGTAAGTATTCATTCAAATTTGATGTTAATACTGGGCTCATGTAATAGATGTACTTTAAAGTATTTCTCAGGAGAATCTCTCTTTTTTTGTCTTTTATGCCATCTTAGTGGGATATTGATTAATGATGCCAATAGGTAGTGGTCAGAGCTAATATCGTAACCTCGAAAGACTCTACTGTCTTTAACATATGGCGAGGTTTTGTTATTAGTGATCACATAATCAATTATTGATTTAGTCCTTCCTGTTGACCATGTATATTTGTGAATGTCTTTATTTCAGAAAAGGGAATTAGTGATTTTAAGACTGTTAAGTGCTGCAAAATCAATAAGTTGTTCTCCATTTTTATTAATGATTTGTTTGCCATTCTTTCCAACAATTCCTTGTAGTGGGGTGTTGCCAATTCTGGCATTTAAATCGCCCACTATTATAATGTAATCTGATTTGTTTATGTTATTATATTGAACATGTAATTCCTGTTAAACTTCTCTGATTCTTCTGTTTTCCCTTCTTCCAGGGTATATACTCCAATTATAATCATAAAACCTTGGCATACTTGCACCCGTAATGTTAGAATTCTTACATTAACAAAGCAATATGAATCAATTTTATTTTTCCATTGTGTTTTTATGAAGATTCCTATTCCTGCTGCTGCTCATCTGAGCTTATCTACGCCACTATAAAGTAGAATATGATCTCTGAATTCTTTACTTCCATGTAATTTTTCTTAGTTTCTGGAATCACTGCTATGGCTGCTTCTAACTCTTTAATTAATTCAGTTTCTTTATCACACAGACCTCTGGTATTCCATACACCAATTTTTATATTTCGTTATTCCTTTTCTTTGCATGTGTCGCCTTCACAATATCAGTCTGGCCATTTCTTTCCTGTAGATTCCGCCGAGTATGTATAGATCTCCTCCAACCTATCACTGAGAATTTTCAGTGTTGGGGTTGCCACCTTGAGGCCTCTGAACTTGCCTGCTTTTCTGTTTGGGAGTGCTCCCCTAGCCAGTGGGTCCGGTATGTGAGTACCGGATACTCGCTCTCACCTTCTCCCATCTGCTATAACTATGAGTTACATTGTCCAGAGGTGACAATGAGGACATGGGAGTAGAGCTGTCTGGTGTTATGATAGTTGGCTTTACACAATATTTTATAGAGTATGTCAATCTGGCATTAACAGCCCTGCTGTGGCCATTGCCAGCCTTTACATTAAGAATATGGTTGGTATCTAATGTCGAGCACTTGATAATGAAATCATTCGCTCTCTTGCACTCCAATATTTAGCAGAAAGGCTGGTCTCTTCTACAAAAGCTGGACAACGGAGGAGATGGTTTCTTTCCATATCTTCATTTAAATTGCAAAAAGGGCATTTAGGTGAATCTGTTATGCCAATTCTGTGTAGGTGTTTATTCAAGCAGTCATGTCCCGTTAGCAGTCTGAATGTTGCTACTGCAGATTTTCTTTGTAATGTAGTAATGTCATAAGCTTGTAGATTTTCCCATTCCTTTCCAGATGTTTTGGTGGTGTATTCTTCTCTAAGTTTATTGATGTATTTATTTGAGATAATTCTTTTGATAGAGTGAAAGGAAACTGGAGCAGAAGTTGGGTTTGAAACAATTTTGCTGCCCTCCTTGGCTAGAAAATCGGCTATTTCATTGCCTGACATTAAGAATATAAAATATATGTATATAAAATTGTACCTTTCTTTAAAACTGATGTACAAATCCATACTAATCATCAAATAAGTAATAAAAATATTTATATGGTATTACAAAATCTTGTATAAATTTTATATATTACATATGGTTGCTAAGGTAAACAATTTCCAAAATATTATATTTTCAGTCTTTTAAAGCCACAATTCACTATTAAAACATAATATTATTAGGTATAACAATCTATAAACTCTTCATTAGAACTGATATATCAAAATTTATCACAATATTTATATAATTATCTCTCAAAAACCTATAAATATGGAGCACTTAAGAACTGATATATTCTTATGTCAACAATGTAAACAAAGTAAGATGGTTCCAATAATTAGTAACTTCCTCCATTTCCTATTTATTTATGACAAAAATGATATATGGGCCTACATAATAAGATGTTCACTTTTTTTTTTCCATGAAATCAATAGATATCCTTTGTTTACAATTGCATTATGAGCATAATATATGCTCTTATGCTGACTAATCAGTAAATTCTGCTGTTAAAAAACTACATCCTCCATGGCTAATGTTGATATTTTTCACTAAACTGTTTGAAAACATTCAAAATAATTTTTCTCTCCCCTTTTTAAATGGTTTATTTTCCAATGTTTTAAGAAATTCTACAGAAAGCGGCCATTTTGATTGCACATGCATAAGAATAAAACAATGCTTATTTAATCTATTAAAATTGTAAATTTACATTTTAATATTCTCACTTATAAATTATAGCATTTGTGCTAGATAATATATTTTTATTTCCTTTATTTAAAGTGTTAAGAGAGGGAACTAGATTTTCCTATACATTAAAAGGTAAAACCATTATTCGACCAATGGAAATGCAGTCATATAACTGGTTTGTTTACATTACAACTGGTACTTAACTTGGAAGAGGTATTGTTGGGTCTATGTATAGGGTGGAAAATTATTAAATACATCAAAGAAGCCATTCAATTGTGTTTGCAGGCAGACATACTGAAGAAGAATATGGCAGAAGCCAAGACAAATGAAGATAAACTAATACAAATTTCAGATGGGGCCGAAAAAATTATCGATATGATTACTGATCACATGTTATCGAAAAAGATTGTCCTCGAAAATACAAGACGAAATATGTAAAAGCATTCCAAGAAATGCATAATATAGAGAGTGATGATATTGAAATCCTCAAAGCCTCCAAGGCAGCTCAGGAAAGAGAAAAAAAAAATCCTTTAATTGTTATTTATATTAGAATAAGTTACGTTTAATTAGAATTTGATTAATAAGTGTCTGTTAATATAATATTTATCTATTTTCTCAAACTGTTAACTTCTGAGAGAATGATCACATTTTATTTTTTTTTATTTATTTTTTTTTGCTATAAAGAAATTCTTTATTTATATACATATTTTCAATGTTTACACATCTTTCTGTGCCTAAAGTTATATTTTCCTTCTCCATTCATCTCTATGTCTCATCCACTCTATGTCCTCCAGCCCTCTTGTTCTCATTCCAGTTCTTATTTCTTGCATCCATGAGTATCGAGATCTTCCTTTCTTTCTTCTTCCAGATGGTCACCATTCCAATGTTTTTCAGGAGGGTAACCTTTATTCCTGCATTTGTCATATATGTCCATACCAATTTAACTGCTTATATCTTATATAATCGACTGTTGAATACTTAATATTCATTTTTGTCGTATATATTTATTTATTTTTAATAATAATAATAATAATAATAATATGTACATATCCCATATATCCCGTGTGGTGACATGGGGTCTTCCTAGCAAACGTTTCTTAATCATGTTAATTTAGTGACCCTTATTTATGTATAGATGAAATGAGTGACTGTAGTTAGCACATCGCCTTAATGAGACATCTAGTAAGCAACTAAGATATTACTTGGATGAATGAATGACGGTTAATTTTTGGACAAAGGCCTTTTTATTCATGCTTGCGGTTTTTCATGAACCTGAAAATCTTCAGACATTGGGACTCACAGCTTAAAATCCCTCCCGGAGGACATGCCCCTAGGATTTTTCCATCCTACAAATCCATAGACCCCAGCCGGGTTTGAACCTGGGACCAGAGGTAAGTAGGCCCGTAACATAACCAGTAGACCACTGTGGCTGACAATAATAATAATAATAATAACAACCATAATAATGTGATGCATTGTTAATCAATTTCTCAAATGACCACCTTTTAACTTCATGGGTGGCGGCAAGACTTATATATCTCCCTATAAGGTGTACAAATCACAAGCGATATCTTCTGACATGTTTTCTGGAAGGGTCGCTTTCATGACAGTTCTTGTGCCCCTCTCATCAATTCTACCTATCACATTGATCGCCTCGTTGGCCTAGCTGTTATGTTCCTTACCTCTACTCCCAAGGGTCGCAGGTTCAAACGAGGCAGTGGTCAATGGATTTTTTAGGATGAAAAAATTGTAGTGAAAAGTTCTCCGGGAGAAACTTTAAGCCGCGGGTCTCGACTCTGAAGATTATCAGGCTCATAAAAGAACCTCAAGGCTGAATTAGTTACTCTGAGCAAAATGTAATCATCTTTCACCATAGTCGCCATAGTTGTCTACTAGATGTCCCTTCGACACGATGTCCTGCCCACATGTCACTCATTGACATCCATGAGTAAATAAACATAAATAAATTAGCGATTAAAAAACTCCCGCCAGAGAGCACCCATGTTCCAATGCAAGACATATGGGGGTAGACTATTACTACTAGTACTATCATATTCTGCCCTGATTTCCAACCTATAAATGTTGGCGGTACTTCTGGCTAAAGAGCTAGATATGTATATTAATCAATAGCAGTGTGCAGAGTGCAGTGGGTGGCAATGGAACACAACAACAACAATAATAATAATAATAATAATAATAATAATAATAATAATAATAATAATAATATCACCAACATTTATAGGTTGGAAATCAGGGCAGAGTACGATAGTAGTAGTAGTAGTAGTAGTAGTAGTAGAAGTAGTAGTAGTTGTAGTAGTAGTAGTAGTAGTAGTAGTAGTAGTAGTAGTAGTAGTAGTAATCTACCACTGTATGTATTCACGTAGACTTTCACGACCGGAGTTGCTATGATGATCTTGATGAAGATTTTCGGTCTGTAGGCCATGGTTGTGAGGCTTGTATGTCTCAAATTAGAGTTAGGACTCTAGATCTCTTAGCTTCAGATTTGTTTTGTCTGTATTTATTCAATTTGTAAACTCATGAGGCATTTAACTATACATGTTATGAATAATTTAAGAAAAGCATGAATCAAGCATTGCATAGAAATGAAATAAGAAACTCAAGTAATCTAGAATAAACTTCGTGCAGGCTAAATAACAATTGAATTGGTCATTACTAAAAGGCCCTTTTTCCAATACAGCTAATTGACAAAGTCACTGCTCTATCTTGGAGTAAGGGCATTTTAGCATGAAAATAAAAATGAAATGCTCAACTGTGTCTCTGTGTGAAGGTCCTTTAAGCGTAGAATGTTTATCTATTATATATGTAAGGATGATGAATCTGTAGTTAACTCATTTTTGCAAAAAATTGGAGATAGGGCTTTTAGGAATGACCAATTTAATTCTGACGGTACTTCTGAAGCACTCTGTATATTGCTATTTTTTTAATAGCAATTGTCATGCAGATTCGTGAATTAATCGATCTATGACCGGCTTAATTGCTTCTTTGCACTCAATTATGCATATATATGGTTTTAGAGACATTAACGATTTACTTAAGGGAGATATGTTTCAAATCAGCCAATATGTTATTAAATAAATCCTTTCTATACAGAGAGCATTTAATTATTACAATAAATTATACATCAATTAACAAAGATATGTGAACAGCGAATTTAAATGGAATGAATGCAAAACTGATCTAACAGTACATAATTGCTGAAAGTCAAAAATGTTACTAATCGATAAACTTAGTATAAGATGTATATTTCACATGTTTCATGGTAAATATCCACTCTGAATGGTTATTTCAAAAAATCTTCCTAGTTTTATTTCGATATCAAATACTGAATTCCCTTACAAAAAATCTAAAATAGGATCCACTAGAGTGATTTTTAAATTTTTGTTTCATGTTAACTGCTATTTCTAATGGACCGAATTTGTTGTTCAACAAACTTGAACTTATTTCTTTTCAACTGTTTCCTACACAGTCTCAAATACATGATATTATGTATTGCACAAGCTTTTGTAGTCCCAATTTTTCTAATAAAAATTAAACTCAAAATATGTAAAACTGTTATTCTCCCTGTGACATTATTTGCATGTGAAACATCGACTCTTGCTTTAAGGGAGGAGAAAATATTACGAATACTTGAGAATAAAGTTATTAGGAAATTTTTTTAGACCAAAGAGAGATGAACAGACAGGTGAATTGAGAAGACTACATAGCAATGATCTACATGATCTTTAAATGAAAGCAGATGTAATACCAGTCCCATAGACTTCGATGGGCAGGATATGAGGCACGAATAGAGAATCAAAGAGTGACATGGAAACTCCTTGTAGGAAAACCAGAGAGAAAGCATCCAGTAGGCAGGCCAAAAATGAGTTGGGAGGAGAACATTAGTCACAATTTCAGGAAAGTATATTATACAGGACATTATTAGAAAACATTAATTTGGGATAGGGATATATGGAGCATTTATGTGTGAGCAGCCATGAACCTACGGGTTCAAGAATGTCAGAGAGTTAGTTATATGCTGAGTTTGTTTCCGAAAAATAAACAAAAATTGAATTCGTTAAGAGAGTTTATACATTTTTTTTTTCATGATCAGTTACGATGTCTACTACATAGATTCGGTGAGGATCTGTAAATCCTGTAGGCAAAAATTTTTCTCTTCAAATATAATTTATCTTTCATTGAGAAATGTTAAATCAATAATAAAAACATCATTAGAAGCCTTACTAGCTTTATAAAGTAATGTTAAATTCCCAATAAATGTCTTCTTAACTAAGAAGCCGCCATTTGCAAAGATAGAAGCAATGGTTTCAAAAGCATTTGGCAATAGGGAATTACAACGTATATAAGAGAAAAATTTGCGTCTAGATTGTAACTCGCCTCGGTAGCTCAGTTGGTAGAGCACTTGGCCCGGAAAGCCAAGGGTCCCAGGTTCGAGTCCCGGTCTAGGCAAAAATTTTTCTCTTCAAATATAATTTATCTTTCATTGAGAAATGTTAAATCAATAATAAAAACATCATTAGAAGCCTTACTAGCTTTATAAAGTAATGTTAAATTCCCAATAAATGTCTTCTTAACTAAGAAGCCGCCATTTGCAAAGATAGAAGCAATGGTTTCAAAAGCATTTGGCAATAGGGAATTACAACGTATATAAGAGAAAAATTTGCATCTAAATCGTAACTCGCCTCGGTAGCTCAGTTGGTAGAGCACTTGGCCCGGAAAGCCAAGGGTCCCGGGTTCGAGTCCCGGTCTAGGCGAAAATTTTTCTCTTCAAATATAATACTTTATATAGGTTTATATTATATAGTATGGCAGAGTACTTTACATTTAAAAAACCTGGCACCCACAGCCCAGCTGGCAAAAGGGAAATTCGGCTGTCAAAAGGTTAATACAAAGTACTAAATGAAGATTTGATCAATAACATAATATCTATTATATTATGATCTATAATACAACCAGTTAATGATAGTTAAGAGTAAGACTAAAACTAATAATAAAATGTATTCAAGCAAGATAAATTAAATTGTTTGTAGACTCTCCCTGTCTAATGTATATATAAAAAAAAACAAAGAAAAATAACGAGATATAGAAAACTAATTTTATGATTACACAATATTTAAACAAATTAAAATATTTCTTAATCTTAATATTATTTTCATAAATAATTTAATTCATTAATTGTTAAAACAATACTATCAGTGAGGTGTATAAGTTAGTTTGTTAATAAATGATTCTTTGGTTTGTTTTTGAACAGTGTAATAGATTGACAGTCTCTGACATAGGGCAGAAGGGAATTCCATGTTTTGGCAAGCGAGACTGTAAAAGATAATGAATAATACACAATGTAATGAGGAGGGATATAAAGAACAATGTGCTGATGGGATCAAGTGTCAAGGTTATGTGTGTCGGATAGTCTGATGAAGCAACATGATAAATAATTAGGCGATGATGTGTGGAGTATTTTATAAAGAAGGGATAAGGAATGGACAGTCCTATGATCTCTTACATGAAGCCACAATAATTGTTCCAGGGATGGTATAACATGGTCAAATTTGCAAATACCACAAATAAAATGTACTCAAGAATTATGAACACATTGAAGTCTTTGAGTGAAAATAGTATTCAAGTCTGTAAAAAGAGTATCACAATAATCAAAATGGAGGATTGCAAATGTTTCTACTAACATTTTCCTGAGAACAAATGGCAAACAATTTCTTATGCTTTATAATTAATATATTATTGAGAAGAATTTCATGAACAGGACCTGATCTCAAAGTTCATCAATTCAACACCAATTGGCAACATTATAGATGGAGATTCCAATGAAAATCTGGCAGTCATAATATTGGTTAAAAACTGCAATTTCCGTGTTTAAGAAAACAAACTATGAGGTAAGATAAGAAGTGACTCATTCATTCATTGAAAAATGACAACTTTTATAGGAAAAATCACTATGAGGTTTAATTTATGTTTTAAATTAAAGTGTTTTATACCTCACCTCATATCCAGATTGGGCAGCTCCATCTTCAGTAATTTTTTGTCGACAGAAATTACTGAAAATGAAGCTGCCCAAGCTTTGCAACCGGTATAATTAGAAGATTTGGATATGAGGTGAGGTGTAAAACACTTTAATTTAAATCTTAAAAATGACAATATTGAAGAAGAAAACAAATCAGCAATATACCTGTTTAAATGTGGAGATTGTGACAAAATTTATATTGGGAAAACAAAAAAGAAATTTGAAAACCAGGGTGAAAAAAACATCACAGGATCATAAAAAGTGGTAAAGTGGAAAAATCAACAGTAGCTGCTCATGCTTGGTCTGAAAAACATCTAATTGAAAGAAAGGCTAGTATAATAAAACAAATAGAAATATCAAGAGTTCACGGTTTGGAAAAAAATCCACATTCAAAAAACATGAAAGAAAAAACTAGTGAATTTTGAAATTCCCGGGGAATTTGATTAGATTTGCAGGCTCATTGATCCACCAAAAGATGGAGTAAGAAGCAGTTCTCCTGGACAACAAAACATAACTAACTCACTGGCTCTATCGAACCCGTAGGTTCATGGCCATGCAGACATAAGCTCTCTATATATCCCTATCATGAGCTAATGTTTTCCAATCATCCCCTTTATAATCTACTTCCTCAAATCATGGATACTGTTATTCTCCCACCTCATTCTTGGTCTACCAACTGGGCATTTTCCTTCTGGTTTTCTATGCACCTCTTTCATTCCCCATTTGTGCCACATGCCCTTCGCATCACAGTCTACAAGACTTAATTGTTCTTGGACAACAAAACATAAGTCGTAAAATTACTGACGGTGAAACCACCTAGGTTTTGAGACTGGTTAAATTACACGACTCCATATGAGGTGAGAAGTAAAGAATTTTAATTTAAATCATAGATGACATGAGTATGGAGAAGTGGTGTAATGAATAAAAATCAATTTGATTCATATATGATGTTTTTATTATTAATTTAACATTTCTCAATGAAAGATAAATTAAATTTGAAGAGAAAAATTTTCGCCTAGACCGGGACTCGAACCCGGGACCCTTGGCTTTCCGGGCCAAGTGCTCTACCAACTGAGCTACCGAGGCGAGTTACGATCTAGACGCAAATTTTTCTCTTATATACGTTGTAATTCCCTATCGCCAAATGCTTTTGAAACCATTGTTTCTATCTTTGCAAATGGCGGCTTCTTAGTTAAGAAGACATTTATTGGAAATTTAACATTACTTTAAAAGCCAGTAAGGCCTCTAATGATGTTTTTATTATTAATTTAACATTTCTCAATGAAAGATAAATTAAATTTGAAGAGAAAAATTTTTCTCTTCAAATTTAATTTATCTTTCATTGAGAAATGTTAAATTAATAATAAAAACATCATTAGAGGCCTTACTGGCTTTTAAAGTAATGTTAAATTTCCAATAAATGTCTTCTTAACTAAGAAGCCGCCATTTGCAAAGATAGAAACAATGGTTTCAAAAGCATTTGGCGATAGGGAATTACAACGTATATAAGAGAAAAATTTGCGTCTAGATCGTAACTCGCCTCGGTAGCTCAGTTGGTAGAGCACTTGGCCTGGAAAGCCAAGGGTCCCGGGTTCGAGTCCCGGTCTAGGCGAAAATTTTTCTCTTCAAATTTAAATTTGATTCATATATATTCTTACTTCATATATCTATGTTATTTAATACATTACTGCAATATCAAGAGTTATTACTCCCATCTTCAGTTGTTGTCAGATGGGAGCAATAGCTCTTGATACTGCAGTTCTGTGTTAAATAACATAGATATATGAGGTAAGAATATACAGGATTCAAACTGATTTTTATTGATTGAAAACCTCATAATGTAAAATTCCCAACAATCAATGGTAATTGATTACAATAATTTTTAATTCATGGCAAGCAAAACAGAGAAATGCAGAAAAAACTTTCCTGGCTCTGATTTGTCCTCCACATGAAGTGACTGAGATGCAAATTTTACAACCCAGAGATGGAAGGGAGGCAACTAACTATGTGAATCATGGACACCTCACATAGTATCAAAATAATGTAATTTTTAATATTTAAATTCTAAAGCACTGAGCACTTACCTCTAATAAATTTCTGACGTCCCATTTCTCTCGCATCATGTTGTAATGAGCTTCACCGCCTCGCACTCTGGTGTGCTCACTGTGCACCACGATCTTCTTAATCACAAAGCCCATTCCTTTGAAGCCATCTTGTTCCTGTCTGTCTTGCCAAGTCGTGTCATTGTAAATCTTATGCACTCTATCAATTAGACTTATCTGGGAACACAAATTCATCAATATTGTCTTTACAAAATAAACACTCTCTTAACATAAATAAATATAAGCATTTTAATTTAAAATTAATGTTGGGAATTAAACATTATGAAATATATATTTATACATATATTTAATTATGAAGTAATATTCATTTAACATATGGTCAGAGATATTTATCTCACCTCACAAATTTTGAGTTTTTCATGATACCAGGTTTCAAACAGATTCCTGTTCATCTTCAATCAAATCTCCAACTGATGAAGGTGGTGAAAGAATTTCATATGTCAGAGATTTGACTGAAGATGAATGGGATTCCGTTTGAAACCTGGTATCGCGAAAAACACGAAATTTTTGAGGTGAAATATTTAAATATTATTCTGATCATAAGTTAAATAAATATTAACATTGATTATTTTATTTTTGAGTCTGTTTATCTTCTTCTTCTTCCTTTCATGCGATAGACCTAGTGGTCTGTTATGGCCTCAATCCAACATTTGAAGAGTCTGCCCAAAGATCTCTTGCCTGGTGGCTGGTAATTTAAGATTTGATGTATTTTTGTTTTGCTCATTCTTCTTATGTGAGATTTCCAGTTGTTTCTGTATTTTGTCTGTTTATGTTACCTCAATATTAATGTTCAAGAACAAATCAACATTAATATTGCAGTAAGATAAACAGACTCAAAAATAAAATAATTTAAAGAACCTCAAAATATTACTTCCTAAAATAAAACATTGATGTTTTTATTATTAATTTAATACTTCTTTCTAAAGGACAAATAATTCTCTTAAAAATAAATAGTAACATTATTATTTTGAACAGAATAATTAACGCCTGAATCAGGATTTGAACTTAAAACCTCTAGCTCTGTACATTAATGTGTTAACCATTACACTATTTCAGGCTCCTGATGCAAATGCCAATTTTTCTTCCTCTGTGCAATTCTCTTTATCGTTAAAAACAGATAGCTGTTGCTACCAGTGCTATCTTGCAGCTTCTAATTCAAGAAGATATTTTTAATCAGAATTTACATAACTTTTATAGCAGTTAAGCTTCATATTTTGATGTATTAATTTAAACTGTAACATTCTCATTGATGGACAATAATTATTTTAAAAAGAAAAATTAATGCCTGAAACAGGATTTGAACCTGAAACCTCTAGCTATGTACGCTAATGTAATAGTTAGCATGCTAGAGTACAGAATTAGGGGTTTTGGGTTCAAATCCCGATTCTGATGTTAATTTTTCTTTTCAAAATAATAATTGGATTTAATTAATATTTAAAGGAAGTAACACTATGAGGTTTATTTTAATTATTATAGGTTAGAATATTTTGACTACAAATATGAGGTGAGTCAAAATATCCTAACTCATAATAATTATAATAATTGGAATTTATATAGAGAGGAAAGAGACCAAGAGGTCAGCCAAGGTATAGATGGGAAGAACAAATTAAGAACAATGTCAAGAAAATAGGAGTTGAATGGATGGAAATGATGGAAGAGGAGACATGAAATAACAGAGAAAGATGGAGGCTTTGATGCTAAACTCGACTCCCGGAACATGGACACAAGTCTAGATGAAAAAAAAAAGAAGACTGAAATAGGCAGGGTACATATGTTCATAAGTTATTATGTATTTTGTTGAAGATCTTAATTTCTTTCATTATGGAAACTTTTATATACAGTGACATGATAAATGGTGGAAAATATAATTATTCATTAATATTTCAAGGAAATGACACTTTGAGGTTCATTTTAATTAATAATAGAGTTAAAATTTAACACCTCACCTCATTTTTTCTTTTAAAAAATTAATTTGTCCAGGACTGGAACATGTTAAACTAAATATTACAACAAAAACCTTATAGATTTATAGAAAACTAGTTTTGATACTTCTGGATACCATCTTCAGCTCTATCTAACTGTTGAATTGGTGGTTGGCAATCCTGTAGGTTGCTTCCAGCTCCCTTTGTTGGCTGACTGATGAACTTCCAAATTAAATCATTCTTCCCAGGAAAATGATGAATTTTGAAATTCCGGGGAAAAATATTTAATTTGGAAGTACATCAGTCAGCCAACAGAGGGAAGTGGAAGCAACCTAAAGGATTGCCAACCACCAATTCAACAGTTAGATAGAGTTGAAGATGATACACAGAAATATCAAAACTAGTCTTGGAGAAATCTACAATTATGAGGTGAGGTGTTAAATTCTAATTATTATGGGTTAGTTATTTCCTACAAATATTAAATAAAATTGTTAAATTCTAACTCTATTATTAAATAAATAAATAAATATCCTCAACTCGTGTCCAACTCAGAGTGGGGTCAAGGGATGAGATGAGATGAAGCCTCTATATAGAAGTCTGTGAATGACAAAGGCACTGGCCGACCACGTCTGATGCACCATCACAAGGGCAGATAAATGAAATGAAATGAAATGGATGAGATGAGTATGGAGAAATGGTGGAATTAAATTGTGGCAGGGGAAAATGGGAGAAAAACCTGCCCAATCTCCGTTTCGTCCACCACGAAACCCACATGGATTGACCAAGACTCGATCTCGGGACCCCAGCAGTGAGAGGCGAGCATCTAACTGCTTGCACCATGGAGCTGCCATCTAACTCTATTATTAATTAAAATAATTATTGTTGGAATATTATACCTGAAAAAAGAAGAGGAAGCTAACTTACCAGGTAATTGATAGTAGTTTTAGTATTGCTGCCACCCATCTCTTGATAGAACCTGTAGTCTGCCACAAGCAGCAGTGGACATCTTGTTTTGGTAGGTGTATATTCATACTGTTCCGCCTGGCGCTTTGTCCTAATCTTTTCTTCTTCTTCATCTCCGTCGTCGCCATCTTTAACCCAATATTTTTATATTTAATTCATGTACTATGTAATAAATAAGTTTGGTCTGCCTTCATCTTACCCAATAATTTCATTGTTTCTTATAAGACATGTTTCAGAGCATATTTGCTTCATCTTCAGTTGGTACAGACTCAGAGTCTCAAATACTTCCATGAAACCAAATAAATTACAAAGACATTTAGAAACAAAATATTCAGAGATTAAAAATAAATGGAGTTTTGTGGAAAAAGAACATAAGAATATATACCAAATTACAAGTTTATAAACCCATAATTTGATGCACGCTAACATACAAAGCAGAAACTTGGCAGTTGAATAAAAATTTGAGTTTAAAACTTATGTCTACTGAAATGGATTGTTTTAGACAATCAACTAGACATTCTAAATTGGAAAAAATCAGAAATACAATCATCTGACAAGAAATGAAAGTCCACAATTCAATATTAGTTTTTGTGAGATACAGGCAACTAGAATGGTATGGTCATATACGTAGAATGCCAGAAAAAAGATTACCCAGACAAGCTTTGGAATGGATTCCACCTGGAAAAGGAAAGAGAGATCGACCTAGATTTAAATGGATGGATGATATAAGAAGAGATATGAGAGAGATAGTCTGAAAGAATTGGAATGGGAAGATAGAAAAGAGTAGAGAAAGAAGATAAAAAATTTAAAAAGCTTTAGGCATTGCAAACCTGTTTATAAATAAAAAAAATAAATACAAGGAATAATGTCAAGAGATTCTGGGCTATGTGGCCGTGGTCCATTAATGGTGTTCCTATCAGACGTTTTCCCCTCAACTGCAGAGGGATCTTCAGAGGCAAGTACTTCTAGGTGTTATTTTTTGGTTGGAGGCTCGACTGTGTCATTCAAAGTTGAGCCTAGTGGCAAGTACTTCTAGGTGTTGTTTCCTGATCAGAGGCTTGACTGTGTCATTCACAGTCGAGCCTCCAACTATGAAACAACACCTAAAAGTACTCGCCACTGAAGATGCCCTCCGTAGTTGAGGGAGAAACGTCTGGTAGGAACACCAATAATGGACCATGGCCACATAGCCAGAAATCTCTTGACATTTTGATTATAGCTGTGAAAGTCTGCATTCAACTAAATGCAAAGAATATTTCGTTTGCACACTAACGTGGTTTAAATGGAAAGAAACTGTTGTATCTTAAATGGGGTCACTAAACTGAAAGGCTAATTTTTGTATTGCTAAAGCTGGGAAAGCTCATTCTATAGGTGGAGAACAGATCTTCCTGTGGTTAAGGACATTGTTAACGTCATGTTCAGTGACAAAGAAGCAAAGTAGTTAGATTTATTTCCCATGTCTAATAATTCCAACATATACACTCTATTGAGTATTACTAAGAAATTGGGACTGGAAGTAAACATCAATAAAACTAAATCTATATATTCACACTAAGTTATACATTATTTAATGGAAATGTACAGTTAATGATAAATAAGGGGCATTTTGAAGAAGAGGCTAATTCAAATTTCTAAGAACACAATAATTACAAAAAGGAATGAGGTGCACAAAGAAATTAAACATAGACTCAATTCTGGTAACACATGCTATTACATCCACATGTATTAATCACAGAGGTAGACAATCATCCAACCAGTGTAGGGGTGACGTGTGGTCAACATGGCGGTATCCCCAACCATAATAGCTGATTTTCTCAACCTGGAGCAGCTACTCATTGTAGTTACCCAAATTCTTCACGATGCTGGCTGGGCACCAGTCCCATTGAGGATGAAATGTTTACCCCATGAAGACCCGAACCAGCACAAGTCCTGTAGCTCTGCACCAAGGCATCTTGCCTTAACCACTCAACTACAGTGCGGGACAAACTAAGAATATATTTGTGTGATATTAGCTATAATTCTGACATTAAAACTAAATCTGCATAATCAGGTGTAACAACATTTGGATACCATTAAAGCACAAATATCCTGAACTATTGAATAAGGCAGTAAAGTTGCTCATTCTGTTCACATCTGTATGAAAAGAGATTTTCCTCTTTAGTTTTAGTAATAGCAAGTACAGAAATAGACTTGACGCACATTCTGATTTACAACTCAAGTTAAATATGATACACTAGCTTATGCAGACATGACAGGCCCATTTATTGCATTAGTTTGGTGAGTACAAAAAAATACAAAATAGATTTAACTTTTATAGGACATTTAATTTCACCACAAAATAGATTGTTTATTTAAGAAAAATTGTATCACCTCATCTCATATATTTCTTCTCATTAGACTGGTTTTAATATATTTTCCGTTTCCTTTATCATTATCCACATCTCGCAGCCATGTATTAATACTGTTGAAAGAATACCTTAGAAATTTAAAATATAAAAAAATAGAAATATTGGCAGTATCTAGTTATGTGTTGCCAGAAAATCAAAGAATTCAACAGAAGTGAACATTTTTTTTTATGTAAGATAAATTCAGATGTTTCATACCTCTCCTCATAATTAATCTTCTAAGTAGATCGCGATTTCAGATTCATGACGAACCCATCCTCAGTACCATTTTGCCGACTGATGTTATGTCGATCGGAAGAACCACTTCTTCTTCTTCCCTCTGTTGGTGGACCGATAAACCTCTGGATCAGCTCAGAATTCGCAAGAATTTCGAAGTTCATTAGTTTTTCTTTGTTTTTCTGAATGTGGATTTTTTCCCAAACCATGAGTTCCTTTTGTTTATTTATTTGTTTAATTAGACTAGCTTTTGATTCAATTAGATGTTTTTTGGACCAAGCATGAGTAGCTACTGCTGATTTTTCCACTTCTCCATTTTTGACATTTCTAAGATATTCTTTCACCCTTGTTTTCAAATTTCTTTTGTTTTTCATATATAAATTTTGTCACAATCCCTGCATTTGATCTGATAAATTCCTGATTTGTTTTCTTCTTTAATTTTTTCATTTTTATTGATTTTAATTATCCTATTAAGACTGTATTTGTTCTTTGGAGCCAATCTTATATTAAACTTTTTGAAAATTTTTGTAACTTGTGGTGTGAAAAGAATTGAAGAAGAAAACAAATCAGGAATTTATCAGATCAACTGCAGGGATTATGATAAAATTTATATAGAAAAAGTAAAGTAAGTAAAGTAAAGTGATCCCACAACAGGCCCGGAGGCCCTTGGGGTAGTAGGAGGTTAAGGCTCCCACTTTTTCTAGACAATCGGCACTTTTATGTCAGCCGGGTTGTCAGCCCTGCGTGACGGCCACCTTTACCCCCAGAACAAGCGTCTGGTACTCATTTCCGTTAGAGGCTGAGTCGATCCCAGGGTCATAGTGCCGCCACAGGGTTTGGGTCAGTTTAAAAATCCTGACCCCAACGGGACTTGAACCCTCGACCCTCCGGCTTGTAGCTCAGTGCCTTAACCACTACGCTACGGCGTGCCCCATTTATATAGAAATTTTTTTTTATTTATATAGAAAAAACAAAAAGAAATTTGAAAACAAGGGTGAAAGATCATCTTAGAAATGTCAAAAATGGAGAAATGGAAAAGCCAGCAGTAGCAGCTCATGCTTGGTTTAAAAAACATCTAATTGAATCAAAAGCAAGTCTAATTAAACAAATAGATAAACAAAAGGAACTCACGATTTGGGAAAAAGTCCACATTCAGAAAAACAAAGAAAAACTTATGAACTTCGAAATTCTCGCGAATTCTGACCTGATCCAGAGATTTATCGGTCCACCAACAGAGGGCAGAAGAAGTGGTTCTTCCGATCAATATAACATCAGTCGGCAAAATGGTACTGAGGATAGGTTCGTCAAGAATCTGAAATCACAATCTACTTAGAAGATTAATTATGAGGAGATGTATGAAACATTTGAATTTATCTTAAATTAAACCTCATAGTGATTTATTGCTATAAATGTTCAATTTTTTTAGGTATTAATTTAAATTTTAATACTCGCAATTATGGACAATTATTATTTTAAAAACAAAAATTAACGCCTGAATTGGGATTTGAATCGAAAACCTCTAGCTCTGTATGCTAATGTGGAATATCCTCTCAAACAAGTTCCAGGTAAAAGACAGCTACGGATTATGGATTTAATGTCTTAATTAACTATAATGATTTTACTTATTGAATCATCTGTGTGTCAGGAGACTGATGGGATTTTAACATTCCATTTTCAAGATACTCGGAATTTTTATAAACCAAAACAAAATTTAATTTTGTAAAATTTTGTTATATTGACCGTTCATAGAAAATTGAAAACATTAATAGGTTATAAAATATTAATCTTATATATAAAAATTAATGTTTGTTTGTTTGTATGTTTGTTTGTTTGTTTATTCGTACTTTATGTGCGGCCATACTGTTGATCCGATTGTGATGGGGTTTTTTGCAAAATGTTCAGGAGATTCCCGGGATGAACATAGGCTATAAGAGAGTTGTGATACTCAACTTCTACACCCTTAAAAATTGCCCTTTGTAGTGCAAAACGTGAAAAAAGTAGCTCTTTGGACTCTTATGGCTTACACTGCCTAAACCATAAGAAATACATGAAATTAATGTACACAGAATTGAATATCTCAAGAAGCTCTACAAAAAAAGTCCACAACAGCATATGTTTATCTCTTACGGATAACTCATAATAACCATTTTTGACTTTCATTGATACCAGAGAATATACCCATTCGGGTGAACCTTTCATCTTTATTATTGATACCGAAAGTCACACACCGTAGCCGAGTGGTTAAGGCAAGGAGTCTTGGTGCAGAACTACGGGATCTAAGCTGGTTCGAGTCTCCATGGGGGAAAATTTTTTTCTCATGCAATTTCGCCCAGTTAGGGAGCGGTGCACAATGGGCCAAAAATGAAATCTAGCTGGAAAAATGCCATTTTCACTCGCCCTCATCAATTTATCTCTTTTTTTTCACTCCAATATAATTGTTATATGACGGTTCTTAACTTATCTGCAAAGGAGGGTATAATTCTAAGGTGAAAAAAATAAATAATAGTTTTAAAAAACTAAAACAACACCTTTATTAGAAAACCGAACTAAAAAATGAAAAATAATTTTAATTTTCAACACGCTTGGGATAAAATTAAAGTGGTCAACAAAAAATCATCTCCAACACATATAGAATAAAACAAGAGTTATCAACAAAAAGAAAATAATTTTACCATCAAAAGCGTGGGGTGCTTTTTATGATATTTACATTTTCTTCTTAGAGACTTTACTTTTACCAATATCTTTTTATTATCAAATATATTAATTGATATAGAGCACCCCACGCTTTTGATGGTAAAATTATTTTCTTTTTGTTGATAACTCTAGTAATTAATATTTAAATTCTTTACACCTCAACTCATATCCAGTCTTCTAATTAAACTGGTTTCAAAACCTAGGTGGTTTCATCTTCAGTAATTTCTATACCAATGTTCTATCGTAGAAGAATTTCTTCTTATTCCATCTGTTGGCGGAATGATCAATCTCCGAATCAAATCAAATTTCCCAGGAATTCAAAATTCTTTCAACAAAGAAAAACTAATGAATTTTAAAATTTCTGGGGAATTGGATTTGATTTGGAGGTTCATTGGTAGTAGTTCTCCCGGACGGCAGAACATTGATTGTGAAATTACTGAAGATGAAACTGCCTAGGTTTTGAAACTGGTTTAATTAGAAGACTGGATATGAGGTGAAGTGTAAAGAATTATAATTTAAATCTTAAATTAAACCTCATAGAGATTTTTCCTGTAATAGTTCAACATTTTTTTTTTTTTTCATTTTCAATACTTTTTTTGTGAATTTGGCCTCAAGTAAATTCATAAATATCAGTTGCAGGGATAGATTCAGTGACTCTAGACTATTTATGAATGAGTTGGATAAAATGTTTTTACATCTCACCTCATAAAGTTCCTTGTTATCATGATACCGGTTTCAAAGGCTATTTGCCTTCATATTCAAACTCCAATTGAAAGATGATTCAAGATTAAAGCAAAATGGTCTTTGAAACTGGTTTTCGTGAAAATATGGAACTTTACATGATGAAATGTAAAAACATTTGATCCAACTCATTTATAAATTGTGAACTCCCTCATAGTGTTACTTCCCACTATAATTTTGATTAAACTCTAAAGTTCCACAAAAAGTAATAATACTTACCACCATGATGACCCTCTCTCACATAACCACATGTTCGTGGCCATGTGTCTGTGTCTCCCCGACCTTCCCAACTCAAATGAACATCAGAAGATCGATATGCTATCATTGACTGGTTGTCTAAATGTGGGAGATGTCGCCATGACGGCTGTAAAAATAACAACAAATATAAAAAATAACCCAATAAAAGTTCCAGGGATGTCTTCATACCATAATAAAGAAAACTTAATGAAACTTTTGTAATATAATAAAATCAAAGCTAATTTAAAGACCTAATTTAAATTAAGGTAACACAGCCAAGTTAATGATTAATAGCCAGATTGTTAATTACTGAAATAATGTGTTTAAAATTGAACTTTTATAGGAAAAATCACTAATAAGTTTGATTTAAGATTAAATTAAAATGTTTCATACCTCACCTCATATCCAGTCTTCTAACTAGACTGGTTTCAAAGCCTCCCTCTGTTGGTAGACCAATAAACCTCTGGATCAACCCAGAATCCACGGGAATTTCAAAGTTCATAAGCTTTTCTTTCATGTTTTTTTGAATGTGGATTTTTTTCCCAAACCATGAATTCTTTTTGTTTTTCTATTAGTTTAATTAGATTGGCTTTTGTGTCAATTACATTTTTTCAGACCAAGCATGTGCAGCTACTGCAGACTTTTCCACTTCACCATATTTGATATTTCTAAGATGCTTTCAAATTTTTTTTTTCCTTTTTGTTTTCAGGAATTTATCAGATTAAATGCAGGGATTGTACAAAATGTACATAGAAAAATTCAATTTCTCCCATAAATTTTCAGTAATAGCTGCTCATGCATGGTCAGAAAAACACTGAATTGCAACAAAAGCTAAATTATTGAAACAGATAAATCTAAGGAACTTACAATATGGGAGAAAATTTACATCCACAAAAATAGAAAGAAAATAATGAACTTTGAAATTCTCGGAGAAAAAATTTGATTTGGAAGTTCATCGGTCAGCCAACAGAGGGAGCAGAAATTAACCTACAGAATCACCAACCGCCATTTTAACAGTTAGAATTGATAATGATGCTAAAGCATCGAAACCCGGGTCTTGAAGAAAGCTACAAATATGAGATGAATCATGCATATCTAACTCCTATTATTTATATCTTCTTTAAGTACATCATTTGTAGAAGGAGGGACATAGATGGAAAGCCAAACAATAATTTTCTACATAATCAAAAGAGAGCAACAGCTATTAATCATACACATTCTGAAATGAATGACTTTTTTTGTTCAACAAAATTTTCCACTGTTTATTTACAATCTCTTGAATTAAACTGTCAATTATGTCTTTCGTTGGATGGCTTTCTGAATTAGTTTTGATGAATGAAACAACAAAGATAATTTTGATGTTATATTTTAAATTAACACTTTCCAGAATTGGATATACTTTTATTTTAGAAAGAAAAATTAATGCTCGAACCAGGACTCGAACGTCAGATATCTGACTCTACATGCCAGTATGATCCCAGTTACACCACTCGAGTCTGATACGAACATCAACAATTCTTTCCGCTTACACAATTCTCTTTTCCCCAAAGACCAATAGCTATCGCTACCAACAATGACATCCGGTGACTTCTATTCAAAGTATTCTTATTTATAATTTATACATTACTTTTAAATGGTAAAGCTTCACATTTTGATTTTATATTTTAAATTAACACTTTCCCGACAGTTTTATTTTAGAAAGAAAAAAAATAATGCTTTAAAAAAATAAAACGCTAAAGATAAATTTCTAATTTGGTGAAAAATTATCAATTTTTATTTATTTTTTAAATTTATTTCTTGGGGTGCCTAAATATCAACGGTTATTAATGTCCTTTCAGTATTATAAAATGATTTACAATATACTAATATACTGTGATCTCAAGGTAACATGCTGCCTTGTCACACAGCGGGCCCAAGTTCAATTCCCGGTCAGGACAAGCTTTCTGGGTGATTTTTTCCCATGGTTTTTCCTCACCTCAAAGACAAATATTAGGTAGCTTTAATGCCCAAAAGGTCCCCGAACATCATCCGGCCATCATCATTATTATCATCTTTTGCCAATGTGGAAGGCAACGGGAAGCTAGCACCCCTATAATTCCCTCGTAAAGCTACAAGCATAGCATGAAAATGCTATGACTGCAGTGAAAGACTGCCCCAGGACAGAACACTAAATAATAGATAACACTAATTGAATAGATCCAATGGTTTTAAATTTAAATTCTATCCTTATGGTGAGTAGGCAAAACTCTTTTAAGTAAAAGTATTAAAAAAATAGTGTAATGGAGAGCATGCTAGTGTATAAAGCGAGAGGTTTTGGATTCAAATCCTGGTTCAAGCATTAATTTTCCTTTTCAAAATAATAAATCTTTTAAGTATGTTAAACATTATCCTCAAGTAAATCATTTAAGTTGTCACATAACCAATATCTGCATTGCAGATATTCCAATGAGGTGCAGTGGAGCAAAAATATTACCGTAAATTGCATATGTCAATGCTCACACACAGAGACAGCATTGCTGTTCAGAAGATGGATGTAGCTGAAATAACTATTGTCCAATTTTCAATCGGATAATACTTATATTCTGTGAATTATTTAATACCTCGATGTGATACGTCTCCTCTGGTGCATGGATTGTTGCTGTCATGACCCCATCTTCAAGATGAACACTTGCAGCAGACGATACCTCACCAAATAATCGACCATCATAAAAGTTTTCATGATCTGAAAATTCATGTATTTAACTGCATATTATTGCAATAGTAAAGAATTCAGATAAAAAAATGGGACTTGTGATAAATGGAGAGGAAACAAAATATAAGAGAATTTATACTTATGAAAAGTAGATATTAACAACAACATATATTAAAATTTGTACAGCATTTTATTGACTTCATTTAATTTCTCAAGAAGGAGAAGAAGTGATTGGGTCAGCAATATCAGAGTCATAAATATGATTTGGTGGCTCAGTAATTTTATCAATGGCCAGTTCTCATATTTCAGCCTACACATTCAATGACATCATCTTGTAAGCATGAATTTGGAATTCTACATCAACAAGATCTAGTTCAAATCCTTGAAAATTATGTGAAATAAAAATTGCAGAAAAGATAAAGGTTGTTAGAGGTTTTTTATATTTTTTACATTAATTATGCATTTTTATGCATATTTTAAATGTCATCTAGAAAATCATTTTTTACATGTCAAGTTCCAACCCTTTTATATCACAGACTTTCAATAAAAGGGGCTTCATCTCATCTAGTATCTCAACCTGGCATTATGCCGGACACAACTAGAGGGTTTAAATTTATTATTAAAATAAAATATGAAATCTTATATAAAAAAATGAGTGTTTATGAGTCTGTTGTCTGTCTGCTGTACTTTATGAACTCAAAACTACTTGACCCATTTGAATCGAATTTTTACCATCATTTAGATTTTTTTTTTTGGGACAATTAACATGTATAACAAATTACTGTATGTACTATAGGTAGAGGGGGGCATGCCGTAGCATAGTGGTTAAGGCACTGCGCTACAAGCCGGAAGGTCGAGGGTTCGAGTCCCGGTGGGGTCAGGATTTTTAAACTGACCCAAACCTTCTGGCGGCACTATGGCCCTGGGGTCAACTCAGCCTCTAACTGAAATGAGTACCAGACGCTTGTTCTGGGGTAAAGGCGGCCGTCACGCAGGGCTGACAACCCGGCTGACATCAAGTGCCGATTGTCAAGAAAAAGTGGGAGCCTTAACCTCCTACTACCCCAAGGGCCTCCTGAGGCCTGTAGTGGGAACACTTTACCTTTACCTTACTATAGGTAGAGATTCGTGAAAGTGGTTTTATTTTTAGGGAAAATTTGTTTTAAAATTTCAGGATTTCGATGTTATTGGGAATTTGGCAGTGTTATTCTAAAAAAAGGAAATTTGAGCCTTTTTAATTGTAGTTTGGTATATTAAACCCAATAAGAATGATATATCCACTAGTTTATGGTCAACTTTTAGCTTGTACAATTGATATCAATTTTAATACATTAAAATGCATAAAATTTTAATCGTAGTCACTAATTTGTAAGCAATATGATATAATTACTCCTGGTCCATTGTTGGCTGATTCAAATTTGGCATCGCTTGCATTATTGTCAAGTTACTGCTTATACTTAAAGAAATGTTTTCTTCAGATTTGAACATACCATTATTTAATAATGATTGATATCAAATTGATAATTATGTCTGCAAAAATTTAGGGGAAAAAAAACTTATCTTACACGTTAATATAATTCGTATTTCTTGGAATTCATATTGGCCATAGAACTTAAAATCTATGGAGAGAACATATTTGAACATGAGAAGGACAGAAAATATTAATTCTATGTTGTGAACTGTGTTGCAACCATTTCCCTTTGCAAAAGTGCATGGAGGAAGCAGATATGGTGCCATCAGATATGAAAGTTAAAAAGAAGATGGAATCTGAAAACAGTGTTTAAAAATGTATTATGAAAATTTCATGAATAGAACAAAAAAATCTCTGGAATTCGTTGAAAGTTTTAAATTAAGGTGTTATTTCGCAATTCATAAATGCTTTTTTTGAGGTTATGGGAAGTGAAGTTAAGAAATGGTACAAGAAAATGACAAAATTAGAGCATTTTGCATTATTGCAACTCGCGAATTTCATGCATCTCTAACTATAGGGCCGGAGCTAAAAAATAAGTGCATCAGATTAATATGAAATAATTGTTTTACTCTTATGATGATTAAAAAAATTGCCCCATTAACTAAAAAAGTCACTTTTTGGATGCTTAAATGGCGTAAAGTGTAAAGTGATCCCACAACAGGCCCGGAGGCCCTTGGGATAGTAGGAGGTTAAGGCTCCTACTTTTCTAGCAATCGGCACTTTATGTCAGCCGGGTTGTCAGCCCTGCGTGACTGCCGCCTTTACCCCCAGAACAAGCATCTGGTACTCATTTCAGTTAGAGGCTGAGTCGACCCCAGGGCCATGGTGCCGCCAGATGATTTGGGTCAGTTTAAAAATCCTGACCCCAACGGGACTTGAACCCTCGACCCTCCGGCTTGTAGCTCAGTGCCTTAACCACTACGCTACGGCGTGCCCCTGTTTAAATGGCGTACGCTGCCTAAACCATAACAAATATACCAAATTAATATACACAGAATTCAAGATCTCAAAAAATTCTATAAAAAAGTCCCTGATAGCATGTCTATCTTTTACAGATAACTCACAATAACCATTTTCGTCTATGAAATTAATGTCAAGAAGATCGAGATAAGCAGATTACCGGACAATGTTGGGTAATCTAAAAATTATTATGATATAAATTTATAATTATTTTTCTTTTTAACAAAAGTACATTTCATTTATTTAGGCATAAACAAAAGTACATTTCATTTATTTAGGCATAACAGCGCACGCCAGGTATTAGCTATAATTTATATATATGTTACAGTTGCATTAATAGACAAAGGATGAGTTCAGGACTATATTCTTTAAAAGTCTGCAATAATAATCTTGTCTTTTAGGGAGGAATTTATATTCATCACTTAAAACGAGTGACCTCTTACAAATGTTTATTTATACTCATTTAAAATTTATAATCGTCCCTCAATCATATTTGAGGGATTACTTAAGGCAACTCATCAGTACCCTTAAGTGATCCCTAAAATAAAATATTTTCAAAATGGTTATCGAGAATGATTTTGAGAATTTTGTGGAGTTTGTTGAATGAAATTGAAATGTAAAATGAATTAGATTATAAGAAAATATATAGTTTTTCACAAGAACACAGTTTTAGATTTTTTTTGCATGATAGTGTGTTTTGTCATACTTACAGGAATGGCGACCATGATTGAAAGTTCAACATCCTACATTTCAGGGTTGCCAACCTAAATAACTATACTATAATAAAATAATTATACTGTAACATTACATATTACAAACACGCATGTGGAAAGTAAAACCACTGCCATTTATGTATACTACATACAATGCATCAGTAGCAGCTTTTCAGGTTAAGTGAGTGAAATGCCACTTCACCTATATTCTAATTATATAACAGTACATTTATTTTACTTTATTTTATTATTTATTTATTATCTTTCTCTGACATAAGAATGCCTGTTTTACGTCAGCTTCTTCAAGAACAATGGCTGTTGATAGTTCACATGGTGTCCGCTAGAGCATTCCTACCACAGTGAATTGAACTAAAATTTAATGATCAATTGAGTTGGTGTTTACTTGATGAAAATCCATATTAATTTTAACAACTCAGCCTCAAGGAAAGCTTCTGCTGCAGCAGTGAGAACTTGGCTCCGAGAAGATAGAAATTTGCAGTATAGTAGAAGAGATGTTTTAAGTGTATATTTGATGTACATACATTCAGAACTAACGTTTAGATTAAATAGTATTGAATTTGACATTATTGATTTTATAACAAGACAAAAAGTAAGTGTGTTGATTTATAAGAAATACTTAATTCAAAAAAACAAACTCTCAAAATTACATGGAATTAAGAAATCCAGTGAAGTTACTAGTTTATCCAAACACAGTTTTTTTTTATTGGTTTGTTAATGTTTCTGATACTAATTTTACTAAAAATGAAATTGACTTGTTAAATAGGGGTTTTAAATTTAATTTTAATGTTGACAATAGTAATATTCTACTACAAAATTTAGGTGTGGAATGTGAATTGATTTTAAAAGATAATAACACATTATCTGAACCAGTTAATGTTGAGTCAGAAAAATATGCTCTCACAAAAATGATCAAGGATGGTCAGAAAAACAATACAAAGGCATATATTCTATAATCAGATAGCTAAAGATATAAAAAAGAATGGAATTAGAAACAAATAATAGTATAAATTTCTTGGATTTATCAATAAAACACATTGATAATAAGTTTGAGTTTGGTATCTTTCACAAACCATCTCATACTAATACCACTATCCATAGTTCTTCTCTTCACCCATATACTCATAAGATGGCAGCCTTTAATAGTTACATTCATAGACTTTTAAATATCCCTCTTTCACCCTTGGAATATAATAATGAATTGAATATTATTAAACAATTAGCTATTAATAATAACTACGACCCTAAAATTATTGAATATTTAATTAAGAAAGTTCATTACAAAAAAGCAATTAACAAAGTTTTTCCTTTACCCAAAGAAAACATAAAGAAATATGTCGTAATGTCATACATAGGCCCACTTTCAAATAAAATATCTAAACACTTTAAAAAGTTGAACATTAATGTGGCATTTAAAACTAATAAAACTTTACAAAATATAATAAAAAACAATAAAACCAAAATAAAAAATAAAAATTATCAGGTGTATATAAATTGAAGTGTGGCACATGTGACAATGTCTATATAGGACAAACTGGTATACCTTTTATCTCTCGGATAAAGGAACACATGAGAGCATATAACAGAAATTTAGAATATTCAAAATATGCTAACCACCTATTCCAATTTAATCATTGTTTCGATCCAAATTTTGAAATTTTACTTGTTTGTGATAAGGGTAAGAAGTTAGATCTTTTGGAGGCTGTAGAAATTAATAAATTTGAAAGTAGTAACAAACTGTTAAATTCTCAACTTGATTTGAAAGTAGTAACAAACTGTTAAATTCTCAACTTGATTTGAATGAATCCCCTTTGTTAAATTAAAAAATTTAAATAAATATGTTATATTGTTGCTTAGATCAGTTGGAACACAATTCATAATTTGTTAACATGTGTGAAGAAGGTACAGTGTACCGAAACAGCTGTCACTGAATTATATAATAAATATGAAAATCAAATAAAATAAAATTTAATGGGTTATATTTTCGACACTTAACTTTGAGAAAACAAATTTGCCTTCTCATGGTTGCTATGGCAACCATAACATAAACAGATATTAAGGATATTTAGACAATAGAGAACCAGCTCTAGACTTCTAAATTTTCACTGGGGGTGAAGACGTGGTGTACGTTCCAGTGAAACATGTCAGCACTCAAATTGGATCTGGTTTGGACAATAAGGATGTTTTGGTTTAGTATGTTGTCTTCAATCGGCACCACAGTATCTACATTTCAAATATCACTTTAGTTTGACTCAATGGTGAGCATTTTTGTAGCCTCATGGCATAGAAAGCCAAATCTCCAGGGTTCAACCCCCAGTCTGAGCATATATTTTCTATTGAAATACAATTTGTAGCTAAATTATATAAAACAGTTATTCTCCCAGTTATATGGATGCGAAACATGGACTCTTACTTTAGGGGAGGAAAGGAGATTACGAGTATTTGAGAATAAAATTCTTAGGATTTTTTTTGGGCCAAAAAGAGACGAACAGACAGGTGAATGGAGAAAATTACATAATAGTGAGCTACATGATATGTATAGGAAGCCAGACATAATAAGAACAGTGAAGTCTCGTAGGCTGCGATGGGCAGGACATGTGGCACGTATGGGGGTGAAATAGGTTCATGGAAGCTTCTGGTAGGAAAACCAGAGGGAAAACACTCAGGTAGTAGACCAAGAATGAAGTGGGAGAATAGCATTATCCATTATTTGAAGGAAGTAGATTATACAGGGGATAATTGGAAAATAGTAGCTCAGGATAGGGGTGTATGGAGAGCTTATGTCTGTGCAGCCTTGAACCAACGGGTTCGATAGAGTTAGTTAGCTAAATTACTTTTATTTCTTAAAATACAAATAGCATATCACTTCTCATTACACCAGGCTTGTTCAATGGTACTGCCAAACCTACAATCTTCATTTAAAAAATTCTTGGTTTGAACAAACTCATGGTTACAAAAACTCTTCCGTTGGTCATGTGTTTTGTTTAGTAATAAATTTGGTGTATGGAATAAACAAGGATTTTGTGACTTTCAAAATGTGGCGCATGCTTTAGATAAGCATAAAGATTCTGAGGAGCATTTGAAGGGACATTTGGAGTCGAAAACTTTTGAAAAAATTGTAATACAATCGCAGATGCTCTAAGGGAAAATGCAAGATTGTGTATTCTTTGATTTAATGAATGTGTTTCTGTGAATTGACAAATCTGTACTATATTTAAATATGTCATCACTTCACCAATTTTTTCATCCACCAGCTGCCACTGATGCATATACAAAAAATATCCAAAAGGTAGTGTTAATATACATTATATGAAACAGATCACTGCATCTTAAAAGAACTGAACTTTATTTGAAACAATATAAAACTATACATATGTACTTGCCACCATTTTATCACTAAATGGTCTCATGGCCTCCTGTTGTTTTATCGCTAATTGGTCTCAAGGCTTCCTGTTGTTTGAACTAATAAACATTGCCCACACTGTTAATGTTAGTCAATTGTTTATAATGAATGCAAATATTTGCAACAAAGATGTTATTATTTTACTATTTTTTATTATTTTGAAAACACCATCGTGCAAAAAATAATGTACAATGCACATTTGTGAAGCATTTTACAGAATCTCAGAAATTAAAAACCTCACTATCGCTCAGTTTTTAAACATTTTCCTCGATTCTGTAAAAACCATTTCCCAACCTCGCATCGTAATATACTATTACTGCCTTTAATAAATGAAAATATTGAAAAGAACAGAGTTATCAATCCCATTGCTGTTAACAATGTTGACAGCAATAAGATTTTATGCACAGATAGGTAGGATCCCTATTTCTCACAACATAATCAAAATACTATATTACAGTAATATTGTGGTAGGCTTAATTTCAAGAAATAAAGAGTTGTATTGTATTGTAAGCCTATGTTTTCCCTTTACAGAGATTTAGGTGCTCTCCCCCTACAGGGAAGAATTTGAACCATACTAATTTAGTTACACTTGTTTTCATACAGGTGTCATTTTGAGTGGTCCGTGGTCAGCGTTCCGCCTCATACTGATATCTAGGAAACCAAGGTAGTACTAGGACGGGGAAATTCGGTAAATTTTGCTTAGAGGCCTTTTTCATTCAGGCTTAAGGATTTTTTATGAGCCTGAAAATCTTCAGACTCGGGACCCATGGCTTAAAGTCCCTCCCAGAGGACTTGCTCCTTGGATTTTTCCATCCTAAAAAATCCATCGACCACGGCCGGGTTTGAACCCGCGACCCTCGGGACCAGAGGCAAGGAGCATAACCACTAGTCCACCGCGGCGTGAATTTATAACAGTTATAAATGATGATTATTATCAAACATTTAAATATTGAGTTTAAAATCAAGAAATATTAAAACCAAATTGAAATCTGATGTTCCTATAACCTATGCTAGACAAAAACAACAAACATGAAGTTAAGGTGAGTTATATTTGTTAGCTTTTTAAGTTTAAGACATATGTATTATGAATTAATAGTTATAACTGTTGGAATGTTAACAGTTAAAACTGCTATTTTTTGGGCCAAAAAGAGATGAACAGACAGGTGAATGGAGAAAACTTCATAATAATAAGCTAAATTATATCTATAGGAAGCCAGATATAATAAGAAGAGTTAAGTCTTGCAGACTGCAATGGGCAGGACATGCAGCATGTATGGGGGATGAAAGAGGTGCATGGAAGCTTCTGGCAAGAAAATGCCAAGTTGATAGACAATGAATGAGGTGGGAGAATAACATTATTAATGATTTGAGGTAAGTAAATTATACAGGGAATGATTGGAAAACATTAGATCAGATAGGGATGTATGGAGTGCTTATGTCCGCATGGCCATGAACCTACGGTTTTGATAGAGCCAGTTAGTTAGTTAGTTAGTTATAACTGCTATTAGTTAAAACATTCTCGAACCATAACCGTTTGACTTTGTATATATATTTACTTTTCCTTTCAGCATAGTAACTATCAGTTTAATTCATCATTATACTTACTTACTCACTGGCACTATCGAACCCATAGGTTCATGGCCGCGCGGACATAAGCTCTCCATACATCCCTATCCTGAGCTAATGCTTTCCAATCATTCCCTGTATAATCTACTTCCCTCAAATCATAGTTAATGTTATTCTCCCACCTCATTCTTGGTCTACCAACTGGGCGTTTTCCCACTGGTTTTCCTACAAGAAGCTTCCATGCAAGTCTTTCATTCCCCATACGTGCAACATGTCCTGCCCATCGCAGTCTATGAGACTTAACTGTTCTTATTATATCTGGCTTCCTATAAAGACCATGTAGTTCATTGTTATGTAAGTCTTCTCCATTCACCTGTCTGTTCATCTCTCTTTGGTCCAAAAATTTTCCTAAGTACTTACTTTATCCTCAAATACTTGTAATCTCCTTTCCTCCATTAAAGTAAGAGTCCATGTTTCGCACCCATATAATATAACTGGTAGAATAATAGTTTTATATATTTTCAGTTTAACGTTTTTTGAAAGGAGTTGGGACATCAAAAGTCTCTGCAATGCATAATAGCACGCATTTCCAGAATTGAGCCTATGTTTAATTTCTTTGTGCATCTCATTCCTATTTGTGATTATTGTTCCTAGGTATTTGAATTCAGCCACTTCCTCAAAATTTCCCTCATTTGTCATTAGCTGTCCATTTCCATTATATAATGTATTTCTACGTGTGACCATATATTTAGTTTTATTGATATTTACTTCCAGTCCCAATTTCTTAGTGTTACTCAATAGTGTGTGCGTGTTGGCCTTTAGTATCTCCTCGCTGTCGGCCAATAATACTACATCATCAACATAAACTAACAGCTTATTAATACCATTGAGTTGTAGGCCTTCTTCATCCTCTAAAGATTTGATGGCATGCTCTAGTACAAAATTAAATAGTAGAGGAGATAGTGCATCTCCTTGCTTCAACCCATTCTGGATTTCAAAAGTATCCGAAAACTGTTTGCCTACACGCACCCTACTCTTTGTGCCATTTAGACACATTCGTATAAGTCTAACTAACTTTTTAGGAATTCCGAACTCCAGCAGGATACTATATAACTTCTCCCTCTTAATTGAATCATATGCTTTTTTGAAGTCTACATATAGTTGATGTACAGTACCATTATATTCCCATTTCTTTTCTAAAATCTGTCTTATACTAAAAATCTGATCTGTTGTAGACCTGTTTCTTCTAAATCCACATTGATGATCTTCTAGAATGTCATCAATATAGGGAGTAAGTCTGCTTACTAATATATTTGTTAGAATTTTGTACGAAGTTGAAAGTAATGAGATGCCCCTGTAGTTGTTGCAATCAGTTTTATCTCCTTTCTTATAAATTGGTACGATAATTGATTCCTTCCATTCATCTGGGAGAGCTTCTTTTTCCCAAATCATACTAAGCAACTAGCGTATCTTGTCCATCAATTTTTCTCCCCCTGATTTTATCAGTTCTGCTGGGATCTCATCTGAACCTGATGCTTTATACATCTTCAATTTTTCAATCGCCATTTCAACCTCTAATGCATTTGGTTCTGCGACTAGCATTTCTGCTGTCTGTAAATTATCCTCCTCAATGTCCTGTTCTGTATGTACATTTAATAGCTGATTAAAGTAACTTTTCCATATATTTAATATACTTCTGGAATCTGCAATCATATCCCCATTTTCATTCCGAATTATGTTTGTTCTAAGCCTGAAACCCTTTCTTCTCTATACTAATTCCCTGATATAATTCTATAATGTTCCTATATTTGGCATTTATTTCAAGGTCATTTATCTTCTCTCTCAAATATTCCCTCTTTTTACTCTTTAGTAACCTCGGGTTTTTTCCCATCTAACACTACCCATTTGCTCTAAATTTACCTCAATTGGCTCGTGTAACCATTTCATTTTTGCTGCTCTTTCTTTTCTTTACAATGTCGGCACATTCCTCATCAAACCATTTCTTGTTTTGCCTCTTTTTAAACAACAAATGCTTTCTGATGCTGACAATTTAATAGTATATCTTATAGCTTCCCATTATGTATTTATATCAGTTTCTTCATCGTTTGCCACATTGTCATCTGAAGATTTCAGTACTTCAAATCTATTAGCAATTTTAATTTGGTATTCTTGCCGCTTTTCGTCATTTTTCAAGTTTCTTAAATCAAAATTTTCGGAAATATTTTTAGCGTTTGTTCCTCTCATAAGCGATAGCCATTGTCTGATTATCACTCTGACCAGATGATGATCCGAATTGCAGTCTGTCCCTCTAACAGATCTAACATCGATGATGCCACTGTGCCAGCGTTTATCCACTAATACATGATCTATCTGGTTCCGAGTTTCTCCATCTGGGGACGTCCAGGTGTATTTATGAATATCCTTAGGCTGAAAAGTTGTGCTCTTAACAATGAGATTCTTCGATGTGGCAAATGTGACTAATCTAACTCCGTTGTCGTTACTATCTTCATGAAGACTGAATTTGCCTATTGTTGGTTTGAATATATCTTCCTGTCCCACTTTTGCATTAAAATCTCCTAAGACAATTTTCATATGATATTGTGAAAGGCTATCAAATAAGCATTCTAATTCTTCATAGAACTCATCCTTGATCTTGTCATCTTTATCTTCTGTGGGGGCATGTACATTTACAACTATAAAATCATGTCGTTTACCCTTTAGAATTATGTATGATATCCTATCACTAACAAACTTAATATCTCGGATAGCGGATAGGATCCTCCTTCTGACTAAAAAACCCATTCCAAATGCAGGTCTTTCTGCACCCCTGTAGTATAATGCAAAGCTTCCTGATTCCTGACTACCTTCTCCTGTCCACCTAACTTCCTGTAAAGCGACTATATCCAAGGACGATTTATCTAATTCCCACATTAATATCTCTAGCGCCCCGCTATTGTATAAAGTCCTAACATTCCATGTTCCTAGTAACATGTCCCTGTGTTTGAGCCTTTGGCATGGGTTCCCTGAAGTAGTCCCCGCCCAGAGAACCGAATGGGGGACTATTTGACCTCCAGAAGATTTTACCCCAGTTGAACCCATGTCCGCATTTCTTGACGGTTGTATTTTTACGGTGTAAGATCATCACTCTTTCAACCAAGGTACTTTTTTCGTCTGGCTTATCACTTTCAACCAGTCTGGCATGGGTAACCCTATCGGCAGCAATGCTACCGCCGGCATAGCTCTCAGGATCATTTAAGCATGCAAGCCACTCCACCATGACAAGGTAAAGATACCATGGAGGGTTAATTCATCATTATTGCAATAAAAATTATATAAACAATTTGTTGTCATAACAAGTAAACTTGTACACATGAAAAACAGCCTTCTATTAACAGAAGAGGCAGTTCATAGAGTAAGGAGTACCTACTCTATGGCCAGTATCTGTTATGACATCATGTCCAGTAGCTTAATTTTCATTAAGTGAAAGTAAGTGTTGACTATGAATAAAAAAAAAATTATTTAAGTGTTACTTTTAATAAGTAATCCCTTATTACTTGAGGATCACTCATTCTATAAGAAACGACTATGCTTCTAACAAGAAATGTATCCCTTTCACTTGTGTGTGGGTTACAAGGAAGGATAGTGTACTTACCAACAAAGACTGGTTTCTCTTCACCATCACCATCAACTGTATAGGCCTTGAAATTAGAATGAAGAATGCCTTTCTTAGGAGTCAGTATTAAACGGAAATCTCTGAAGAAAAAGAGCAGAAATAATCACATTACAACAAACAATAGAGGTCAAATCTAAACATTTAATTTTTTTTTATTTTTACAAAACTGTACTTATTTCTCTGCAGTAATTTCAAGGAAGGTAGGTATGAGAGACATGATTACCATAGCAAAAGTTAGTTAAGGCAAAATGCTGGAAGGTTCCAGATTCAAGTCCCAATAGGGTCAGGATTTTTAAATTGACCTAAACCATCTGGCAGTCCAGTGACCTGGGATCAATTACTGTGCCTCTAACAGAAATGAGTATCAGACACATGTCGTAGAGGTAAAAGTAGCAATCATGCAGGTCTGACAATCAACTGACATTTCATGCCAACTGGCTTATCTCCTATTATCCCAAATGCTTCCTGTGGCCTGTAGTGGGGTCACTTTACCACTTTTACCAAACAGCAAGAATGAATGGAACCATGTGAGCGGAGAACTAGACAGGTATAGCAAGTACACAACCAATGAACAAGGTAAGTAGCAAACAAAGTAGGAAAGTGTGGAACAAGTTGACAAATAGGAATGAAACCACCAACACATGTGAAGTAGTACTTCCTGTCACTTCTCTTGGAAGCATATGACCATTGTGAAAGCTGCCACCAGATTCTGCTTTTTGCCAAATTTCTGGCTTAATTCCAACTTTTCCTTTGTTGTTCAATTTCTGTTGTTACAGTGCTGCACCATGTAATTTTTGGTCTTCCTCTTTTTCTAGGCAATTCCTGTGGATTCCATTCCAGTGCTCTCTTTGGTACATTGTCTAGTTCTCTTCTGAGAGTGTGTCCAATGCATTTCCATTTGCGATATTTAGTCTCCTTCCAGGTCTCATCCTGTGATGTTATCCTCCACGATTTCTCATTTGATGTGGTTTTTGGCCACCAGATACTCAAAATAAATCTTAAGCAACTGTTTATATGTACTTGCAATTTTCTATATATGTTACTGCACCTTTCCAAGTCTCATACCCATATAACAATATACTTTTTACGTTGCTATTTAATGAATTATATTTAGGAACTACATTTAGAAAAGAAATGGGAATATAATGCTACCTTACATAAACTACATGTAGACTTCAAAAAGGCTTATGATTCAATTCAATTAAGAGGGAAATGTTATATAGTATCCTGCTGGAGTTTGAAATTCCTAAAAAGTTAATTATTCGAATGTGTCTAAATGACATTAACAGTAGGGGTGCATGCAGGCAAACAAGGGGTTAAAGCAAGGGGTTGCAGTATCTCCTCTATTATTTAATTTTGTACTAGAGCATATTATCAAATCATTAGAGGATGAAGAAAGTATACAACTCAAAGTTTATGCTCAGGATGTAGTATTATATTAAGCGATAGCAAGGAGAAACTAAGGCCCAACATCATCATCAACATCAAGGCTTAGGCTCTCTGCCCAACATGCAGACTCTATTGAGTAACACTAAAAAATTGGGGCTGGAAATAAATAACAATAAAACTAAATATATGGTCACACAAAGAAATTCATTACAACATGGAAATGGACTGTTAATGACAAATGAGAAAAATTTTGAAGAATAGCTGAATTCAAATACCTAGGAACAAACAGGAGTGAGGTGTGCAAAGAAATTAAAACATAGGTTCAATTCTGGAAATGCATGCTATTACGCATTACAGGGTCTCTTGTCATCTCAATTTCTCTCAAAAAACATTAAACTGAAAATAAATAAAACTGTTATTCTTCCAGTTATATTATATGGGTGTGAAACATGGACTCTTACTTTAAGGGAGGAGAAAAGATTACCAGTATTTGAGAATAAAATTCTTTGCAAAATTTTGGATTAAAGAGATATGAATAGACAGGCAAATGGAGAAGACTGAATAATAGTGAACTACATGATCTTAATGGGAAACCAGATGTGATAAGATCTGTCAAGTTATTTCGAAAGCACATCGCACTGAAGAGGGCTAGAGGAGGGAGCATCATTTCGTAAACCTTGACCTTAAAAGTCACATTGCACGGTGCCATAAATAAACTTTCTCTCACAACTGGGGTTTTTTGGTGGATGAACATGTTTATCACATGTGCAGAATCGCTAAATGCAGAATTAATATCAAGTGTATAATGACTAACAATATGCCAATCAGGTTCACATATTATACAAATTAAGTAAAAAATAATGATGCACCATAAAAGGAATGAACAATCTTAAAATTCTTTTAAAAAATGTTAACGGAAAAATTACATTAAATCAAATTATAATAAGCAAGAACTTCACAGGTCATTTGAAATGACTTGAAGGACTGCATGCACTCCTGGGCAACCTTCCTTTAGAGGATAAAGGTGCCATAGAACTCAATCATATTAATCAGCTGATGTAGTATTATGCAGTAGTGAGGAAATACTTAAGAGCCAAAACAAACATTCTGTTTAATAACACCAAGAAACTGGGACTGGAAGCCAACATTAATAGAACTAAATATATGGTCACAAAGAAACACATTATTAAATAGGAGAGACACTTACAAGAAATGAGGGAAATTTTGAGGTACTGGAGGAATTCAAATACCTAGGAATAATAATTATACAAAGAAATTAAACATGGACTTAACTGTGGAAACATATGCTATATACATTACAAAGACTTTTGTCAGCCCAACTTCTTTCAAAGGACCAGCCTCATGGACTAGTGGTCAGCATTTCTGACTACAGGTCATGAGATCCCAGGTTCAATTGCCGGTTCAGACCACAGGAATTTTTTGTTAAAGGGAATTATTTCTGTGGTTGCCCATTATCTGGGATTTACATTAAGTTTATGTTAAGGGCTCTCCTGGCCCTTCATTATAATTTATATATCATTGGAATAATGTAACTCCACCTTCCAGGTTCCCCAACCTCCTTCTTCTTCTTCACTCCACGGGCTAAGTAATCTGCCTGTTCCATCTCACAGTTGTTCTGTCCATCTTTTTACTGGCCTTCCTACATTCCTTGATCCTCTTGGCTTGTAGTTAAATGCTACTTTTGGTAATCTTGTTATATTCATTCTTTCTACATGTCTAAACCATTTATCTCTGTATTCTTTGATTTTTTCATTCAGTGGATATATATTTAACTCTGTTCTTATATCTTCATTATTTATCCAATACAATCTTGTGCAGCCTTTTGTTTTTCTAAGTAAGTTCATTTCTATGCTTTGTATTCTACTTTGTAATTTTTTGGTCATTACCCAATTTTCGCTCCCATAAAGTAATGTAGCAACTGCCAATGTTTTATAAAACTTCAACTAGTATCTCTTCTTGTTTTGTTCTTTAATGTTTTATGTATAGTTCCACGTGTTTGAAATTTCGACAGTTTCATATTTATGTCTCTTTCAGTTTTTGTATATAGTAAAATTACAACCCAAATAATTAATTAACGATGACATAATGCCCCAACCTAAGAAATAGATTACAATTCCACCAATACAGGGGAGAAAGCCAGAAATGTTACAAAAGACAACATGGTGGCAGTAAAAAAAAAAAAACTTCTTTCAAAATATTAAACTAAGAATATATAAAATGGTGATTTTTTTTTGTAGCATATATGGGGAATGAAAGAGGGATAAACTTGTAGGAAAATCAGAGGGAAAGTGTCCAGTAGTTATGCAGTGAATGGGGTGGGAAAATAATATTAATCATTATTTGAGGGATGTGATGTGAAAGATGGGAAAAGATTCAGAGTTGAACAGAGAGTGAGTTACTTACCTGCCGAGTGTGGAAAAAGAAACTTCACGTATCTTGTTGAATGGGTGGTCGCTTTGCTGGATGCCTCGTTTCACTATGTGGTGACTCAAATGTGACGCATGAAGTGTTTCAAAATATTTCAAATTCTTGTGAATTGAACCTGTGAAAACATTAATTAACACAAATTATTTTATATTCACTTTTAAAATATACATACATACATACATAGTGTACTGTCCAAGAGCAGGTCTTTCACTGCAAACTCAGCATTCTCCACTCTTTCCTTAACTCAGTCATCCTTTTTTGTATCCGCACATTTTAATATTGTGTATCATCTGATGTCTTTGTATCTGCAAACAAACCATTTATTTTAATATCGTGTATCATCTGATGTCTTTTTCTGCCTCTAACCTTCTTTCCGTTGACCATTTTTTCTGGAGCTCTATCAGCAGGCAGTTTCTTCTTAGCCAGTGGCCAAACCAATTTCTTTTCCTCTTCTTTATGAGTTCCAGCATTGTTCTTCCTTCACCCACTCTGTCTAGCACATCTTTATTTTTTATTTTGTCTGTCCATTTTATACACTCCATCCTTCTCCATAACCATATCTCAAAAGCTTCCAGTCTTTTTTCTGATTCCATTGTAATGTCCAAGTCTCTGCACCATACAATGCTACACTTTATGAGCCTATTCCATAATTCTTTTGCCAAAGGTCTGCAGAATATGCTTCTCTTCTTGTTAAAAGCTTCTTTTCGCCAGTGTTTTCCTCTGCTTTACTTCTGGACAGCAGTTCATGTTATTAACTGATAGTACAACCCAAATATATGAAGCTCTCCACTAGCCCAATGGCCTCTTCTTTAATCCTTGGTTTCCTTCCTATAATCATGGCCTTCATCTTATTTATATTTATCTTCATCCCATAATCCTCGCATCTGTCATTTAGCTCCATCAGCATGTTCCTCAGTATCATTGAATCATCTGCTAGCAAAGCCATATCATCAGTAAATCTCATGCACTTAATTCTTCTTCCTCCCATGTATTCCTGAAGTAGTTCTTCATTAGGTCTTCCAGGTAGATGTTGAAAAGAGTAGGTGATAATAATTGCAAATTCTAATAGTTTTCTATGGAATGTCACAATAATTCTAACTACCAATGTTCTCTTATTAAAACCTATTTTTTTTTTAATGACAACATCTCCATTCTATTTTGAACCTAGACACAAAAAAAAATAGCTGGGAGTTTTAACTCTAAGTAACGGATATTGAATCTGCAATTTCTTGAAAAAAGCAGTGAAATTTAAATGTTACACTTGTACAGCCTTTGCTGCACGTACTGCTCACGTCCAAGCTCCGTATGTTTGTGGGATGAAGTGTTGGGAGTGAGAGGAGGTATGTCACATGATACACACTATTCCTTACACAATAACATTGGGTTAGCCCTGCGTATCATTCAATTCAAACTACATTGTATTAAATTACTGTATATTTTACGTAATAGTGGTGTTGACATTGGACAAAAATATATCAGATTCAGGTTCTTATAAAAATAAAGTGAAACCCGTCAATTGATCAGTAATATTTTTTGAAAAATATGAAGAAGGGAATTGATGTGCAAGTTCTTTGGACCACAAAACCATCTACATAAGCTGAAGATAAAACAGAACATTTTCTTTTAAAACATGTTCTAAAAGAACTCAACTCCTATGAGGTTAGATGAAAATAGGTAAACTGAGGTAAAGTGGTCCCACTATAGACCTCAGGTGGCCCTTGGGGTAGCAGGAGGTTAAGGCTCCCACTTTTTCTGAACAATCAGCACTTAATGTCAGATAGGTTGTCAGCCCTGCATGATGGCCGCCTTTACCCCCAGAACAAGCATCTGGTACTCTTTTCCTTTAGAGGCTAAGTCAACCCCAGGACTATAGTGCAGCCAGAAGATTTTGGATCAGCTTTAAAATCCTGATTCAACTGGGACTCGAACCCTCGAAATTCCAGCTTGTAATGTATTGTCTTAATCACTAAGCTATGGTGTAACCCCCAAGATGAAAACAGACTCACCTTATTTATTAAGAAGAACCTTATAATGTTACTTCCTATTGTAATTTTATAATATGAAGAGGTCAACATTAATAAGATTCATGATGAAGTTCTGTTGAGGTATTATTCAAATTAAAATATAAAATTATGAAATATTTACCTAAAATGTCCATCTCCTCAACTTTATTAGTTATAAATAACAAAACAAAATTCTCTCAGGTTTCCACTAATGCGAATTTTGTGGGAAATCTTAAAATTGCTACAATATTAAGAAGATTTGCAAAATATAAAGTTTTTTTTCAAGCTTAGGGCATGCACCGATAAGATAGAGATGGAAAGAATTTGACTAAGCCATAGAAGTAGTTACAGAAGAGGACTGGTGAGAGTTCTGTAAGAATATAAGAATAATAAGCTAAATAATGGGAAAATGATGGAAATGTGACTGATGTCAATGACAGTATTAAACTGAAGTTGGAATTCAGACGCGATGACAGTGATAAAGGTGAAGATAGTTCCAGTACCAGTTTAGTTCTAATAATTATGATGATGATTATAAAGAACTAGCCTGACCACACCAGTATGTAATTACTCAGAAGTTGAGGACCTATAAAATATTTATAAAACACCTTTAAAAGGACATAAAATATATCCTAAAAAAGACCTAAAAACTGAAAAGAAAAAAAAAATGGATGTAAAAAGGCAATTCAAATTAAATAGTAATTTTAGTTTCAACTGCATTTTTAATGAATATAATAAAAATGTTTAAAATGCACAACATTCTAGTGAAATACAACCTACATTGCAAAAAAAATGATGGCTGAAAATGCTTCTTCTTTCATACTTTTTTTTTTTCAACATTGTTTGAGAAAAGGAATTCTGTGTTCATTAAAAATAAAGTTCTTAGAAAATGTAGAATGAACAATATTTCCCACCTAGAATGAATTCAGCAAACCCACTATGGACATCAGGCGGTCAGTGGGCTGGTTAAAAATAATAGGATTTTTTTTTTAGGGTTCAATAGTTTTTCGTGGAACAAAAGTGTTTGCAGTGTGAAGTCTTTAGAAAGTAAAACTAGATAGTGTTTTTAAAGAAGTTGGCATTGAGACTAGACTCTGCGGATTCTTGAATTATACAAATGGTATAAATGTAATAAAAAGAAGGTAAAGTTGCAAAAGAAAAAAGCCGTTAAGACCTAAAAAAAGCTTAAAAAAAAGGACCAATAAGCCAAAAAAAAAAAAAGGTTAAATAAAACCCATCAATTTCTGGCCTATAATGACCCAAAATGTATACATATTAAGCTGGGCCTAGTCTTCAAACATAAAATGAAAAAAGGATTTTTCCTCAACTTCCAGGCCCTAGTAATTATGCTGTAAAGTTTTTTTTTCGGTATTTGATCAATGTATTTAGCTTGCATAATACAATTGTCACCTCTCAAAGTATTTAACAGCTGAAATAGAAAATTCCTTCCACACACATGGAGCTTGTACTCAAGCAGTAGGAGTGACTGCAGAAGACTGCATGTGTTTCTGTAATGTTGCCGTCCTACAAAATAATCTGGTCTTCATCTCAGGACCTTGCATTTGGAATTAGCAGCTGGTTTTTAATCCTTTTTATGTGACCACTTCAACAAAATTTAAATGTATATTCAGATATCAAAATATTAATAGTTCCCTTGTGAATACATCATTACAAAAACAAAGATATTATATATATATATATATATAGTGACGCATTGTTCCACCTCTGAATTTTATAGGCAGATGCAAGACTAAAATCTTGCCTTATAAGTAAAGTCCAGAGTTTTATGTAATATTAATCTCCAAATATGTACATAAATATGTAGCAAAAATAGTCAAAATATAAAATGAATGTTTGTTTGTCAGTATGTTTGTTTGCTTGTTTGTTTGTTCATACTTTATGCGTGGCCATACCGTTGATCCGATTGTGATGGGGTTTTTTGCAAAATGTTCAGGAGATTCCCGAGAAAAACATAGGCTATAAGAGAGTTGTGACACTCAACTCCTACACCCTTAAAAATCGTCTTTTGTAGTGGAAAACGTGAAAAAAGTAGCCATTTGGACTCTTAAATGCTGCCTAAACCATAAGAAATACATAAACTTAATGTACACAGAATTGAATATCTCAAAAAGCTCTAGAAAAAAGTCTGCAACAGCATATGTTTATCTCTTACGGATAACTCACAATAACCATTTTTGTCTTTCATTGATACCAAGAGAATAATGCCCATTCAGGTGAACCTTTCATCTTTATTATTGGTACCAAGAGTCCCGCGCCGTAGCCGAGTGGTTAAGGCAACAAGTCTCGGCGCATAACTACGGGACTTATGCTGGTTCGAGTCTCCATTGGAGAAAAATTTTTTCTCTTGGAATTTCGGCCAGTATGGGACCGGTGCACTTGTGGGCCAGAAATGAAATCTAGCTGGAAAAGTACTATTTTCACTCACCCTCATCAATTTATCTTTTTTTTTTTCATTCTAATATAATTGTTATATGACGGTTCTTAACTTATCTGCAATGGAGGGTACAATTCTAATGTGAAAAAAGTAGCTCTTTGGACTCTTAAATGGCTTATGCTGCCTAAACCATAAGAAATACACTAAATTAATGTATACAGAATTGAATATCTCAAAAAGGTCTACAAAAATGTCCACAACAGCATATATTTATCTCTTACGGATAACTCACAGTAACCATTTTTATCTTTCATTAATACCAAGAGTCCCACGCCGTAGCAGAGTGGTTAAGGCAAGAAGTCTTGGCGCAGAACTACAGGACTTATGCTGGTTCGAGTCTCCGTGGGGGGAAGAAATTTTTCTCAAGGAATTTTGGCCAGTATGAGACCAGTGCACAATGGGCCAGAAATGAAATCTAGCTGGAAAAGTACTATTTTCACTCACCCTTATCAATTTATCTTTTTTTTTCACTCTAATATAATTGTTATATGACAGTTCTTAACTTATCTGCAAAGGAGGGTACAATTCTAATGTTTATGAAGACAATATAAACATCGGAAGTTGCCGATGGTTAAGAACTCATCTGGTCTATATCCCAGTTGTGTTATTAGCATTGTGTGTTCAAGTTCAGTGAGCTATTCTTCTTATTCTATATGGCTCCTTCACCTCAAGGTTTGTAATTTTATTGATATATTTAATGTTTTTCTATATAACCACCAGATATTATGTTAAATTCATGTGGAATCATATCTTCCATACATTAAAAAATTTACACAATCATCTTATATTAAATTGAGCTATAAAAAAAAACAGTTCTGAACAGTAGTACAAATATTAGTTATAATATAGAGTGATTTATGGACTTTAATTCCCGCACAATAACATGTGTGCAAATTATTGCGTTTTTTAATTAGCTTTCTCATTACAGGAGGCAGCCAGCAACTGAGGCCTACCGTTGCGCGCAGAGAATAATTGTTTGATTTAATATGGAAAAAAATGTTAGATAGAGGCAATAAGTTATCATTTAGTAAACAAATTAGGGGTAGGGGGATGTTAGCAGAATGTTTTAAATGATATTAAAAATCAATATTTTTTTGAAAAGCGATTTTCTCAAACGTACGAAGTTGTGCGCGAGAAAAAAAAAATCTAATGAAATATTCTGATTGGCTAGGAGTGGATGTTAACTTTCCCGTTATGAAGAATTAATTTAGAACAATGACAGTCGTTGGAAAATTCTGTTCCATCTGCTTATGGAATTGGAAGACCCAAAATAACTTTCGAAGAGGCTGGAATAAAAGAAATGTTCACTTAAGCAGGAATTCTCTCGCGATGAACTTGCTCTTGCAACAGAAATATCACTTTGGTCATATGGTAAACGGGATACTGCTGATGTTTTAAAGACATTACTCAAAAAAACCACAAAAATAGCTTCAAAATAATAATAAACATTACAAATCACCCCGCTCAACTCCCCTATCTTCTATGTCGGACGAAGCATTGTCTTTTTTGACAATAAAATATCAATATGTCGATATATTAACATGAGACTAGGTGTCAAAAAGAGAGGTTGTGATATTTTATCCACCCTATAATGCTTCTAGGGAAGCAAATTTGTTATGCTACCTTTCCCAAGACAGACATTTCAGCAGAAATAAGACTTTTTTTTTTGTTTTATTCCAGCCTCTTCGAAAGATATTTTGGGTCTTACAATTCCATAAGCAGATGGAACAGGATTTTCCAACGACTATCAGTGTTCTAAATTCTTAATAACGGGAAAGTTTACATTTACTTTTAGCCAATCAGAATATTTCAGTAGAAATCTAACATTTTTTCTCTCGCACAACTTCCTATGTTTTAGAAAATAGTCTTTTAAAAAAAAATGTTTTAAATTTTTTTAAAACATTCTCCGAACATCCCCTAACTATAATTTATTAATAGAGGATCACTTATTGCCTCTATCGATCACTTTTCTTCATATATTAAATCAAACAATTCTCTGCGCGCGAAGATAGGCCTCAGCTGCCGGCCGCCTCCTCTAATAAAAAAGCTAATTACAAAAAACGCAATAATTTGCACACATGTTATTGTGCGGGAATTGAAGTCCATAAATCACTCTATATTCTAACTAAAATTTGTACTACTGTTCAGAACTGTTTTTTTTTGTAGCTCAATTTAAAGTAAAACGATTGTGTAAATTTTTTAGTGTTTCGAAGGTATGATTCCACGTGTATTTAACACAGTATCTGGTTGTATAGAAACATGTTAAATATATCAATGAAAAGTACAAACCTTGAGGTAAAGTATCCATATAGAATAAGAAGAATAACTCACTGAACTTTAATGCAAAACGTATTTATTTCTACAGCTCGGTACACAACTGGGATGCGGACCAGATGAGTTCTTAACTATCGGCAACTTCCGATGTTTATATTGTCTACATAAATTTTAGAATTCTACCCTCCTTTGCAGATAAGTGAAGAACAGTCATCTGGCAATAATTTTAGAGTGAAGAAAGATGAATTGGTGAGAGTTAGTAAAATACTTTTTTCCAGCTAGATTTCGTATCTGGCCCACTGTGCGGTGCCCACCCAGCATCGTGAGGCATTTGGGTAGCTACAATAAGTAGCGACTCCAGGTTGAGAATACCAGCTATAACGGCTGGAGGATCCGACATGCTGACCACATGTCACCCTACACTGGCTAGATGATCGTCTACCTCTGTGATTAACACATGTGGATGTGAGGCCAACAGCCGGCTGGTCAGCCAAAAGCCTTCTAGGCCTGTCGCGCTTTGAGTTTTTTTTATAGCAAGAAGATCGGGATAAGTAGATTCCCGGGCAAGCGTACTCTGCCATACCGTTCATCCGATTGAGATGGGGCTTTTTGAAAAATGTTCAGGAGATTCCGGGAATGAACATAGGCTATAAGAGAGTTGTAATACTCAACCACTTCACCCCTAAAAATCACCCTTTGTAGTGAAAAACGTGAAATAAAGTCCCTATTTTGACGCCTTAAATGGCTTACGCTGCCTAAACCATAACAAATACACAAATTGATGTACACAGAATTGAATATCTAAAAAACTCTACAAAACAGTAGAATATAACAGCGCACGCCTGGAGTCAAACACACATAAACATTTATTTAGGAGTAGCAGCGCACGCCGGGTATTAGCTAATGTATGTATGTGTATGTATATATATATATATATATGAATAAGAAAGTTTTCTTGGGTTTTCCGCGTCTTGGATTCAAGTTCGGCCCCTGGCCACTGACTCCGACGTTTCGGCATGATCCCACATGCCATTATCAAGGAATGATAAGTTCGAGTCACAGGTTTAGGTCTTATATAATTAAACAAATAGAGTTTTCGCTGTGGTCCGTTTCCGAAGACGTACACCGGAAACGGACCACAGCGAAAACTCTATTTGTTTAATTATATAAGACCTAAACCTGTGACTCGAACTTATCATTCCTTGATAATGGCATGTGGGATCATGCCGAAACATCGGAGTCAGTGGCCAGGGGCCGAACTTGAATCCAAGACGCGGAAACCCCAAGAAAACTTTCTTATTCATACTTATATCCGCGAAAATCTGCAATATATATATATATATATATATATATATATGAATGTCTGTGTGTCCTTTATGTGCTCATATCGTTCATCTGATTGTGATGGTGCTTTTTGCAAAATGTTCAGGAGTTTCCCTGGAAGATTATAGTCTATAAGTGAGTTGTAAACTCCTTCACCCTTTGTAGAGAAAAAGTGTTTTTCGGGACTTCTTTGACTGTTAAATGGCTTACGCTGTATAACCATAAGATACGCCAAATTAATGTACACAGAATTGAACAACTCAGAAAAGTCTACAAAAAAGTCCGCAACAGCATATAACTTATCTATCTTTTACGGATAACTCACAATAACCATTTTTATCTTTCAGCTCATTCATACCAAGAAGATCGGGATGACTAGACTCCCGGACAAGCGTAGCAGCGCACAGCGGGTATTCTTTTATGGATAACTCTCAATAACCATTTTTATCTTTCAGCTCACTTACGCCAAGAAATCGGGAAAATTAGATTCCCGGGTAACGCCGGGTAATCAGCACGGGGTACCTAAAAATAATTACGATATAAATTTATAATTATTTTCCTTTTCACTTTTTCAACTAAACATAAAAACACAATTTTTTTAGGTGTAGCAACGCACGCCGGATATTAACCAGTAACCTATTATCCATCCATAGTAATTCTGCCCGAAGGCAGGTCCTTCACTGCAATCATAGCATTTTCATGCTATGCTTGCAGCTTTACAAGGGAATTGTGTAGGTGTGGTAGCTTGCCGTTGCTTTCCACACCAGTGAAGGATGATTATGATAATGATAATGGTAAGGATGATAATGATAAGGATGATGGCCATATGATTTCGGGGACCGTTTGGGCCTTAAAGTTTTCCTGACATTTGTCTTACAGGTGAGGAAAAACCCCGATAAAAACCTCACCCAGAAAAACTGCCCCGACCGGGGATCGAACCCGGGCCCGCTGCGTGAAAAGGCAGCACGCTACCTCGAGACCACAGCGGTGGACAGAACCTATTATAATGACCTATAATTTAAATTTTGCACAGATATATTTTAATACAGGGTTACGATACTTTTACGAGCCTGAAAATCATCAGACTCAGTTCCCACAGCTTAACGACCCTCCCGGAGAACTTCTCCCTTTGGATTTTCCCACCCTAAGTAGCCTGTCCAATGGCCCCGGTCAGATTTTAACCCGAGACCCTCAGGACTACAGGCAAATGCTCACGATATATACTACTCATTTCTTTAAAATAAATTAAACATGTCTTCAAAATAAAGCTTTCCCATTTTAAATTTCGTGACAAGAGGGCGTATGAGGACTTATATCCCTCTTGCATTCTTCCTGGATTGTTGAGAATAGAACTTTTATTTGACACGTGAAATATTTTATTGATATAATTTTTTGTTCCTAAGTTACAATATTACAAACCACAGGACTGGAAATTAGTTGTATTCTGATCCCAATAAAACTGTTAATTTTATACAAACTTATTGTCAGGCAGTTGCTATGAAACTGAATCTTAAATTGAATATAAATTCTATCAGTTATAAATACTCTCTAAATTCTGTGTAAGTAAATTAAATCAAAAGGAATTATATTGACATATTCTACAGGTTTAAATTAATAATTATTATAATAACTGAACATAGAGAAACATGAATCGAGAGTGTAAAATCTTACAATAAACATACTGTGGAAAATAAAATAAAACATTACAGTTAGTTACGTAAAAAGTGAAAATTATCAACAAGAGAAAAAATAATGAAGAAAAAGTCAGATGAATTAAATGGACGAAATCGGCAGCAATAAGTTGAAAATACTTTAATACCATAACTGAGAAAAAGAGTAAGTAATGTTTATCACTTCATGAACGGAGTATGGGTGTGAATTAATGCAATATACAAACTAATTTCAGCCTGCGGACAATAAAAAAAATGAAATTCCAATCAGCTACATTAAAAAGTGAACATCGTCAACAAGGCAAAACCGTGTTTTCTTACAGCGAGAAACTAAAAAGGAGACATTGAATTAAAAAAAAAATCAATATTTGACCAAAAATGTTGCTCTAAATGCAACACACATGACAGTAGAAGGAATTCAGGAGATATCTAGAGAATATATTCAAAAGGAAATTTAGTTAAATCACTAAAATAGCAATACGGAGTAAAATGAAACATTTGGATTGTATTAATATCCTCCTGATTCCCGAGGGAACAAATATAATTGAGATAAGAACCGCAAAAGTCCGACAAAATTATATCCGACTTCCTAGAGAGCAACTGTAACCACATCGCATCCTCGAGTGGGAAGAGAATCGAACACATCTCAGAACATCCTAATATTGGGACCATCCAGTGGAAAAAGAGTCGAAAATATAAGAGAAAATGGACTGCCGAGAGTCCCGAGGGAACAGTTTGAAGAAAATAGGAACCTCAAGCGAGAAAAGAAGAGAAAACAACCCACAATTTTTTCCCTGACTACCGAGGGGAAAACCAGAAGAATATTGGGATCCTCCAGTGAGAGAGGAGTAGAAAACGTCCCACAATATTTTCTCCGTCTCCCCAGAGAAAAACATGAATATCGGGATCCTCCAGTGGGAGAAGATGAGAAAACGTCCAACAACATTTTTCAACTCCCGAGGGGAAAACCTGAAGAATATCGCGACCCTCCAGTGGGAGAAGAGGAGAAAACGTCCCACAACATTTTCCCCAACTCCCGAGAGAAAAATCTGAAGAATATGGGGATCCTCCAGTAGGAGAAGAGGAGAAATCTTCCCACAACATTTTCCCCGACTCCCGCGGGAACAACCTGAAGAATACCGGGATCCTCCAGTGGGAGAAGAGGAGAAAACGGCCCACAACATTTTCACCAACTCCCGAGGGAAAAATCTGAAGAATATCGGCGTCCTTCAGTGGGAGAAGAGGAAAAAAGTCTCACAACATATTCCCCGACTCCCGAGGGAAAAACCTGATGAACATCGGGATCCTCCAGTGGGACAAGAGGAGAAAACGTCCCACAACATTTTCCCCCGACTCCCGAGGGAATAACTTCAAGAATGTTGGGTTCCTCCAGTGGGAGAAGAGGAGAAAACGTCCTACAACACTTTCCCGACTCCTGCGGGTAAAATCCAAAAGAATATCGGGATCCTCCACTGGGAGAAGAGGAGAACAAGTCCAACAACATTTTCACCGACTCCCGAGGGAATAACCTGAAGAATATCGGGATCCTCCAGTGGGAGAAGAGGAGCAAACGCCCCACAATATTATCCCCGACTCCCGAGAGAAAACCCTGAAGAATATCGGGATCCTCCAGTGGGAGAAGAGGAGAAAACGTCCCACGACATTTTCCCCGACTCCCGAGGGAAAAACCTGAAGAATATCGGGAACCTCCAGTGAGAGACGAGGAGAAAACATCCCACAATATTTTCCAAGACTGCCCAGGATAAAAACCTGAAGAATATCGGGATCCTAAAGTCGGAGAAGAGGAGAAATCTTCCCACAACATTTTCCCCGAATTCGGAGGGTAAAATCCGAAGAATATCGGGATCCTCCAGTGGGAGAAGAGGAGAAAACGTCCCACAACACATTCCCCAACTCCGGGGTGAAAAATCTGAAGAATACGGGGATCCTCCTTTGGGAGAAGAGGAGAAATCTTCCCACAATATTTTCCTCGACTTCCGAGGTTAAATCCGAAGAATATCGGGATCCTCCAGTGGGAGAAGAGGACAAAACGTCCCACACCATTTTCCCCGACTCCCGAGGGAACAACCTGAAGAATATCGGGATCCTCCAGTGGGAGAAGAGGAGAAAACGGCCCACAACATTTTCACCAATTCCCGAGGGAAAAATCTGAAGAATATCGGCGTCCTCCAGTGGGAGAAGAGGAAAGAACGCCTCACAACATATTCCCCGACTCCCGAGGGAAAAACCTGATGAACATCGGGATCCTCCAGTGGGAGAAGAGGAGAAAACGCCCCACAACATTTTCCCCCGACTCCCGAGGGAATAACTTCAAGAATGTTGGGTTCCTCGAGAGGGAAAAGAGGAGAAAACGTCCCACAACATTTTCCCGACTCCTGCGGGTAAAATCCAAAAGAATATCGGGATCCTCCACTGGGAGAAGAGGAGAAAGCACCCACAATATTTTCCCCGACTCCCGATGGAAAAATCTGAAGAATATCGGGATCCTCCAGTGGGAGAAGAGGAGAAAACGTCCCACAACATTTTCCCCAACTCCCGAGAGAAAAATCTGAAGAATATGGGGATCCTCCAGTGGGAGAAGAGGAGAAATCTTCCCACAATATTTTCCCCGACTCCCGCGAGAACAACCTGAAGAATACCGGGATCCTCCAGTGGGAGACGAGCAGAAAACGGCCCACAACATTTTCACCAACTCCCGAGGGGAAAATCTGAAGAATATTGGCGTCCTTCAGTGGGAGAAGAGGAAAAAACGTCTCACAACATATTCCCCGACTCCCGAGGGAAAAACCTGATGAACATCGGGATCCTCCAGTGGGACAAGAGGAGAAAACGTCCCACAACATTTTCCACCGACTGCCGAGGGAATAACTTCAAGAATGTTGGGTTCCTCCAGTGGGAGAAGAGGAGAACAAGTCCAAGAACATTTTCACCGACTCCCGAGGGAATAACCTGAAGAATATCGGGATCCTCCAGTGGGAGAAGAGGAGCAAACGCCCCACAATATTATCCCCGACTCCCGAGAGAGAAAAGCCTCTCTGTGAATGCAGAATATCGGGATCCTCCAGTGGGAGAAGAGGAGAAAACGTCCCACGACATTTTCCCCGACTCCCGAGGGAAAAACCTGAAGAATATCGGGACTCCACCAGGTTGAGAGACGAGGAGAAAACATCCCACAACATTTTCCCCGACTGCCCAGGGTAAAAACCCTGAAGAATATCGGGATCCTAAAGTCGGAGAAGAGGAGAAATCTTCCCACAACATTTTCCCCGAATTCGGAGGGTAAAATCCGAAGAATATAGGGATCCTCCAGTGGGAGAAGAGGAGAAAACGTCCCACAACACTTTCCCCAACTCCGGAGTGAAAAATCTGAAGAATATGGGGATCCTCCTGTGGGAAGAAGAGGAGAAAACGTCCACAACAACTTTCCCCAAATCCGGAGTGGACAAATTGAAGAATATGGGGAATCCTCCTGTGGGAGAGAGGAGAAAAAAAAGAAATCTTCCCACAATATTTTCCTCGACTTCCGAGGTTAAATCCGAAGATATCGGGGATCCTCCAGTGGCAGAGAGGACAAAAGTCCCACAAACATTTTGCCCGACCCCGAGGGAACAACCTGAAGAATATCGGGATCCTCAGTGGGAGAAGATTGAGAAACCGGCCCACAATATTTTCACCAATTCCCGAGGAAAAAATCTGAAGATATCGGCGTCCTCCAGGGGGAAAGAAGGGGACGAGAAGAGGGACAGAAAAGAACGTCTCACAACATATTCCCCGACTCCCGAGGGAAAAACATGATGAACATGGGATACTCAGTGGGAGAAGAGAGAAAAGTCCCACAAACCATTTTCCCCCCGGACTCCCGAGGAAGAACTCAAGAATGTGGGTTCCTCGAGTGGGAGAAGGGAGACGAAGAGGAGAAACGTCCCACAACATTTCCGACTCTGCGGGGTAAAAAGCCAAAAAAGAATACGGGGATCCTCCACTGGGAGAAGAGGGAGAAAGCTCCCACAATATTTCCCCGACTCCCGGATGTGGAAAAATCTGAAGAATATCGGGATCTCCAGTAGGAGAAGAGGAGAAAAGTCCAAAGACATTTTCCCCGACTCCCGAGGGAAAAGGGAAAAAACTAAGAATATCGGGAACGCCAGTGAGAGGACGAGGAAGAATGAACATCCCACAATATTTTCCCCGATGCCCAGGGTAAATAAAAAAACGAAGCAGATCGGGAATCTACGTCGGAGAGAAGAAGAGGAGAAATCTTCACACAACATTTTCCCCCGACTCGGAGAGTAAAAATCCGAAGAATTAGGGATCCTCCAGTGGAGAAGAGGAGGGAAAACGTTCCACACAAAAAACTTTCCCCAACTCCAGAGTGGAAAAATCTGAGAATATGGGATCCTCCTGTGGGAGAAGAGGAGATATCTTCCCCATAGTTTTTCGCCTTCCGAGGTTTAATCCGAAGAATATCGGGATCCTCATTGGGAGAGAGGCAACGTCCCACGCCCTTTCCCCGACTCGAGGGGGGAACAACTGACGAATTCGGGATCCACCGTGGGGAAAGAGAAGAAAACGGCCACCACATTTCCCCAACTCCGAGGGAAATCTGAAGAATATGGGGGTCCTCCAGGGGAGAAGAGGAAAAAACGTCTCACAACATATTCCTCGACTCCCGAGGGAAAAATCTTATGAACATCGGGATCCTCCAGTGGGAGAAGAGGAGAAAACGTCTCACAACATTTTCCCCCGACTCCCGAGGGAATAACTTCAAGAATGTCGGGTTCCTCCAGTGGGAGAAGAGGAGAAAACGTCTCACAACATTTCCCTCGACTCCTGAAGGGTAAATCCAAAAGAATATCGGGATCCTCCACTGGGAGAAGAGGAGAAAAAGTCCAACAAAATTTTCACCGACTCCCGAGGGAATAACCTGAAGAATATCGGGACCCTCCAGAGGGAGAAGAGGAGCAAACGTCCCACAATATTATCCCCGACTCCCGAGAGAAAAACCTGAAGAATATCGGGATCCTCCAGTGGGAGAAGAGGAGAAAACGTCCCACGAAATTTTCGCCGACTCCCGAGGGAAAAACCTGAAGAATATCGGGATCCTCCAGTGAGAAAAGAGGAGAAAACATCCCACAACATTTTCCCCGACTGCCCAGGGAAAAACAGTAAGAATATCGGGAACCTAAAGTCGGAGAAATCTTCCTACAACATTTTCCCCGACTTCGGAGGGTAAAATCCGAAGAATATCGTGATCCTCCAGTGGGAGAAGAGGAGCAAACGTCCCACACCATTTACCCCGACTCCCGGGGACCAACTTGAAGAATATTGGGATCCACCAGTGGGAGAAGTGGACAAAACGGCCCAGAACATTTTCCCTAACTCCCGAGGGAAAATCTGAAGAATATCGGGGTCCTCCAGTCTGAGAAGAGCAAAAAACGTCCCACAACATTTTCCCCGACTCCCAAGGGAAAAACCTGAAGAATATCGGGATCCTCCAGTGGGAGAAGAGGAGAAAACATCCTACAACATTTGCCCTGACTTCCGACGGAAAACCCTGAAGAATATCGGGATCCTCCATTGGGAGAAGAGGAGAAAACGTCCCACATTTTCCGCGACTCCCGAGGGGAAAACCTGAAGAATATCGGGATCCTCCAGTGGGACGAGAGGAGAAAACTCCCACAATATTTTCCCAGATTCCCGAGGGAAAGATCTGAAGAATATCGGGATCCTCCAGTGGGAGAATAAGAGAAAACGTCCCATAACATTTCCCTGACTCCCGAGGGAACAACGTGCAGAATATCGGGATCCTCCAGTGTGAGAAGAGCAAAAAAGTCCCAAAACATATTCCCCGAGTCCTGAGGGTAAAACCCGAAGAATATCGGAATCCTCCAGTGAGAGAAGAGGAGAAAACGTTTCACAATATTTTCCCCGACTCCCGAGGGAAAAATTCGCAGAATATAGGGGTCCTCCAGTGCGATAAGAGGAGAAAACGTCCCACATTTCCCCGACTCCCGAGGGAACAACCTGCAGAATATCGTGATCCTGCAGTGGGAGAAGAGGAGAAAACGTCCCACAACAATTTCCCCGACTCCGGACGGAAAAACCTGAAGAAAATCGGGATCCTCCAGTGGGAGAAGAGGTGAAAACATCCTACAATATTTTCCCCGACTCCCGACGGAACAACCTGAAGAATATCGGGATCATCAAGTGATGAGAAGAGGAGAAACCGTCCCACAATATTTTCCCCAACTTCCGAGGGTAAAATCCGAAGAACATCAGGATCCTCCATTGGGAGAAGAGAAGAAAACGTCCAACAACATTTTCCACTACTCCCGTGGGAAAACCTGAAGAATACCGGGATCCTCCATTGGTAAAAGTGGAGAAAACATCCCACAACAATTTCCCCGACTTCCGAGGGATACATCTGAAGAATATCGGGATCCTCCAGTGGGAGAAGAGAAAACGTCCAACATTTTCCCCGACTTCCGAGGGAAAACCCTGAAGAATATCGGGATCCTCCAGTGGGAGAAGAGGAGGAAACTCTCACAATATTATCCCCGACTTCCGAGGGAAAAATCAGAAGAATATCGGGATCCTCCAGTGGGAGAAGAGGAGAAAGCTCCCACAATATTTTCCCTATCTCCCGATGGAAAAATCTGAAGAATATCGGGATCCTCCAGTGGGAGAAGAGGAGAAAACGTCCCACAACATACTTCCCGACTCCCGAGGGTAAAATACTAAGAATATTGGGATGATCCAGTGGAAGAAGAGAAGAAATCGTTCCACAACATTTTCCCCGACTCCCGAGGGAACAACCTGAAGAATATCATTATCCTCCTGTGGGAGAAGAGGAGAAAACATCCTACAACATTTTCCCCGACTCCCGAGGGAAAAACCTGAAGAATATCGGGATCCTAAAGTCGGAGAAGAGGGGAAATCTTCCCACAACATTTTCCCCGACTTCGGAGGGTAAAATCCGAAGAATATCGGGATCCTCCAGTGGGAGAAGAGGACAAAACGTCCCACAACACTTTCCCCAACTCCCGAGTGAAAAATCTGAAGAATATGGGGATCCTCCTGTGGGAGAAATCTTCCCACAATATTTTCCTCGACTTCCGAGGTTAAATCCGAAGAATATCGGGATCCTCCAGTGGGAGAAGAGGACAAAACGTCCCACACCATTTTCCCCGTCTCCCGAGGGAACAACCTGAAGAATATCGGGATCCTCCAGTGGGAGAAAAAGAGAAAACGTCTCACAACATTTTCCCCGACTTCCGAGGGAAAAACTTGAAGAATATCGGGATCCTCCAGTGGGAGAAGAAGAGAAAACGTCTCACAACATTTTCCCCGACTTCCGAGGGTAAAACTTGAAGAATATCGGGATCCTCCAGTGGGAGAAGAGGAGAAAACGTCCCAGAATAATTTCCCCGACTCCCGAGGGAAAAACCTGAAAATATCGGGATCCTCCAGTGGGAGAAGAAGTGAAAACGTCCCACAACATTTTCCCCGACTCCCGAAGGAAAAATCTGAAGAATATCGGGATCCTCCAGTGGGAGAAGAGGAAAAAACGTCCGACAACATTTTCCCCGACTCCCGAGGGAAAAACTTGATAAATATCGGGATCCTCCATCGGGAGAGAAGTCTCAGCGTACAACAGCATTTTCTTCCACACACGAGCGTTCTGACTGAACAATTCAGGACTCCTGCGGACGAGAGGTTAAAATGTTACTAAAGACGCCTAACGCCTTCGCAATAATCTGGCTACTTTCACATCACCAGTGTACAGTATTCGCAATACCTGTGTTATATTCCTAATATTTTACATGTGTCAACGTTATACACATTTTCTGCAACAGTTATTATGTTATTTTGACGTCAGTTCATTCCTGTATTTGAATTATCCGTATTATCACTATCATTAGGTCTGTGAATAATTTTAAGCAACGTCTTAGAATATGTAAATATATATTTTTTAGGTGAACTGTTACTACTGTCTGCACTTAAACTTAATGTTAATAATTGTAAATAGTAATTTGACGTAGTGTATAGTTAGATTTAATTGTGTTACATTATCGTAATTAATGTAGAAAAAGTATAATAATTTTAATGTTACTTTAGCTCCTGTAATAACTGAATATTATAAAATAAATGTGTGTATTCTTTTTTCTTAAATGTTTTAATTATCTGTAATGTTTATCGATAGGAATGTATCCATCCATAGCAATTCTGCCCGAAGGCAGGTCCTTCACTGCAATTATAGCATTTTCATGCTATGCTTGCAGCTTTACTAGGGAATTGTGCAGGTGTCATAATAGCCGAAATTTTCTCAAGCAATTTTATTGAATGGGATGTTTGTAGAATTTTATATTAATAATGTTTAGGTACGGAAAACAATGATTGTGAATGTATTTTTAAATTTTCAGAAGTGGATCTCTCTATTTACTATGTAACTGTCGGCCATTTTGAATTTTCATAGCATAACTATAATGGAGAGGTAGTTATTTACGCAGTTAACAAATTTAAGTTCCATTATTCTTAGAATATTTCAATAAAATAATTTTATAATGATTAGTAGAATATAAAATAAGTTACAATTTAATGAAATTTCCTCATAAACTGCAAAATACATTTAAAAATGCATTCACAATCATTATTTTCCGGGCCTAAATATCTAATATATAAAAATGAATGTTTGTTTGATTGTTCGTAATTTATGCGCGGCCATACCGTTGATCCGATTGTGATGGACCTTTCTGCAAAATGTTCAGGAGATTTCCGGGGTGAACATAGGATATAAGAGAGTTGAGATACTCAACTCCTACACCCTTAAAAAATATCCTTTATAGTGAAAAACGCGAAAAAGTCTCGTTTTTTTACTCTTGAATAGCTAACGCTGTCTAAACCATAAAAATACACAAAATTAATGTACGCAGAATTGAATATCTCAAAAAACAATACAAAGAAGTCCGCGACAGCATATGTTTATCTTTTACAGATAACACACAATAGCCATTTCTGTCTTTCATTGATGCCAAGGAGATCGGGATAAGTAGTTTCCCGGGCAAGCATGTGTTGCCATTACCATTCATCCGATTGTCATGGGGTTTTTCCCGGGAAGGTTATAGGTTATAAGAGAGTTTAAATGCTCAAGTCCTTAACCCTTAAAAATCATCTTCTTTAGTGAAAAAACGTCGCTTTTTGTAAGCTAAAATGGCTTACGCTGCCTAAACCATAACAAACACACAAAATTATTGTACACAGAATTGAATATCTCAAAAACCTCTACAGAGAAGTCCGCGACAGCAAATGTTTATCTTTTAAGGATAACTCACAATAACCATTTTGTCTTTCAATGATGCCAAGAAGATCGGGATAAGTAGATTCCCGGGCAAGCATAGCAGCGCACGGTGGGTATTCTATCATGGATATCTAAAAAAATAACGAATTTTGTCTTTCAGCTCATTTATGCCATGTACCTCGGGATGCGTAGATTATCGGGCAACGCCGGGTAATCAGCAGGGGATCTAAAAATAATGACATAAATTTATACTTATTTTTCCCTTTACTTATTCAACTAAGTACAAAAACGCTTTATCATTTATTTAGGTGTAGCAGCGCACGCCGGGTATTACCTAGTTTATTATTAGGAGGCCCTTGGGGTAGTAGGAAGTTAGGGCTCCCACTTTTCTGGACAATCGGCACTTGATGTCAGCCGGGTTGTCAGCCCTGCATGACTGCCGTCTTTATCCCCAGAACAAGCGTCTGGTACTCATTTCTCTTAGAGGCTGAGTCGACCCCAGGGTCATAGTGCGCCAGAAGGTTTGGGTCAGTTTAAAAATCCTGACCCCACCGGGACTCGAACCCACGACCATCCGGCTTATAGCGCAGTGCCTTAACCACTACGCTATGGCGTGCCCCCACATATTTATTATAAAGAATCAAAATTTATATATTAATAAAATACTGTGTCATTTCTTTGTCCTAGTTTTGTATTGATTTTATATTTTTGTCTTAAAAGCCACTAATTTTTTAAGAATGTTTAGGTTAATATATGTATGTATATATATATATATGATATGAAAAGAAAAAAGAATGCTTGAGTCGGGATTTGAACTCGAGTCTCTAAAGTCTGTACCTTTAGCGCTCTAACCAACTGAGCTACCCAAGAATTCCAATACAAGCATACAATTTTCTTATACATGTAGTATTCTCAATTCACACAAGAGGTAGCGGAAATTTATTCCAACTGCCATCTCGCGGCTAACATAACAGTTAAGCAAATTTTTAAAGAGAATATTTACTTTATAGCAGTAACGCTTTTATATATAGATATTATATATCTATATATGTGTATACTATCAATAATAAGTGGAAGTGGAATAAGAGTGGAAAGCAACAGGAAACTACCATACCTATTAAAGCTGCAAAGCATTAGCGTGAAAATACTGTGATTGCAGTAAAATACCTGCCCTCAGGCAGAATTACAATGGATGGATGGATGGAATGATAAGTAACAAACAATCCACAAGCATATCCATGTAAAAGGGTATAATGTATTATTTTAGACATAGGTCCTGAATCTAAATTAAGATATAGTCCCTGATATTACTAAAAAAAAAAAGACATATTAGAACAGAGTGACATATAGCCTATAACCTTACAATGTTAATTTCACATAAATTTACTTATTTTTTAGATGATTAAATTATTTATGTACAACTCTCAAAATACAGTACTTACAGTTTTCTTGCACTCTAACAATTATATGTTGCTTAGTGTACAAGGTGTTATGGCCTGCAACACTATTTTACCATCTGTGGTAAAAGGCATCATCAATTGTTACCCACGACCAACATTTTTTTTTTTTCAGATAACGATGAGGCAGTCGAAGTCATTTTCATCTGCATTCACTAACATATTAAATCACAGCAATATAGATTTAAGAAGACAAAACTTAAAAAAAAACTGAAAATGGTGAGACAAAATCAAAATATTCCACACTTAATTTCGTGCACCATATCTGTGATCTATCCTGATATTCCTCACTCCACCCCAGAATATCAAAGCAGTGGAAGATATTGTTTTATGTTCTTAAAGTGTATTCAATTTTAAAGGAGTTATCTTTAACGGCAACAACAGGATGTAAAGGAGCAACATGTTTGGATTATCCTGCTGTAGTTACAAATAGTAGAAACTATTCAACCTCTCACTCACCCTCATACTCACTCCTCATGGTGATGGGGAAGGAGGAGGCAAACTTTTTTTTAACATTTGAATCGATTTTGAAAGATACTAAAAACTTGGGCTAAGGTTTTCCAAGAAAACTATAAACAATAATGAAGGTTTGCATCTTGTTTTCCTAGAAAATATAAAGGGTTTGCATTGTGATGATCTTGAAGAAGATTTCCGGACTGTAGGCCGTGGTCTTGAGGCTTTAAGTTCCCAGACGTTTCGCCACAGACTGCATCTGGCATCCTCAAGACAACCCTTGAGAATGCCATATGCAGTCTCTGGCAAAACGTCGGGGAACTTCAAGCCTCAAGACCACGGCCTACAGCCTGGAAATCTTCTTCAAGATCATTACAGCAACTCCGGCCATGAAAGCCTAAGTCAGGTTTGCATTGTATTTCAATGTGAGGTAGACTGTCAGCAGAATTAACCAGACAAAGTATAGTGACATGACTATGACCCGTCAATCATATGAGCCTCCAAACAGAGTTGAGAACAAATCATATAAAACTTTTACCTGTTTACTAGCACTGTACACAAAAATGTTGTGAACTTACATTTGAAGACCATGTTATGTAAAGGTATGTAATATTCTAATAAATGTCTAGTAATGGGTAAAATATGTAAAAATATGTCATGTCAAACTTAAGTGTAAGGTCTAGATTTACGTGAATCATCAACATATTTGGTTATTACAAAAGAACATATCAAGGAAAAAATATGTAATTACATATGAATCCGGACTCTACTTATAAGGCATCATAGATTCAGATTCACAGATTGAGTCATATGTATAACTTGCAGGAACTCCGAGACGTATTTTCTCGAAAGATGGTTCAGTTCAGTGAACTACAATATAAAAATGATTTACATTATTCTAGTGACATCATTCACTGTTACAGCCAATCTTCAAGTTTTAATAAATGGCCTTCTTTCAAAAACAATAAATCTTAATAATAATAATAATAATAATAATAATAATAATAATAATAATAATAATAATAATAATAATAGCTTTATTTTACCTGGCAGAGTTAAGGCCTTGTCTACCACTCAACCAGGTTTAAAAAAATACAAAAGAAAAGTCTTAAATCTAAATTACAATATATATATAAACGATTACAAGTTATGAATACAATACAATTAATATTTATAATGTATTTTGATTTACTCTAAATTTAACGAATTAAATGTATAATATGTACAAGATATATAAAAAAAACGAGGAAAAGGTTAATGACATAGTATAAAATTAAATAAATAGAGAAAAATTAATTATTAGACAACAGGTAACTGTATAAGCGTGACTTAAAGGTGCCAAGTGTGCGGCAACCCCTGATATCTTGAGGAAGGAGATTCCAGGACGCGGGCGGAGAGGCTACTGTGAAGGAAGTAGAATAGGAGGAAGTGCTATGAAGAGGAATTGTTAGCAGACTGCTATCTTGTGACCTAGTGTCAATATTGTGGTAGGAGGATAACTTCTCAAATCTGGACGCCAGGTAAGTAGGAATGTAGGAATTCAGAAGCTTGAAAAGTAGTGAAAGAGAGTGCAATTTACGTCTGTCAGTAAGACGGAGCCAAGAGAGGTTATTAAAGTGTTTGGAAATATGGTCATAATGGCGGATATTGAAAATGAATCGAACGCAAGCATTATGAACACGCTGCAGTCTCTGCGACAAGGCATAGTTTAGATCATTATATATAATGTCACAATAATCGAAGTGTGGTAACACAAGGTTCTGCACTAGGATTTGTTTTAACGAAACTGGGAGAAAATTTTTTAAACGTCTAAGATAATGTAAGATGGAGAAAGTCTTTTTACATATGTGTTTCACTTGTGTTTGCCAGGTTAAATTTGCATCTAGATGTAGTCCAAGATCTATTACTGAAGAAGAATCTTAGGATTGTCTTGAGGATGCCAGACGCAGTCTCTGGCGAAACGTCGGGGAACTTCAAGCCTCAAGACCACGGCCTACAGCCTGGAAATCTTCTTCAAGATCATTACAGCAACTCCGGCCATGAAAGCCTAAGTCAGGTTTGCATTGTGTTTCAATGTGAGGTAGACTGTCAGCAGAATTAACCAGACAAAGTATAGTGATATGACTATGACCTGTCAATCATATGAGCCTCCAAACAGAGTTCAGAACAAATCATATAAAACTTTTACCTGTTTACTAGCACTGTACACAAAAATGTTGTGAACTTACATTTGAAGATCATGTAAAGGTATGTAATATTCTAATAAATGTGTAGTAATGGGCAAAATATGTAAAAATATGTCAAGTCAAACTTGAGTGTAAGGTCTAGATTTACGTGAATCGTCAACATATTTGGTTATTATGAAAGAACATATCAAGGAAAAAATATATAATTACATATGAATCCGGACTCTACTTATAAGGCATCAGAGATTCAGATTCACAGATTGAGTCATATGTATAACTTGCAGGAACCTCCGAGACGTATTTTCTCGAAAGATGGTTCAGTTCAGTGAACTACAATATAAAAATGATTTACATTATTCTAGTGACATCATTCATTGTTACAGCTAATCTTCATTCAAGTTTTAATAAATGGCCTTCTTTCAAAAAACAATAAATCTTAAAAGCTAACTGATTAAAACTAATAACATATGCTAGACAAAAATGACAATAATTACAAATAGGAATGAGATGCACAAGGAAATTAAACATAGGCTAAATTCTGGAAATGCATGCTATTATTTCTGTATTACAGGGACACTAGATGTCTCAACTTCTCTCAAAAAACTTTAAACTGAAAATATATAAAACTGTTATTCTCCCAGTTATATTATATATGCAAAATATGGACTCTTATTTTAAAGAAAGAGAAAAGATTACAAATACTTGAGAATATAGTTCTTAGGAAAAATACAGAAGAAATAATAAAGGAAGAAAATTAAGAATTTCAAATAACAGAAGAAGTTCAAGCGGTTACAAAGGAACTAAAAGGAAGAAAGACATCAGGAATAGATGAGATAAAGAATGAATTCCTAAAATATGGAGGAAAGAAACTAACAGAGGTAGTAACTAAATTATTTAATATTATACGAAAAAATCAGACAATCCCTAATGAATGGAAAACAAGTGTTACCATACCTATATACAAGAAAGGAAATAGGGATAGGGATGATCCTTCTGTGTTATGTTACTTAACAAAATATTACAAAAGGAACTTCTCTCATATTAGTGATGAACAAGTATTTAAACCAAAGAGAACGAAAACAGATGCAATATTTATAATAAGGCAAATAGTAGAAAAGGCAATTGAATTTACAACACCTGCTTTTTTTATGCTTTACAGATTTTGACAAAAACCTATAACAGAGTCAAATTAGAAGATATAGTAGGAATCTTGTATAAGAGAAAAAAAAATTTCAAGCACAGTAATACATTTGATAAAGGGTATAAATACAAATACTGAAACAAAGATTTCTATATATGGAAAACTTATGGAAGGAACTAAGAGTGAAAAAGGAATAAAACAAGGAGATTCTCCAAGTCCTTTATTGTTTAATCTGATAATGGATAAAATTATACAAAAGTTAAAAGTGCCTATCAGGTTACCAAATGGAAAATAAAAATATTAATATAGTATAATAATCAATTGAGTTGGTGTTTACTTGATGAAAATCCATATTTATATAATTAATATAGTATGTTATGCTGATAACGCAGTTCTGATTGCCAGAACTAAGGACAAACTCCGATTATTTCATCGATTCAGACAACTGCAGGAAAATTTAATATGAACATCTCTATAAATAAAACTAAATGTGTGTATACCTAAGAACACAATCTTCTTCTTCTTCTTCCTTCCAAGTATTAGGCCGAGGCCTGTTATGAACCTATAGAAAATTTTCCCTCCAGCATTTCATAGGACGGCCCAGTGATCTTCAAGATGTAAATTAGAAGTTAATGGGAAAATTAAACAACAAGTTATGGATTTTAAATATCTTGGGACACACATTTCTAGTTCTCTTAAATGAAGTAAGATCTCAGTCAAGAATATCAGGATACTTACGAGATATTATATAGAAAAACAAATATTTAAACAAAAAAAAACAGAAAGTAAAGTAAAAGTATATAAAACATGTGTACAACTAATAATGACATATGCTGCAGATACAAGAGCAGATATTAGCCAAACAAAACAACTCACGAGAAATTAATACTTTAAGAGCCATAGTAAACAAAACAGAGTCAGGAACCAGGATGTGAGGGAGGAATGCAGTATCATAGATGTTGAGACATTTATTACAACAAGGAAAAGGGAATGGAATGCCCAGGTGGACAGAGCTGACGATACAAGGCTTATTAAAGCAGCGAAGATCCTACATCATAGAGGAAAAAGAGAAGTGGACAGACGCCTTAAGAGATGGAATGAGATGTAATCATCATTGACATAGTGTGTGTAAATAAACAAGCATATGCCTATAGAAAAGAAGAAGAAGGAAAATTTTTGGACCAAAGAGAGATGATCAGAAAGGTGAATGGAGAAGATTGTAAAACAGAAAGCTACATGACCTTTATAGGAAATCAGATATAATAAGAACAATTAAGTCTCATGATAGACTGTAATGGGTAGGACATGTGGCACAAATGGGGAATGAAAGAGGCTTCCAAAGTAACGTCCAAGCTACTTGTAGGAAAATCAGAGGGAAAACACCCTGTTGTTAGACCAAGAATGAGGTGGGAGAATAACATTAAACATGATTAAAGGGAAATAGATTATGCAGGGGATGAATGAAAAACATTTGCTCAGGAAAGGGATGTATGGAGAGCTTATGTCCACAAGGCCATGAACCTCCAGATTCGAAAGTGCCAATTAGTTAGTTAGACAAAAATGACAAATATAAGGTTAGCATGAATCAATTTAGTTAGCTTATTAAATTAAATGCTGATGTATGTACATATGAAGTGAAACTCAACATTTGACATGTAAATGTAACTTGAAACTAAAATTTGTGAGTAATCTGAATAATGCACCCTCCAATTGTTTTTCATCATCATGAATAAATCCATTTTAGACCATGAGATCTGTGATGGTAAACCTAACGAAGATGGTCTTGATCTTTCCACAGCTGTATTTCATTCAATTTTAATCATTCAAATGAATGAACAATTCAGATTGGCAAAATTTAGATTATGTTATGTATGAGCAATTCCTTGTGTTTCAAACCTTTGGACTCTTACTTTAAGGGAGGAAAGGAGATTACAAGTATTTGAGAATAAAGTTCTTAGGAAAATGTATGGACCAAAGAGAGATGAACAGAGAGGTGAATGGAGAAGACTATGAACTTTATAGGAAGCCAGATATAATAAAAGTTAAATCTCGTAGACTGAAATGGGCAGGACATGTGGCACGAATGGGTAATGAAAGAGGTGCATGGAAGCTTCTTGTAGGAAAACCAGAGGGATAACACCCAGTTGGTAGACCAAGAATGAGGTGGGAGAATAACATTAACCATTATTTGAGGGAAGTAGAATATGCAGGGGATGATTGGAAAACATGAGCTCAAGATAGGGATGTATGGAGAGCTTATATCCATATGGCCATGAAACTAGGTTTGATAGTGCCAATGAGTTAGTGAGCAATTCCTTATATACATGAAAGTCAAACCCGCCTAAACTTAAAATGCATCATCTTGATCCATCCATCCATAATAATTCTGCCCAAGGGCAGGTCTTCACTGCAATCACACCATTATCTTGCTATGCTTTACAGTTTTACTAGCGAATTATAGGTGTGGTAGCTTCCTGTTACTTTCCACACAGGTGAAGGATGATGATGATGATATGATAGTGATAAGGATGATGATGGCCAGATGATTTTCGGGGACCGTTGGACCCTAAGCTTCCTGACATCTGTCTTCCAGGTGAGGAAAAACCCCAAAAAAACCTCATCCAGGGGCCTGTCCCGACCAGGAATCGAACCCGAGCCTGTTGCGTGACAAGGCAGCTCGCTACCTTGAGACCACAGCGGTGGACTCATCTTGATAGGTGTAGTAATTACAATGACATCAATGGATTCTTACAAGCAACATCAAGTTTTAATATATGTCAATGTTTCTAATACAAGATGCTACTTCTGCCCGAAACCAAGCTAACTAAACAATAACTGACAAATGAAAATTTAGTGTGATTTGTGTTATATTTTTAAGTTTAAGGCTAACTAAGTCACTGGCACTATTGAATCCATAAGTTCATGCCACATGGACATAAGCTCTCCATACATCCTTATCCTGAACTAATGTTTTCAAATCATCCCCTGTATAATATACTTCCCTCAAATCATGGTTAATGTTATTCTCCTACCTCATTTGTGGTTTACCAACTGAATGTTTTCCCACTGGTTTTCCTACAAGAACCTTATATGTGCCTCTTTCATTCCTAATTTGTACCACATGTCCTGTCCATTGCTGTCTACGAGACTTAACTGTTCTTATTACGGTATATCTGGTTTTCTAAAAAGATCATGTAGCTCACTGCAATATGCCTTCTCCATTTGCTTTGTCTGTTCATCTCTCTTTGGTACAAACATTTTCTTAGAACTTTATTCTCAAATATTCTTAAGCTCCTTTCCTCCCTTAAAGTAAGAGTTCATGTTTCGTATCCATATACTATAACTGGGAGAATAAGAGTTTTATATATTTTTAATTTAACATATTTTAAGAGAAGTTGGGACGACAAGAGCCCCTGTAATTTGTAGTAATAGGCATTTCTAGAATTGAGCCTATGTTTAATTTCTTTGTGCATCTCATTCCTATTTGTAATTATTCTTCCTAGGTATTTGAATTCAGCCACTTCTTCAAAATTTCCCTCATTTCCATTTCCATTATATAATGTATTTCTAATGTAAAACTGACTAACCAATATTTAAAACTAACAAAAATGTGATCTAGGCTACATGATTAGTGTGAATTCTTTAGGGTTAGCATCCATCATGAAAAATGCTGCAATAACAGTAGACAAATGGACATTCATAAAACCAATTCCGCAATCATCATCCAATAGAATTAAAAGAACAGATGGAGGGTGCATTCTTCAGATTATCCAAATTTGTAGATCAAGGTAGCCACCTTAGAATTGTTTATTAAAATTAGCCAGTTCGAAAGCAGTGCCTTTTTACACAATTATTTTTATGTTTTACATTAAAGCTAAGGCCAATGGCTATCCGAAGTTGATAATTGAAGATTAAGATGAATTGTTTTTGTTAGTTTCTTAAATTCAGTTGAATGAGCAGTTAAATTTCTTGCTGATCTTTATAATAATTTGCTCCATAATTTTCCAGTTGCACTATGTATTTCTTCCATTTTTACTAACAGTTTGTGGTTTTTTAAATATTTTCCAATGATTCTATGATTCTTAAAACATTTTTAACAGTTATTAAAGATTTAGCTATGTATGTGAATTGTGGTATTAATCTCTACACATGCATGAACAATAGGCTATATATGAAATTGGAATGACCAACAATCACAATTAATTCCAAAACATATTTTAAGAATTGAATACTCAATAACTTCATTCTCTTAGGTCCAGAAGGGACAAGTTAATATATAACAGATTAGTTTATAGTTTATTAAATAATGTTTTTTTTTATTTCATTACGTTATTAGGGGCAAGTTAGGGTACATACATTTATGATAAACATGTATGGAAATTAATTCTGAAGATTGGTCGGCTCTTCTTTAGATTAATTTACCCTTGATTTTTTAGTTTCTTATTGTGAATTATAAGTCTTCATATGAATTTACTCACATTTTTAAATATTTTGAATTTTTCAAACAATTTTTATAACTTTATTTTAGAATTTTTAAGTATTTATTCATATACACATATTGTGATGGTGACTTGCTATTTTCTCCAGAGAGTATATTATATAGTTGGAACCAGTGGGTTATTGATGGTTGCGATTATTAAGGAGTGAAAAAAAAGGGCATTTCATGGGATCCACCCTAGGTTAGAGTAATTGAATTAGGTTAAGTGTGAGTTAGTTGTTAGCTTTTAGGTTCATTACATTTTAAATGTGTCAAAATACATAAAACAAAACAAAAATTACAATCATGTGCACTGTTGTTCTATAGGACTTTGAAAATATATCAGGTAAATTAAAGTGGAAAATCCCCGATTGGTCATACCGATTTTACAGATATGTGATTCCATCCGGCGACAATATCATAAACCCCTATTAGGTTCGTCTTCCGGGCATATAGGCCGTGGTCCAGTCGTTCTTCTACTCGACGTTTCGTCTACTACTGCAATAGACATCTTCAGGAGATACTGCGTGCTCTCTGTGAACTCCTCAACAGTCGGCTGCAGACTGGCTGGTCGTTGGAAACTCCCTCCCTATTTATAGGCACGCCCCTGGTGGAGAGGCGGTTTTCTGCACGGTCCGTGTTGCGTGCTGTTTTGTCCAGGCTGTCGCTAGCAGAAGTCATAGGCTTCGTTGTCGTATTGTGCAGTGCCGGGATCCAGATTTTGTTTGTCTACATGGTTTCTTCTTTTTCGTTAAAGAAATTTTTGTGTTTAATATATTTCAATGGCTTCTCTGTACAGTCTGGTGTAATAATGAGATGTTTGGGACAATACCTGTGTTTCTTCGAATCTTATTATATGTTCTTGGTTGTTCATCCAGTGTTCCGCTACGGCTGATTTTTCCTTTTGTTTTAGTCTGCAATGCCTCTTGTGTTCTTGCAATCTTGTGGTAACCATTCTTTTTGTTGTGCCGATATAAACCTGTCCACAACTGCAAGGGATGCGATATATACCGGCAGTACTTAACGGATCTCTTGTATCTTTGGCTGGACGCAGTATATTGCTGATTTTTTGTGTTGGCTTGTAGGTTGTAGATATGTTATATTTATTTATTTATATATTGCATCCCTTGCAATTGTGGACAGGTTTATATCGGCACAACAAAAAGAATGGTTACCACAAGATTGCAAGAACACAAGAGGCATTGCAGACTAAAACAAAAGGAAAAATCAGCCGTAGCGGAACACTGGATGAACAACCAAGAACATATAATAAGATTCGAAGAAACACAGGTATTGTCCCAAACATCTCATTATTACACCAGACTGTACAGAGAAGCCATTGAAATATATAAACACAAAAATTTCTTTAACGAAAAAGAAGAAACCATGTAGACAAACAAAATCTGGATCCCGGCACTGCACAATACGACAACGAAGCCTATGACTTCTGCTAGCGACAGCCTGGACAAAACAGCACTCAACACGGACCGCGCAGAAAACCACCTCTCCACCAGGGGCGTGCCTATAAATAGGGAGGGAGTTTCCAACGACCAGCCAGTCTGCAGCCGACTGTTGAGGAGTTCACAGAGAGCACGCAGTATCTCCTGAAGATGTCTACCGCAGTAGTAGATGAAACGTCGAGTAGAAGAACGACTGGACCACGGCCTATATGCCCGGAAGACGAACCTAATAGGGATCAAGACGCCGGCCGTGAAAGCCTACAGTTATACAATATCATAAACGTTTGTACATACGTGTTGCTATTCTTCAGAACTTAGAAAAATGCATTGGTTAAGCAGTTTTTTTTCAGATTTCTTAATTGACAATACCTAAAAATAATCTTTTTAAGTTAAAAGGACTTACAAAGAAATTAATTTAAAATCAATGTGCAAATGAATTTTAAAATGTATGGATTCCAATTAATTAAAATATAAATTTTTTCCTAAAAGGTCCATCTCAACTTAATTAGTTAACCTTAACGGAAATTCATCATGAATCTTATTAATGTTGATTATTCTAATTAATCTTAAAATTAATAAATCAATTTGATTTAACTACATTGAGATTCACTCGACTTGCGGTCACTATAGTAGACAGCAATGCTTGCAGTCACTTTTCCCGCTATAGGCCGCAGGTCGAGTGAAACTCACTGTATGTCATAAAAAAAAAGGAGTGGCTACTCTGATAACTTTGAGGTGCGCACCTACACCTATTGAATAAAAGAATAATGTCACTTAATAATATCGATGTTAGCGCTTGAAATGTTCAACACTGATAGCCATATTCCACACATTGAACTGGTACCAGGGTACTTTCTAACTCAGGCCCGTGAATCATTATAGGGAGATTTGGACGCAGAATTTTTTTATTTTTTTTTCCACGTAGTACTCGGGTCATCTTAAGACTGCGCCACCGTCGCTATTTTATCTCGTCCGATCTCGTGAATGTACTATGATGATGATGATGATCTCGTTCTCTACGTGGATTAAATTTAAATAAATCAACGGTAGAATTGATACGTACGTTATGAAGGTTATGACAACAAATCGAAATGTAAAATTGAATGTCGAACTAAATTTGAAAAATGAACGGTAGAATTATTATGTACTGTTCGAAGAGAAATTTGAGGTTCAATATAATATAATATTGTTAATGCATCGAAGTTAATTATTAAATTGATTAATTTTCTACAATCTGAAGGAGAAAGTGAAGCTGGAAAATACAGCTAATGGAAGGTAAGAGAATGATTATATATGACATTTTTTTCCCTCAAAAATTTGGTCCACTTTTCAAAATCGTGTTTTCAAATAATACTGTGAACTATGTAAATTGGCATGCCGTACATTTTGTTTGCATCGTGACATTATAATGTTTGTATTTGAATTGTAATATCCCTTTAAAAAAAGCTTGTTTATATTTCATATTATTTTTTATATCTTGGTCTGTAATGTGTGTACTTATTCATCAATATTTCTTTCACAGAATAAATGAGGCTGTCAAGATCAAATCGTATGGGCGTATTTCCTTATAACAGTGATTGGGAAGTCTACATACGTATATAATTTTAGGTAAGTGGATCTAATGCTTCTACCTTCATTTTACTAACTCGGGTGTTTAACCTTAAATTGATTTAACCTGATAAAAGTTAGCTAAACTAAATTACCCTATCATATTTTTATAGATTAAATTTCTTGTGTAGGTTAAGTTATGAGTGAGGTAGCATTATCTAGAACACCTGTAAGTCTAAAAATAAAATCTTAAAAGATAACCGAAATTTAGGGATAAAGTTTCCATTATGTGACAAAAAAATGAAAAACTTCAGTTTACCTTTCCTAATAATTTTTCTAAGTCCTGCAGAATAGTGAACATGTGCAAAAATTTATAAAAAGTTTATAGAGTTGAATTGATAGATGAAACCACGTAGATGTGAAATCGATATGACCAACCTTTGCAATAAATCCTTAATATTAATAATAATCATTATTATTAGTTTATTTATGGTATTAGTATTTCATTCTTTTAAGTCAAGTATTTTCAAGAATTGTCATTTCAATTTTCAATGTAATTTTTGATTGTTTGTGAAATATTACAAAGAAACTTCAAAAAATGTATGTGTGTACATGTTCATAATACATATACAATGGTTTAGTATCGCACTGTTTGAAGTCCATTTTTTTACAGTTCTTGTTATGAGGTTAAGTGAATGTTCCATTTTCATAGCTATTTGATAATAAATCAGAAATTCAATATTTTTTTATTAGTAACACCTTTAGAAAATTGGAATATATAATTCTTGTTTTATTCATCGGATGTTCATAGATATGGGAAAATAATTTTATTTACTTAAGAGTTGGAGATACCTTCATTGTGAAGGACACTGACAAATGCATTGACTTTCACTTGACTTGCGACCCACTAGCGAAGACACTATGTGGGTAGCGTGAGTTGATGACTCAATGCTTGCAGTCATTTTTCCCGCTATCGGCCGCAGGTCAAGTGAAACCACTGTATCTGTACATATATATATATATATATTTATTTATTTATATTTTTTTTTCAGACTCTACAGTAGATGTAATAAAGTTGTGCTTCAAGAATATCTGCAACTGTTTTGCAAGAACATACCAGTACATTATAGACTATACAGAAAAGTGTTTTTGTTTTTTATTAAAAAAAAATTTTAATTGAACTATTATAGCAAATATTTTAAATTACTGAAGTTGCGCTTCAAGAATATCTACAAGTGTATTGCAAGAACATACCAGTACATTATAGACTATACAGAAAAGTGTTTGTGTGTGTTTTTTATTAAAAACAAGTTTTGAAAAACTGCACTTAAACTAGCGTGAAATATTTTCTAAGTCCTATAGAACAACAGTGCACATGCACCAGAGTTTATAGAGCCAGTGATAATCCACAATCGAACCACATATTGATTATCATCCTCGATTACGATCCGTCGCTACAAAATTTAAATGACCAATATTTGCAATTAATCCCCAAATCTATGTTAAAAAATATATTAATAATATTAAAATTACCAAACGTTTATTAAAAATGGGTGTACACTTATTTATGACTCCCTAATGCTGATCCAACCAGCGATAACCCAAAACTGATAGAAAAATCATAGACTAAGTAACATACTCTGTGAAGAAAATAGCAGTTAGCATCACCAAATCGTCTAACAGTGTCATAATATTGTGATTTGCATATTTAAATAAATATTTGAAAATTGTCTAATAATGTTATAAAAATTGTTTGAAGAAGTTTAAAATATTAAATAATGGTAGTAAATACAGAAGAAGAGCTATAGTTTACAACAATATAACTGAAAAATCAAGCGCTAGTAGAAATGCAGTTGAGCCCAAATTTTTAATTGAACTATTACAGGAAATATTTTAAATTACAAATTTTAAAATTAAGTTAACATTGTTTTATGTAAACTTCAATTCATCCGTACTTCTACCTCATTAAGAACTTTCTATGTCTTTTATAACATTTATTTAACATGTGCAAAAAATATCTTATTATGAAGTGTTGGTAATTACTTAGAGAACAAAACTGATGTCTTTTAACAAAAATAATTAGTCCTAACCTTCAACTATTCAGTGATTTCCTGGTAATAATCAAGGTAGGCATTTCTGTTAGGCTTAAATAAATGTTTAAGCCTAAAAGTCAATTTGGATTTTTCTTGCAGGTGAATGTTGAGCCAGCAGCTAGCTGGTAGGCCAAGGGCATTCTCAATGTGTTGCTCCTTGGAGAATATACATAATATGGTTTCTTTTCTAATGAACTATCGGATTTTCTCATTATAGGGCTTGGAAGACCCTTGGGGTAATAGAAAGCTAGTAAATAAATGTTCAAATAGTCTTCTTATAAAATTACATATAAAATAATTATGTTTATTGAATCTTTAACTATGTATGTGAATTAAGTTTCATTGAGAAAATTCTGTTCGTCTTGAATAATGTACATTCTGCAGTAACTATAAAATGTATATATTTTTTAAAATTATTAATTTTAATACAAGGCAATAAATGAATCATGTTATTTCATTTTTAAAAGCAAACAAACTCATCAAGACAAGTCTGGTTACTAAACAGAGTTGATGTGCACGCATTCACATGTGAGTAGTTCAGAATAGTGAAACAATGCATAGGTTTTAGTTTGAATTTATTTTTGCTACATTCTTATCAAATTAAGGTATTTATAAATTTTCGTTTTAAGAATATTTAAAAACTTGAACTTAAATTACTTTATGGTTTCGGTTCTTAAAACTCCTAAAAACAAATAGCATATCATTACTCATTAGACCAGGCTCGTCAAATGGTGCCGCCATAGCATATCATTATCCAGATCCTTTTTGATATTTCTTAATGGAAATAACACAAGAAATGTTACTTTGTAAACAATTTTGCATTTTTTATTTTTACTTCAGAAAATTATTACAAAAATTTTGCCAATATTTTTGTTCTATATGTCTAACATTTTCAATTACTTTGTAATAAATAGTGATTTTCCATATTCACTGTGTTCATCTAAGAGTGAAATTGTTTTTTAATAAACACTTGGGAAATTGTGTAAATTATTTTAGTCAACTTACTAATTGATGAATTTTGAAATAAAGAAAAATGAAAATAATATAGTTAAAGACATCTGAAAAGTTGGCAAAGTTCTTGTAATTTTCTACTGATGAGAGTAAGAATAAAACATGCGAAAATTGTTCACAAAGTAGCATTACTTGTGTTGAACTTACAATTTTATTTTTAAATGAATGGAAAGGGTAGGGTACTGTTCTTGCGATTGAGCCACCGACACCCCGATTGAGCCACCGTGACCGGCCAAAGTAGTAGCATGTAGTACCCAGGTCATCTTAAGACGGCGCAGCGGTAGAAAATTGCGTCCAAAATTTAACACAGAGAGGCCACTCTATTCGGTTCTCTATGCTTTCTAATGTATCTAATCGTGATGCAATTCGCTTGCACGGATTCATCTGTAGCTCTGTAGCCGTCTGTAGCGCAATAGCTGGTGTTTCTCTATGGAGATATATGCCGATGGCTCTATCAAATCGAATGCGATACATGTCATAGAGAACATACATGTCAGCTGGCGCGGCGGGAATTTTGAATTTTTATGTTCACGCGTAATTGATTTGAATGGAAGTTGGCAAATATATTTTTTTAAATTTAAAATTATAAATACACTAATTACCGCAGCAGTGCTGGGGTTGAATGCATGCCACTAATAGAATATATATATGATATGAAAAGAAAAAAGAATGCTTGAGTCGGGATTTGAACTCGAGTCTCTAAAGTACCTTTAGCGCTCTAACCAACTGAGCTACCCAAGAATTCCAAGGAACCATTTGTGCCTAAAGTTTCCTGACACTCACCTTTAGGTGAGGAAAAACTCAAAAAAAAAAAAAAAAAAAAAAAACCTCACCCAGGAAACTTGTCCCGATTGGGGACAAGGTAGCATGTTACCTTGAGACCACAATAATGGTGGAATTAAGAATAATTGTCTCTTCACCTTTTTATTAGACCAGTTTCGGGACCTAATTAGATTCTATTCTCAGTACTTTTAGGCTGCTGTTATGTGATCTCCAGCTCCCTCTGTTGGTACGCTGAAGAACCTCAAAATCAAATCACGTTCCCCAAAATTTCAAAATTCATTAATTTCTCCTTTTCGTTTTTTAATGTAGCTGTTTGGGGGGGGGGGAATTACATAAAAAAAAACAAAGGAAAAGGAGAAATTAATGAATTTTGAAATTCCCAAGGAAAGTGGTTCTTCGGTCTACCAACAGAAGGTGTACGAGATGGTTCTTCAAGAAACATAACAGTTGTGAAAGTACTGAGGATGGAACCCAATTAAGTTCCAAAAACCGGTCTAATAAGAATATGTGAGGTAATACAATTTTTCTTAAACAAGTAATTTTATGTTTACAACAGTTCAAAACACACATTACATTATTTAGTCAATATTGTACATTATAGCATTAATTTTTTTTTTGCACGTTCTGAAACAGTTGCAGAGTATGGGGCTCATCATCTTTTAGCTCCTCCTGTTTCCCACAATTTACACTTTCCCCTAATTTACACTACTTCTCCTCTGGTCCCTTGAAAAGTGTAAAACAGGGATAATACTATAGCAAAATGTTTAATCCTGAAGTTAGAGGAGTGATTGTGTACAATTTTTAATTGCTTGATTGCAGATCTGATGACTGGATTAAATTTCAAATTCCTTTACAGTATACACGTTTCATAGTGGTATGTCCATAAGATAAGGATCTTAAGTCTGCCAGATTCCTTGGCCAGTAGTGGCCATGTCCTTCTACTTCCTTCTATCATCTCTCATACAACACACAAGTACACATCATATATATAGCAACCTGCCAAAATGACATATTGAAAATGTAATTTTATTGTAATTTCAAGCCAAGTTCCAGTTGTACTGTAAACAAACTTGCATAAGGTATTACTCTGCCGACTCTTGTCTATTGGGGGAATCATGGTACTACTTTTACTTGCCACATAACTGAATTGTCTATAGTCCAGTTATATTAGGGGTTTCACATCGGAATGAGAGATAATAAGCTGAAAACTCGTATAGACCTTCATTTTGGCATTCTAAAAGTTGTCTGAAGTCTCATAAAATCTCATGTCTGCATCTTAAGATATTCAAGGTCAAAGGTAAAGAAATTGTTTTTTTGCAAATATCTCACTTCCTATGGCTTTAATGCTATTTATATTTATTATAAATATTGTAGAGAATAAAATTATCTATGTTTGTTTAAAACATTTTTTATACACCAAACCGTTTTTGAGATAGAGGGCAGTGAACGCACAGCGCTTAGCTATCTACAGCATAATGCAAGGTCAACGGTTAGTCACATTATATAATATGCCGTATAAAGTCTATAAACCTTAAAAAATATATAGTTATAAACAATTTGCGTTTTTATTAATTATTACATTACATTAAGTAATATTTTTCATTAACCGAGTATATATTTTTTTAATAACCCTCATCTGTTCGTGTAATTAAAAAATAGTTAGCTGAAATTATAGACTTACTTTAATTATATTTTAATATGTGCTAATTACATTTTAAGTTGAAAAAAAATTAAGTACATTTTCTTTAAAATGTCTAAACCTTCAAATTTGTTTTTTTCTCTAAAGATAATACCTTAGCCTGCCGAGCCCTACTATACAAATGTAATTAGTATATATAATAATAGAATATAATTAAAATATTCTTTAAGTACATCAGTTAACAACTTTTGAACTACACAAACAGGTAAGTGTTATAAAAGAAATATATATTTGATTAATGAAACATATTACTTAATGTAATGTAATAATTAATAAAAAATGCAAATTGTTTATAACTATATGTTTTAAGGTTTATTGGCTTTATATACAGTATTGCATAACGTGACTAACAGTTGACCTTGTATTATGCTGTAGATAGCTAAGCGCTGCGCATTCACCGTCCTCTATATCAAAAAGTTTGATGTATAAAAAAATGTTTTCAACAAAATTTGTAGAGAATTTTATTCTCTACAATATTTATGATAAATATAAATAGCATTAAAGCCATAGGAAACGAGATATTTGCAAAAAAGATTTTTTGACCTTTGATCTTGAATATCTTAAGATGCAAACATGAGATTTTATGAGACAACTTTCAGAATGCCAAAATGAAGGGGTTTCACTTATTATCTCTCATTCCGAGGTTGACCCTTATTTTTGACCTATATGACTGGACTAATAAGGAACTGTCATCAATAGGAACATTGCAGTTAGGCAACATCGCATTTTACGGGAAATAAGATTAAATACAACATAAGATGGTAACAATAATTATTTAGAAATTTCCATTCATTTATTTATGACAAAAAATTACATTTGGGCCTACCTAATCAGATGTTTACACTTTTTCCATGATGTCGATAGATATCTTTTATTTGTAATTTCATTATGAGCAGAATATATGTTCTATGCTGACTCACCTGTAAATTCTGCTATTATTTTCACCACTTCCTCAATGGCTAATGTAGGACATTTTTCACTATACTGTTTGAAAACATCCAAAATAATTTGTTTCTCTCTGCTTTTCAAATGGTTTCTTTCCATTGTTTAAACATATTCTACATAAAGCAGCAATTTTGAAACAATAGAAATCCAATAACCCTCAGGGGTCCTCATCTAGGGGATATGTGGATGGCGACCACAAGGTGCCCAAGCTGAGCAAAACATTTCTTCCACTTATTAAATTAATATTGGGAAGCTAAAGCTATTACTATGATAGAAATAAGTAAATTAATAAACACAATTAAATTATTGTAAATCAATGGGTAAAGAGAAAAATTTTTGCCTGAACCGGGAATCGAATCCGAAGCCTGGATTAGCTCGGTGGTCTGAGCATTAGCACGGAAAGCTAAAGGTTCAGGGTTCGATTCCCGGTTCAGGCAAAAATTTTTCTCTTTACCATTGATTTACAATAATTTAATTTCTTCCACTTACTTGTGTTTTGCACTCTTTTAACTTTACTATCTAACCTCTCTTGGTTAACTCTTGTTTTTTTCGACCCCGACGCTATTAGGGCATCCGAGGGCTAGGGAGTCTTTCCTTTCTTCCATTTCTTCTTTCCTTTATTTTCTTTTCTTCTCCAGAAAAGCCTGACCAGAGGCTATAAGATGGCAGCCCCATCACTGGTCTTGCCTTCCTTTGGCCAGCAACCAATCGAAGGGACTATTATTATGCTTTCAAGTCTTATACGAGAATTTCCCGGGGAGGGAAAATTTTCTATAGGATCGTAACAGGCCTTGGCCTAATACTTGGAAGGAAGAAGAAGAAATCCAATATAATCTGCATTGCGCATGCATTAGAATATAACAATGCTTGATGTTTACATTATTAATTTAACACTTCTCATTGAAAAATTTAATAACAATGCTTATTTATTTAATCTATTAAATTGTAATTATATATTTTAAGATTCTTCCATATAACTTATATAGACATCTGCTGGATAACATGTTTTTATTTCCTTTATTTCAAGTGTCAGAGAGTGAATTAAATTTTCTTACACACTTAAAGGAAAAACAATATGTGACCAATGAAAATGGAATTATACACGTGGTTTGTTTACATTATAACTGGAACTTAGCTTGGAAGAAGTATAATTCTATCTTCATACAATAAAGTTGGGAATTTTTACAATATGAGGGTTTCTTAATAAAAATCAAATGATTGCGAATTCTGTTGTCACAGCTGAGGTTGGGAATGATGATTCCTGATACCGCGGTTCTGTGTTAAATAACATAGATTTATGAGATAAGAAGAATTCATGATTCATTTGATTTTTATTTATAATTCTATCTACTTACTGCACAACCCAAAGGAGAAACTAAAATAAACACACTTTATTAAGAGGATGGAAGAAAAAGAACCACCAAATTTTATTTTGTTAAGTTCATATTTATTAAAATATATTGTAAAGTACAATTGTGATGCAGAGGAATTGTCAAAATGTTAGCTTTGAAATCAGAATACTCTTTTAACTGCACAACTGTATTCTGTTAGTTCTCTCCACTAAAAAGTCTAATGATATTTCAGTATCTCAATTATTATCACAATATGTAAGTCTTAAGTCTCAATAAACTAATAATAAGAACTGAACTTTTATAGGAAAAATCACTATGAGATTTAATTAAACATATACATTACAATTCTTTATACCTCACTTCATATCCAGTCTTCTAATTAAACTGGTTTCAAAACCTATGTAGTTTCATCTTCAGTAATTTTATGACCGATGTTATGTCATTCAGGAGAACAGCTTTTTACTCCATCTGTTGATGGACCAATGATTTGATTCGGAGGTTCATCGGTCTACCAAGAGATGGAGTAAGAAGTAATTCTCCTGAATGATTAACATAGCTTGAGATTTAGGTAAAAATTTTTATCACTCACCTTACAGTATGAATTCCTAAAATAAGTAATAGGTTGAGATATTAATGATGATGAAATTGCCTGGGTTTTGAAACTGGTTTAATTGGAGGACAGGATATGAGGTGAGGTTAAAGAATTTTAATTTAAATCTTAATAATAAAAATATCAATAACAAGACTGGCAATAATAATAATAATAATAATAATAATGATACAAGTCTAATAATGATGATGATGATAATAATAATAATAATAATACAAGTCTAATAATAATGATGATAATGACAGCAAAGATAATAAAATAGTAATAGCAATAAAAATGAGCATGATTTGGAAAGTGAGTTCTGGACTTGTTTGTTATGCAAACAAATGGCGGTAGCATCACATCTTTACTTCCTCTACATAACTGGGTTCAGTATGCTCCCAGTAGTATGTTGTGGGTTGGATTTCGCCTTTTCTCTCATTAAGGCAGGTGTTTAAAATATGTGCAACAATAGAAGCTCCTGCCAAGTGAGAGGTACGTGGAGTAATTTGATTTCTGTGGGCAAAAAAATTGACAGCATTAGCAATTCTTTGTGAGATTGCTGCAGTGTATGGGGACATTATAAGCGGTGATGTTGTTTGACATTCGAAATGGACACATTAACATCCATGATGAAGAACAAAATGGCCGACTATCTATTAAGAATGAAGAACTTGTTGCAATAGTAGAGGAAATGATCAGAGAGAATTGCCAATTCACAATTTCTGAACTCTCAGAGAAATTTCCATAAATTAGTTGGATTGTTACATTTAAATAGATAACACAAAAACTCCACTATCACAAGTTTTGTGCTGGTTGGGTCCCAAAATTTCTGTCTGAAGCCCAAGAAACCACCGGGATGCAAGCAGAAAACTATCTTGATATGGTTCCAGTGGGAGGGGTTCAATCATCCTGATTTGGCAACAAGCAACTTCCACCTTTTCCCAAATATGAAGAAATGGCTTGGATCACAGTGGTTTGAAACGGATGGGGATCTCAAGGAGAGCATCAATGGATGGTTACAATCATATGTGGCTAAGTTTTAAGCAGAAGGGATTTTGAAGTTTATAAGCATTATGACAAATCATAATGGCAGTTGAAAATGAAAGGGATTGTTTTGAAAACTACAGTTTCAGTGTTTAAGAAAACATAAACTATGAGGTAAGATGTAAAAATGATTCATTAATTTTCTAATTATGACAAATGTTTGAATGTTTACAGAAATTGTGATGAAAAATAATTGAAAGGTGTACTTTTCACTAGGTCATAAGAAATGTTCACATAATAGAATATTTTCTAAAAAGAAATACTAGAACTCAGTTTCCAAATCATAATGACATTCATTAATAACTTTAAATAATTCTGATCTTGACAAAAATAGAAATGGCTGGAACGTGCAGACAGAATGCCAAAACACAGATTACTGATGATAGTAAAACCTATAAACCAATAGGATATTTAATGTGAGACTATAACCAAGCAAGTGACCTAAATCCAAACAGAAACATGATGAAAGTGACAATAATAAAAAATAAATAACAATAATAACAACAATAGCAAGATGTGTTATAAATAGATTTTGGATTTTTAGGCTATAAAAGATTAGATTTGGGTACATAAAATAGGGTTTGATATCTGTAAATGATTACTTTAATCTTTTGAAAATGTATGCAATTAGCATTAACAGCAAAATGGAAGCCTGAATTTTGAAATAAAGTTAATTAACTACAGTAAATCTAGAATTATTATAGGAAATATTCTGAGATTTAATTTAAAATAAAAGTATTTTATCTCACCTCATATCCTGACTTCTAATTAGACCGATTTCAAAACCTAGCTGCTTTCATCATCAGTAATTTCACGACTGATGTTGTGTGCTCCTGGACGACAAACATCGGTCATGAAATTACCGATGATGAAACTGCCTAGGCTTTGAAACCAGTCTAATTAGAAGACAGGATACGAGGTGAGGTAATTCTTAAAAAAATTTGTAGTAAATCTATTTATTGACCAAAAAATAAAATTAATGCCATGTTTTTATATTATATTGATGCTCTGATAAAATTCCAGAGATCCCCATAGACTTGACAACCTATACTAGGACAAATCATGTCATATCAAACTCCACGAAATTTTATATATTTCAGCATGACCAAATATCTCTTTTACCAACTCATGGTGTTAACATTAACAGGTATCTATGCCCCACCTTGCACAAAGTAGATACCAAGAGTGAAAAAAATAGGCATTATTAAGCACAATTAAAATCTTACAGATAATATAACTCTTCATGGACCTTGTACCTACATAATCAGTTTTATTTATTTCTTAAAAAAAAAGAGGCTTAACCCTTAAATCCCAAGGTTTAGTTATTAATCAGCAGAACATTGTGTGTCTTTCTTGTATTCTGCATTACAATGTGCTCTTCTTCTTAATAAGGCGCTACAGCTTCATTCGGAGAATGTTTTGTCTTTTCAACGAGTTCTTTCCACACTTTTCTATTCTAGACACATTTATTCCAATTTTCTTAAATATCTTCATCAATTTTATATCAGTTACAACACCTTCCCATCTCTTTTTGGGTCATCCAATATATTTAAGGATTAATGGCTTCCATATGTAGATCTTTTTACCACCCTTTCATCATCCATTCTACACAGTGATTCAGAAATATGGCTATACGTTTGATCACATTTTGTGACAAAAATATTATTATTAAAGGAATTATGATGTTATCACTGGAAATGGAATCCTTCAAATTACAACAATAGAACAAAACAAAACAAATCACTGCTCATGTGCAGCTTGGCAGGTTGATTTTTGTGGGCTAGCGTCGAACATCTCCACAATTCTCTTCGTTGTTTCTGCACCCGTGCGAATGCGTGGCCTTCCAGGAGGTTCGATTTTCTGCATCCTTCCCGTTTCCAGCAGTTGTTTTCTACACTTGCCCACAGTCAACGGCTGCAATGCTACATTAAAGTCATGTCTTGCGGTTTCACGGTCATTAGCATATGTTATTGCTCATGCAGCAATTGCAATTTGCTGTTGCATATTCAATGCCATTTTGACTATGACATTAGTTCTACACTGTATTGTTTTATTCCATTGTTGTAATTTGAATTGCCTTTCCAACGGTAATTTCATATTTCCTGTAATGGTAATATTTTCATCACACAACGCAATCAAACGTATAGCCATATTTATGATTCACCCCGTATATATGTGTCCAACCCAGCTTAATCTTTGAGCATTAAACAATGTGCTCTTACTGTGTGTAATATCTTAATGTAGGAGTTTTTTTATTCTTCAATTATGAACTCTAAGATAGTGTTTGGTTCTTAGCATTTATAAGTAAGTCTTGATAAAATGCAGTCTTTAAGTAGTTATTGTAATTTGTGTTCTCTAACAGATCCATCAGCCATTCCATAATATACTTTAGAGGCCATATTCACAAACAACCCCGTCTCCACAACACCTGCAACACACGCATAGAGCCTATACAATTATATTGTATTAATAAAGGTTTATTTTTAATGGGGATAGAATTTGAATATATCTAAATTGCAATCTTAAGACACATGACCTCGGAGCTTTATATCGCCTCTCAAACACATTATAACAACAAGCACAGTTAACATTTTAAAAATTAACACTATGAGGCATTCAATGTTTTTTTTTAATTATTAATTTAATACTTCTCACTGAAGGACAAATTATATTTGAAGAGAAAAATATGCTCTAACTGGGGTTTGAATCCAGGACCCTTGGGTTTTTATGCCAATGCTCTACCAACTGAGCTACCTGAGCACTCCAATCTAAATGCAAATTTTTTTCATAGTTAAAATTTTTCTCTTATACACTGTTAATAATTCCCAAGCGCCAAATCTACAAACCATTGCTCAATCACGAAAATTATGGCCTTTTTTTAAGAACACTTTTATTGGGAATTTAAACATTACTTTATAAAGTCAGTAGGGCTTCTTTCGATGTGTTCTTTTTCTTTTCAAATATAATTTGTCCTTCAGTTAGAAGTATTACATTATAAAAAATATCGAAAGAAGCCCTACTGGCTTTATGAAGTAATATTTAAATTCCCAATAAAAGTCTTCTTAAAAAAAGAAGCCGTCATTTGCAAGATCGAGCAATGGTTCGTAGCATTTGGCACTCAGGAATTAACAATGTATGAGAGAAAAATTTGCATTTAGATTGGAATGCTCTGGTAGCTCAATTGGTATAAAATTGGCATAGAAAGCCAAATGTCTGGTTTCAGACCCCAGTTTGAGCGTGTATTTTTCTTTTCGAATATATACTATGAGGTATTATTTATTTAAGACAAATTGTATCATCTCACCTCATATCCTTCTTCTCATTAGACCAGTTTCAGGACCTCATTCATTTCCATCCTCAGTATTTTCACGACTGTTATATCGTCTTGAAGAGTCGCTTCCTGCTCCCTCTGTAGTAGACTGAAGAACAACAGAGGGAGCAGGAGGAGGTTCTTCAAGATGACATAACGATTTAGAAAGTACTAAGGACAGAAACTGAATAAGGTCCCGAAACTAGGTCTAAGAAGAAGAAGAAGAAAAATGATGGAATGTGACGTGACACAATTTTTCTTAAATAAACATGTATAGTCTTTTGATTCAACCCAAAGAAGGAATGTAGTTCAAATGATTATGGAAAAAAAAATAAAATAAAATGTAGAATGGGATTAGCAACATCAGGAATATGGTTTTTGTACAGAAGAAAAAATGAAAAATAGTCGAAAAATGAATTAGAAGGAGAGAGTGAAATAATGTAAAAAAACATTATATCAAATTGTGGATAATGCATAGATAGTTATAAGTAGAGCGCGGAATTTTATGAAATTTCATGTTTTAAACTATTTGTCAGAGAGCGCTGAGACTAAGTATCTTTACATTTCATGATATGTAGAATCAAATAAGACCAACAAAAAACTTCATATTCCATAATATTTTAGCAAAATGTTCATATTTTAGTGAAAATTTCATACTCCTTCATATTTTTCAACTTTCAAATTCCCGTACTTTTTTTTCAATAAAAGTTCTAGGAATTCATTAAAATATTTCTTGAAATAAATGTATTTATGTAATTTTTGACAGTGTAACGTGGTAGACAAGTGAAAATTCTTCAGTATTCCTTCTGAACAAGACAGATAGATTTTATAAAAGCAAATAATTAGATGAGGAGTCACAGAGTGACAGTGTTAGATGGAGGTTTCTGTCCTAAACTCGATCCCCAGACAAGAACATGAGCCTAGATGAATAAGGAAAAGAATGTTGAAATATTCTATAGTCAGGTAAAATAGCTGTCACTCGTTATTGTTACCTGAGAGCAGTCCTTACTTTCTGAACAGATTACAGCATTTAAATATAGGAGAGACTGCTGGTAACTTGAAGCAGTAAAGTAATGTAATCCCACTAAAGGCCTCAAGAGGTCCTTGGGGTAGTAGGAGGATAAGGCTACCACTTTTTCTGGACAATCGGCACTTGATGTCAGCCCTGCATGACGGCCGCCTGTACCCCCAGAACAAGCGTCTGGTACTCATTTCCGTTTAAGTGGTTTGTGAAATTAGTAAAGTTCATGTAGGTAAGGGCATCAAACTATCGAATATAGCATGATACAAGTATGCTGCCTTAACATTGTGTGATGTTGAGCATAATTTTTCATCGTGCAAAACAATTTTGACCAACAGGCCTTATAGTTTACTATCAGAAAATATAGAAAAAAACTTCTGTGTATTACAAACAGAATTGACAATTGGATTGGTTCAAAACACAATTAGACAAAGATTATGGACCTGTTAGACCCATTTCATGAAAAAAAAATGTTAGAATAATTCTTAACTACATTTCACCATGTTTGAATTCAATATTAAATGTAACATTAATTGCAAAGAGAGTACTGAAACAATACCTGGAATCAATTATGGACTAATAACTTTTAATATCTTGTTTCTCCAAATATGACATCCGGAATGTTTTACTTGTATTTTAAATCGTCCAATTTAATGTTATTGTTACACTTGCATCTCCAGAAATTTAATATCTTTTTGCAATGTAAAAACAGCAATAATCCAAACTATACCCGTTCTAAACTTTGTTAGTGGCTATATTTCATGGAAACCTGCTTGTTTTGGTTACAATTTTTTCTTCTTGTATATTTTTGGATTTCATAATTAAATATCATTCAGTACATTAATTAATTGCATTATATATAACCTCTCAGTTTTTATTTATGAAGGTAAAGTGATTCCACTACAGTCTTGGGAGGCCTTTGGGGGTAGTGGCATGTTGAAGCTCCCATCTTTCTAGACAATAAACACGAGATGTCTGCCGGATTGTCGGATCTACCTTATGGCCGCATTTGTGTCCTGAACATGCATCTAGTACTCACTTCCATTAGGATCTGAGACCTCAAGTCCACAATGCCACCAGAAGGTCTGGTCCAGCTAAAAATCTTGACAATATCGAGACTCGAACCCACGACTTTCCTGTTTGTACCACGTTTCCTTATACAACTACACTATGGCGTGATCCATTAAAATTGTTTCAGATCATGAATATATTTTATATGGGTCAGAATTAATGAAAAAGCTAATTAAAATTGAAATACAGTGAATATCTTGATTTCTTGAGTTATAAATAAGTTATGTTTGTCTCATTTATGTACTGGTATGTACACTTATAAGTTAGAGTGGGCCTATGTATATAAATATATGTAAAAAGTTTAGAAAATAGTAGCTTCATAATATTTTTGCGTTATAATTTTCATATTTTTCATATTTTGTCTTTATGATTTCATATTTTCGTGTAATTTTCTTCATATAATTCCTCGCTCTAGTTATAAGTAACTAATTCACTGGCATTATCAAACCCATAGATTCATGTCCGTGCAGGCGTAAGTTCTCCGTACATCCCTATCCTGAGCTGTTTTCCAATCATCCCCTGTATAACCTACTTCCTCAAATAATGATTAATGTTATTCTCCCACCTTATTCTTGGTCTACCAACTGGGCATTTCCTCTGGTTTTCCTACAAAAGCTTCCATGCACCACTTTCATTCCCTACTTGTGCCACATGCCCTGCCCAATGAAGTCTATGAGACTTAATGATCTTATTATATTTCGCTTCCTATAAAGACAATGCAACTCACTGTTAGGTAGTCTTCTCCATTCACCTGTCCTTCTCTTTTTGGTCCAACAATTTTCTTAAGAACTTTATTCTCAAATACTCGTAATTTCCTTTTCTCCATTAAAGTAAGAGTCCATGTTTTGCATCCATATAATATAACTGGTAGAATAATAGTTTTTTATATTTTCAGTTTAATGTTTTTTGAAAGGAGTTGGGACGTCAAGAGTCCTTGTAATGTATAATAGCACTAATTTCCAGAACTGAGCCTATGTTTAATTTCTTTGTGCATCTCATATTTATTTGTGATTATTGTTCCTAGGTATTTGAATTCAGCCACTTTTTCAAAATTTTCCACATTTGTCATTAGCTGTTCATTTCCAATAAATAATGTATTTCTATGTGTGACCATATATTTAGTTTTATTGATGTTTACTTCCAGTCCAATTCCTTAGTGTTACTCAGTAGTGCATGCATTTTGGCCATTAGTATCTCCTTGCTATTGCCCAATTATACTACATCATCAGCATAAAATAACAGCTTATTAATACCATTGAGTTGTAGGCCTTGTTCAACCTCCAAAGATTTGATGGCATGCTCTAGTACAAAATTGAATAGTAGAGTAGATAGTGCATTTCCTTACTTTAACACATTGCGAATTTCAAAAGTATCTGAAAACTGTTTGCCTACATGCACCCTATTCTTTGTGCCATTTTGACACATTCAAATAAGTATAAATAATTAAGTTATGTAGATAGGAAATAACACTATGAGGTTTTTTAATATTGTTTATTTTTTATTATTTCACTCACCTCATACTTCATAATTCATAGCAGACCCTGGGTTTCTTCACATCTTTTGTGACATTCTCAATGCTGCGTCAGTTGTGAACGTGACGCAGCATTGAGAATGTCACAAAAGATTTGAAGAAACCCAGGGTCTGCTATGAATTATGAAAGTATGAGGTGAGTGAAATAATAAAAAATAAACAAAGTATAAATAATATTTGAAAAGAAAAATATACGCCTAGACTGGGGTTTGAACCCAGGACCTTTGACTTTCTATGTCAATGCTCTTCCATCTGAGCCACCTAGGCCTCCAATCTAAACGCGTATTTTTCTCTTACACATAGTTAATTCCTATTTTTCTTTTCAAATATAATTTGTCCATCATTAAGGTGTTTAAAAACGAATAATATTAACATTGAAAGTATAAATAAGTTTTTAAGAATTCCAAACTCCAGCAGGACACTATATAACTTTTCCTTCTTAATTGAATCTTATGTCTTTTTAAAGTCTACATATAGTTAATGCACAGATATTACATTCCCATTTCTATTCTAAAATCTGTCTTATTATAAAAATCTGATCAGTTGTAGACCTGTTTCTTTTAAATCCATACTGAAGATACATAGTGCCATAGTTAAAATAATAATTAGAAATGTGCACATTTGTGTATATAGAATAAAAAACCAGTTCCATGTTAAAATGGATTTGATGGATGTTGACAGTGATTTTGTCCTCTTGAAGCACCAGAGGATATGGTATGTCACATAATTTGTCACATAGAAGACACGTGTAATTTTCTGATGCAATTATGGGATGCCGTAACTCGTAGTTTATGCCTGTCTAGAGGTTGGATGTTATGGCTTCAGTGCTATAGAAGTCTGACCAGATGTTTTCCTTCTTCTTGTTGCACCTACATAAGAATATGTGCTTGCTCTGGTGGAAGGTAGCAAAAATCGCGCTCTGAGATCCTCTATGAGGAAAGTCTCCCTTCCCAAGACATAGACCAGTCTCGATGGTGTCGATAGTGAAAGGCATAAGACTCAATTTAGAAACGTTGCTTTGACTCTTTTCAATTCTGAAACATTTCTTATTGTGAGATGTTCCCAGATGATTTCTATGCCATTGCTCAGGATTGGGATTATTTTCACTTAAAAATGCTTAATGCTGTTCTGAGTGATAGCTTGCTCAGATTTGCTATGTCACTTATAGCTACTATGGAGCTTCTGGCTCTGTCCTTCACATGTTCAGTAAATGTTGTTGCCTGTGGTTGGAGGATAATGCCAAATAAGAGAAATGTTTAACATTCGTCAGAGGAATGCCATTGTACAGAATGCCATCTTTGGGTGTTATTCTGCCCCTCTCTTCAAGATCATCTTTACTGTTTTTTTATTTAGTCGAAGACCAGTCTCAGATGCCCATTTTGAAAAGTCGTTGATGGTCATTTGCAGTGAGTTTTGGGATAATTAAGAAATATGGTTAAAACAGAACTGCCAACTTAGGGGAACGTTGATTTATATCTACCAGTTATGCTGACTCAGTCACTGAATTGCACTGGAGTAAGTTGCTTGAGTACCATACTTGCTCTAATATAAGACAATGTTTCTTTATGAAATCTGAAGTCATATACATACACAGTGTTCTGCCCGAGAGCAGGTTTTTCACTGCAAACTCAGCTTCCTCCACTCTTTCCTTAACTCAGCTTTCCTTTTCTTGTATCCGTATATAAACCATTTATTTTAATATTGTCTATCATCTGATGTCTTTTTCTACCTCTAACTTTCTTTCCGTCAACATTTTAAAGAGATTAGCAAGAACAAAATGGGGATGTTCTAGGTCCGTATTAAATAATACATATAAGACATACATAAAACCTATATTACTATATGGAAGTGAAGCCTTGATCACCTGTAACAATAATACCCTAAACAAATTAGAAGTAACCCAGAATAATGCCTTATGACTGATAACAGGTGCAGCCAAATCTACACCCATAACAGCAATGCAGATATTCAATATTAAATTAAAAGATTCTTACCTCTCCTCACATTATTCTGTTAAGTAGATCGCGATTTCAGGCCTATAGCAGGCCCATCTTCAGTACACTGTTGTTGACCGGTGTTATGTCGCTCGGAAGAACCACTTCTTCTTCCCTCTGTTGGTGGACCGATGAACCTCTTGATAAGGTCAAAATTTGCGGGAACTTCGAAGTTCATAAGTTTTCCTTTGTTTTTCTGAATGTGGATCTTTTCCCAAACTGTAAGTTCCTTAGGTGTCTCTATTTGTTTAATTAGACTAGCTTTTGATTCAATTCGATGTTTTTCGTACCAAGCATGAGCAGCTACTGCTGACTTTTCCAATTCTCCATTTTTGACATTTCTAAGATGTTCCTTCACCCTTGTTTTCAAATTTCTTTTCGTTTTTCCTATATAAATTTTGTCACAATCTTTACATTTGATCTGATAAATTCCTGATTTATTTCTTCTTCAATTTTTTCATTTTTGTTGGTTTTAATTATCCTATTAAGGCTGTATTCATTCTTAGGTGCCAATCTTATATTGAACTTTTGAAAATTTTTTGAATTTGTAGTGTTTCAATGGATGGTAAGTGAATTTCTTGAATTTTATTTTTTCTGTTTGTTTTATCAGTGTGCTTTCATTAATTAATTTTTGTCTTTTGAATTTATTTATTTTCCTGTGTACCATGCTTTCATCATAACCATTATCTGTTGCCACATTAATTATGTATTCTTTTTCTCTTTTATAGTTTTCTGGGCTCATAGGAATATTTACTAATCTGTATGCTAAGCTATTGAACACTGCCTCTTTGTGAGCAAAATGGTTGAAACCCGAAGCTTTAATATAGTTGTCTATATGAGTATTCTTTCTATATATTCCAAATTCTATCCTGTTTTCTTTGTTTCGTGTTAAATTAAGATCCAAAAATGGGATTTGTCTTTCAATCTCAGTTTCCATGGTGAATTTTATCGTTCTACTCTGGATGTTCAAAAGCTTCAAAGCATCCTCAATTTGTTTCTGTTTGACAATAGCAATTACGTCATCAACGTATCTGGTCCAAAATTTGAAGATCAAAGGATGTCCTCTTGTTATTTTCTGCTCGAAACTTCCCATGTATAAATTGGCCAAAAAGGGTGAAAGAGGGTTTCCCATAGAAAGCCCAGAATTTTGTTTGTAAAATTTTCCATTATAGGTGAAAAACATCTGTTCAATGCATAATTTAGTAAGTATAATTCTTACTAAATTATGCATTGAACAGATGTTTTTCACCTATAATGGAAAATTTTACAAACAAAATTCTGGGCTTTCTATGGGAAACCCTCTTTCATCCTTTTTGGCCAATTTATACATGGGAAGTTTCGAGCAGAAAATAACAAGAGGACATCCTTTGATCTTCAAATTTTGGACCAGATACGTTGATGACGTAATTGCTATTGTCAAACAGAAACAAATTGAGGATGCTTTGAAGCTTTTGAACATCCAGAGTAGAACGATAAAATTCACCATGGAAACTGAGATTGAAAGACAAATCCCATTTTTGGATCTTAATTTAACACGAAACAAAGAAAACAGGATAGAATTTGGAATATATAGAAAGAATACTCATATAGACAACTATATTAAAGCTTCGGGTTTCAACCATTTTGCTCACAAAGAGGCAGTGTTTCAATAGCTTAGCATACAGATTAGTAAATATTCCTATGAGCCCAGAAAACTATAAAAGAGAAAAAGAATACATAATTAATGTGGCAACAGATAATGGTTATGATGAAAGCATGGTACACAGGAAAATAAATAAATTCAAAAGACAAAAATTAATTAATGAAAGCACACTGATAAAACAAACAGAAAAAATAAAATTCAAGAAATTCACTTACCATCCATTGAAACACTACAAATTTCAAAAAATTTTCAAAAAGTTCAATATAAGATTGGCACCTAAGAATGAATACAGCCTTAATAGGATAATTAAAACCAACAAAAATGAAAAAATTGAAGAAGAAAATAAATCAGGAATTTATCAGATCAAATGTAAAGATTGTGACAAAATTTATATAGGAAAAACGAAAAGAATTTGAAAACAAGGGTGAAGGAACATCTTAGAAATGTCAAAAATGGAGAATTGGAAAAGTCAGCAGTAGCTGCTCATGCTTGGTACGAAAAACATCGAATTGAATCAAAAGCTAGTCTAATTAAACAAATAGAGACACCTAAGGAACTTACAGTTTGGGAAAAGATCCACATTCAGAAAAACAAAGGAAAACTTATGAACTTCGAAGTTCCCGCAAATTTTGACCTTATCAAGAGGTTCATCGGTCCACCAACAGAGGGAAGAAGAAGTGGTTCTTCCGAGCGACATAACACCGGTCAACAACAGTGTACTGAAGATGGGCCTGCTATAGGCCTGAAATCGCGATCTACTTAACAGAATAATGTGAGGAGAGGTAAGAATCTTTTAATTTAATATTGAATTGAACCTCACAGTGATAATTCCTATAAAAGGTTAATGCAGATATTGTTTATTTTTTATTATTTCACTCACCTCATACTTCATAATTCATAGCAGACCCAGGGTTTCTTCACATCATTTGTGACATTCTCAATGCTGTGTCACGTTCACAACTGACGTCCAACGGCCTTCTATCCTGCAGACTGACCTCCGCGCCATCTAGTGGCTGACCGAAGAATTTCCAAATCAGTCCTCTCTCCTTATAACCGGGTATTTCAAAATTCATAGTTGTATTTTCATTCTTGCATATGTAATTTTTTCCCCAAATTGTGAGTTCCTTTGGTTTTTCCAATTGTTTAAGTAATTTTGTTTTGGTTTCTATTCTATGTTTTTCTGACCAGGCATGTGCAGCGATTGCAGATTTTTCGGTTTCTCCATTTTTAACATTTCTGTGGTGTTCTTTTAATCTTGTATTTAGATTCCTTTTTGTTTTTCCTATGTATATCTTTTCACAATCTTTACAATTAATTTGATAAATTCCTGATTTTTTGCAGACGTGACACAGCATTGAGATTGTCACAAATGATGTGAAGAAACCCTGGGTCTGCTATGAATTATGAAGTATGAGGTGAGTGAAATAATAAAAAATAAATAATATTAAAAAACCTCATAGTGTTATTTCCTATCTACATAACTTAGCAATGCAGATACTTACTGAAAATAATCCAATAGCCCATCAGATTCACAAACAAGCCTTAATACAGTATGAAAAATTAATAAGAATCCCATATGATAATTACTGGATAAACTATAAAGACAGAAAGGGAAACCTTAAAACTCAATATGGCTTCATACAGAAAGCAATCAAACTACAAAAACAGCATAACCCAAATCAAAATCCAGAAAAACTTCTCTTACCAGTATCACCTCTGGAAGATATAGATATTGCTTTTAAACAAATTTAATCAAACATGTTTTAAAAAGTGAAATGACCCCAGATGAACTAAAACAAGTCACATTGGAAACCATTCACACTCTATATCCTGAACCACAATGGGTACATATCTATACAGATGGATCCAGAATGGAAATAGAAGACGGAGCTGGAATTTACTCAAAACTGTTTAGCTTCTATGTTGCAGTAGGAAAAAATTACACACACTTCGATGGAGAAATTCAGGCAATAGAGTTAGCACTAATACAACTCCTCTACAGAATAAATACATTTTAGAGAGCAGTTGTACTAAGTGATTCAACATCAGCTATACAAGCTATAACAACATATAACTCTCCAATCTCCAGAAAAGTATTGGAAATAAAAAAGATCATAAGATTATTGACCAAACAAAATAAAATTATCCAGCTCCAATGGATCCCCTCTCATTGCGGGGTACATGGAAATGAAATGGCAGATCTTTTGGCAAAAAAGGGCACCAAAATTTTACAGAAAACAAATCAATCCCTGCCCTACCATTCTGCAAAAATTATAATTAAAAGAAGTATGAAGTATGAGGTGAGTGAAATAATAAAAAATAAACAATATTAAAAAACCTCATAGTGTTATTTCCTATCTACATAACTTAATTAAAAGAAACTTCCAGAAAGAACTGATGGAGCACTTCAAATCACAAAGTAATGAGAAACCATGGGCAGCTATCTCGCAGAATAAAAACTTAATACCTGAACAACCAAGACAGTAGGAACATTCAGACTGTTAACAGGCCATGACTACCTGGCAGCACACCTCCATAAAATTGGAATCTTCAACTCTCCAAATTGTATCCTGTGCCAAGACAATAACACTACCATGAACAAAGATCATCTTGCTAGCTGTGAGGCTCTGAAGATGTCCCCTACAAGAACTCTGGCAGGACTCTATTGGGAAGCAAGAAAGCAAATGGAACACATCCAAGCTAATGGGCATTAGATTACTACTATTACTACTACTACTTTCTTTCCGTTGATCATTCCTTCTAGCGCATCCATCAGCAGGCAGTTTATTCTTAGCCAGTGGCCAATCCAAATTATTTTCCTCTTCTTTATGAGTTCCAGCATTGTTTTAAAATACAATAGGAAGTAACATTAAGAGGTTTGTTTAATAATTAAAACATTTTGTCTGTTCATTCTTACCTCTTAAGAGTTGTTTTTGTCGAACATATGTTTCAGAGCTTCTTAGCACCATCATCAGCAATGGGGCTAAGAAGCTCTGAAACATATTAAAGTAGAATTTTTTATCACTCACCTCATATTGTTCTTCTTATTTGACTATAAACTAGTTTCGGAACATAGTTTCTGTTCCATCCTCAGTATCGTCACGACCGTTCTTCTGTCGTCTTGAAGAGCTGTCCTTCGCTCCTTCCATTGGCTGACTGAAAAACCTCGAAACCAGGTCATTCTCACCGGGAATTTCAAAGTTCATCAATTTCTTCTTTTCGCTCTTTTGAATGTAGATCTTTTCCCAAACAGTAAGTTCTTTTGGTTTTTCTATTTGTTTTAATAATTTAGCTTCTTTCTCGATAAGATGTTTTTCAGACCATGCATGGGCAGCCACTGCAGATTTTTCTACCCCCCTTTCTTGACATTCCTGAGATGTTCTTTCACTCTAGTTTTCAAATTTCTCTTAGTTTTTCCTATGTAGAATTTCTCACATTCTTCACATTTAATTAATTAATCATAGTGAGAATTCCTAAAATAAGTAGTCTGAAACATATGTTCGACAAAAACAACTCTAAGAGGTAAGAATGAACAGACAAAATGTTTTAATTATCCAGCATTGTTCTTCCTTCGCCCACTCTGTCTAGGACATCTAACTCATCTTAAACTGACACACTATGTTATCATTCCTTCATCTTCAGTCAAGCTCCAACTGACTGAAGATGAAAGGAAATGGCATTTGAAAATGGTTTCGTGAAAACATAGAACACTATGAGATGAGAAGTAAAAACATTTTATCCAACTCATTTATAAATTGAAAATTACCTCAAAGTGTTACTTCCCACTTTAATTTGATTAAAATACTTACCAGGTATCATTTTAATGGTTGTGTTTACAGATGCCCAATCAAATTGTGAATCTGGGAATTTCCAATCCAGGATAAAGTTTCCATTATCACTCACTAGTGGCCCCTGGAAAAACAATCATCCTTATTTTAAAGAAGATCTGGGAATTTACAACGTATATAAGAGAAAAATTTGCATTTAGATTGTAACTCGCCCCAGTAGCTCAATCGGCTCGGAAATCCAAAGATCCTGGGTTCGAGTTTCAGTCTGGGCGTATAATTTTTCTCTTCAAATATGATTTATCCATCATTGAGATATATGAAATGAATAATAAAAACATCGAAATATGCCATCTGGCATTATAATATAAATTCCCAAATAAATGTCTTCTTAATAAAGAAGCCACCATTTGCAAAGATAGGAACAAAGGTTTCACAGCATTTGGTATGCGGGAATTCACAACGTATATAAGAGAAAAATTTACATTTAGATTGTAACTTGCCCTGGTAGCTCAGTCAGTAGAGCATTGGCCTGGAAACCCAAAGGTCCTGGGTTCGAGTCTCAGTCTGGGATAAAATTTTTCTCTTCAAATAAGATCTGGTATGTTTTATATGACCAATGTTACTATCTGCTAAATTAATTTGTTTCTAATTTGCATGTCATATAGAGAGGATCATTTTGTGTTAAAAAACATACAGTATTACCCTTCTTTTACACTTTTCAAAGGACCAGAAGGAAAGTGGTGTAAATTAGGGGAAAGTGTAAATTATGGGAAATGAGGAGGAACTAAAAAATGTTAACCCCCATATTGGCTAAATAATGTAATGTTTCATTCAATTTAAAATAAAATTCTTTACACCTCACCTCACAACCTGTCTTTTATTTATTTAGAACACAGGATATGAGGTAAGGTGTAAAGAATTTTACCTTAAATTAAACCTCATAGTGATATTCCTACAATAGTTCAATGTAATGTGTGTTTGACTGCTGTGAACATAAAATTACTTTAATGATCTTGATGAAGATTTTCGGGCTGTACGCCGTGGTCATGAGGCTTGTAGTTCCTCATGACCACGGCTTACAGCCCAAAAATCTTCATCAAGATCATCATAGCAACTCCGGCCGTGAAAGTCTACGTGAATACATAAAACTACTTTCTTTTACTTTCTCTATTTCAAAAATAAATAAGTAGGACAGGTGCAGCAAGCAGTACTATGAATCTGTATTGAGGGATTAAAATACTGTAATATTGTTTTGCCATAGCAGTACATGGGTAGAATTTCAGAAATGTTCGAAAGCTCTGAGCCAGCGTTGTTGGCTCCATGAACATGCTCTGCTCTTTATCGATTGTACGAAAGCCAGCTTAATTGGCTCAATGAATTTGCTCTGGTATATATCGATTCTACAGATGCGAGATAATCGATCAAACAAATTGAATATCTTTGATCTTTAACACTGAAGACTGACATGTGATGTAAATAGCAGGAAAATAGAATATAAAAACGTAAAATCGAGGATTTTAATACATTGTGAATATAGCAAAACTGAAGAGACTTTTTAAAATGTTGTAAAAGGTGGAACAATGTTAAATACAGGAATGTAAAAGTGGGGTAATACTGTATACTCCTCACATTAGTCAACATGCACAGTTGTTATTCTACTTTCATTCTTATGGGTGTGACAAAATATAAGTGCCATACAGAATTTCTTTTCAAACTTATAAGTTTGTGACTTACACTAGTATTTAAGATCTAAAGTAAAGTGATCCCACTACAGGCCTTAGGAGGCCCTTGGGGTAGAGAAGGTTAAGGCTCCCACTTTTTCTGGACAAACGGCACTTGATGTCAGTTGGGTTTTCAGCCCTGCATGATGGCCGCCTTTACCCCCAGAACAAGTGTCTGGTACTCATTTCCATTAGAGGCTGAGTCGACCCCAGAGCCATAGTGCCGCCAGAAGTTCTGGGTCAGTTTAAAAATCCTGACCCCACCGGGACTTGAACCCTCGACCTTCCAGCTTGTAGTGCAGTGCCTTAAACACTACGCTACGGCATCTATTGATTTAAAAAGTTTCAACTACAATTTTTAAACCTAAAAGAGGATTACGGCATACACGACCTGAAACCTAACTTGAAATTTCTCCCAGAGAAGCATTATGATGTACCAAGGCCATGTCAAAAAAAAAATCAGCTTTTTAACTGCAAGGCAGTAAATCTCTTATTTTAAACTACAGGGAAGTAACACAACTCCTCACTTGTTGAATTGGAAAACCCTCACTACCTGCCATCTGTTCTGAAACTGCCTCACTTCACTCCTATCTAAGTCAAGCAGGGAGTCCATCTATTATAGCACAGCAGGTTGCCATTGTTGGATTCTGTCTTTGATTTCTGTGTCTTGCAGTTAAAAACGGTAGATAATTTTTTGTTCATGGCCTTGATATATCACAATGCTTCTCTGGGAGAAATTTCAAGCTAGGTTTCGGCATGCAATGGATGACAGTTCCCTACTAAGTATATATATATATAAAGAGTAAAGTGATCCCACTACAGGCCTCAGGAGGCCCTTGGGGTAGGAGGTTAAGACTCCCATTTTTTCTTGACAATCGGCACTTGATGTCAGCCAGGTTGTCAGCCCTGCGTGACGGCCGCCTTTACCCCCAGAACAAGCATTGGCACTCATTTCAGTTAGAGGCTGAGTCGACCCCAGGGCCATAGTGCCGCCAGAAGGTTTGGGTCAGTTTAAAAATCCTGACCCCACCGGGACTCAAACCTTCGACCTTCCGGCTTGTAATGCAGTGCCTTAACCATTATGCTACGGCGTGCCCCCACTAAGTATATATATATGACATAAGAAAAATAAATGCTCGGGCGGCACTAGAACTCGGACTGGATTTATATTCCAGTGCACTTAGGATTACGCTACCGAGCAAGTCTAGTACAAACATTCATTTTTCTTATATGTATTCTCATTGTCACCAGATGTAGTGGGAACTCGGTCTCCACTGCCACCTGGTAGCTCCTATCACAAGTAAGCAAATTAAAGAGAATGTTTTTACTTTATAGCAGTGACGCTTTATCGATGTTATAATTAAATGTTTTGACATTGAGCAATGCAAGCTTAATATGACATGATAAGAAAAATAAATGCTCAGACGGGACTTGAACCCGGACCTCTGAATTTATATCCCAGTGCGCTACCGATTATACTACCAAGCAAGTCTAGTACAAACATTAATTTACTTATATATATTTAATTTTAGGAAGTTATATTTTGAGGTTATTTTAATTATTTTTATTAATATTGAGGTAAGATGTCCAGACTAAAAATAATATAATTATATATATTCTCATTGTCACCATATGTAGTGGGAACTCGGTCTCCACTGCCACCTGGTAGCTCCTATATATATATATAGTAATAAGTTATGGGCAGCAAAAACTACCACATTCAAAAGTACTGGTTTTGTTTTACAATACTTCTGTTCCTCTTAAGACACTGAAAGTTAGAATCAGTTTTTATATTGTTCAACAATCTTTCTTAAAGAAGACTGTAGTGCACATGTGCGGGTATGACAACAATAAAGAGTTAAAATTGCAGAATTCATGGTACAGCAGAAGTGAAATGTTGTTATAGATTAGCCGAGTTGAAGTTTACAATTGCAGAGCAAACAAGATTTAGGCAGGCATATGGTGCAAATGCTCCAGAGCATCATACCATTGTGAAATGATGTAATCAACTGGAAACAGGATCTGTGTTAAGTGTCTGCAGCTGAAGTTGAAGATGTTAGGCAAGCCCAAGGAAATCAATTCAATGGGCCAGTTTAGAGCTGGTATTCCGAAGTCAACTGTTCACAACATTTCTTTTATTGAATGCCACCAGTTTGTCATTTCGATATTTCTGATATTCTCTCCTGGCATTGGCGTAATGTAATCCACTTCTGAGGTTGGGGTGCCTACAAGGCGGGGTTATGCTGCACCAATGATATGATAGGTGATGATGGTGATAATAATGATGCACTAGGGCCTTAATCCTAAACTTAATCTAATGATGTGAATATAATAATGATGATGGCTAGATGATGTTTGGGGACTGTTTGGGCCATAAAGTTTCCTGATATTTGTCTTATAGGTGAGGAAAAACCCCGAAAAAAATCTCACCCAGGAAACTTGTCACAACCGGTGATTGAACCAGGGCCTGCTGCATGACAAGCTATCTTAAGACCACAGCAGTGGACACTGTTCACAACATTGTTCATAAAATATTGTGACTACGAGAATACAAAATCAACTTCTGCAAAAGCTGTATGAAATGATAAACCCAGACAGACTGAGTTCGCTAATGCAATGTTAGCCCATATTGGAGATGACAATGGATTCCTCAAACACATCACAGTCTCAAATGAAGCAACCTTTCACACATGTGGAAAAGGTGCACCACCATAACTGTAGAATATGGAGAGAAGAAAACCCATGTGTTATAATGGAATATGAATGTAATAGTTACAAAGTTAACGTGTGATGTGCTTTGACTTGTGGAACTGTGATCGGACCTTTCTTCTTTGTTGAAAGCACAGTGACATGATACTTGGATCTGCTGGGGAACTATGCAGTTTTGCAAATACCAAATGAGCTCTTATTCCAGCAAAATGGAGCCCCTACATATTATGCCAATGAAGTTCAAGACTACTTCAACACACAATTTCCACACAAGTGGATTTAAAGATCACATTCTATTGAATGGCCTCCAAGATCACCACATTTGACCTTAGATTTAGTTATTTGGGGATAAGTACAAGACATTGTTTATTTAATAATTGGGTCGGGTGGGAGAAGAGTGCCTTTTTATTTACGCACTTTAACAGTACCTAATTGCAATAAATATTAATGAAATATTATATTTAACATATTTTACTGCAGGAAAGTAATTATCATTTCTTTATTTTCTTGTAAATATGAAAATAAAGTGGGACTATTTCTTGTCATGACCAAAAAGGTTACAACAGTTCTTACTTCTAACCAGTGATAAACTACCAATTATCACACTTTTTATCAGCGATACACCACCGATGACCAGCGATAAACCACAAATGAGCACAATGTGTAAACCACATTGCGTACATTTAATCACGGGATTCCTACTAACCCACTGCTACAGCATATCTGTGGCTTCAACAAATTATGTCCAAATTTGTCTTCTACTTAATTATATTATTTTTAGTCTGATCATCTTACCTCAATATTAATGTTGATTTGTTCTTGGACATGTTTCAAAACAATTCTGTTTTATCATCAGAATTGTTTTGAAATATGTCCCAGAACAAATCAACATTAATATTGGGATAAGATGATCAGACTAAAAATAATATAATTAAAATAACCTCAAAATATCACTTCCTGAAATTAAATATTGTCTTCTACTTATTTAACCGCGTAAAATAATAAAAAGGACGTTCCCTGGAATTCACCTAGGTTAGAGTAATTGATTTAGTTTACAGTAAATGATTTAGGTTTGGTTAGCTTTTAGGTTCCTTGCATTTTAAATCTGATTTGATACATAAAATAAATGACATCTTCATATCAGTTATTCTATGCAAAATTCAACATGTCTGACGGTTACAACATAAAATCATATTTCCACTACTTCATTTCATGATACGTTTCAATATTTTGATGATGGTAAAATCCCGCAACTAAATGGTAATATTAACACTTCGTAATACTTTAAATTACATCAAAAATGGCACAAGTCATGTAAGTAAAAACCTGGTCTTGTACAACCCCACCGACTTGACTGGCCTACGAAGGCAGATGAGATGTTCGTGCTTCTGTGACACCTATAATGCTGCAGAACACATGGAGGGAGATAGAATATAGTCTTAATATTTATTTAACTTTCACAGGGAAAGAACACTATGAGGTTTAATTTAATAATTAAATTAATGTTTTTATTACCTCACCTCATATCCTCTGTGTTGAGGTTATGTGTCCGTCCGCCATCTTTGTTCCCTCTTGACTTGAGTCGTCACTTATTTATTTAACTTTCACAGGGAAAGAACACTATGAGGTTTAATTTAATAATTAAATTAATGTTTTTATTACCTCACCTCACAGAAGTAAGAAGGAAACCGCCAAGAAACGACATAACACCGGTCGACCAGAGGCTACTGACGATGGAGATAAGCTCCGAAACTGCAGTATAGAAGAAAAAGGATATGAGGTGAGGTAATAAAAACATTAATTTAATTATAGTCTTAATATTATTCAGGCCACCAGAGGTGCACATTTCTAAATTCACTGAGTGACGAGATATTTATATTTATTTGTGATAGTAATTCAATGGGACCCACTGTATATGCATATTGTTGTATAATTTGACATCAATATAAATAAGATAAAATCAAATGTTTCATACCTCTCCTCATATTAATCTTCCTCATAGAAGAGTAATATGATGAGGGTAGGAAACATTTGATTTTATCTTAAATTAAACCTCATAGTGATTTATTCCCATAAAAGTTCAACCAATATAAATATCTATCTCTTCAATTTTCCATTATGTTACTAAAAATATTAAACAAATCAAACTAATACATTTTATACAATACATTCCCAATTTAATGGAGGGAACCAACCTGCGAAAAATTCCAAAAATGACCAAAAAATATTTTTTTTTATTTTTTGCTGATTAATTAACTTTAATTCTTGTAATTATGTGGTGTAACTCTTTTTGGCTCAGTTGCAATCACTGCATAAACTGACAAGGTTAATTTGGATTTGTCCAGTTTTTGTAACCAACCTTTCAATTATACATACTCACTAAATCAAATTTTACAAAGAGATTTCTCATAAAAGTATAATTAATAAATATACTCACAACTTGATTATATGTGTGGGATAAAAATTAAGAAATATGAGGTGAGTCAAAAAAACACAACTCAAATATAATTAATACTTACAGCTTTCATTTTTGCCATTCTAAGTTCTGCGCTGCCTCCAAACAGAGCTTCCACTTTCTGCTGCACTGGACAATAAGCCATGGGTATAACTTCTATTGGAATTCCTTTCTTATACTTCTCACCGAGCTTCTGGGACTCTTTCCTACAAATGACACAATCTGCACGTTATTTAACTAATTATATGGCTTCTGGAAACATAGGTTCAGTGTCACATTCACTGGACCCTATCTATACTAACTGAAATTGTTCACATCTCCGATATCCAGTTCCCTATCATCCATAGTGTACAACAGGTAAGATTGTTTATACATTTTAATGTTTAGTTTGAAGGGAAAAGTTGAAAAAACAGAATATATCAATTATATTATTTTTGGTCTGGACATCTTACCTCAATATTAATGTTGATTTGTTCTTGGACATGTTTCAAAACAATTCTGTTTTATCGTCAGCTTTCCCAGACTGGTTTTATTTATGTTGCATTATGTTGCACCACCTGGATGTCGATGTCAGCTCCATCCTGTGGTTGGCCAAAGAACCTCCAAACAAGGTCACCCTCCATCGGAATATCAAAATTCATAACTCTGTTTCTGTTCTTCTGAATATAAATTTTTTCCCCAATAGTCAGCTCTTTTGTATTTTCTAACTGTTTTAATAATTTAGTGTCTGAATTTATATTATGTTTTTCAGACCAAACATGAGCAGCAACTGCAGATTTTTCAATTTCTCCATTTTTAATATTTCTTATGTGTTCTTTGGTTCTAATTTTTAGGTTTCTTTTTGTTTTCCCTATAGACCAAAAATAATATAATTAAAATAACCTCAAAATGTAACTTCCTAAAATTAAATATTAAGAATATATCAAATTGAATAATTAACTAACTCATGGCAATATTGAACCCATAGGTTAATGACCGCATGACATAAGATCTCCACACATCCCTATCCTAAACTGTTTTCCAATCATCACCTGTATAATCTACTTCATTCAAATCATGATTAATGTTATTCCCCCACCTCATTCTTGATTTATCAACTCAGCTTTTTCCTTTTGCTTTTCTTACAAGAAGCTTCCATGTCTCTCTTTCATTCTCCATTTGTGCCACATGTCCTGCCCATTGCAGTTTACGAGATTTAACTTTTATTATTATATCAGGTTTCCTAAAAAGATCATGTAGAACACTGTTATGAAGTCTTCTCCATTTGCCTGTCTGTTCATCTCTCTTTGGTCCAAAAATTTTCTAAAACTTTATTTTCAAATACTTATAATTTTTTCTCCTCCCTTAAAGTAAGACTCTATGTTTTGCATCCATATAATATAACTGGGGGAATATCAGTTTTATATTTTCAATTTACTGTGTATTTAAATGAATAGAAATATTAATTTCCTGTTTTAATTTCTTCATGTATAAAATTTTGAACTTGGATATTTTAATGTTTTCATAACAATTCTAAGCTGCAGTTATCCTGTCCCAACTTTCCGAGGCTTGGTTGACCTCTAAAAGCAGACTATTATTCATTACCAGCTTGCTAGACCTCATGTAACTTCATCACAGTTATCATGGTGGTTCCACAGACAAAATGTCTTCACCCCAGCAAGCATTTTCCTACTTACTATTGCTCACCTCTCACAACTATCTTAAGCAAGTCAAAGAGTTTCTTTAATTAGCAAGTGACTGATATTAAAAAAGAAGAGAAAATTAAAAATAAATGTACAGAAGAATACAAAGTAGTATCAAATGCTACCATTTAACTGAAAATCTGTTGTGGAATCAGGATATCGTCAGTTGGCGATCTAAACCTTGTAACTCCATTCAAGAGAAAAATCTGGATTTTGTATTATTTGTGTGCTGTTTAAAGTCTTGTACTCTAAGATCATTTTGCAGCCATCTATTAATAATTAAAAAAACCATGTATTTCCACAGCTCTTGACCTCAGGTCCAAAAATTCACATCTCTGGTGGGGAAATAGCAAGGTTTTGTCTGCTTAAATCTCAGATCCAAGAATTCGCATCTACCAGCAGTGAGGATTTACGAGGTATCATTTGCTTTAATCTCAGAATCAAAACCTCACACCTCCTGCATGCACAGTTATAAGGTTTTTTCCTTTCTACTGAATTTTTTTTCAATGATGGAGTTACGAGGGTATGATTGACAGTTTTTATTGAGAAAACCTTTAAGAATAAACCATTAAGATGAAATTAAATACCAACTAAACATTAAATTCATGATTTAAAATAAAATTTTTTATACCTCACCTCATATCCAATAACAAAGAAGGATTTAAGTAGAATTCAAAGAACCGGGATGACATTTATAAGAAGCAACTTTGGAAAAACCAGAAGAGATAGAATACATGACCTAAATTAAGAGAAAAATAATTAATTTCAACTAATATATTTAATATTAAATTTATCACTTCTCACTCAATGGCAAATTAAATTTGAAGAGAAAAATATATGCCTAAATTGGGATTTGAACCCAATATCTCTGGTTCTGTACACCAGTGCTTTAACGATTTTAAGCTTTTAGGCATCATGATTTAAACATAGATTTTTCTCTTATACCAACACAATTTCTGTGCGCCAGGTAGCAGTGAACTATTGTTCCACTAACGCCATCTAGCGATATCTTAAATAAGAGCACTTTAAAATGGAAATCAACACATTACATTTCTAGCAAGTTAAGCTAATATTCAATATTTATTATTAAATTTATCACTTCTCTCTCAAATATTTAATATTAAATATCAAATATTAGCTTTACTTGCCAGAGATGTAATATGTTGATTTACATTTTCAAGTGCTCTTATTTAAGAGAACACTAGACGACGTTAGTGGAACAAATGTTACTGCTACCTGGCACACGGGAATTGTGTTGGTATAAGAGAGAAATCTATGTTTAAATCGTGATGCCTAATAGCTTAAATTGTTAAAGCACTGGTGTACAGAACCAGAGATATTGGGTTCAAATCTTGATTTAGGCATATATTTTTCTCTTCAAATTTAATTGCAACTAAATCAAACTATATTGAATTGCACAATACATTTTTCAATGTAAATGAAAACTCTAAATTTTAGATTATATTTTTACTTCTGATGAGAAGAATTAGATACATTTCTAACCCTCAAAAAATGAGTACAATATAAATTAAGGAGTTCTTAGTTTTGAAGCTTCCTCCCTTATGGGTCTTAGCTTGTTTTCTTCCCTTAATGACTCACACCCATAATGTACCACAGGCAAGATTCTCTTTTTATAAATTTTAATATTTAGGTTGGTATACAAAAGCCGAGAAGACAGGACACGTTGAACTGAATAATTACATGAATTTAAAGAACTATTATAGGAAATATCACTATGAAGTTAAATATAAGATTTAAAATAGAATTCTTTACACCTCACCTCATATCCAATCTTCGCAAATACTTTACAAATGTGACTTGAAAAACTCTTGTAAGTTCCAATCATTCACCATGCACATGCGCCAACAAATGCAAAGTCACCATTTGCAAGATCGAAGCAACAGTTTTATAGCATTTGGTGCTCGGGAATTAACAGTGTATATAAGAGAAAAATTTGTGTTTAGATTGGAGTTTCTCATGTAGCTCAGTTAGTAGAGCATTCGCCTAGAAAGCAAAAGGTCATGAGTTCAAACCCCAGTCTGAGTGTATATTCTTCTTTTCAAATATCAAACATGAATCAGTTTACACTATGGAATCACGGTATGTAGCCAACATATACACCATATTTAATGAACTTAAAAGCTAACATAATGCAATTTAAGTACTCTAACCTGTGAAAAACCAACCTAAAAGTTAACCTAATGCAATTTAAGCACTCTAATCTGTGAAAGAATGCAATGCCCAAAAATAGATAGTAAGTTTTGAAGTTCTAAACTATATGTGTACAGTTAATTAATACATCTTTGTTGTTGCATAGAATATTCATTAAAATCAATATGGCTGCCGCGTCTTCATGCTATGAATGAAGTTAAATACCATAGAAAAATATATTGAAATAATTGTTACAAAAAATGTAAAAAACACTGTAAATGGTGAGAAATAATTTGAAAAACGAAACCCTAAGAATAAAATTTGACAGGAGTACATGAAGGAATTAAAAAAGTAGCAACACAGGTTGTAAAGTTTAGCCCAATCTTCTAATTGAACCAGTTTCAAAACCCAGCAACTGTCATCATCAGTACATCACAACCAATGTCCTGTCGTCCAGGAGAACTGTTTCCCACTACATCTGTTGATGGACTGATGAACCTCTGAATTAAATCAAATTCTCCGGGAATTTCAAAACTTGTTAGTTTTCCTTTCTTGTTTTTTTAATGTGGATTTTTTTTCCCAACAGTGAGCTCTTATGGTTTTCCTATTTGTTTAATTGAACTAGCCTTCCTTTCAATTAGATGTTTTTCAGACCAAGCATGAGAAACTACTTAGAAACATCAGAAATGGTGAAGTTGAAAAATCAGCAGTAACTGGTCATGCTTGGTCTGAAAACATCTAATTGAAAGAAAAGCTAGTTTAATAAAATGAATAGAAAAACCAAGAGAGGTCATGGTTTGGGAAAAAATCCACATAAAAAAACTAATGAATTTTGAAATTCTCGTGGAATTTGATTTGGAGGTTCATTGGTCTGCCAACAGATGGAGTAAGAAGCAGTTCTTCTACTTGACACAACATCAGTCATGAAATTATGATATTACAGATGATGAAACCGCCTAGGTTTTGAAGCCGATTTAATTAGAAGTCTGAATATGAGGTGAGGTGTAAATAATTTTATTTTAAATCATGAATTTAATGCTTTAGTTGGTATTTAATTTCATCTTAATGGTTTATTCTTCAAGGTTTTCTCAATAAAAAGTCACTCATCTCAGCATTTCCTAGACTTAATAAACCTAATATTTAATTTTAGGAAGTTACATTTTGAGGTTATTTTAATTATATTATTTTTGGTCTGGACATCTTACTTCAATATTAATGTTGATTTGTTCTTGGACATGTTTCAAAACAATTCTGTTTTATCGTCAGCTTTCCCAGACCTAACAACAATATAAGTTAGAGTTGCTCATTGTAAAGCTTAGTTCTTATGGAGTCGAGAAGATACAGGAAAAGAGTTGGAGAATTGAAAACAGAGTGAAGCAGAGGAAGTGGACTGAGGCAGTCTCAACAAAAGAAGGGAAAAGAGACAACAAGAATGCAGTAACATTAGCAACCCAAGTTTAATTACTACACTGTATTGGATAGGAGAGAATATAGGAAATAATCACTTACGATTCATCTCCTATGACAATGAATTGTTTGGCACAAGATGCTACAATTTTCTCCTGAGTGAGACAACCTCCTCCTCCTTTGATAAGAGTCATATTGGCATCCACTTCATCAGCTCCATCTATAGCACAGTCCAGCTGTAAACATTACATACAACCTAGATCAGTGTTTTGCAAACATTTTTTGGCCATGGAACACTTTTTGTTTTAGGGAATACACATCAAACTATGCAATACTGATATTCCACATAACACAGTTTTGAACAAAAAACTCACAACATGCAATTAATGTAAACACATATATAAATAAGAATTACATTAAAGATGACAATAATAATAATAATAATAATAATAATAATAATAATAATAATAATAATAATAATAATAAATAATAATAATAATAATATTTTTTAAATTTACAGTGTTCTGCCCTACAGCAGGTCTTTCACTGCAATATAGCATTTTCATATTATGCTTTGCAGCTTTACTAAGGAATTTATGTTTGGTAGCTTCCCGTTGTTTTCCACACATAGGGATCATAATGATGATGGCCACAGGACCTTTTGGGCCTCAGAGCTATCTGACATCTGTCTTACAGGTGTGGAAAAACCCTGGAGAAAACTCACCCAGGAAAATTGTCCCGACCAGGAATCGGACCCGTGCCCATTGTGTACTACAAGGCAGCATGCTACCTCGAAACCACAGCAGTGGACATAATAATAATAATAATAATATGAAAATAATAATAATAGTAGTGGTAGTAGTAGTAGTGTGGTGGTGGTGGTGGAAGTGGTAATCAGGATGTTGAAGAGGATGATTTATAAACAGCAAAAATGTTAGTCACAGAATTAAGGTGCATTAGAATTTGAAATGGTGATAGAAAAATTTAAGATACATATATATAAAGCATCAGGTTCATGTGGGATTCAAAGCAGAACTGATAAAAATAAGGGGGGAGAAAGCAAAATCCATGGTCAAGATACAACAGGTTGCATTTTTCAGGGGGGTAAGGATTGGGGATGGGAATAGATGCTCTTCCCAATTAATGGAAAGAATCGATTATCATACCAATCTGTAAGAAAAGAGATAAAACTGATTGCAACAACTACAGGGGCATTCTCATTACTGTCAACTTCATACAAAATTTTAACAAATATATTAGTAAGCAGACTTAATTATATTTAAATTAATATTGGGAAGTAAACATTATGAGGTTATATCATTAATAGTGAGTGAAGAACATATTTTTAACGACTCACCTCACATAATTTAAAATTTCTTTGATACCGGCGGTTTCAGACAATATCTTGTCCCTCTTCAGTCATGGCTTCCACTGATGAAATTCTCTGGTTGCTCTTGTGCTGCCATCTTTGGTTGGGATTATAAACTTGGTAATTAAATTTTTATCCACCGGAACATCGAAGTTCATAGATCGATATTTATTCTTCTGAATGAATATCTTTTCCCAAATTGTCAATTCCAACGGTTAATCCAATTGTTTCAAAAGTTTTGCCTCTTTTTCAATTTTATGATGTTCTAGCAAACTATGGCAGCAATTGCTGATTTTTCAATTTCACAATTTTTAATATTTCTAAAATGTTCTTTAGTGCATGATTCCAAATTCCTTTTTGTTTTTCCTATGTATACTTTGCTACAATCATTACAATTTATTTGATAAATTCGAGATTTCTTACTGGGATGTTGATTTTTTATTGGTACTTAGAAGTTTCTCCAGACTAAATTAATTTATTGCTGCCAAAGTAATGTTGTGTTTGTCAAATATTTTTTGAAATTTCCTATGTACTACTGGATGCTAAGTAATTATTGTTTTATAAAACAAAAACTAACAGACAGTAAACTTGAAGATAACTATATCAATCAGTTAAACAAACTAATAACAACAACAACAAAGCAAAATTACTTCCAATTTAACAATGAACTATTTATTCAAGAAGACGGGATTCCGATGGGGAGTCCTACATCTGGAATAATGGCAGAAATCTTCCTACAAGAACTGGAAAATAAACATTTTGAGGAACTAATACACAAATTCAACATAAAACTAATAATACGATATGTCGATGACGTACTAGTAATATATGACAATGAAAACAGAAAAGAAAAAGAAATACTACAAGACTTAAACAATATGCATGAAAAAATCACTTTCACCGAAGAAATAGAAGTTAATAACAGCATAAACTACTTAGATTTGTCTATAACCAAAAATCTACACAACAATAAACTAGAAATCGGTATCTACCGGAAACCCACAAACAATGCTCTGGCCATAAACAAAAATTCTACACACCCTTTTCAACAGAAAATTAGTACATTTAATAGCATAGTCAGTAGAATGTTGAAACTCCCATTAAGCAAAGACAATTATATCCAAGAACTCAACTATATTAAGTATATGGCAAAAACCAATGGCTATAATGAAGAATTCATAGATAAACTCGTAAAAAAACAAAAAAGGAAAAACAACATAACCAACATAACTAAACCAGAAAAAGAATCTGACAACAACAAGAAAACATGGATAACACTTACATACACAGGAAAAGAAATGACAAAATTAGCCAATACACTAAAGAAAGCCGATAAAAACATAAAAATAGCATACAGAACCAATAACAAATTAAACAACATAATAAAACAATAACATTGAAGAAAATAACATTTTCAACAGCAAAGGAGTTTATAAACTGACATATAAGGACTGTAACAAATTTTATATAGGAAGGACAAACAGGAGTTTTAACATCAGATTCAAAGAACATTTTCGAGACTTCATTCACGCAGAAGGGAAATCAAGCTATGCAAAACATGTTATCCATGAAGGACATCGCATGTTAAATATTGAAAACACCCTAACAGTAATGCATAGAGAAAATAATCCAGCGAAGATAAACATACTCGAAGAGATGGAAATCATAAAAGCAGCTCACAACGACAGCCTGATAAACGAAAACGAACCCAATGCATGCAACCCCCTCTACCAGATCTTCAGTGAAACACCAGTTTTGAATCCTGCCGATGATGGGACAAGTCCCGAAAGCGCTACAGTTAAATGATTAATTAAGTTGAGGAGACGGACCTTTCAGGTGAATATTCCATAATTTTATATTAATTTTGAATAATACCTCAACGGAACACATCATGAATCTTATAAAAGTTGATTTCTCTTAGATTCCCTTCACACAATTTCCATTTAACGAACATTATAATTATCTCCAATAATTGTAGAAGTCAATCAGCGTCATTAGACCCACTTAAATTAAATATTAAGAAGTAATAAATAACCTTACATTATTCAATATTCAGGAGCCATGACAATATTTGGGGGAAGTTTGGCAACATCCGTACTTGGAAATGTATTGTGGCTGCCATTTTCAGTGGTGGAAGGGAAGCGAGTGGAATGGAATGTGTATAGGTGTTAACTTTTCTTAAAACAAAGACAGCACTCAAGGTGGACAGATACAATATCATGTTTAAAATTAGCTTACCTTAGGATAAATATCCAGGTCACCCAGTTGAAGCTTGTGGTTTACAATCAGCTGTCTGGCTTGATACGAAGTTGGTACACAAACCACATGCAGCTTCTCATCTTTAACTCTTTGTGCTGTGGAAAACAAATCACTCACTTATTTTGCATGTCATAGCTGAGACTATTTGACCCATAGGTTGATGGCTGCTTGGATATTAGCTCTCCTTACATCCCTATCTTGAGGTAATATTCTGCAATCATTCCCTATATAATTCATGTATATCAAACCATGGTTTATGTTATTCTCCCACCTCATACTACAAGTTTCCTTGTTACTGCAGTCTAACAAACAAGGGAACTATTAACCATTACATGCCGAAACCTATCTTGAATTTCTCACAGAGAAGCATTGTGATGTACCAAGGCCATGTCCAAAAAAATTATCTGTTGTTTTCAACAGCAATGCACAGAAATCGAAGCAAATATGTAGCAATAGCAACCTACTGATAGACTCTCTTAAGGAGTAAAACGGAGTGCAGTGAGGCAGGATTCAGCACAGATGGCAGATTGTGAGGGTTATCCATCAGCCAATTCAGGAGTTGAATTACTTTCCCGAATTTAAATGAGATATTTTGCACTGGATTTTAGTGCTTTGCAGTTAAAATGGCAGATAAGTTTTTGGACACAGTCTCTGTACATTACTACATTTCTCTGGATGAAATTTCAATGTAAGTTTAGGCATGCAATGATTGAGAGTGTAGCATGATTAAGGCAGTAGTCACAGGTTCAAATCCCAATGGGGTCAGGATTTTTAAGTAAAGTGATGTCACTACAGGCATAGGAGACATGTGGGGTAGTAGGAGATTAAGGCTCCTACATTTTCTAGATAATCGACATTTGATATCAAACAGGTTGTCAGTCCTATGTGACTGCTGCCCCCAGAACAAGCATCTAGTATTCATTTCCATTATAGGGCCATGGTGCCGCCAGAAGGTTTGGATCAGTTTAAAAATCTTGACCCCACCAGAACTACAACCTTCGACTTTCTGGTTTGTAGCATGCCTTAACCAACTATACTAAGGCTTGCCTCTAAGATTTTTAAACTGACCTGAAACCTTCTGGCGGCATGATGACACTGTGATTGACTCAACTTGTAACAGAAATGAGTAGTAATACATGCATATTCTGGGGGTTAGGGTGACCATCATGCTGTGTTGACATCTTGAGCTGATTATTTAGAAAGGTGAGAGCCTAACCTTTCACTACCCCAAGGGTCTTTTAAATCTTGTAATGGGACCATTTTACAGCAGTAGCTGATGACATGAGTCATTATTAGGGCTCGGAAGTTGAGGACCTATAAAATGCCTAAAAAGATCTAAAAAATATCCTAAAAAAAAGACCTAAAAATTGAAAAAAAAAAAAGACGACATAAAAAGACAATTCAAATTATATGATAATTTTAGTTTCAACTGAATTTTTAACGAGTATAATAAAAAAAAATTTTAAAGTTCAAAATTCCAGTGAAATGTAATATACTCGTACACCGCAAAAAAAAAAAAATTGATGACTGAAAATCTTCTCCTTTACTTTTTTTTTTTAATTCAACATAGTTTGAAAAGAAATTTTGTGTTCATTAAAAGAGAGTTCTTCAAGAATTTAGAATGATAGATTTTTCCCACCTAGAACAAATTCAGTGAACCCGCAATGAATGCCAGGCAGTCACTAGGCTGGTTAAAAATAACAAGATATTTTGTGAGGGTGGAACAAAAGTGTTTGCAAAGTAAAAAGTCTTTATAAAGTAAAATTAGATAGTGTTTTAAAAAGAAGTTGGAATTGAGACTAGACTCTGCAGGTTCTTGAATTATACAAACGGCATATATGTAGTCAAAAGAAGGTAAAGTTGCAAAAAAAAAGCTGTTAAGACCTAAAAACAGGACCAAAAAAAAAAAAAAAGAAAAATTAAACCCACCATTTTCTGGCCTAAAATGACACAAAATGTGTGTATATATATTTAAGTTGGGCCCCTCTTCAGACATAAAACGAAAAAAAAGGATTTTTCCTCAACTTCCGAGCCTTAGTCATTATAATTCCTGAACAGCTGACTGGTAATTTTTTATGTTAGTATGTAAGTACTTCATAGTCGCCAGATAACAAAAAGTTTAAAAATTCTCCCCTTATACTGTAACTGAGGTAAGTTCCAGTTGTACTGTAAACAAATTTGTATAAGGTATTACTTTGTCAAATCCGTCTATTGTGGGAACTGCAGTACTACTTTTACTCACTATATGTGAACTGTCTATGGAGGTATCAATGATAGAAACATTTTTCTTAGGCCATATCACATCTTACAGGAAATAAGACTGAATACAAGGTAAGATGATACCAATAATTAGTAACTTCCATTTCTTACATATTTATGACAGAAAATTATATATGGGCTTAATCAGGTGTTTATACTTTTCTGTATGATACTGATAAATATTCTTAATTTGCAATTTTATTAGTTCTACGAGCAGAATACAGGCAACATGCTGACTTACCTGTAAATTCTGTTATTTTCACATCCTCGGGCTAATGTAGGACATATTTCACCAAACTGTTTGAAAACATTCAAAATAATTTGTTTCTCTCCGCTTTTCAAAGGTTTTCCTTTTTGATGTTTCAAAAAACGTACAGAAGAAGCAGTTATTTCAAAAAATAAAATTTGTAACAAACAATGAAATGCTTATATTTAATTAATGTTGGGAAGTAAACATTATGAGATATAATCATTAAAATTCATCGGAGAACATATTGTTTAAACAACTCACCTCATAGGATTCATGCTTCCATGATATCGCGATTTCAAACATAATCATGTTCATCGTCAGTCGGAGTTATGGCTGACGATGAACATGATTATGTTTGAAATCGCGATATCATGGAAGCATGAATCCTATGAGGTGAGTTGTTTAAACAATATGTTCTCCGATGAATTTTAATGAAATGCTTATTTAGATGAAAATACTGATGATGAAACCGAATAAGGTTTTGAAACTAGTCTAAGAAGAAAAAGAATATCAGGTGAGAGGTAAAAATTTACCAAAATAAATAATACCTCATAGTATTAATTCCTAAAATAATAATAATAATAATAATAATGAAATGCTTATTTATTTAATGTATTAAAATTGTAATTATAGGTTATACTTAAAAATTCTCCCATATAACTTATATAGACACATGCTAGATAATATATATATTTCTAATGTTCTGGTGTGTTGACCACATGCTATTCATGACATCTATGGACAAATAATTAGGCTATGCCATTATAGATAGATACATTTCTATACCGTATTCGGCCTTAGTTTATGTTGTACTGTAAACAAAGTCATAAAAGGTATCCTTCCGCAGGCATCTGTGATTTGTGGAGCAATGGTACTATTGTGCGTGCCATCAGATGTTTAATGTATTCAACACGAGCAGCCACGTTGAAATAACTGTATGTTCCTCTTTGTCAATTGACATGCGCGAAATGGTGTTATATTTAAATTTATACCTTCTGTTCACCATTGTCAGTTTTTCATGTTATATTGTGTTTTATTACTTTATTATTATTTTTGCGATAATTTTATTCATACATAGTAGTTATATAAAGTGTAGATTGATCAGGGAACTATGTTTTCATCTATGTCATCAGGTTCATGTGGACAATGAAATTGTACTTAACCACGTGCTTCTGTTTACATTACAACATAAACTAAGACCGAAACCAATATAGTGTCGGAAAGTGAATTACATTTTCTTACACGCTTAAAGGTAAACAGTTATTTGACCAATGAAAATACTATCCATACATCTGATTTGTTTACATTACAACTTGAACTTAGCTCAGAAGAGGTACAGCTAAATCAATTTAAATAACAAGAAATAAAAAAAATACTGACCTAATCTTTCGACAGCATAAACTATTGTAGATCCACTGCCAACACCAATTATATAATTATCCTGTGAAAATAAACATATTTTGTGTAAACTGTAATCACGGGAGAAATGAAAGTTGATAATAATGATGATGATAATAATAATAATAATAACAACAATAATAATAATAATAATAATAATAATAATAATAGTGGACTAGTGGTTAAGCTCCTTGCCACTGGTCCCAAGGGTGGTGGGTTCAAACCCGGTTGCAGTTGATGGATTTTTTTAGAATGGAAAAATCTAAGGAGCAAGTCCTCTGGAGGGGGGGACTTTAAGCTGTGGGTCCTGAGTCTGAAGATTATCAGGCTCTTAAAGGATCAATAAGCTTGAATAAAGAGACCTCTATGCAAAATTTATTGACCTTTTCATCCTAGTAAACCATAATTTCCTACTAGCTGTCTCATTGGATCGGTAAGTTGACTGCTTATTATTCATGACATCTTTGAGAAATAAGCATAACTAAATTACTTGGTCTAAAAAATAGTAATAAAATATAGCTCTACTCATAACCAGCATAATGCTAGGTTAAGAGATGAGATGAAGTCATTACTATTGAAGATCTGTGATATACAAGGGTGCTGGCTGACCAAGCCTGTCGTACCATCATAGGAACATATGAAATTAATTGGAACAAAATGGATAACATGCATTTAGAGAAATGGTGAAATAAGATTTTTGGTAGAAGAAAGAAATATTTTCATGGAACTTCGGCTAGTATGGGACTGGTGACCACTCGTGAAGCATTTGGGTAGCTACAATAAGTAGCGGCTCCAGGTTGAGAAAACCAGCTATAACGGCTGGGGGACATGACATGCTGATCACATGTCATCCCTACATTGGTTGGATGATTGTCCACCTCTGTGATGAACAGATGTGGATGTGAGAACAGCAGTCGGATAGTAGGCTAAGGGCCTTCTGGGCCTGTCGTACCATGGAGTTAGATAGGGAAACACTGAGAAAAACCTACCCTGGTAGTAATACATCTACCATGGAGTGACCGAGATTCAAACACTTGTTCCTTGAAGTCACCTTAATAATGATGATAATGTGGCTTTCCACACTGGGGTGAGACCTGAGATGATATTAAAGTTTTCAAAATCCATTGCTATCCATATTCTTGTACATGGCTATGAGACATGACAATAAGTAAACATGAATTACAGAGATGGCGATGCTTATCTGGCTACACATCAATTTAAAATTATCATCTACAATTAATAAGTTTGATCTGCCTTCACCTTACCTGATAATTACCTATAATTATGAGGTTAAGATGAAGGCAGACTAACCTTATTTATTAAGTAGAACTACAAAATGTTACTAAATAACTCATTGGCACTATCGAACCCAAAGGTTCATTGCCATGAGGACATAAGCTCTTCACACATGCCTATCCTGAACTAATGTTTTCCAATCATTCCCTGTATATCTACTTCCCTCAAATCATATTTAACGTTATTCCCCCACCTCTTTCTTGTTCTACCAACTGTGTGTTTTCCCTCTGGTTTTCCTACAAGAAGCTTCCATGCACATCTTTCATTCCCCATTCATGCCACATGTCCTATCCATTGCAGTCTAAGAGACTTAACTGTTATTATATCTGGCTTCCTATAAAAACCGTGTAGTCTTCTCCATTCACCTGTCTGTTCATCTCTCTTTGGTCCAAAAATTTTCCTAATAACTTTATTCGCAAATACTTGTAATCTCCTTTCCTCCCTTTAAGAGTTCTTTTGCAACCATATAACTGAGAGAATAACAGTTTTATATATTTTCAGTTTAACGTTTTTTGAAAGAAGATGGGACGACAGAGACTCTGTAATACATAACAGCATGCATTTCCAGATTTGAGCCTATGTTTAATTTCCTTGTCCATCTCTTTCCTATTTGTGATTAATGTTCTTAGGTATTTGAATTCAGCCACTTCTTCAAAATTTCCCTAACTTGTCATTAGTTTCTATTATATAACGTATTTCTGTGTGTGAACATATATTTAGTTTTATTGATATTTACTTCCAGCTCAAAACATTACTTCCTAATGTATTTTCATAATCATCAATATTAACTCTAATTTTATTCTATATGTGTTGGAGATGATTTTTTTGTTGACCACTTTATTTTATCCCAAGCGTATTGGAAATTAAAATTATTTTTCATTTTTTAGTTTTCTAATAAAGCGTGTTCTTTTAGTTTTTTGAAACTATTATTTATTTTTTATTTTTTAGTTTTAATATTTTACAGAATAAGATAAAAATGTAAATATCTTTAAATTCGATACTATTGTAGTATGAGCTAAAAGTAATACTCTTCTATTAAAAAAACCCTCCCAGCCGGATTTGAACCAGCGACGTACGGATTACTGAAATTATATACCACTAAGAGTTCACTGCTCTACCAACTGAGCTCTTACAACGATTGACTAAAAACTCGACAAGTCCACAACCTATTATACCAGTTTTCATTTTTTTTATTTTCGGATGATTCTGGCCAGGATTTTAGAAACAAACTATGAAATTATTGTATTGTTACGGGTCCTCTACACGTATACAAAGTTTCAAGTCGATCCAATGTTTCTAAGTGGGTGAAAATCGCGTTGAAAGATTCCGTTACATTGATACAAAAACACGTTTTTTGATTTTATGATGATTATGGCCAGGATTTTAGAAACTAAATATGAAATTATTGTATTGCCATGGGTCCTCTACAAGTATACAAAGTTTCAAGTTAATCCAATGTTTCTAAGAGGGTGAAAATTGTGTTGAAAGATTCCGTTACATTGATACAAAAACACTTTTTTTGATTTTCTGATGATTATGGCCAGGATTTTAGAAAATAAATATGAAATTATTGTATTGTCACGGGTCCTCTATAAGTATACAAAGTTTCAAGTTAATCCAATGTTTCTAAGAGGGTGAAAATCGTGTTGAAAGATTCCAGTTACATTGATACAAAAACACTTTTTTTGATTTTCTGATGATTATGGCCAGGATTTTAGAAAATAAACATGAAATTATTGTATTGTCACGGGTCCACTACAAGTATACAAAGTTTCGAGTCGATCCGATGATTTTAAGTGGGTGAAAATCGTGTTGAAAGATTCCATTACATAGATAGATAGATAGATAGATACAGGTCAAGCTAATATAAAGCGTGTAAAAAAACAATGGCAGTGTCAGTGCTGAGTAAAGCACAAGCTGCAGATAGGAGGTTACTTTGTAAAATAAAGGATTTACAAGGAGAGAACTGAAATGTAATATTTACAGTTTATATATATATACACAGTTTGTAACAATACTGAAACATATTTTTCTCAAATATTTAAAACACTATCCCAATTTTTAAAAACATTTTTCTTCAATATTTTTATTTTATTTTAATAAATATAGTCAGGTGGCATATCAAATTAAATATTATAAAATTCCCTTTAAAATGAGGTGTAAAACATTCTGGTAGGAGTAATAAAGTCTTAGTTAATCAAGATTGTAAAAGTTATTGCACAGGAATAAAAGTGATTTTTTTTTTCCAGATTTTAAACAATAATGTAATCAAAATGAAATAAGATACATTTTTTTAAATGTATATTAATTTAGATCTTTGGGAAGAATGATTCTTGAAAGTTTTATTAAAATCTGAGTAGGTCAAGTTTATTGATTGGTTGGTTTGGCATAGAGACTGACCCAGAGATAACACTAATCACTAAGAACCAGACCGAAAAGATAAGGTAATTAGGAATATGGAATCACATGAGAAAGTAGGACTTCACAAAAGGACAATGATATGACAATAATGACAGCCAAAAAATGATTTCTGTAAAACTAAAAATATTTAAAACTTACTTTCCCAGTTATATAAATAAGACATTCCATACGAAATCGGCAAAAAAATTGTGAAAATTGAACTCACATCTTTAAAAGTTTACAATTTTTTTTACAGTGAAACTTTATGATATACTGAATATCTGAACCGAATTTCAAGTCTTTGCTTGGTGTAATTAAAGAGTAATAGAGCTGTCAATTTATCGTATTGTTGTAAATAGTCTCTTTTATAAAATAAATTTCTCGAAGTATAACTACTCCCTCAACTTGAAAAGACAGTCACATTATAGATGATTTTGTGCTCTATCGCTTGAAAATTAGTATGTTAATATTTACGTTTTTCTGAAGGGCGTAAATGCAATTAATATGCAATTCACCTTTCTCACCAAATATTTTATAAAATCAAAAAGTGCTACATTATTACCTGAACACCAGTTAATCTTTTGTAATTGGCATTAAAGCGGAGTTTTGAAAGGAAACTACCAAAAATAATTATTTTCCCTAAAATCACCTATGTGTAGACTGCCCGCAATACCTTTCGCGTGAGTGAAGATCGCTCGCTGATACAAACAATGACGGAGCTACTTGGTAATAATCCTTTGCGCACTTGCAAATATTTTTTATTGTTATTATCATCATTACACTATTTTTTATTATCATTATTAAAATTATTACATTATCATCATCATAGTGGACTAGTGGCTACTCTGCACGACTCCGATTCCGAGGTTCGCGGGTTCAGATTCGATAGGAATCAATGAAATTTTAAAGGCGTAACAATTCTGAATGTAGCTTTCTCCAGAAGGAAGGAAATCCGTGAATCCCGTGTCGTAAATTTATGGTACGTAGGAGAACTTCGCGCTTGAAATAAATTGCTACATAATAAACGTCATTAAATATAACAATCTTTATTGATATCTTCAGTAGGCGGTTAATTTTGTGCTGATTTTTGGCTAATGTATAGTTTAATTTAAAGTACTAAGCACCTACGAATTCAAGCTGGTATGCCTATTAAAAAAAGTATTTTCTAGAGAGTAGTTTTGTAATGTGTTGTAATATTTTGGACTTTTACTCTACACCAATGTCTGATGTTGATTATTGCAAGAAATGTTAAGCTATCGATAATAATTTATAACAATTTTCATGCTGTTACAAGTAATATTTAAGAGGTATAAATATATTTTATTGGCTTGGTATCACTTACTGATCTTGCATCCCCTACTCATGACATATCTAAGATGATATTAAAATGCACGATATTAGCTTATATTATTATTTACTTACTTACTCACTGGCACTATCGAACCCGTAGGTTCATGGCCGCGCGGACATAAGCTCTCCATACATCCCTATCCTGAGCTAATGTTTTCCAATCATTCCCTGTATAATCTACTTCCCTCAAATCATAGTTAATGTTATTCTCACACCTCATTCTTGGTCTACCAACTGGGCGTTTTCCCTCTGGCTTTCCTACAAGAAGCTTCCATGCAAGTCTTTCATTCCCCATACGTGCAACATGTCCTGCCCATCGCAGTCTACGAGACTTAAGTGTTATTAGCTTATATTATAAGCAAAATTATTGTTATAGTGTTTAATTTAATGTCTAAACTTCCCATTATTCTCCTTTTATAACACAAAATGTATACCTCTACGAGTATTCTCTAATTCTAGAAACATTTAAGAAATTGTAAAATTATATATTAACACAACTATTGTTAACAACTAATGTATACTAATATAAGCATAATTAAAATTATATTTAACTTCTAACTCACCATTTAGTCTTTGTAGATCTACAAACATGTTAGTTAAAAACAATAAGATATTATTTTTAATTTGACTGTGACACATAAAAATGACGAGATGCACTAAACACACGCATTGATGTAAATCAACTGCCTAGTATGTAATCTGAACTTAAGAATTGTTGATGGAAAAGCAGGTGTTTAAGGAAGACTTGCTGACCCTGTATTATTATCGTTTGGTAGGAAGTGGTATGAGTATTAAAACATTCGGTTTTATTTGGAAGTGATATCTTATAACAATACTATTTCGTCAAAGTTTTCAGGGTACAATATAGTACACTGAATAAAAAGTTATTTTAGGACTGAAATTAGTCATTATAACATAATAAAAAATTATACCAGTTTATTCAATTAATTATGTAAGAGTTTTTATTATATAATATTACATTTAAACTGTAATGAAAAATTTGTAACAAAATAAATAATTTGTTTTAAAAAAGGGCAGAAGATTACGAGTATTTGAGAATAAAGTCCTTAGGAAATTTTTTGGATCAAAAAGAGATGAACGGACAGGTGAATGGAGAAAACTACATAATAGTGAGCTACATGGTCTTTATAGGAAGCCAGATATAATAAGAACAGTTAAGTCTCGTAGGCTGCGATGGACAGGAAATGTGGCACTTATGGGGGATGAAAGAGGTGCTTGGAAACTTCTGGTAGGAAAACCGGAGGGAAAACGCCCAGTTGGAAAACTAAGAATGAGGTGGGAGAATAACATTATACATGATTTGAGGGAAGTAGATTATACAGGGGATAATTGGAAAACGTTAGCTCGGGATGGGATGTATGGAGAGCTTATGTCCGCGCTGCCATAAACCTGCAGGTTCCACAGAGCCAGTGAGTGAGTTAGTTAGTTATAAATAATTTATTTAATAATTCACAGTAAACGTAAGTAACAGAGCTCTTTACTTCTCGCTTCAGCAATAAAATTCGATAAATGAACATCTACTGCATAAGAATTAAAATATCGCCACTTTTATAAATTTACGGTACTGTTCCATTAAGCAGAACATATAATAATCTATTCGATTTAATGGCAGTTGAAAAAGTCACTGATGAAGCGGGGTCAGCTCTTTCATAACTACGCGCGCGACCTTGGTCGTGAAATGAATCAGCTACGCTGTGGATCCGCCAGTTTTTTACGAAAATAAAATAAAAAAAAACATTTATATTGTCTGAACTATTCAACTCTCCAAAAAGGTAATTGCTGGAAATTAATCCTTATTACGTGAGTAGTATCCTGTATTTTTTTCGTTTTCATTTTTTTATATGTACTGCAGTAAACCGCCATAAAATAGAAAATTTACACCGAAAATAAAAATATCCTAATTATAAATATAACACCCTTAAACTACATGATATCACCTATATAAACACGTCTGAAACAAATTTTTGCTGTTTACTGTTTCAGAAATATTAGTTAGTAAACGTTTTAGTTTATCATATTTACGATAATTTTAGATCATCATAACTACGAACCTATATATGATAAAAATTTAATTTCGATATTAATACGTTTATAAATGTATTCACTATATTTAGGGAACATAAAATTAAAAAAAACAATTGTAAGATTTTTTGCTGTCCGATTTTATATGGATTATCCCAAATGTGAAACATGAATTCTTACTTTAAAGGAAGAAAAAAGATTACAAGTATTTGAGAAAAGTCTTTTGGAAAATTTTCAGACTAAAGAGAGGTGAACAGACAGGTGAATGGAGAAGACTTATATAATAGTGAGCTATATTATCTTATAGGAAACAAGATACAAAAAGAACAGTTAAGTCTCAGAAACAGTGATGGGAGGACATGTGGCATTAAAAGGGGAATGAAGTAAAGGCATGGAAGCTTCTTGTAAGAAAACAAGAGGGAAAGCGTCCAGTTGGTAGACCAAGAATGAAATGGGAGAATAATATAAACCATGATTTGAGGAAAGTAGATTAGCCTACACAGGAGATGATTGGATAACATTAGCTGAGGACTGGGATATATGGAAAGCTTACGTCCACATGGCCATGAACCTATGGTTCGGTAGTGCCAGTGAGTGTGTTAGTTAACAGTACTCAGATACTGTATAGGGAAGATTAATTTGTTCACTCAGTAACTACATTTGCAGATACCATTTTAACATGCAAATGCTACAGAATATTTACATCATAATTTAATGTAGGGTTAATATTCCACATGTGTGTGATGATATATTAAGTATGTTTTTTTTACAATACTCATCAGTTTATTAATTATCATTGCCATATTTTTTTGGACACACCCATAATATAGTAGCATTTTATAAAAATTGTGGTAATCGGTAAAGAAGAATTCCAAATTAAATACAAAGCCTTCTTTATGAAAGATTATTGAACAATATGAAAATTAGTTCCTCGTAAAAAAAAATACTTTTAGGGAGCTAATTTTTATCGCACCTGTAACATAATTATGAATAACTAACTAAACTAACTAACTCACTGGCTCTGTCGAACCCGTAGGTTCATGGCCTCGTGGACATAAGCTCTCCATACATCCCGATCCTGAGCTAATGTTTTCTAATCATCCTCTGTATAATCTACTTCCTTCATATCATGGATGTTATTCTCCCACATCATTCTTGGTCTACCAACTGGTCGTTTTCTTTCTGGTTTTCCTACTAGAAGTTTCCATGCACCTCTTTCATCCCCCACACATGCCACATGTCCTGCCCATCTCAGCCTATGAGACTTAACTGTTCTTATTATATCTGGTTTCCTTTACATATCATGTAGCTCACTATTATGTAGTTTTCTCCATTCACATGTCTGTTCATCTCTTTTTGGTAAAAAAATTTTCCTAAGAACTTTATTCTCAAATACTCGTAATCTTCTTTCCTCCCTTATAGTAAGAGTCCATGTTTTGCATCCATATAATATAACTAGGAGAATAATGGTTTTATATATTTGTATATATTTTGCCTTATATTTAGGCTTAAAATTCGTGCTGATTTTTTAAAAATCTAAAGAACATAAATACTAGTAATGCCTACAGTTATGCCTTGTTACTTTATCAGACATTGATGCCTGATAAACTAACACGGGAAAAAAAAATTAATTAATTAAAAAATGGTACAATAAGTCACTCAATGAATTTTTCCAAGTTCTAAAGGATAGCGGTGTGCATGTACAAACACTTTTGGAATTGAGGGCAGATGGCAGTACTTACTTGTGAAATCAGTATGACCAACTTTCACAATTAATTCCTAAATATATTTATAAGAAATGAATGTACACTAACTTGTCCCTTCGTAACTTAACAAAATAAATTACTACATATTATTCAACAAAATATAAACTAGACCTACTCTGATGTTGGCCAAATTGTCCCAGTGTAACCCCACAAATGATGTTTAAAACATGTTTGGGAATTAATTGCAAAGTTGGTCATTACAATTTCACAGATAAGTGCTGCCATCTGCCAGCAATTTCATAATCATTTGCACATGCACACTACATTTCTGTAAATTTAAAAATCATTGACAGATAATTAGGCCAGCACATTTTACATACATAGCTTTATTTAATAATTATAAACAAATATTTGGGGATTGTCAGAGAAAAATTACAATGCCGTAACTTCATAAATATCCCCAAAAACTGCAAAAATTACAATTGTAGAGTTTAGTTACTGACCTGAGGTATATACACACACAGGGTTTACATTATAAGTTTAGTTACTGACCTGAGGTATATACACACACAGGGTTTACATTATAAGTTGTAACTGCTCGAGTAGGGTTTTTACTCTCCACTACAAAGCTGGTATTAGCTGCACTCGACCCTGCACAGTTTAATTGTATACAAAGTATTACATATCATCTTACCTTATACCATACGTGGTCTCACGCTGTAGCAGAGTGGTTGAGGCAGGATGCCTTGACAAAGAGCTATGGAACTTGCACTGGTTCAAGTCTCCATGGAGAATGAAATTTCCTGATCGAGTTCCAGCCCGTATGGGACCAGTGCCCACCCAGCATCATGAGGCATTTTGATAGCTACAATAAATAATGGCTCCAGGTTGAGAAAACAACCAACTATAACAGCTGGGGGACCCAACATGCTGACCACATGTTACCCCTACACTGGCTGGATGATCATCTACCTCTGTGATCAACGCATGTGGATGTGAGGCCATCAGCCAGATGATAGGCCAAGAGTCATTTATTGCTGTCGTGCCGTGGAATTTAGTTTAAACCATATGTTGAAAGTGTTTCCCTTCCTAGGTTATACAGGAATTGTACTTAAATTAAGATAGTTTTGTATTTTGAAAACATGAAACCGGAACGAACCATCAGGCTTAATCCCTGGATGATGAAGAAAACATAAATGAATGAGACCTTTGCCCCCTCAATCCCCAAAGTACTAAAAAAACCACAAACATGCATAAGTAAAATTGAAATGTTAAAACATTATTCAATAGATAGTTCAAATGAACAGATTCTTAAATAGTTCATATACTTCTTCATAATTACCAACAGTAGGTAAGGGGAAATGTTAGTAAAAACAGAAAAATGATCTAATGCAACAGTATCATAAGAATGTTTTATGGTATAGGATAGAGCAACCTATGGAAAAAGTCTAGTACAAATTTCTGTAAGTTCTACAGAATTGTAATATGCATGCACGAGGTGCTCGAATGCTTAATGTAGTTTCCGCTAGATGGCAGTGAAAACAGTGTTACCAACTTTTGCAATAAATTCCCAAATGTTAATAATAAATGGATGTATATCAACTTCTCTCTTCCTCAGCTAGCAAAATAAATTACATGCCTATTATTTAATAAACTATAAACTAATCTTGTGAACACTAACTTGTCCCATTGGAACCTAATAAAATTAAGTTAATCTTGAAATATGGTTTGGATTAAAATGCAAATGTTGGTAACACCGATTTCACTGCCATCAAGCGGAAGTTACATTAAGCATTTGTGTGTCCAGTTCATGAACACTGCAATTCTGTAGAACTCCATTCACAATATTTGAACAATTATATAAATATTTAAAAATTGTAAGAAATATTTAAGGCCGTGTGGACTAGTGGTTATGCTCCTTGCCTCTGGTCCTGTGGGTCACATGTTCAAACCCGGCTGGGGTCGATGGATTTTTTTTAGGATGGAAAAATCCAAGGAACAAGTCCTCCAGGAGGGACTTTAAGCCATGGATCCCGAGTCTGAAGATTTTCAGGCTTGTAAAAGATCCTTAAGCCTGAATAAAAAGCCTCTAAGCAAAATCTACCTAATTTTACTACCTTGGTTTCCTGGATGTCAGTATGAGGCAGAACGTTCACCACAGGCCATTCCAATGACATGTATACAAAAACAAGTGTAACTAAATTAGTATGGTTCAATTTCTTCCCTGTAGGGGGAGAGCACCTAAATCCTATTGAGGGAAACAGGGCTTACAAGATACAAGAAGAAATGTTTAAAGAATTGTTGCAAAATGTTTAAAATAGTATGAAATGTTATTTTATTTAAAAATATAAATATATACTCAGAGATCAAATATCAAATTAAGATGGGAAATAGACTTTTACAAAAATTCCAGACATCAAAAGGTCTGCTACAAGGATATTGCTTAACACCAAAGTTGTTCAAAATATATATTGAGGCTCAAGTTTCCGTTAAGGACAGTGAGAAATTTTTCTAAATCTCCCGGTCGGGACAGTTTTTCTGGGCGAGGTTTTTATCGGGGTTTTTTCCTCACCTGTAAGACAAATGTTAGGAAAACTTTAATGCCCAAACGGTCCTCGAAATCATATGGCCATCGCAATCAACTTCATTCATATTCATCTTAGGTTAAGCTTAGGATTAGGGACTCTCCTGGCACACCATTATCACCATGATCACCCATCATATCATCAGGGCAATGTAACCCTGCCTTCCAGGCGCCCCAACCTCAGAAGTGGGTTACAAGTATGACATGCCAGGAGAGAAACCAGGAATGTCGAAAGACAAACCTGGGGCATTTGGAAAAATAAATAAATAAATAAATAAATAATTTGAGCCCAACCTATTGTAAAGAACAGCAGAGAAAAACAATTATGACACTTGTATGTTGTCACACATAATAATGTACAGCACGATAATCTTATTTTTTCAATTTTACACCAGATTTAAATACATCAGCCCTAGATAAAAAAAAAAAGACAGAAGTACCAGCTGAAGAATCCAGTATGCGACGGAAGTTTTAAAATAACGTATTAAGTCACATTTCGGTTAGTTTTTGTCACCCTATTCTAGAGTTTAGCGGCATTTTGAAAACACAATTTTATTTAAAAAATATACACTTTAGTTAATACAATTAGCATTAAAATATGCTATTTTAATCATAATTTTTTTTGTAATTTATTAAACGAATTTCATGTTAAGTGATATTTGAGGTTAGGTTGTACAAAAACATGTGAAAAAGTTCGCTCCAGTAATTATTAATTCAAATAATGGTGAAAATAACTATTTTATACATAAAATGTAATTATTACATACATTTCTTCATATTTACCTTGATATATTCGTCTATCGCTTTAATTGCGGCAACTTTTTTCGCATAATCCACGGGAGACATGATTCTTTGATGAACTTGGCTTGTTGGGCAAAAACTGTTTATCCGTGGCCTTGGCAATTTAACGGGACATAAATAATCACGTGTTGGTATCAAACAACCGCGAAATATTTCTGCATGTTTCCTTGAAAATTTCCATTTTTTCAGTTTCCACAGACAAGATGCATTCATAACTATCTCGCATCTATCAAATAAAATATGTAGGCTGGATTCGATAAATCGAGTTTAACATATTGAGATATAACGCGAATATTAAACATGGTCAAAATAGAAAATGTATTTCAAAGTTCATAATATTCATTCGTGGACCGTCAAGCAAGAACTGTAAACTAATCGAATTCGTCAACAAGTAGAATTTATGGTCAAGTTTTGCTTATTTACATAATGTCTTTCTTTTGTTAATTAAAATCCAGTTACGTTGAGAGAAAACAAACATGAGGATCACTAGAGCGATTTTTAATTTTCGCTATAAATTAATCCCCTGTCCTGGTAGTCTGAACTTGCAGAATAATGAAACCAACCTTACCTTTTTCAATTGATTGCTATATGCCGAGTTTAGTTCCGAAAAATGCGGCCGCTAGAGCATTAACAGACATAATTTTTTAATTGTTATTTTCAGCATCCACTATAGCTCTCGACACAAACAAGGCTGGTCAGGTGGATCTCACGCATCCCCGATGTATAGCTGCTTCAAATTTACTCTAGTCAATGCATTCTGCCTTGTTTAACGTACAATAGTTGAATGCAGGCAATTGTCTCTCTGAAAGCATTATGACGTACATACCCCGAACTCACATAAACACTACCACCTTCTAACTTAAGAAAGAAAAGTTAATGTTTAAATTGGGATTTGAACCCTGGACCTCTTATTCTCCGTATGAGTGTGCTGTCCATTACACCATTCAAACGACGATTTGAATGTGTTTGTTAACATTTATATAGTTGTTTGAATGGTGTAATGGACAGCACACTTGTACGCAGAACAAGAGGTCCAGGGTTCAAATTCCAGTTCAAGCATTAATTTTTCTTTCTTAAATTAGATTCTATCTAGGATTGGAAAAGTTCATTTAAAATAAAAAAATTGAAAACTACTACCTTTGTTCATGTATTTTACTATAACTGGGACTTTAAAAAATTTAAAAAAAATTAAAAATCTGTTCATGAGAACAACCCTAACAGTTATATTACTTCGAAATATGCTTAAAAAATGAAAAAGGATGTAAATAATTGTAAAATTGTTACAATAAAAAAAAAATTTTTTCCAATGCCATCTAGTTGTCTTTTATGACATTTCTGGTTTTCTCCCCTGTCATTGGCAAATTTTAATCCATTTCTTAGGTTGGGGCACCTGGCAGTTGAAATTACATTCATCATCATCAATTAGCTCGACAGCCCCATGTGGGCCTTGGCCATCTTCAGAAGCTTATGTCAGACTTCCCTGTTCTGAGCTTCATTCTTCCAGTTTTTTATTTTTAAAATCTTAATGTCTTGAATTATACTATCCTCCCATCTTAATTTAGGTCTTCCAACTTTTCTGGCCAATAGAGGTTGCTCATTGTAAATTTTTTTTTTAAATCCTTCTGCTGTCCATACGAATGATGCCCTGGCTAATCTATTAATTTTAACAAAATTCAGAATATCTGGCTGATTGTACAGTTTATACAATTCATTATTGTATCTCTTTCTCATTATTTTCTTTCACGGCACCAAAAATAGATCTGAATACCTTCCTTCTAATAATTCATCAGATTTCAACATGATCCAAGTTTCTGATGCATAAGTTAATACTGGTCTAAGGAGAACCTTATACATGAGTTGAAATTATATTACCCTGATGTAATGGGTAATAAATAATAAGTGCCAGGAGAGTACTCAACCTAAATTGTAGACTGTGGGTAACCACAGGAATAATTCCCTTTGAGAAAAATTCCTATGGTCTGCCTTCGCACAATTAAACCTATTATGAAAATCTGGACAGTTCTCACTTAAACTGCAGATTCAAATTTTTAACACAAACATTAAATCAATACAGTTATATAAACCTCTAAGTAATTTACAAGAAATTACAAGTTTTCATAAACAAATGTCTGACATTTATCACAAGAACTTGATGGCCAAAAATTATTTTCAGCAAGGAATTGTGGAAAATGACAAATCAATGTGAAATTTCCAATGATATTAAACAAAGAAAATGGAAATGGATAGGACATGTTTTGAGAAAGGAAGATGGAAATATAGTAAAAATGCCTACGGAATGAAATCCCCAATAAATGCCCAGAAGAAGAGGAAGACCCAGAATTACCTGGCAAAACATTGTAAGAAGGGAAGCGAGCAATATTGGGGAAGAGTTAGAGTGGAGTTAAAGTCCTGATAAGGAACAGACTCTGTTCGCTATCTTGGCCCTATGCTCTTTTCAGGGGATGATGGGAATTACTACAGCAGTGGTCTAGTGGTTATGTTTCTTGCCTCTAGTTCCAAGGGACGCAGGTTCAAATCCAGTTGTGGTTGATGGATTTTTAGGATGGAAAAATCCAAGGGACAAGTCCTCCAAGAGGGACTTTAAGCCATGGGTAAAGAGTCTGAAGATTTTCAGGCTTGTAGAAGAACCACAAGCCTGAATAAAAAGGTCTCTGTGCAAAATTTACCTACTGTTTCCTATCTAGTAATATCTTAGTTACCCACTAGATGTCCCATCAGTATACTAGGCTGATCCCCTATCACACAGTGACATCTATGGGTAAATGAGCATAACTAAATTAACTTGGTTAATAAGTTCCCATAGGGAGCACTCTTATCCTAGCACAGAGAAGGAAATGGTTTAAGAAGAACAAGAAGATTATGATAATAACATGTCAGGCTTAGAAGGCTCTTTTCCTACCTTCTAACTGCTGTCCTCACATGCATATGTGTTAATCACAAAGGTGGATGATCATCTACCAGTATTGCAGTGACATATCAGGTCCCTATAGCTGGTTTCCTCAACCTGGAGCCACTACTCATTATAGCTACTCAAATTCCTCATGATGCTGGGTGGGCACCAGTCCCATACTGACCAAACTTCCATGAGAAATTTTTTTTCCCCTGTGGAGACTCAAACCAGTGTATGTTCTCTAGCTCTGCATTATGGGACTATGTGTTAAACCATTCAACTATGGCACAGGACAAACTGGGAATGATGATGATAATAAGTGCAAATTGGTGGTGTTTGAGACCTATATTCGATAGGTTCTATGTTCAAACCCCATTCCTGGCCAAGCTCACTGCATTTTTTTTCTTGTTTTCTTTAGTTGTCACAAGTGAATGATGACAAATCAAGAGCTTCAGAACATTTGAATACTACTACTACTACTCTGTAGTCATCAAGGTAAATGATGGTTTGAAATTTTATTACCAGGATTCATTCCATAATATTTACCATTATTTTATTAGTACCATATAAAACAATTATTTGTTTATTATTGATATTTATCAATATTTATTTATTAATAAATTAAATTATGAAGTAACATTATAAGGTTCTTCTTAATCAATAAGTTGAATCTGGAATTATGTTACCTCATAAATTGTTGTGTTCTATTGAAAAATGGAAAAGCTGAAGCTAGTATAGTTGATGTTTTTATTATTAATTTAACACTTCTCACTGAAGGATAAATTATATTTGAAGAGAAAAATTCTCGCCCAGACCGAGACTCGAACCCGAGACCTTTGGCTTTCTATGCCAATGCTCTACCATCTGAGCTATCAGGGCGAGTTCCGATCTAGATGCAAATTATCAAAGGTCCTGGGTTGTTCTTCCAGATTGTTCCTGGTCTTCCTTTTCTGTTCCTTCTTTCAATATTTCATACATAGATGGCCTTTCATAGTCTTTCATCCTGCATTCTTCTTATGTGTCCATACCATTTTAGCCTTGTGTGTTCAATCTCATCCATTATATTTCTTTCTACATTCATCCATTTTTAATTTCTGTATTTGTAATTTTTCCAGTCGAGATTTTCTGGCAGCTCTTCTCCAAAAATCCATTTCAACTGAAGTTATTCTATCGACGTGTGTTGTGTTATTGTCCAAACTTCCGATCCATATAACATTATACTTTATAATATGGATTTATAAAGTAGAATATACCTCATAGTGAGAATTTCTAAAATAAGTAATGGATTTATAAATTAGTTATTTTGTTCTGTTAATGATGTTTTTACTCCATGGTATAGAGTTTAACATTCCTATGGTTTTTCTTCCATTACTAATCCTTTTTGCTATTTCTTTATTTGATGTTCCATCTTTCTCTATAATTGATCCCAAATAACAGAAACTATCGCGCTTCTTTATCCTTACCCCATCAATATATAATTCATCTGGGTCATTTGTTAAAAACTCTGTTTTGTTTTTATTGATTTTCAAACCCAATTTCTGATATGTAGTTGACAACTGATTACACATATAATTTGCATCTTCTCCATCCTGGGTTATAATTATCTGATCATCGGCAAAAAGGAAGTGATGTAGATATCTTCTTTCTGTTAATTCTAGTCCCATTTTTGCACACTTACAGGACCATTCTACAAAACAAATGTCTGTATATATTTTAAACAGTGTTGGTGACATCGGGCATCCTTGTAACAATCCATAACTACTTTCTAATTCTACAAAGATAAAAATATGATTCATAGTATAATTGTATTGTTCCTTAATAAGTATTAGGAAGTGTGTTGTGAACCCGAAATTACATAACACTGCGTGGCGTGGAAGATATGAGTTGATTTAACAGTTCTGCCTTATCGGTCATGAGTAGAGCAAGTAATTTTATGAAATTTCATGTTTTAAACTATTTGTCAGAGAGCGCTGAGGTTAAGTATCTTTACATTTTATGATATGCAGAATCAAATAATACCAACAAAAAACTTCATATTTCATAATATTTTAGCAAAATGTTCATATTTTAGTGAAAATTTCATACTCCTTCATATTTTTCAACTTTCAAATTTCAGTATTTTTTTCAATAAAAGTTCTAGGAATTCATTAAAATATTTTTGATATGAATGTATTTGTGTAATTTTGACGGTGTAATGTGGTAGACAAGTGAAAAGTTTTCAGTATCTTTTTAAAAGCGATCAATTGGATGATGAGTCACAGAGTGTCAAGTTAGATGGAGGTTTTTGTCCCCCAGAACTAGATCATGAGCCTAGAATCTAGATGAATAAGTAGAACAACAAAATTGGAATTTTCTGTAGTCAGGTAGCTATCAGTTAGTTCTTGCTACCTGAGGACAGTCCTTACTTTGTTAACAGATTACAGCATTGAATTGTAGGAAACTTGAAGCAGTGCTTTGTGGAATTAGTAACGTTGATGTAGGTTAGGCCAACATTATTCTCACTTACATAAAACCATCAAATGTAGCATGATACAAGTATGTTCCCATAACATCATGTGATGTTGAGTATTACGCGCGCGCGTCTGTTAAGCCCCTGCGTAATGTTAGCGTTAAGTTCCCTATTGTTTAAGTGGTCTTAGGCCCGAGCGGTTGGCCTTGGTTTTGGAGGAAGAGTTCTACAATTAAACATATTAAATCACAGTAAACGAAAAATTAACATAATTTATTAGAATAAATTCAAACATAAAAAGATATTGAAACCATGACATATAAAAAGGTTATTTAAAACAGCCGAAATCGCCACATTGTCAAACGTAAAAATATTCAACTTTGTTCGTTATATTAAGCTTCTGGGACCATTTGGTCCCTTATTTAAATTCTAAGTCTGAAAATGACCAAAAATGAAAGAAAGTTTTCATATTACCCATGTAGTTGCCACCGGCCCCGCTGGGGCGGACCGCACTCGGTCCGCTGCCGTACTCCTTTTTTCCACTCAAAAATCCGGCTTTTATATTATTATCTTCACCTTTCACCATCCCCTAAAGCTAATGGAAGCCCTATTTCTTGCCCCATCTGTAGTAATATTCCTAGTATCTTCAGGGTCAAATTATATAAGGTGTTTTTAACTTCTTCCCTAATGTGTTTGGGTTACATAAGGTTTCGTAAGAATTTCCTATTAGGTTGAAACTAATAAGTTGTTTTTGATATTATATAAGATTTCGTAAGTGTGTCTTCATTGTTTGACAAATATATTGAATTGAAATAGTCATTTTATAATAATTTCTTCCTTAGTTTTTTATCTATAGAACACTTATGTATATTTGGATTAAGATTTCAATCCGCATTTAAAGGGTGAATATTTATGCCCTATTTTTTGGTATAATACACATGTATATGTGTCTATTCTTTATCGGCTTTTTATAGAATATTATTATTATTGCATTTAGGCCCTTAGTGTAGTATAACAATTCCCCCCCTAAATAAGACTGTAGGGTTGAAAAACCGAAAGTCTTTTTTTCCTTACAGGATATCTCTCACCTCTCGGGGGTTGGTCCTGACATTTATCTTATTAGTTTATCTTTAAGTGGGAGTGGAACTGACGTCGTCAATTGGCGATTCCATCTGTCCTGGAAGTATTTTGTTCTCATCCTAAGAGGTTAGATCGTTTTTTTTACTTGTAAATTGCCCCGGATACCTTTAATTTGCGTCGAAATATCGTAAGATCCGTTTACTTAGTGAGAACACCATACTTAAAAAAAAAAACAAAAATCACAACATAGCAAGCCTTTGCGGCTTTAATACAATATGCCTATTGTTTAAAGAAAAATAATGTTTATTGCTGAAAAAAAACGAAAAATATCGACTATATAAAAAATCTTCTCGTCTTCGTTTTAAACCTTCTGTGGTTTTTTTGAAACGACGCACTTTCACTCTTATTTATTTCCGACGCACTTAATCACTTTTCGTTACTTTTGCTATGCACTTCGACGGTTTCTTTTTGTTATTTACTCACCGGATCACTGTAAAACTTATAAAAACTGTGGTGTCTGCTGTGGCTAGCTTGGAGGTCCAGGTTCGTGTAGGCTTGCCTTGATGGAGGATGCGATGTTCTCATGCTTGAGGTCGTGGTTCATTTTCAGCTGCCGTTGGTCCAGGTAGGCCTAGTTTCAAAACCCAGTTAGGTCCAAGGAGAACTTGTGAAAGGTTTGATAGGAATTAATCTTGATGTGGAGTTGTTTTCTTGACACTTCTATAGGACAAAATTGGGCTGAAGGGAGTTAGGCCAAGGTTTGGCGTTGGAGAAAGTCATTATTATATTTTTTTTTATAATGGCCTGGGTTTGTTTTTTTTTTTTCCTGCTAATGAGGTGTTTGTCTTAGCTAGTGGCGGGTCTGGACATTCACTTATCTTATGCTCCGACACGAGATGTGTAGATGGTCCTGGCAGCTGCCCTGCGTCCTTAGATGTACAGGGTGCGGTTGGTCCTTGCAGCGTTATGCTGCCCTCGTCCTCAGATGTATAGGATGCGCCGTGAGTCTGGCCCTACTTAATCTGCCTCCCATCTTGTGGTGTCGTGGTGGTGGCCGCAGGTCCAGGCGTGAAGCTGCAATCTCATGGCATTTGTTAAAACTTGGGAAAACATCGATTATGGGTTTGGTGGTTGTCCCGTACTACATGGGTCCGCATCCTCTTTATCATTCCTGGTCATTGAATGTTTATTTTACCTCATTGCATATTAGACGTCCTGGCTTTAGATCTCATTGTTATCTACATGTATTGTTTAGTTCGGTGCACCCATGTTCCTATTTGTCCTTTATAGCTAGCCTCAAGTTGTAAAGGAAATGCTCTTATGTTTCTGGCCTTATGATTTCTCACGAATCATTTACGCCCTTATTGCAATTCAGGTTTTACTAGGTTCAAAAAAAAATTGTCCGTATCTCATCGTATTTTACCGCTAGTTTTCAAACTTTCCATTGTTTGTATAAACTTTCAAATTTTGCTTTCCCTCTCTAGAGTCCTGAGTTCGATCGAGTGTGCTCGCCTACACATAAATCGCTAGGGCTTTAAGATGTAACTACTACTTTGTACGATTATGTAACCTGAATTCCGTATATCATTCCCTCGTGAGGTCCTGATTGTGAGAGCATTTCCTTTCTACTATCCGGGATGCGTCCTGTGCATCTTAATTCTCTCGCTTCTACTACTGCCTGTCGATTTCCCATTTTACAGCCTACAGAGTTAACTTATTAAACATGCATCTTTGCGTCTTAAATTCCCTCGCTTCTAATCTGTCTGTCGAATTCTCGTGTTACAGCCTACAAAGTTAACTAAACAAAAATGCGTCTAAATGGTGTTATTTCCTTAAGTCCTTCCGAATTCGTTCGGCAATATTTCCTTACGCCCTTCCTGATTCGTTCGCAATATCTCATCTGGTTTCTTGAATTTCTTTCTGTATTTAATTTTCTTTTCATAACTCCCGATTATGCGTGGACTTTATTCCAAGTCTTGGGTCCCCATCTTACCTATGGGTTTAACCTCTCCTCTCCCTTTTTCATTTCTTATCCTTTGTTTTTCCTCTTAATTACCATTTACGTTATTGAGTTAGTTCCTGGTCTCATACGTGTAGACTTATTCCCTATCTTACATATGGTTTTAACCTCTAAGTTCATGTCCAACCCTATGTGTTTAACTTCTAATTTCATGCACTTCCTTAAGTGTTTAACTTTTACTTTCTTGTATTACCCTATGTGTTTAACCTCTAATTCCGTGTACAACCCTATGTGTTTAACCCCTAATTTCCTGTAGTACCTTATGAGTTTAACCTCTATTTGCGTGTACTATCCTTATGTGTCTAACCTCTAATTTTCTGTAGTACCTTATGTGTTTAACCTCTAATTTTCTGTAGTACCTTATGTGTTTAACCTCTAATTTTCTGTAGTACCTTATGTGTTTAACCTCTAATTTTGTGTACCCTTTATGAACTTAACCTCTAATTCCATATATTCCTTATGTGTTTAAACTCTAGTTTCTTGTATTTCTTATGTGTTTAACCTCTAATTTCCTGTAGTTTCCTTATGAGTTTAACCTCTATTTGCGTGTACTATTCTTATGTGTCTAACCTCTAATTTTCGAGATGTCCCTACCTTATGTGTTTAACCTCTAATTTCTGTGATCTCCCTTTATGTACTACCTTAGGTGGTTATCCTCTAATTTTGTGTACCCTCTTATGTGTTTAACCTCTAATTTCTGTGATCTCCCTTTATGTACTACCTTATGTGTTTAACCTCTATTTTTATGTACTCCTCATGAGTTTAACCTCTAATTTTCTGAGATCTCACTACCTAATGTTTTTAACTTCTAAATTCCTGAGATATCCCTACCTAATGTGTTTAACCTCTCATTTTTGTACTACCTAATGTTTTTAACCTCTAAATTCCTGAGATATCCCTACCTAATGTGTTTAACCTTTAATTTCATGCACTTCCCTAAGTGTTTAACCTCTCATTCCTTGTACTATCCTTATATGTTTAACCTCTCTTTGTATGTACCACCTAATGTATTTAACTTCAACCTCCTTGTATTTCCCTGTGTTTAACCTCTAATTTCCGAGATCTCCCTACCTAATGTGTTTAACCTCTTTTGTATGAAATATCCCTACTTAGGTCAATCTGTCTCTCTTGGCTCTACTCGTCGGTCGCACAATCGTAATATCTGTGTTTCCTTTAGTATTCTTTTCCTTTAGTGTCCCAACGTATCTGACGTCCCTGTCTATTATTCATTGTTCCCTCGTTATGACCATGTTCCTGTGTGCGTACGTCTTTTCCTTCGCGGTTTTCCTGGCATCATTTTCGACTCTGGATAGACCCCTGCTATCTCTTTTCGTGCTTAGTTTACTTCTGACCTTGTAGTCCTTGGCAAGTCGGCGGACTCGTCGAGCAAATCGCCTCAATGGAGGTGGTGTTGTTCCTTACTCCCTTCGGGGCCCAAAAAACTCGAGCAAATCCCTCAAAGGAGATCGCCTCAAGGGAGGGCACCGCCTGCCATTCGGGGCCCAAGTTGTCCCCATCTTACTCATCCTGCTGCCTCAGGATTAACCTTAGAGAGAGCCTTTTTGTACTCATGGACGCCGCCTCATCGGAAAAGTGGATTTTATCCTAATCTTTTTGATGGGGTTCCCCTATTGCCATCATCACTCCCTAAACCCGGGTATCATGACAGTTTTCCGTGGGTCTCTTTGCCCGTAATTGTATTGTGCTTTCATTTGTTTCTATGTTTCCTTGTTTCCTCTTAGTTTCCTTTATTGTTAATTCCCCGATGCCTATCCTTCCCTAAACAACGATGTTCCATATGGTCCCTAACGTCAGTGCCAAGCCGGCAAGGTTTTATGGCCAGTGCCCCAAGATCATTTTGGAGTTCTCAGTCTCTAGATCATGTCATAACGGGGGTGCCCCACCTTCCGACTTGCACCTGCCTAGCTTGTTGGCGAAGTGTTCAGGCAACTCGCCAAATTTTCGAGGCCAAAACCTCTCCAAAAGGGTCCTTAGTCCTTCCCAACTTGTATCCCCGTGTGCGACTATGTAAAAGTTTCATCTCTGTTTGTGTATTTCTAACGTTACCTAGCCTAGATTGACCTAAGTTGTAGCCTATCCTTTTATTATCCCTCGTAGGCCTAAATATGAAGGGTCTTAAGCGATCTAGTTTCCATCTATTTTCGAAATATGTCATATCCCATATGTGTGTGTGTCTACTACTCGACTGGTCACTAGTCCTAACTGACATGCTATCAAGGTATACAGAGGGAGAGATCTCGGCCGCAGATTCTTTCTCTGTTTCCTCCTGTAGCCACCTCAGTCAAGCGTCATGATCAGCTGAATATAATGATTGTTGTGTACTTTTCTTTAGAAATATTATTCAGTGTAGCCCTTGAAATTCCAACTTTATGATAATTCTTCCCACTAGATCGATTAAGACACCCACTATCGGTGAAGTATCCTAACCTCCATCTTCCAAATTGCTATGGGGATAAATTAATTTGATTTCGATCATCATTTCAAAAAGTTTATAAATTTTCCTAAGTTCCCAAGTCCCTCTTCCATTCTCTTTCGTAATACGTATATTTTTCCTCAAACCAAGTTGGATAATGCACCTCCTCCCTTCTTAATCTGAACTATTGTTACTACTGATTCCTTGCAGTGTTAAAATCGTTTCTACCCTCCGTGTTGGCATAACTCCTGGGTAATTGAGCCTATCATTCGTCGTCCGCTATAGGCTTGACATACTACGTGCCTTTATTTGGACTGCTTCCACGTTATCTTCTCGCGAACTAGCCTACTACTTATCCCGGAACCCATTCATTCTTAAATGAGTCCTAATTGCTGAAAATGAGATTATGGTCTTCCGTTATCTTTCCTTTTACTCATACACATAAGTCCTATTTCTGGTAGTTCGCTCTTATTTCGTTTTTATTATTATTATTATTATGGTTAATTAATTTACCGTGAATTATTATTATTATTATTCTTATTATTATTGTTCTTATTATTATTATTAATTCTCTGTGAATTATTATTAGTATTATTATTATTATTAATTTTCTGTGAATTATTATTAGTATTATTATTATTATTATCATTATTATTATTATTATTATTATTATTATTATTGTGGTTTAGTAATTTACCGTGAATTATGATTATTATTATTATCATTATCTTTAGTATTATTATTATCATTATTTACTTCCCTGGTGATTTATTATTATTATGGTTTTTACTAAGTTTCAGGATCTTCATTAATATTAATAGTTTTATTTCTCACGTGAATATCCTAACTAGTCTCTAGTATCCTATCCTTGAGGGTTATTCGTCGATGTTTGTTTGCCAAGTATCCTATTTTTCACCCAAAAAAAAACAACCATGATACAGCCGAAAAGAAAATATTTCTGGGAATAAGTCTATCCTTCCTTTTATCATTTCTGTAAGCATCAGTCTATTGTTATCACTTCTGTAAGCATCTTGGTTTTTCCTCCCCTCCGTAATCTTCACTAGCGGAGCTCTATGATTATGCCAAATCTCCATTCCCTTCTTCCATTCGAACTCTCTTATTTATACAGAATTTCCATTCTTTTGTTCCCGAACCCTAAATCTGCATTACGATTCAAGCGAGTCCTCCCTTTAGTGCACTAGCTTCCTGGACGTTACTTTTGATTTATTTGTCTCATTATTTAGAACCGTCTCACATTGTAGTCGAAATTTTCACAGAATGCGCCCGCCAGCATTGTTGTAAATCTCTCAACACCGCATGAGAGGTTAATAAAAATTTATTTTAAGTTATTATTTAACCTGACGTTCGGTCGTCTTCCTTTCTATGAGTCTTGAATTGGAAATCCCTCAGTAACGTTATTTCCCTTAGGGAGGTGTGTGGTGTCTGCTTTGTTATTATTGCGCTAATCTCAATTCCCGCTTTGATCGAGTTCTCTCTAATTTATCCGAAGTTTCCATGCCCCTTTTCCATACTCTCTGTTTTCGAAACTAGAATCTACATTCCTCATTAGTTGAGTTCATCTTTTGATTGTGCTAATTCCCTATTCCCCTCTGTTCGATGTCTCTCTAAGTTTTAGGTTTCCAGGCCCTTTTTCCATTCTGTATTTTACTAAAATGCCACTTTTCCTTAACTGCTAATCCCTTAAGTTGTTATTAATATCTATCATTTCTTTATTTTCCATTACGTTCCCTTACGACCGAAAAAAAAATAATAGTATTTATTGCATGTATGTATATGGTGTCCCTCTGAATTGTCTGCTAACTAGATGCTTGTACAATTGAATATTACCCTGAAGGAAGTCAAACTTTCACTTCCAAAAATAAACACATTCCAGAATCAGCTGGAAGTTTACAACTATTTGACCTCCTAAATGACATCAGTCTTCTGCATGTAAATGAAGGTCGTGGTTCTCAATTCAATATATCTCTCAAGATGGCGATTTTTCAATTTTCCACGCTGGTAAGTTCATATTTATATTATTCCGAAAACTCCTATATTCTTGAACGTTCCTTAATATTATTATTATTATTATTATGTGTCCTCCAATCTCTTCCATTATCTCGCATTATGAATGTATGATTTGTACCCGACTTCGTGTGTTGTTTATTATTTTAGTGTGTGTTCTATTATTATTAATTTTAAATCACGCAGCTAGTAGTTCCCTCTGTTTTATATCTACCTTCGATTTTTAACTGAAAAACGTTCCTAAATATAATACGGTGCTCGCCATACCATATAAATCCTAGATCATTTCCAGTGACAAATCGGTATTATAAAATTTCTTTGATATATTTAGTATTAATATTTATTTCTACTAACATAGTGGTTAAAGTACTGCGCTACAAGCCGAAACGTCGGGGGTTCAAGTCCCGGTGTGTTTTAGGATTGTTAACCTGATCTAGACCTTCTGGCGGCACTATGGCCCTGGGGTCGCTTCAGCCTCTAACTGAAAGGAGTACCAGACTCTTGTTCTGGGAAAGGGCGGCCGTCACGCAGGGCTGATAACCCGGCTGACATTAAGTGCTGATTGTCTAAAAAAATACGGGGAGCCCTAACATTTCCGTTTACCTCAAGATCTCCGGTAGGGGAATATGTTACTTTAAATGTTACTTCATTTTTCACGTTATTACTCTATTTACAAATCCTCTGAGTTTTACGTTTTCCAACTCCCTAACTATTTTCCTGCTAGTTTTCGGTTATTCTTTTTTTGTAATTAAATTTTTATAGTCTTCTTATTAGAATAATCGTTAATTTATTTTCCAAATATAAATCATTCACGTAAGTCTTCCCTACTGCGGTTCCTTGAGCCTTACGTGGGCCAAGAATAATTACCAAACTAGCATTGGGGCAAAGGTTCCAGCGTGGATGCACGAGTTGTTACATGGAGACTTAAATATTAATCGATTTATTTTTCTTGTATTTATGTCAATAATACTTTTTGATTATTAGCCCGAATATAAGTAGAATTTTATTTGATTGAGATGGGTAGGTTTAGTTTCCTACGGGATGGCCGTAATGTTTAATATAGACTCAGTTAGATGGCTCTGTTGCCAATTGGGAAAAACTATACGTCGGCCACTTCCATTTTTTCCTAACAAAACAAGCTACCTAGTTAATAAACCATTAATTAATTTTCCGTATCCTATCTCTATCCATGATTCAGTAGGATATCCAAGATCGTGTTTTACGTGAATATATAAAAAAAATGAATTGTTTATAGGGATAGTACAAAACGTATTTAGTGCATTAGTGGCGTAAGTATAAGAGGTGTCCGCCATCTGGTTTGCTTATATTTATTACCCTTTCTAAAAATATGATAAAAAATTTCACTATGACAAAAGAAAATTTCCTAACTAGTGGCGTGTAAAAGCAACCTATGATCCTTTGGGCTTATCTCTCGTGGTGATGCTTTCAGAAATGATTTATGTATACATATGATCGTGCCACGTCTTACCGATAGACGAAATAATAAATTATTGTCATTATACACGTACAATTATTAATATTGGATGAGATATTGCCACACAACAAACAAAACTAAATCACTTTCATTACACCAATAAATAAAAAAAATATCATAACCTAGGTTAATACCCAAAAATATATCATCTGACTGAAACAACACCAAAATAATTCATAAAACTTATATGTATCAAAAAATCAAGTTCGAAAATGAACATAACATATAACATAGCCTAGAAAAAAAAATTAATGTACATATAAATGTCTGCCTATTAAAAAAATAACACCTAAAAAAAATTATCAACAACACCAAAATTGTCGTATATGTCCAAAAAGTTTACCCATTGTAAAAAAAAGCCTTAATTATGCCTAGAAAAATAAAACATGCGTTGAAAAACATCAATACCTAAAATATAACCTAAAAACAGCGATATATTCAAAATTTACCCATTGTCCATAAACATCCTAAAATTAGATCCTAATAAAAAATAACCTAAAGCCAGTTAATAATAATGTCCCAAAGTTGAAGATTTTCTGGTTTCTCTCTGTTTTAAAAGACATAGTTTATTCATTAGTACCGAATGTGACTCTGATTGAAAAAAAAACATGTAGATTTTTACTGTATACGAATTGAAGGTTAATTTTGTGGTTTTAAGGTTCGTTTCTTTATCCGTGAATTATTTTCACGAATATACCACCAAGCTGCCATCCACTTATTACGCGCGCGCGTCTGTTAAGCCCCTGCGTAATGTTAGCGTTAAGTTCCCTATTGTTTAAGTGGTCTTAGGCCCGAGCGGTTGGCCTTGGTTTTGGAGGAAGAGTTCTACAATTAAACATATTAAATCATAGTAAACGAAAAATTAACATAATTTATTAGAATAAATTCAAACATAAAAAGATATTGAAACCATGACATATAAAAAGGTTATTTAAAACAGCTGAAATCGCCACATTGTCAAACGTAAAAATATTCAACTTTGTTCGTTATATTAAGCTTCTGGGACCATTTGGTCCCTTATTTAAATTCTAAGTCTGAAAATGACCAAAAATGAAAGAAAGTTTTCATATTACCCATGTAGTTGCCACCGGCCCCGCTGGGGCGGACCGCACTCGGTCCGCTGCCGACTCCTTTTTTTCCACTCAAAAATCCGGCTTTTATATTATTATCTTCACCTTTCACCATCCCCTAAAGCTAATGGAAGCCCTATTTCTTGCCCCATCTGTAGTAATATTCCTAGTATCTTCAGGGTCAAATTATATAAGGTGTTTTTTTAACTTCTTCCCTAATGTGTTTGGGTTACATAAGGTTTCGTAAGAATTTCCTATTAGGTTGAAACTAATAAGTTGTTTTTGATATTATATAAGATTTCGTAAGTGTGTCTTCATTGTTTGACAAATATATTGAATTGAAATAGTCATTTTATAATAATTTCTTCCTTAGTTTTTTATCTATAGAACACTTATGTATATTTGGATTAAGATTTCAATCCGCATTTAAAGGGTGAATATTTATGCCCTATTTTTTGGTATAATACACATGTATATGTGTCTATTCTTTATCGGCTTTTTATAGAATATTATTATTATTGCATTTAGGCCCTTAGTGTAGTATAACATTGAGCATAATTTTTCATTCTGCAAAACAATTCTGACAGATTGGCCCTATAGAAAATATTTTTAAAAAATCCTAGCTATGTATTATGAACAAAATTAATAATTGACAATTGGATTGTTCAAAGCACAAGTAGACCAAGACTAGACACTATGCTAGACCTATTTCATATTAAAAAAAAAACTAACGTTAAAATAATTCTAACTACATTTGACTATGTTTGTAGTTCAATATTAAATGTAACTGTAATTGCAAAGAGAGTTCTGAAACAATCCCTAGATTAAATTATGGACTAATAACTTTTAACATCTTGTTTCTCCAAATATGACATGCTGGAATGATTTACTTGGATTCTAAATCATCCAATTTAATGTTATTGTTACAATGAACCTACATGAATCTTTATGCAATGTAAAAATAGCAATAACCCAAACTATACCTGCTCTAAACTTTGTTAGTGCTATATTTCACGGAAACCTGTTTGTTTTGATTGCAATGGTTTGTTTCTTGTACATGTTTGGATTTCATAATTAAATATCATTCAATACATTAATTAATTGTATTATATATAACCTCTCAGTTTTGATTTATGAAGGTAAAGTGATTCCACAACAGTCTTGAGCTCTTGGGAGGCCTTTGGGGTAGTGGCATGTTGAATTTTCCATCTTTCTAGACAATAGGCACTAGATGTCCGCTGGGCTGTCGGATCTGCCTGATGGCCGCATTTGTGCTCAGAACATGCATCTAGTACTCGCTTCCATTAGGATCTGAGTCGATCCCAGGTCCACAATGCCACAAAAAGGTCTGGTCCAGCTAAAAATCTTGTTCATATCAAGACTCGAACCCACGACTTTCCTATTTGTACCACGTTTCCTTATACAACTACGCTATGGTACGATCCATTAAAATTGTTTTAGACCATAAATATGATATTTTATATGGGGTCAGAATTAATGAAAAATTAAAATCGAAATACAGTGAACATCTTGATTTCTTGAACTATAAATAAGTTCTGTTTGTCTCATTTATGTACTGGTATGTACACTTATAATTTGTAGTGTGCCTATGTATGTAAATATACGTAAAAAGTTTAGAAAATTGTAGCTTCATAATATTTTTGTGTCATAAGTTTCATATTTTTCATATTATGTCTTTACGATTTCATATTTTCGTATAATTTTCTTCATATAATTCCTCGCTCTAGTCATGAGGTAATTCACTTATATTTAGCACTGTAGGTGGTAACATTCTCTTATTCTTGGTGAAAACAGTTAGTATAATTCAAGTTTAATTTTCTCTGCTTTCGGTTGAAAAAACATCATAAGTAGTGCCATGAGCGATTTCCAAATCATCGATAAATTCACGACTAATGAAGTGAGATACCCCATGCTGATTATCGGGCTTTGCTCGGGAATCTACTCATCTCGATCTTCTTGGCATAAATGAGCTAAAAGACAAAATTCGTTATTGTGAGTTATCCGTAAAAGAATACCTGTCATGTGTTGCGATGCTTGCACAGGAATCTACGTACTTGTTGAGGAGAATTCATTTTATATACACCATTTTAGCAAAGTTGAGGACGATGGCACCTGCCAACAGGTACATTTTAATTTTTCACTATTATCTTTTAAAAGAAATCTAAATTTATATTTGCTCTAAAATCGACTTCATTATTATCCAGTGTAAGATATATATATATATATATATATATATATATATATATATATATATATTAATTGGTGTTTCCCGTATAATGTATCATATTTATATTATTATTATTATTATTATTATTATTATTATTATTATTATTATTATTATTATTATTATTATTATTATTATTATTATTATCGTATCATTATTGTTATTACCCTATAAAATGTTGTTTGTACATGACATTTACATTGTTACATTTATTGTATCTTTAAGTGTTTATAATTAGTATAGTGTATATCTATATTTGTCGAATATTTATTTGTATTTGTACTGGTTGAGTGGAAGAGAGGGCCTTATGGCCTTAACTCTGCCAGAATAAATAAAGTATTATTATTATTATTATTATATCCGTAAGAGATAAACATATGCTGTCGCGTACGTTTTTGTAGACCATTCTGAGATATCCAATTCTCTGTACATTAGTTTTGAGTATTTGCTATGGTTTAGGCAGCATAAGCCATTTATGGTCCAAAGAGTTATATTTTTCAGGTTTTACACTACAAATGGCGATTTTTAAAGGGCGCAGGAATTGAGTATCACAACTCTTTTATAGCCTATAACCATCCCGGAAATTTCCTGAACATTTTGCAAAAAACAATTTCACAGTCGTATCAACGGTATGGCCGCGCATAAAGTACGAACAAACAAACCAACAAATAATCATACATTTATATATATATATATATATATATATATATATATATATATATAGTCCACCGCTGTGGTCTCAAAGTAGCGTGCTGCCTTGTCACGCAGCGGGCCCGGGTTCGATCCCCGGTCGGGGCAGTTTTTCTGGGTTACATTTTTATCGGAGTTTTCCCTCACCTGTAAGACAAATGTCAGGAAAACGTTAAGGCCGAAACGGTCCCCGAAATCATATGGCCATCATCATCCGTATCTTCATCATCATCCTTCACCGGTGTGGAAATGCAACGAGAAGCTATCACACCTACAATTCCCCCTAGTGAAGCTGCAAGCATACAAGCATAGCATGAAAATGCTATGATTGCAGTGAAGGACCTGCCTTCGGGCAGAATTACTATGGATGGATATATATATATAGTACTTTTTTATGTCAATTTGAATAAAATCAGTTTTTTAAAAAGTATTTTTTTACAAAAAACCGTTATCTAAGTAAAATTAATTTATTCAGCAAGTACAAACAATCAATGATTTTGTTTTCTTTTCTTTAATTTATATTTAAATATTAAATGGATTTTAAAATATAAAGTTTTTTCATACTTATTATTTACTAGAGGTCGCACAGCGGGCGAAATTTTCGTACTTTTTTTTTTTTGGGTTTTGCCAAAAATACGTCATTTATACACATTAATTTTCGATTTATTTAAAAAGCCAAACATAGCAAAATGTATACTACTACTACCACTACTTCATCTAATATATAAAAATGAATGTTTGTTCGTACTCTATGCGCGGCCATTCCGTTGATCCGATTGTGATGTTTTTTTTTTGCAAAATGTTCAGGAGATTCCCGGGATGAACATAGGGCTATAAGAGAGTTAAGATACTCAACTCCTGCACCCTTAAAAAACACCATTTGTAGTGAAAAACGTGAAAGATTCCTTTTTTTTACTCTTAAATGGCTTCCGCTGCCTAAACCATACCAAATACACAAAATTACTACCGTACACAGAATTGAATATCCCAAAAAACTCTATAGAAAAGTCCGGGACAGCATATGTTTTTATATTTTAAGGATAACTCACAATATCTATCCATTTTTGTCTTTTATTGATGCCAAGAAAATCGAGATGCTGAGATTTCCGGGCAACGCCGCGTAATCAGCAAGGGGTATCTAAAAATAATAAGAATAAACATTTATATTTATTATTCCTTTTACCTATTCAACTAAATGCCAAAAAAATATAATCTTTTTAGGTGTAGCAGCACATGTCGGGAATTGGCTAATATATATTTCTTATCATGACATATTTAGCTTACATTGCCCAACGTCAAAAATTAATTATAACACACAAATATTTATATATGTGTGTGTCTGTGTGTGCATTGATTTAATAAATAACATTTATTTATTTACGCTACGCAACATTTAACGAATTTATTAAAAATATAAATTTCGTAACAAATCAATAAAATATGATGTAATAAGTAACTTACGTTGCGGGGCAACACCACTGAATGTGAAATTGAAAATGTAAGTTTTTAATTTGAATTTAATAAAATATAGATATTCCACAGATTAAATCAATTTATAATGAACAATGTGCAACTTTTCCTTTATCAGGTAAATACTAAATACATATAGAAATATCATATTTATCATAGATTAAATGTTTGAAAATATATTATGTGTTGTACTGTTCACATTTGAAAGATAACTGTTTACACATTATAGCAAATTTAAATATAAAATTTGAAATGTTCTGTTTTATAAATTTTAGATAAGAATATGTTATTCTAATTACAAACGTAACATTCAAATCAATGTATTCCTGCTTGTGATTAATATATATATATATATATAGAAACACATCCCTTCTTCTTTGTTTGTCTCTCACTCCGACACTTCAATGTTCTATCTATGTCGAGACATAATTGAAGAAGGTAGGTGCGAGTATTTTTTATTATTTACTATCCAATACCCGTCGTGCATAAATAAATGAAAATTAATGTGCTTTTTATGTTTTAATAAGTAAACTGAAAAATTATTGTAAATTTATATTTTTAGATACCCTGTGCTGATTATCCGGCCTTGCTCGGGAATCTACTCATCCCGATATTCTTGGCATAAATGAGCTGAAAGCAAATTCGTTATTGTGAGTTATCCGTAAAAGAATACCCGCCATGTGCTGCTATACTTGCACAAGCATCTACGTACTTGTCTCGATCTTCTTGGCATCAATGAAAGACAAAAAATGGTTATTGCGAGTTATCCGTAAGAGTCAATACTAATAAAATGCATATGAAATTCCGTTGAGGAGAATTAATTTTATATGTACACCATTTTAACAAAATTAAGGACGACGGCACCTGCCAACAGGTACATTTTAACTTTTAACTATTATCCTATATCCGTAAGAGATAAACATATGCTCTGGCGGACGTTTTCGTAGAGCATTCTGATGTATTCAATTCTGTGTACATTAATTTTGTGTATTTGTTATGGTTTAGGCAGCGTAAGCCATTTAAGCGTCCAAAGAGCTACATCTTTCACGTATTACACTACAAAGGGCGCAGGAGTTGAATATCATAACTATTTTATAGTCTATGTTCACCCCGGGAATCTCCTGAACATTTTGCGAAAAACCCCATCACAATCGGATATACGGTACGGTCATGCATTGAGTACAAACCAACAAACATTCATATATATATATATATATATATATATATATATATATATATATATATATGTCCACCGCTGTGGTCTCGAGGTAGCGTGCTGCCTTGTCACGCAGCGGGCCCGGGTTCGATCCCCGGCCGGGGCAATTTTTCTGGGTGAGGTTTTTATCGGGGTTTTTCCTCACCTGTAAGACAAATGTCAGGAAAACTTTAAGGCCCAAATGGTCCCAGAAATCATATGGCCATCATCATCATCCTTCTCATTATCATCATCATCCTTCACAGGTGTGGAAAGCAACGGGAAGCTACTACACCTACAATTCCCTAGTAAAGCTGCAAGCATAGCATGAAAAATGTTATGATTGCAGTGAAGGACCTGCCTTCGGGCAGAATTACTATGGATGGATATATATATATATATATATATATATATATACATAGCTAATTCCCGGCGTACGTTGCTACGCCTAAATAAATTATAATGTGTTTTTACATTTAGTTGAATAAGTAAATGGAATAATAATTATACATTTATATCAGTCATCTTTAAATACTCCTTGCTGATTAACCGGCATTGCCAGGGAATCTACGTATACCGATATATTTGGCATTAACGAGCTAAAAGACAAAATTCGAGATGCTGCTTTACTTGCTCAAGAATTTACTTAATCCCGATCATCTTGGCATCAATAAAAGACAAAAATTGTTATTGTGAGTTATCCCTAAAAGATAAACATATCATGTTGCGGGCTTTTTTGTAGAGTTTTTTGATATATTCAATTCTGTGTACATGAATTTGGTATATTTGTTATGGTTTAGGCAGCATAAGCCATTTAAGCGTACAAAAATCCACTTTTATTTTACTTTTCATTACTAAGGCCGATTTTTAAGGGTGAAGGGCTTGAGCATTAAAATTCTCTTGTAGCCTATAATCTTCCCGGGAAAATCCTGAACATTTTGCAAAAAGCCCCATCACAATCGGATGAATGGTACGGCAGTACACGCTTGTCCGGCAATCTACTTGTCGCTCGCACTTCGCCCGGTCCTTCTTGAATTCAATGACAGACCAAAATGGTTATTGTGAGTTATCCGTAAAAGTTAAACATAATTTGTGGAATGAACAATGCGCAACTCTTCCTTTATCAGGTAAATACCAAATACATATAGAAATACCATATTTTTCATAGATTAAATGTTTGAAAATATATTACGTGTTGTACTGTTCTAATTTGAAAGCTAACTGCTTACATATTATAACAAATTTAAATATAACATTTGGAATGTTCTGTTTTATATATTTTTAGATAAAAAATATGTTATACTAATTACAACGTAACATTGAAATAGATATATTCCTGCTTGTAAAATATATACATACATATACATACTTGTCATATATATATATATATATATATATACCCGGATCTCTGAGTCTGTGATATCCATTACACCACCAGGCGAATCCAATTAAAACATTTATTTTTCTTACATATGTATTATATTCTACAATATTACTAGATGTCGCGAGAACTCGGTCTTCACTGCCATCTAGTAGCTTACTATAACAAGTAAGTAAATTAAAGAGAACATTTTTACTTTATAGCAGTGACGCTTTATCGATGTTATAATTAAATGTTTAACATTGAGCAATGCAAGCTTAATATGGTATGATAAGAAAAATAAATGCCTGGACGGGATTCGAACCCGGATCTCTGAGTCTGTACCTCAGTGTGATATCCATTACACCACCAGGCGAATCCAATTCAATATATATATATATATATATATATATATACACATCCCTTCTTCATTGTTTGTCTGTCACTCCGACCCGTCAATGCTCTATCTATGTCGAGGCATAATGGAAGTAGGGGCGAGTATTTTTTATCATTTACTTGCTAATACGCGGCGTGCCCTGCTACGCCTAAATAAATGAAAATTAATCTGCTTTTTGTATTTATCTGAATAATTTACATGACAAATAATTTTAAATTTATATTTTTAGATACCCCGTGCTGATTATACTGCGTTACTCGGGAATCTACTCATCCCGATCTTTTTGGCATAAATGAGCTGAAAGCAAATTCGTTATTGTGAGTTATCCGTAAAAGAATACCCCCCATGTGCTGCTATGCTTGCACAAAATTCTACGTACTTCTCACGGTATTCTTGGCATCAATGAAAGAAATAATTGCTATTGTGAATTATGCGTAAGAGTCGATACTAATAAAATGCATATCAAATTCCCTTGAGGTAAATTAATTTTATGTACACCATTTTAACAAATTTGAGGACGACGGGACCAGCCAACAGGATTATTTTAATTTTGAACTATTATCCTATATCCGTAAGATATAAACACATGTTTCGCAGACGTTTTTGTAGAACTTCTTGAGATATTAGTCCGGCCAAATAGACATTTCAATTTACAAAAATTCGCATAGAGCTGAAAATTGGTACGAAAGTTGGGAACACCATTATAAATGAAATGTGAAAAGTCCCCATCGATACCACATCTGCAAAAAAATGTATTCAATGTCAAAGTTCGCGAATATGGGTTTTTTGCTATTTTCCAGCCAAACGGTAAGTTTTATCATAAAAATAGGTAAGACAAAAGTTGTAGATCATGTAACTGTCTACACAAATTGTTCCTATACTTTTTTCATAAGAGTCACCATTCCTGAGATATCGCGATTCTAAAATTTGAAGAAGTCGTATTCTACATAATATGCACACATTTCCGCACCACCTGTGAGGTACTGTACTTGGCGCATTCTTTTTAATGTGGTTTCTTCGAAAGGTATACTCAACGATCTATTGTGATTAAGTTTAATTAAATAATATTCTATTACTTAAAAATGGTACTATTAGGAATGATTTAAGTGACAAAAATTATTTTTAATTCCGTCTAATGTTAATCTGACTGATAATCTTCGAATTCTACTTCGACAGTTATGTCTTGTTCGATTTCTTCTTCTTCTTCTTGCTGAATATTTGTTAAATTGTTCTGAGAAAGATGTATCAGTTATTTCCTCATTGAAATCATATAAATATTCACCTGTTCCATTTGATTCAACATTGGAGCAAGACTGGCCTTGACAATTGGTACATACTGGTGAACAAAATAATCCAACTTTTTTACAGCCACATTTTGCACTACAACCCGTTTTGCAATTGCAAAAAATGATGTTAAGAAAATATTTGTGGAGCAGGTGGGAGTAACGTTTGAATTGGTTCCAAAGTATTATCTATTAATTGACCCAATTGCAATTTTGATTTGAAATATCTAGGCAAACAGCAGTCATAATACTGTGGCTGATATTAGTACATATTAGTTTTAATAGTTCTAGTTTAAATTGTTTATTTTTAAGAATTACTTGTTCCAAGAAATAAGTCAATGACTCCGGAATATCGATATTTATATTTTCAAACATTCGACGGGGGGTAATTGATATTATCAAATACTAAAAAATTGAATGTCCTCTCGAATGATTTCTGCTGCAGTTTTGATGATTCTAAATTATTCTTCCTTTTGATTTTGACTTTTTTTCTCATACGAAGCTTAGTTAGGAATATCGTGATGATCATACTTCAACTTCAATCGAATCTTAATTGTTTTATTATCTAATGCTGGATTTTTACAATTATTTTGTAATTCTTCCAATGAAAATTGGCAGTCATCACTTTTTCCTCCATCACAACATTAGTAGATTCATCTTGAGAACGACCAATTTTACCCCCAGTGGTGGGTCTCAAGAAGGAATTATAGCAATTATTATGGCACCCAGCCCGGCAGCAACTAAATCATATTCGTACTGAATACGTGCAGTAACATGTTTTGCTACGTCATCAGTACGAGTCCGAGCTACCTTCGGATTCTTTAAATTCAGGTGTAGCAACTTTATGATTTTTACGTCTAACATTTTGAGTTTTTTTTTTTTTCTTCTCAGCCTCATCGTTCGCTTCATCACCACAAAATAAGCAATCTTTTTTTTTAAACAAGAAACGGATTCACTTACGCGTGCTCTAATACAAGGTGGATTGATTTCAGATGTACTGGCTTGCTCCATCTCATGCGGTCTTTTAACTGCCCAGTTAAATTAGGGATGAGTTTCTTTTTTATGTATATTCTCACAATCATATAATATATATAATTTGTATATATAAGTTATTCAACCAATATTTTTATTATATTAAATATCCTATGATGTATAGGAGGTTAACTTGCGGTTGAAAAGCGTGCATATTATTGTTTTCAGCGTTTCAAATGGTGATATCTCAAGAATGGTGATTCTTATGAAAAAACGTACAAGAACAATTTTTGTAGATAATTGTATTGTCTACAACTTTTGTCTGACCTATTTTTCTGATAAAACTTACCGTTTGGTTGAAAAATGCAATAAACCCACATTCGCGAACTTTGACCTTGAATATTTTTTTTTGCAGATGTGGAATCGTTGGGGACTTTTCACATTTCATTCATAATGGTGTTCCCAACATTCGTACCAATTTTCAGCTCTATGCGAATTTTTGTAATTACCCCTATTTTTTGAGCTAACTTGACCGGGCTATATTAATTTCTGCGTACGTTAATGTTGTGTATTTGTTATGGTTTAGTAGCAGGGTAACGCTTTTAATCGTACAAAGAGCTACATTTTTCACGCTTTTCACTACAGAGAGCGATTTTGAAGGGTGTAGGATTTGATTTTTACAACTCTTTTACAGCCTATGTTCATCTCCTGAACATTTTGCAATAAACCCCATCACAATCGGATCAACGGTACGGCCGCGCATAAAGTACGAACAAACAAACAAACCAACAAACAAACGTTCATTTTTATATAATATAGAAGGACGTTTTATGTATATAACGTTTGAATAAAATATTTTTTTTTTAAAAAGTATTATTCTTTATAAAACCATTATCTAAATAAATTAAATTACTGAGCAAGTACAAACTATGAATGATTTTGTGTTTTTATTTATATTTAAATATTGACAAGTATTTTAAAATATAAACTTTTTCCATATCTATTATTTACAAGAGGTTGCAATGCGGCCGAAATCCTAAAACATTTTTTTTTAAAGTTTTGTCAAAAATAAGTCATTTATGCACATTATTTATCGATTTATTTAAAAAGTACGAACGATAGGAAAATGTATACTACTACTACTACTACTACTTCATCTAATATATAAAAATGAATGTTTGTTTGGTTGTACTTTATGTGCCCATTTCGTTGATCCGATTGTGATGGGTTCTTTTCTTTTTTGCAAAATGTTCAGGAGATTCCCGGGATGAACATAGGGCTATAAGAGAGTTGAGATACTCAACTCCTACACCCTTAAAGAACACCATTTGTAGTGAAAAACGTGAAAGGTCCTTATTTTTAGCCTTAAATGGCTTACGCTGCCTAAACCATAAAAAATATACAAAATTACTACTGTACACAGAATTGAATGCCTCAAAAAACTCTACAGAATAGTCCGGGACAGCATATGTTATCTTTTAAGGATAACTCACAATATCTATCCATATTTGTCTTTTATTGATGCCAAGAAAACGTAAAAACTATAACAAGCACCCCACGCTTTTGATGGTAAAATTATTTTTTGTAGATAACTCTAGTTTTATTCTAGATGTGTTGGAGATGATCTTGTTGTTGACCACTTTAAGTTTATCCCAAGCATGTTGGAAATTAAAATTATTTTTCATTTTTTAGTTCGGTTTTCTAATAAAGCGTGTTGTTTTAGTTTTTTATAATATTTTTTATTTTTTAGTTTTAATATTTTACAGAATAAGATAAAAATGTAAATATCTTTAAATTCGATACTATTGTAGTATGAGGTAAAAGTAATACTCTACTAAAAATCCTCCGGGCCGGATTTGAACCAGCGACCTATGGATTACTGAAATTATATACCACTACAGGCCACCGCTCTACCAACTGATCTCTTACAACGATTGAGGGAGAAGTTGATAAGTCCGCAACCTATTATATCGGTTTTTATAATTTTGATTTTCTGCAGATTCTGGCCAGGATTTTAGAAACATTTATGAAATTATTGTATTGTCATTGGTCCTTTACAAGTATACAAAGTTTCAAGTCGATCCAATGATTTTAAGTGGGTGAAAATCGTGTTGAAAGATTCCGTTACATAATTACACATACACTTTTTCTAATTTTCTGATGAATCAGGCAGGATTTTGCAGAAACGTTATGAAATTATTGTATTGTCATTGGTCCTTTACAAGTATACAAAGTTTCAAGTCGATCCAATGATTTTAAGTGGGTGAAAATCGTGTTGAAAGATTCCGTTACATAATTACACATACACTTTTTCTAATTTTCTGATGAATCAGCCAGGATTTTGCAGAAACGTTATGAAATTATTGTATTGTCATTGGTCCTTTACAAGTATACAAAGTTTCAAGTCGATCCAATGATTTTAATTGGGTGAAAATCGTATTGAAATATTCCGTTACATAATTACATAGACACTTTTTTTTTATTTTCCGATGATTCTGGCCAGGATTTTAGAAATAAAATGAAATTATTGTATTGTCACTGGTCCTTTACAAGTATCAAAGTTTCAAGTCGATCAAATGATTTAGTGGGTGAAAATCGCTTTGAAAAATTCCGTTACATAGATAGATACGGGTCAAGCTAATATAAAGCGTGTAAAAAAAATCATCTATTTAGGTGTAGCAGTGCACACCGGGTGTTAGCTAATATATATTTCTTTTCATGTCATATTAAGCTTACATACCTCAACGTCAAAAAATTAATTAAAACGCATATATATATATATATATATATATATGTGTGTGTGTGTGTGTGTGTGCATTGATTTAATAAATAGCATATATTTATTTCCGCTGCGCAACATTTAATGTTTTTATTAAAAATATACATTTCGTAACAAAGCAAAAACATAAATGCTGATGTAATAAATAACTTACGTTGCGGAGCAACGCCACTCAATGTGAAATTGAAAAAAAAAAAAAGTAAGTTTTTAATTTGAATTTAATAAAATATAAATATTTCATAGATCAAAACTATTTATGACAGTAAATTTGTGGAATAAACAATGCCTCATCAGGTAAATACCAAATACATTTAGAAATGTATCATAGATTAAATGTTTAAAAATATATATTGTGTTGTACTGTTCACATTTGAAAGCTATCTCCTTAGACATTTTAACAAATTTAGATATCCATCCATAGTAATTCTGCCCGAAGGCAGGTCCTACACTGCAATCATAGCATTTTCATGCTATGCTTGCAGCTTTACTAGGGAATTGTGTAGGTGTGATAGCTTCTCGTTGCTTTCCACACCGGTGAAGGATGATGATGATGATAATGGTAAGGATGATAATGATAAGGATGATGACCATATGATTTCGGGGACCGTTTGGGCCTTAAAGTTATCCTGACATTTGTCTTACAGGTGAGGAAAAACCCCGATAAAAGCTTCACCCAGAAAAACTGCCCCGACCGGGGATCGAACCCGGGCCCGCTGCGTGACAAGGCAGCACGCTACCTCGAGACCACAGCGGTGGACAATTTAGATATAAAATTTAATATGTTCTGTTTTATATATTTTTACACAAGAATGTGTTATTCTAATTACAAACGTAACATTGAAATAAATATATTCCTGCTTGTAATATATATATATATATATATATATATATACATACATATACCTTCTTCTTTGTTTGACTCTCACTCCGACTCGTGAATGTTCTATCCGTGTCGAGGCATAATATAAGTAGGTGCGAGTATTTTTTATTATTTACTAGCCAATACACGGCGTGCGCTGCTACGCCTATATAAATAAAAATGAATGTGATTTTTATATTTAGTTGAATAAGTAAAAGAAAAAAATAATTATAAATTTGTATTCTTTAGATAGCCCGTGCTGATTATCCGGCGTTGCTCGGGAATCTACTCATCCCGATCTTCTTGGCATAAATGAGCTGAAATACAAAATTCGTTATTGTGAGTTATCCGTAAAAGAATATTCGTCATGTGCTGCTATGCTTGCACAAGTATCTACGTACTTTTCTCGATCTTCTTGGCATCAATGAAAGACCCAAATGGCTATTGTGAGTTATCCGTAAGAGTCAATACTAATAAAGTGCATATGAAATTCCGTTGAGGAGAATTAATTCTATATGTACACCATTTTATCAAAGTTGAGGACGACGGCACTTGTCAACAAGTACATTTCAGTTTTTAACTATTATCCTATATCCGTAAGAGATAAACATATGCTGTCGCGGACGTTTTTGTAGAGCTGTTTGAGGTATTGAATTCTATGTACATCAATTTTGTGTATTTGTTATGGTTTAGGCAGCGTAAGCCATTTAAGCGTCCAAAGAGCTACATTTTTCACGTTTTTCACTAGAAAGGGCGATTTTTAAGGGTGAAGAAGTTGAGTATCACAACTCTTGTATAGCCTAGTTCATCCCGGAAATCTCCTGAACATTTTGCAAAAACCCCATCACAATCGGTTCAACGGTATGGCTGCACATAAAGTACGAAAAAAAACCAACAAACAAATATTCATTTTTATATACCAGATATATATATATATATATATATATATATAAGTGTTTGAATCGGATTCGCCTGGTGGTGTAATGGATAACACGCTGAGGTACAGACTCAGAGTTCCGGGTTCGAATCCCGTCCAGTCATTTATTTTTCTTATCCATATTAAGCTTGCATTGCTCATTGTTAAAATATTTAATTATAACATCGATAAAGCGTCACTGCTATAAAGTAAAACTATTCTCTTTAATTTGCTTACTTGTTATAGTCAGCTACTAGATGGCAGTGAAGACCGAGTTCTCGCGACATCTAGTAATAATGGAGAATATAATACATATATAAGAAAAATAAGTGTTAGAATCGGATTCGCCTGGTGGTGTAATGGATAGCACGCTGAGGTACAGACTCAGAGTTCCGGGTTCGAATCCCGTCCAGGCATTTATTTTTCTTATCATACCATATATATAAGAAAAATATACAAGTACGTTTTTTCTATATAACTTTAGAATAAATCAATGTTTTAAGAAGCATTCTTTTTTACAAAAATCCGCTATCTGCAATGAGTTTACTGTACGACTTGGCCGGCGGTAGCGCCTGCAGGCAAAGCCCATGTGACCTTCACTACATTTCCCCTCTCATTTACCTGTGACGCCCACATCTGTCTTCACTCGTGTGGCAGCCTGACTTGTATTCTAGGCCAGTTCACACGTGAATAAATTTAAGAATTGTTTAGTTTTGCATGCAAGTGTCTTCAAAATGCCTACGTATACATTACAACAAAGAATATTCATGTACGATTCGTATGTATTACATCATCTTGTAGGGAAGTTGTAAGACGATTTCAAGCTAATTATCCAGGCGTGCGTGTTCCGAGTAGAGAGGCCGTTCGTTTGCTTGTCAATAAATTTAGGGAGACGGGATTAATTCTTGATAAGAATAGAAACGTAAAACGACCTGTGCTTACGGAGCAGAAACTAGAGGAAATCGGAGAAAGGTTAGAAAACTCACCTCATAAATCTCTTAGGCGCCTTGCACAAGAAACCGACATTTCGAAAGCTTCAGCATGGAAAGCTGCAAAACTTTTAAAGCTACTCGTAAAACCATACAAGGTTACTGTTGTCCAGGAATTGCTATCACGTGATAACCAGAGTCGGGTAAGTTTCTGTTAATGGATTTTGAGGAATGTTAATGCTGGAACAATCGATCCACGATTAATAATTTTCAGTGACGAAGCATGGCTTCATTTACATGGTCATGTATCATCACAGAACAACCGATATTATGGTACAGAAAAACCTACCTTCGTTCATGAAACGCCATTGCATAATCAAAAAATCGGAGTATGATGCGCCATAAATAGTTACAGAATAGTAGGGCCTATTTTTTATGATGGTACCATAAATGCCGAAAGATGCAGAAATGATATACTGACACCATTATTCGGATAGTTGATGGACACTGAATGTCGGTCTGGATATTTCCAGTAGGACTCTGCCACCGCGCATACAGCTGATCAGTCATTAAATGTTATTGCGGAAATTTTTGAGAACAGAATAATCAGTAGGGGGTTATGGCCTGCTCGATCTCCTGATCTTAGGGCATGCGACTTTTATTTATGGGGCAACTTGAAAAATAAAGTTTACAAAACTAATCCCCACACAATGGACGAATTAAAACAAAATATCAGGACAGAAATTAACGCTATTTCGGAAGCTGAACTAATGCGTGTGAATGCAAATTTCCTCAGACGATGCCGTAGATGTACTGGTGCAGAAGGACAGCATTTCCAGCATCTCCTGTCATAAGGTACGTTTGTTTTTTATTCTAAAAATTTTATTCTACAAAATTGTTAATGTGATTTGAGTTTGTTGGAATATACGCTATTCGCCGGGAGTAAGTGCTGACCTCTCCTGCACGCGCTAACGCCGGCCAAGTCGTACAGTAAACTCATCATCATCATCATTAACCAGGGATTAAGCCTGTTGGCTCGTTCCGGTTTCATGTAAGCTAGAATTGTTAAAATTCTTCAGACCATCTTCTGTGTGGGCGTCCAACATTTTTCCTTCCGTGCGGTTTATAATTTAGCAATGATTTTGGAAATCTTCCTTCTGGCATTCCATCAATATGTTCTTTCCAGTCGTTCCTATATTTAATTATTCGGTCCGTAAATTTGAAAATGTTTAGTTCCTTTCTTATATCTTCATTTCTTTTCTTATCCAGCAGAGTATATCCCGCTATATTTCTTATAAATCGCATTTCAGCTGCTTCCAATCTTTGTTCTTGTATTTTAGTGATCGTCCAACATTCTGATCCATTCATCAATACAGGAACAGCCATTACTTTATAACATTTAATTTTTGTTTATTTTCTTGTGTTTTTAAGGGTTCTTTTAATATAATAATAATAATATTAGATTAAATTTATTTACTTTGTCATTAATATCTTCAATTTTAACATATGATAAATTGAAACCTAGATATTTAAAACTGTTCACCTGCTCTAAAATTGTATTATCAATTACTATTTTTGCTCTTAAGGTATTAGCCCGGACAAGTTAGCTCAAAAAAATAGGGGTAGGCTTACAAAAATTCGCATAGAGCTGAAAATTGGTACGAATGTTGGGAACATCATTATGAATGAAATATGAAAAGTCTCCATCGATTCCAAATTTGCAAAAAAAATATTCAAGGTCAAAGTTCGCAAATATGTGATTTTTGCATTTTTCAGCCACACGGTATGTTTTATCATAAAAATACGTCAGACAAAAGTTATAGGCAATGCAATTATCTACAAAAATTGTTGTTATACTTTTTTCATAAGAATCGCCATTCTTGAGACATCACCATTTGAAACACTGAAAACAATAATATGCACGCTTTTCAAACTCCTATACATCATGGGATATTTAATATAATAAAACTATTGGTTGAATAACTTATATATACAAATTATATATTATATGATTGTGAGAATATACATAAAAAAGAAACTCAGTCCCTAATTTAATTGGACCGTATAACCTTAAGCAACATCTGCCAACTAGTATATTTTTGTCTGGGTGACGACAGTCATACTTTTTTCAGGAAGGCATAAATGAAAAACTTTTAGTATAGTGTTCCTTCACAGTGAATACATGTGGCTATTGATACACAACAATTTGTGCTGTTCAATAATTAAAAATGTCGCAATTTTGCTTTGTAGCAAACCTTTCACTGAAAATGAAACAGTTATTGTTGATGCTGGAATGAAAACTTTGTTCGATTCCAAGTGTTGAAAGAAATTAAGGGTTTTCTGAATACCTGATGGACAAGAAATCTGTGACAATTCATGCGCAGTGCCGTAAAATGTACACTCGGAAGAGTTCTATTGCTGCAGTTAAAAGACTGCATGAGATGGAGCAAGCCAGTACATCTGAAATCAGTCCACCTCGTACTAGAGCACGCGTAAGTGAATCCGTTTCTTGTTTTAAAAAATATTGCTTATTTTGTGGAGATGAAGCGAATGAAGAGGCTGAGAAAAAAAGCGCAAAATGTTAGACGTAAAATTCATAAAGTTGCTACAATTGAATTTAAAGAATTCATTCTGAAGGTAGCTCGGACTCGATCTGATGACGTAGCAAAAATGTTACTGCACATATTCAGTACGAATATGATTTAGTTGCTGCCGATGCTAGGTACCATAATAATTGCTATAATTCCTTCTAGGGACCCACCACTGGAAGTAAAATCGGCCGTTCTCAAGATGAATCTACTAATGTTGCGATGGAGAAAAAAGAGATGTCTGTCAATTTTCATTGGAAGAATTACAAAATAAATTGTAAAAATCCAGCTTTAGATAATAGATCAATTAAGATTCGATTGAAGTTAAAGTATGATCGTCACGATATTCTTAACCAAGCTTGGTATGAGAAAAATAGTCAAAATGAAAAGGAAGAACGATTCAGAATCATCAAAGCTGCAGCAGTAATCATTCGAGAGGACATTCAATCTTTAGTATTTGATAATACCAATTACCCCCCGTCGAATGTTTGAAAATATTAACAGCGATATTCCGGAGTCATTGACTTATTTTTTGGATCAAGTAGTTCTTCAAAATAAACAATCTAAACTAGAACTATTAAAACTAGTATGTACTAATACCAGCCACAATATTATGACTGCTGTTAGCCTAGATATTTCAAATCAAAATTGCAATTGGGTCAATTAATAGATAATACTTTGGAACCAATTCAAACGTTACTCCCACCTGCTCCACAAATATTCTTAACATCATTTTTTGCAATTGCAAAAAGGCTTTTAGTGCAAAATGTGGCTGTAAAAAAGTCGGATTATTTTGTTCACCAGTATGTACCAATTGTCAAGGCCAGTCTTGTTCGAATGTTGAATCAAATGGAACATATGAAGATTTATGTGATCTCAATGAGGAAACAACTGATTTCTCAGAACAATTAACAATTATCCAGCAAGAAGAAAATCAAAGAAGACATAACTGTCGAAGTAGAATTCGAAGATTATCAGTCAGATTAACATTAGACAGAATTTAGAATAATTTTTGTCACTTCCTCAGGGGTCCTCATCTAGGGGATATGTGGATGGCGACCACAAGGTGCCCAAGCTGTGCAAAACATTTCTTCCACTTACTTGTGTTTTGCACTCTTTTAACTTTACTATCTAACCTCTCTTGGTTAACTCTTGTTTTTTCGATCCCGACGCTATTAGGGCATCCGAGGGCTAGGGAGTCCTTCATTTTTTCCATTTCTTCTTTCCTTTATTTTCTTTTCTTCTCCAGAAAAGCCTGACCAGAGGCTATAAGATGGCAGCCCCATCACTGGTCTTGCCTTCCTTTGGCCAGGAACCAATCGAAGGGACTATTATTATGCTTTCAAGTCTTATACGAGAATTTCCCATAAGGGAAAATTTTCTATAGGATCGTAACAGGCCTCGGCCTAATACTTGGAAGGAAGAAGAAGACGAAGAAATCATTCCTAATAGTACCATTTTTAAGTAATAGAATATTATTTAATTAAACTTAATCACAATAGATCGTTGAGTATACCTTTCGAAGAAACCACATTAAAAAGAATGCGCCAAGTACAGTACCTCACAGGTGGTGCGGAAATGTGTGCATATTATGTAGAATACGACTTCTTCAAATTTTAGAATCGCGATATCTCAGGAATGGTGACTCTTATGAAAAAAGTATAGGAACAATTTGTGTAGACAATTACATTATCTACAACTTTTGTCTCACCTATTTTTATGATAAAACTTACCGTTTGGCTGGAAAATGCAAAAAAACCCATATTCTCGAACTTTGAGCTTGAATACATTTTTTTGCAGATGTAGTATCGATGGGGACTTTTCACATTTCATTTATAATGGTGTTCCCAACATACTTACCAATTTTCAGCTCTATGCGATTTTTTGTAAATTGAAATGTCTATTTTGACCGGACTATATCATGTTCTTTAAATGCTAACATTTTAGTTTTATTCTTTGAAATTTTTAAATTGTAATTGGCACTTATTTTTTTCAAATTAAAAATAGCTTCTTGTAGATCATCTTCTGAACTGAAAAACACTACTTGATCATCAGCAAATAAAATTGTATCCAACAGTTTATTATTTATTTTAAAATGTTTATTTAAATTAATCTGCCACTTTAATATAACTTCCTCTATATATAAATTAAAAAGAGAAGGTGATATAGGACACCCTTGTCTGACACCACGATTTATTGTTACCATTTTTTGATCTTTGGATTTAAAACCCCTGTCTATTACAATTTTATTATTTACATATAAATTTTGTATAGCCATAATCAAATGTTGTGGAATACCTTTGTTGCGACAAGAGTCGCTCTCTCTGTCGGCAATAGCAGACACCTGTCGTCGGTTATTACGCTAATGATGTAGTTCATCTGACTTCCGCTAGTAGGCACCTGAATACAGTAACTCTGAATTGTGTTGGTAGCATTTTGTTGTATACTGTTGCCAACTTCTGCGTATTGCTCAGGTCTGTAGATGACTACAACACTCCCTCTCAGTGTGCGTTGGGCGCTCTCATCAGGGACGATAGTCCTTACGAAGTAATTGTATATAGAGATTCGTGGGAGATGGATCTTCCCCAGCTTACAACTGGCTATTGACGAATCCTCCATCTTCACCTTTGATTTATCGCCATCGAAGGTGACAATTGAACGTTGTGAGTTTTGGAATTCTTCAAACTTATGTGGTTATTGAGGACCACGTGCTGCCTGTTCCGAAGTTAATACATTTCGAGACCCCTCTAGTCCTAGGAACGGACTTTGATTCAAACATTTGATCCTGCTTTAATTGTATCTACGTAGTAAGTTAGCACAAAAAATAAACTTGAGTTTTCACCGATTACATGTGTTGTAATAACTAAATTTACCTTTATAAAAATCCAGCACCCCAGAGGAATATTAGGAAAAGGATTCAAAATTGGCATGCAACAACCTTTATTTGTCATTATATCCCATAATTTATTTCTATTTACCATATCAAAAGCTTTTTCATAGTTTATAAATCCTATATATGTTGGGATGTTAAATTCTATATGCTTTTCAAATACTGGAGTCATTGTGAATATACAGTCGGAACAGGATCTTCCCTTTCTGAATCCATTTTGAACATCCAATATGATATTTTCTATAATTATATTTAAGCTGTTTTTTAGAATATTGGCATAAATTTTATAGCACATATTCAATATACTTATTCCTCTATAATTAGAACAATCTTATCTGTTTCCTTTTTTATATATAGGGTATATTTTGGCGATTTTCCATTCTTCGGGGTATATATCCAAATTTCCAACATATATCTAGTAGACGAACCTTTAGAGAAAACGATGCATATTTAATTAATTCTATGTTCATATTATCAGTACCCGGTGTCTTTTTGTTATGGAAATGATCAATAGAAGTTGTTAATTCCTCTATTGTTATTAAATCTATGTGTTCATCTGCTTGTATTATTTCTTCTTCATTTTCTTCTGATTTTTTTTTCTGTCTTTAATTCTTGATACTATTATATCCAATTTTCTTCTGAAATGTTATTGAATTTAAGTGTATCTCTTGTTTCATTATTTAGATGTTTCATAATTTGATATGCCTTTTCTTGTTTTCCATGTACATCGTGTTCGATATCACTTATATATTAATCCCACATTGTTCTTTTAGTTTTTCTAACTTCTCTACGAACTATTGCGCTTTTTCTTTTGCATTCAATTAATGGTTCACTTTTTTTCCTATTAAGATAATTTAGATACGCCGTTTTCTTTTCTTTTATTAGATGTTCTAAGTCCTCATTCCAAATTTTTAATTTTTTTATAATTTGATATATTTCATTCCTAAAGATTCTTTTGCAGCTTGAGTTATTGTTCTTTTAATCTCATCCCATTCTTCATTTATATTTCTGCTTTTAGGATTTTCTGTAATATACTGGTCTAATCTCTTTTGATATAGTTCTTTAATGGACTTGTTGTAATAGTTGAACTTTAAATGTTTCATTATTTTCCATCTTATCATAGTGTAATTTCTTCCATCGAGTTGGAATAGCTATTTTAGACATCACTAAAAAAAGATCAGAATTAATATCAGGCCCTCTATAACTCTAGTATCATGAACTAAATTTGAAAGTTTTTATTTACAATTACATAATAGATTATACTTCTACTTCCTCTGGCACTCCATGTATATTTGTGAATATCTAAGTGTGGAAAAAAAGGTATTCGTTATTTTAAATCTATTATAGGTGACGAAGTCTATTAAAAGTTTTCCATTATTATTTATAGTTATTTCACCACGTTTACCTATGGTTTCTGGTATTGGTTTATTTTCTATGCGTGCATTGAAATCTCTCGTTAAAATAAGGTAATCATTTTTTATTTGTTTTATTTATGACTTTCTGGAGTTCTTCGTAAAACTCTATTACTTCATCTGGACTGTATATTCCTATAATTGTAATATATCCTCTTTGTATACGCAGTCTTAATTTTATCATTCTTTCATTTATAAATTCGTAGCTATGTATTCTTTATTTTTCATTATTTTTTTATCAATATTGCTATTCCAGCCGAGGCACGTTTATTTTGAGGTACTCCATGATAAATTAGTAAGTATTTTCTCAGTTCTATTGATCCTTTTAATTTCTTTTTAGTTTCAGTAATAACCGCTACATCTATATTCATCTTACTTAATTCGTCTTCTAGTTCTGGTTCTTTATTTCTAATACCTCTTGCATTCCAAGTGCCAATTTTCATTGTTTCAGATATACCCAAATCTTCAGTCCTATTTCTTGCTTTAGTTGTCTTCGTATGGTCAATCTGGTTGCTTTCATGAGAACATTTAGTCATGTAGATTGTCCCCTCAAGGTGTTACTGGCACATCGCAGAGTAAGACGATTGAAGGGGCTGCCCTATTAAGGTTCATCGTCATAACCTCCCATTATATCAGCCCTAGTGGGAGGGTTGCCTCTTCCGCTCTTCTCAGACCATTGAGGGCTTTCTCCTTGTTACTCCGGAGATGGGTCCTTATTTTTCGCCCTAAGGAGAGGGTTGCCTCTTCCGCCAATTACAACATTTTAAAGCTTGTTCCATCTTGTTGTTCTTGCCGTCAAGGTCTTCGCCCGTATCCCTGGACAGGGGCTCTGGATATACCTCGAGAGACTGGGTCCCTGACAGGACTTAGTCACTAATATATTAGTGTTCACCCCCGCGCCTGTCAGGTATTACTCAGTTGTAAACAGTTACAAACTAAGCCCCCTGTTTACTATGAGCCGGGTTAATAACTTCATATGAGTCCAAAGCTAAAAGCTCACTGAAATTAAAATTAATTTACACAGCAAGTACAAACAATGAAGGATTTTGTTTTTTTTATTTATATCTAAATATTAAAAAAAAAACGATTTTAAAATAGAAACTTACTTCATATTTATTATTTACTAGAGATCGCACAGCGGCCGAAATTCTAGCAATCTTTTTTTTTAAGTTTTGTCACAAATATGCCATTTATGCACATTAATTTTCGATTTCTTTCAAAAATACGAACGATAGGAAAATGTATACTACTTGTACCACTACTTCATCCTATATACAAAAATTAATGTTTCTTTGTTCGTACTTTATGCGCGGTCATACCATTGATCGGAATGTGATGTTTTTTCAGGAGATTCCCGGGATGAACATTGAGCTATAAGAGAGTTGAGATACTCAACTCCTACACCCTTAAAAACATCCATTTGTAGTGAAAAATGTGATAGGTCTCTTTTTTTTCTCTTAAATGGCTTACCCTGCCTAAACCATAAAAAATATACAAAATTACTACTGTACACAGAATTGAATATCTCAAAAAATGTACAGAACAGTCCGCGACTGCATATGTTCTTAGCTTTTAAGGGTAACTCACAATATCTATCCATTTGTGTCTATTATTGATGCCAAGAAAATCGGGATGTAGAGATTTCCAGGCAACGCCGGGTAATCAGAACGGGGTATCTGAAAATAATATAAATATAAATTTATATTTGTTTTCCCCTTTACTTATTAAACTAAATACAAAGAAAAGCACACTATCATCCATTTAGGTGAAGCAACGCACGCCGGATATTAGTTAATATATATTTCTTATCATGTCATATTAAGCTTACATTACGCAACGTCAAAAATTTAATTATAACACACACAGACACACACACGCCTATATATATATACATATATATGATATGAAAAGAAAAATGAATGCTTGAGTCGGGATTCGAACTCGAGTCTCTAAAGTCTGTACCTTTAGCGCTCTAACCAACTGAGCTACTCAAGAATTCCAATACAAGCATACAATTTTCTTATACATGTAGTATTCTCAATTCACACAAGAGGTAGCTGAAATTGTTCCAACTGCCATCTCGCGGCTAACGTAACAGTTAAGCAAATTTTTAAAGAGAATATTTACTTTATAGCAGTAACGCTTTTATATATAGATATTATAAATATATTTTTGACATTTGGCAATGAAGGCAAATATGATATGAAAAGAAAAATGAATGCTTGAGTCGGGATTCGAACTCGAGTCTCTAAAGTCTGTACCTTTAGCGCTCTAACCAACTGAGCTACTCAGAATTCCAATACAAGCATACAATTTTCTTATACATGTAGTATTCTCAATTCACACAAGAGGTAGCTGAAATTGTTCCAACTGCCATCTCGCGGCTAACGTAACAGTTAAGCAATTTTTAAAGAGAATATTTACTTTATAGCAGTAACGCTTTTATATATAGATATTATAAATATATTTTTGACATTTGGCAATGAAGGCAAATATGATATGAAAAGAAAAATGAATGCTTGAGTCGGGATTCGAACTCGAGTCTCTAAAGTCTGTACCTTTAGCGCTCTAACCAACTGAGCTACTCAAGAATTCCAATACAAGCATACAATTTTCTTATACATGTAGTATTCTCAATTCACACAAGAGGTAGCTGAAATTGTTCCAACTGCCATCTCGCGGCTAACGTAACAGTTAAGCAAATTTTTAAAGAGAATATTTACTTTATAGCAGTAACGCTTTATATATAGATATTATAAATATATTTTTGACATTTGGCAATGAAGGCAAATATGATATGAAAAGAAAAATGAATGCTTGAGTCGGGATTCGAACTCGAGTCTCTAAAGTCTGTACCTTTAGCGCTCTAACCAACTGAGCTACTCAAGAATTCCAATACAAGCATACAATTTTCTTATACATGTAGTATTCTCAATTCACACAAGAGGTAGCTGAAATTGTTCCAACTGCCATCTCGCGGCTAACGTAACAGTTAAGCAAATTTTTAAAGAGAATATTTACTTATAGCAGTAACGCTTTTATATATAGATATTATAAATATATTTTTGACATTGGCAATGAAGGCAAATATGATATGAAAAGAAAAATGAATGCTTGAGTCGGGATTCGAACTCGAGTCTCTAAAGTCTGTACCTTTAGCGCTCTAACCAACTGAGCTACTCAAGATTCCAATACAAGCATACAATTTTCTTATACATGTAGTATTCTCAATTCACACAAGAGGTAGCTGAAATTGTTCCAACTGCCATCTCGCGGCTAACGTAACAGTTAAGCAAATTTTTAAAGAGAATATTTACTTTATAGCAGTAACGCTTTTATATATAGATATTATAAATATATTTTTGACATTTGGCAATGAAGGCAAATATGATATGAAAAGAAAAATGAATGCTTGAGTCGGGATTCGAACTCGAGTCTCTAAAGTCTGTACCTTTAGCGCTCTAACCAACTGAGCTACTCAAGATTCCAATACAAGCATACAATTTTCTTATACATATAGTATTCTCAATTCACACAAGAGGTAGCTGAAATTGTTCCAACTGCCATCTCGCGGCTAACGTAACAGTTAAGCAAATTTTTAAAGAGAATATTTACTTTATAGCAGTAACGCTTTTATATATAGATATTATAAATATATTTTTGACATTTGGCAATGAAGGCAAATATTATATGAAAAGAAAAATGAATGCTTGAGTCGGGATTCGAACTCGAGTCTCTAAAGTCTGTACCTTTAGCGCTCTAACCAACTGAGCTACTCAAGAATTCCAATACAAGCATACAATTTTCTTATACATGTAGTATTCTCAATTCACACAAGAGGTAGCTGAAATTGTTCCAACTGCCATCTCGCGGCTAACGTAACAGTTAAGCAAATTTTTAAAGAGAATATTTACTTTATAGCAGTAACGCTTTTATATATAGATATTATAAATATATTTTTGACATGTATAAGAAAATTGTATGCTTGTATTGGAATTCTTGAGTAGCTCAGTTGGTTAGAGCGCTAAAGGTACAGACTTTAGAGACTCGAGTTCGAATCCCGACTCAAGCATTCATTTTTCTTTTCATATCATATTTGCCTTCATTGCCAAATGTCAAAAATATATTTATAATATCTATATATAAAAGCGTTACTGCTATAAAGTAAATATTCTCTTTAAAAATTTGCTTAACTGTTACGTTAGCCGCGAGATGGCAGTTGGAACAATTTCAGCTACCTCTTGTGTGAATTGAGAATACTACATGTATAAGAAAATTGTATGCTTGTATTGGAATTCTTGAGTAGCTCAGTTGGTTAGAGCGCTAAAGGTACAGACTTTAGAGACTCGAGTTCGAATCCCGACTCAAGCATTCATTTTCTTTTCATATCATATTTGCCTTCATTGCCAAATGTCAAAAATATATTTATAATATCTATATATAAAAGCGTTACTGCTATAAGTAAATATTCTCTTTAAAAATTTGCTTAACTGTTACGTTAGCCGCGAGATGGCAGTTGGAACAATTTCAGCTACCTCTTGTGTGAATTGAGAATACTACATGTATAAGAAAATTGTATGCTTGTATTGGAATTCTTGAGTAGCTCAGTTGGTTAGAGCGCTAAAGGTACAGACTTTAGAGACTCGAGTTCGAATCCCGACTCAAGCATTCATTTTCTTTTCATATCATATTTGCCTTCATTGCCAAATGTCAAAAATATATTTATAATATCTATATATAAAAGCGTTACTGCTATAAAGTAAATATTCTCTTTAAAAATTTGCTTAACTGTTACGTTAGCCGCGAGATGGCAGTTGGAACAATTTCAGCTACCTCTTGTGTGAATTGAGAATACTACATGTATAAGAAAATTGTATGCTTGTATTGGAATTCTTGAGTAGCTCAGTTGGTTAGAGCGCTAAAGGTACAGACTTTAGAGACTCGAGTTCGAATCCCGACTCAAGCATTCATTTTTCTTTTCACATCATATTTGCCTTCATTGCCAAATGTCAAAAATATATTTATAATATCTATACATATATATATATATATATATATATATATATATATATATGTGTGTGTGTGTGTGTGTGTGTGTCTGTGTGCGTGCATTGACTTAATAAATAATATATATGTATTTCCGCTAAGCAACATTTTACGTTTTTATTAAAATTATACATTTTGTAACAAAGCAATAACAAAAACGTTGACGTAGTAAATAACTTACGTTGCGGAGCAACGCCACTGGTTGTGAAATTGAAAAAGTAACTTTTTAATCTGAACTTAATGAAATATAGATTTTCTACAGATTAAATCAATTTATAATGTATGGAATAAACAATGCGTAACTCTTCCTTTATCAGGTAAATACTAAATACATATGGAAATATCATATTAATCATAGATTAAATGTTTGAAAATATATTACGTGTTGTACTGTTCACATTTGAAAGCTAACTGCTTACACATTATAACAAATTTAAATGTAAAATTTGAAATGTTCTGTTTTATATATATTTTAGATAAGAATATGTTATACTAATTGCAAACGTAACATTGAATTATATATATTCCTGCTTGTAATTTATATATATACACACACACACATCTCTTCTTCTTTGTTTGTCTCTCACTCCGATCCGTTAATGTTCTATCTATGTCGAGGCATAATGGAAATAAGTGCGAGTACTTTTTATTATTTACTAGCTACGTAATACACGGCATGCGCTGCTACGCCTAAATATATGAAAATGAATGTGCTTTCTATGTTTATTTGAATAAGTAAAAGGAAAAATAATTATACATTTATATATTTTTGTATGCCGTGCTGATTATACGGCGTAGCTCGGGAATCTACTCATCTCGATCTTCTTGGCATAAATGAGCTGAAATACAAAATTCGTTAACGTGATTTATCCGTAAAAGAATACCAGCCATTTGCTCCTATACTTGCACAAGAATCTCCGTACTTGTCTCGATCTACTTGGCATCAATGAAAGACAAAAATGGTTATTGTGAGTTATCCGTAAGAGTCAATACTAATAAAGTACATATCAAATTCCGTTGAGGTGAATTAATTTTATATACACCATTTTAACAAAGTTGAGGACGGCGGCACCTGTAAACAAGTACATTTCAGTTTTAACTATTATCTTATATTCATAAGAGATGAACATATGCTGTCGCGGACGTTTTTGTAGAGCTGTTAGAGGCATTCAATTCTGTGTACATTAATTTTGTGTATTTGTTATGGTTTAGGCAGCGTTAGCCATTTAAGCGTGCAAAGAGATACATTTTTCACGTTTACCACTATAAAGGGCTATTTTTAAGGGTGTAGGAGTTGCGTATCACAACTCTGTCATAGCCCATGTTCATCCCTGGAATCTCCTGAACATCTTGCAAAAAAAACCGTCACAATCGGAACAACGGTATGCCAGCGTATAAAGTGCGAACTAACAAACAAACAAACAAACATTAATTTTTATATTATACATATATATGTGTGTGTGTGTGTGTGCATAATATATGAGTACTTTTTTCCTATATAATTTTGAATAAAATCAGTTTTTTAAGAAGTATTGTTTTTAAAAAAAATCGTTATATAAGTAAAATTGATTTACTCAGCAAGTACAAACAATGAATGATTTTTTCTTCTTTAAATTTATATTTGAATATTGTAAAGGATGTTAAAGTAGAAACTTTTTCATATTTATTATTTACTAGAGGTCGCACAGCTGCCGAAATTCTAGAACATTTTTTTTAAGTTTTGTCCCAAATTCGACATTTATGAACACTAATTTTCGATTTATTTCAAAACTACGAACGATATGAAAATATATGTTACTACTACTATTACTTTATCTAATATTAAAAATGAATCTTTGTTTGTTAGTACTTTATGCGCGGCCATACCGTTGATCCGATTGCGATGGGGTTTTCTTTGTTTGCAAAATGTTCAGAAGATTCCCGGGATGAATATAGGGCTATAAGAGAGTTGAAAAAAAAACTTAGTAGTACAAAACGTGAAAAATTCCGTCCTCTTACCCTTAAATGTCTTACACTGCCTAAACAATAACAAATACACAAAATTACTACTGTACACAGAATTGAATATCTCAAAAAACTCTACAGAAAAGTTCGCGACTGCATATGTTTTTATCTTTTAAGGAAAACACAATATCTATTCAATTTGGTCTTTCATTGATTCCAAGAAAATCGGGATGCGTAGATTTTCGGGTAACGCCGGGTAATCAGAACGGGGTATCTAAAAATAATAAGAATGTAAATTTATATTTATTTTCCCTATAACTTATTCAACTAAATGCAAAAAAAAAACACATTATCATCTATTTAGGTGTAGCAGCGAACGCCGGGTATTATCTAACATATATATTTCTTATCATGTCATATTAAGCTTACATTGCCCAACGATAAAAATTAATTATAACATATATATATATATATATATATATGTTTGTGTGTGTGTGTTCATTGATTTAATAAATGGCATATATATATTTCCGCTCCGCAACATTTAACTTTTGTATCAAAAATATAAATTTCGTAATAAAGCAATATCAAAAATGTTGACGTAATAAATAACTTACGTTGCGGAGATACGCCCATCGAATGTGAAATTGAAAAGTAAGTTTTTAATTTGAATTTGATAAAAATATAAATATTTCACAGATTAAATCTATTTATAATCGTTATTTTGTGGAATGAACAGTGCGAACTCTTCCTTTATCAGGTAAATACTAAATACATTTAGAAATACCATATTTATCATATATTATATATTTGAAAATATATTATGTGTTGTACTGTTCAAATTTGAAAGCTAACTGCTTATACATTTTAACAAATTTAAATATAACATTTGAAACGTTCTGTTTTATATATTTTTAGGTAAGAATATGTTATTCTATTTACAAACGTAACATTGAAAAAATATGTTGCTGCTTGTAGTTTATATATACATATATATATACACATCACTTCTTGTTCGTTTTTCTCTCACTCCGACTCGTCAATGTTCTATCTATGTCGCCGCATAATGGAAATAAGTGCGAGTATTTTTATTATTTACTAGCAAATACCCGGCGTGCGCTGCTACGCCTAAATAAATGAAAATTAATGTGTTTTTATGGTTAGTTGAAAAAGTATAGATAGATAGATCATCGGTTGATTAATGTCTTTGACATCGTCCGATTCCTAATAGCCAATTTTGTCGGTCCATCCAATCTCCTAGTTGTAGATGTTTCTCCTTCATATATAAACATATTCCCTGACTCCAGGAGGTTTTAGGTCTTCCTCTGCTTCGTCTTCCCTCAGGTTTCCATTTCAAAACAGATTTTGGTAGTCGATCCTCTTCCATTCGCTGGACATGTCCGTACCATCTTAATTGCTGAGTTTTAATATAATCTAAAATAGTGTCTTCAATCTTCATTTTCTCCCTTATAACTGAGTTCCTCATTTTTCCTCTTTTTGAAATTCTTGCGGCCCTTCGTATAAAATCCATTTCTGTTGCCAAAAGGTACTTATTTGTTTTTGTTGTTAATGGCCAAAGTTCTGCTCCATAAGTAATGATGCTTTTAACAATTGTATGATATATATTCATTTTATTTATATTACTTATATTTTTATCCCACAATATTCCATTGAGGCAAGCAACTGCAAATTTTCCTTTATTATTTCTATTTCTTATTTCCTCTTCATACCATATTTATCATATATTATATATTTGAAAATATATTACGTGCTGTACTGTTCAAAAAAGTATAACACACATAATTATAAAATTATATTTTTTAGATACCCCGTCCTGATTATATGGCGTTGCTCGGGAATCTACTCATCCCGATCTCCTTAGCATAATGAGCAGAAAAACAAAATTCGTTATTTTGAGTTATCCGGAAAATAATACCCGCCATGTGTTGCTATACTTGCACAAGAACCTATGTACTTTTCTCGATCTTCTTGGCATCAATGAAAGACAAAAATGGTTATTGTGAGTTATCCGTAAGAGTCAATACTAATAAAGTACATATCAAATTCCGTTGGGGTGAATTAATTTTATATGTACACCATTTTAACAATTTTGAGGATGACGGCACCTACTAACAGGTACATTTTAATTTTTAACTATTATCTTATATCCGTAAGAAATAAACATATGCTGTCGCGGACGTTTTTGTAGAACTACTTGAGATATTAAATTCTGTGTACATTACTTTTGTGTATTTGTTATGGGTTAGGCAGCGTAAGCCATTAAGCGTCCAAAGGGCTACATTTTTCACTACAAAGGGCGATTTATAAGGGTGTACGCGTTGAGTATCACAAACCTATTATAGCCCATGTTCACCCCGGGAGTCCCCATAACATTTTGCAATAAACCGCATCACAATCGGATCAACTGTACGGCCGCGCATAAAATACTAACAATGAAACAAACCAACAAACAAACAATCATTAACTTTTATATATTAGATTTAGAATAATATAGAAGTACGATTTTTTCTATATAAATTTTGAATAAAATTAATTTTTTAAAAGCATTCTACTGTACAAAAAAAACCGTTATCTATGTAAAATTAATTTACTCAGCAGGTACAAACAATGAATTATTTTGTTATTTTTAATTATATTTGAATATTGAATAGAATTTTAAAATAGAAACTTCCTTCATATTTATTATTTACTAGAGGTCTCAAAGCGGCCGAAATTCTAGCACATTTTTTTAAGTATTTTCACAAAAACTTATTTTATGCACATTATTTTTCGATTTATTTAAAAAATACGAATGACAGGAAAATGTATACTACTTCTACTAATATGTCATCTAATATATAAATATGAATGTTTGTTTGTACTTTATGCATGGCCATACCGTTGATCCGAATGTGATGTATTTTTGCAAAATGCTCAGGAGATTCCAAGGGTGAACATAGGGCTATAAGAGAGTTGAGATACTCAATTCCTACACCTTTAAAAATCACCATTAGTAGTGCAAAACGTGAAAAGCAGTTTTTCTCTTAAATGGCTTATGCTGCGTAAACCATAACAAATACACAAAATTACTAGTGCACACAGAATTTAATATCTCAAAAAACTCTACAGGAAACTCCGCGACAGCATATGTCTTTATATTTTAAAGATAATTAACAACATGTATCCATTTTTGTCTTTTATTGATGGCAAGGAAATCGGGAAGCATAGATTTCCAAGCAATGCAGTGTAATCAGCACGGGGTATCTAAAAATAATGTATAAATTTTTATTCTTTTTTTTCCTTTTACTTATTCAACTAAATGCAAAAAAATATATTATCATATATTTAGGTGTAGCAGCGCACGCCGGGTATTACCTGACATATATTTGTTATCATGTCATATTAAGCATACATTACCCAACGTCACAATTTTAAATTGTAACATATATATATATATATATATATATATATGTCTGTGTGTGTGTGTCTGAGTGTGTATGTGTGTGCATTGATTTAATAAATAGCACACACACATATATATATTTCCGCTACTCAACATTTAAAGTTTGTATTAAAAATATAAATTTCGTAACAATGCAATAACATAAATGTTGGCGTAATAAATAACTTATGTTGCGCAACAGCGCCACTAAAGTTAAAATTGGAAAAGTAAGTTTTTAATTAGAATTTAATAAAATATAAATATTTCACATATTAAATCTGTTTATAACCGTAAATTTGTGGAATGAAGAATGCGCAACTCTTCCTTTATCAGGTAAATACTAAATACATTTAGAAATAACATATTTATCGCAGATTAAATGTTTGAAAATATATTGTGTGTTGTACTGTTCACATTTGAAAGCAAACTGCTTACACATTATAACAACATTAAATATAACATTTGAAACGTTATGTTTTATATATTTGTAGATAAGAATATGTTATTCTAATTACAAACGTAACATTGGAATAAATATATTCCTGCTTGTAATTTATATACATGTACATACACATCCCTTCTTCTTTGTTCGTCTCTCACTCCGACCCGTCAATGTTATATCTATGCCGAGGCATAATGGAAGTGCAAGTATTTTTTATTATTTACTACCTAATACCCGGCGTGCGCTGCTACCCCTAAATAAATGAAAATTAATGTGCTTTTTATATTTAGTTGAATAAGTGAATGGAAAAATAATTATAAATTTACATTTTTAGATACCCCGTGCTGATTATCCGGGCGTTGGTCGGGAATCTATTCATCCCGATCTTCTTGGCATAAAAGAGCTGAAAGACAAAATCCGTTATTTTGAGTTATCCGTAAAAGATTACCCGCCATGTGCTGCTATGCTTGCACAAGAATCTACGTACTTGTCTCGATCTTCTTGGCATCAATGAAATACAAAAATGTCTATCGTGATTTATCCGTAAGAGTCAATAATAATAAAATGCATATCAAATTCCGTTAAGATTAATTAGTTGAATATACACAATTTTAACAAAGTTCAGTACGACGGCACCTGCCAACATGTACATTATAATTTTTAACTATTATCTTATATCCGTAAGAGATAAACATATGCTGTCGCGGACGTTTTTGTAGAGATTTTTAGATATTTAATTTTTTTTTCAAATGCCCCAGGTTTGTCTTTCGACATTCCTGGTTTCTGTCCTGGCATGGCGTACTTGTAACCCACTTCTGAGGTTGGGGCGCCTGGAAGGCGGGGTTACGTTGCCCCGATAATATGATGGGTGATGATGATGATAATGGTGCGCCAGGAGAGTCCCTAATCCTATGTTTAACCTAAGATGATTATGAATGACGATGATTGCGATGGCCATATGATTTCGGGGACCGTTTTGACCTTAAAGTTTTCCTGAAATTTGTCTTACAGGTGAGGAAAAACCCCGATAAAAACCTCACCCAGAAAAATTGTCCCGACCGGGGATAGAACCTGGGCGCTGCGTGACAAGGCAGCACGCTACCCCGAGACCACGGCGGTGGACCGAGATATTTAATTCTGTGTACATTAATTTTGTGTATTTGTTATGACTTAGGCAGCGCAAGCCATTTACGTGTCCAAAGAGCTACATCTTCCACGTTTTACTACAAAGTGCTATTTTTAAGGGTGTAGGAGTTGAGTATCACAACTCTTTTATAGCATATGCACACTTAGCGACAAAAAGGATGAGCCGCTTCAAAAAGCAGAGCTTTGTTAAGGCCCACTGCGCATACTCGATAAGCCATAGCTGAGGGTCACGAGGTAACGCACTGTTAAATGTTTTAAATACGCTGTATTTGGTTTTAATGGTCTTAAATAGTAAAATAACAGTGACGGAGACATGTTTCTAGATGTTTAAGTGTGTTGGACAAATGCAATATTAATCAAATTGCGACATTTTAAATGAAGTTTAACTCTCGTTCATAGTGTAAAAGTAAATACGGCAATTAGTATCAGATGTTTAAATAGCGTAGAAGAGAGCCGTCCAAACTACGCCCCGCGGGCCACATCCGGCCCGCCATGGCTTTTCGTATGGCCCGTGTAAGCACAGAAATGAACAAATTCATTTTATATTTTTAAATTTAGATTTTAAAATGTAACATATAATTTGGACATCCCTGTGTGAAATTCAGCTCTCTGGAATGCGAGGTTGAGCTGTCAATGCTTCTCTTGACAAAGTAGTAGAGATGATTCATCCCTTATTTACCGTTTTCACCCCCACTCCAAACTTTGAACATCACTTGTTTCGTTTGTTGTATTGTAAATCAAACAGTAACATGTGCACATAATAATTGTAAAAATAGTGTTAAAGTAAGAAAATGCTTTCAAAAATACGCAAAGTTGATTCCGAGTGTTGGATGTTTAACGAATCCTGAACCAGCAAGTAACTTACTAGCATTTCTTGTCGACATAGCAAAGCATTTGAATGATTTGAACATAATTTTACAAGGTAAAGACAAATTAATCAACCAAGTTTCCTGTGCAGTAACAGCTTTCTAATTGAAACTGAAGCTATTGAAAAGGCACGTGTCTGTGAAAAACTGCGTACTTTTTCCAAGTGTAAATGCTCTTCAAAATGAATATCCTGAATTGTGTTTTAGAAGCGATTATTTTTTGGAAGTTATTGAAAGAATTGAAGAAGAGTTTTCTAATAGATTTGTTATTTCAATAAAATGAAACCAGACATTTCTTTGTTTTGGTCGATGTTAACCCCTCAGCGTGGTTTGCCGTACATATACGAGACCGGTTTCCTCCCTTCTGTGCGGTCATTTAAAAGTCCATGCAGTACCCTGTGCTGTAGTATTTTGAAACGCTACTCTCCAAGTAACTTATTTTAGATACATATCAAATTGTGATTAATAGAATTTAAACAATGAATGACCATTCTATTCTATAGTGTTCTGCCCAAGGGCAGGTCTTTCACTGCAATCATAGCATTTTCATTCTATGCTTTGTAGCTGTTCTAGGGAATTATAGGTGTGGCAGCTTCCCGTTGCTTCCACTCCGGTGAATGATAATGATGATGATGATGATGATGATGATGGCCGGATGATTTTTGGGTACCGTTGGGGCCCTAAAGCTTCCTGACATTTGTCATACAGGTCAGGAAAACCCCCGAAATAAAACTCACCCAAGAAGCATCTCCCGACTGGAATCGAATCTCGGTCAGCTGCGTGACAAGGCAGCACGCTACCTCGAGACCACATACCCAGTTCTAGATTCACACAATTCGTAAGTTTTAAAATCAAATTTGGCAGTTTTAAGTGGAGGGAATTGTTTGCTCCTCCATAACCATAATGATTCATCAATTACAGTATCATGATTTGGAAGGTAGAGAGAATGGAATTTATTATTAAAATATTCAATGAAAGGGACAATTTTAAAAAAATGAAGGACATTGGAAACCAACTTGTTTTGTGTTGTCTTAAAATGTATGGCACCATCGAACATAGAGGTCATGATTATGCATACATAACATCTCCATACTTTGCTATCCCAAATAATATTTTCCAATTATTCCTGTATAATTTATAATAATATCCTCAACTCGTGTCCAAGTCAGGGTCGGGTCGAGGGATGAGATGAGAAGAAGCCGCTATATATAGAGGTCTGTGTATGACAAGGGTGTGGCCGACCACGTCTGACGCACCACCACAGAGGCAGATGAACGAAATGAATGTGATGAGATGAGTATGGAGAAATGATGGACTGAAAATGCGGCAGGGGAAGACGGGAGAAAACCCCGAGAAAAACCTGTCCAAGTTCCGTTTTTTCCGCCACGAAACCAACATGGAGTGACCGAGACTCGATCTCGGAAACCCAGCAGTGAGGGTCTTGTATAATTTATCTCCCTCAAATCCTGGTTAATATTTTTCTTGCACTTTATGGTTATCCCCCCTACTGGGCACTTTGCTTCTAGTTTTCGTACACGAAGTTCCTATATAATTTCCTATTCGTGCCACATGCCCTACCCATAGCAGCCTATGAGACTTGCAATGATGTATTACATCTAGATTATAGATATCACGTTATGTTCGTCTTTCTTCCAAGTTACACCTCAATTTCCTAATAGATCTCTCATTGAGGCGATGTGCTAACCACATGTATCTTGTTGACATGTTGGCAAATAAGCGTAAGTGTCAATAAATAAAACAAATAACAAAATGAAAGGGTTAATAAAATATTTATTATTATATCTGTGGTCTCGAGGTGGAATACTGTCTTGTCATGCAGTGGGCTTTGAGGCCCAAACGGTCCATGGACATCATCTAGCTTGTATCATCATTGTTACCATCATTATCATCCCCCTGGATGGGAAGCTACCACACCATAATTCCCTAATGAAGCTGCAATCATAGCATGAAAATTCTAAGATTACAGTGAAAAACGTGTACTAGAACAGAGCACTATAAAATACAGTAACGAAACAAAGAATGATATAGAATGGCGTCTTTCATCGGTTAATTACAAGTTATATTTAATTGTAGATGGAGATTTCCTAATACTTTCTTCAAGATATAAGTTAAAATGCATTCATTTTTTAAATTGTTGCTAAAGGTTTACTTATAATTTATAATTCTAAACTTTATCTATTTATCATTCATTCATATTTTTAAATTAAAGATTTTCATAATTCCACACATCTTACTAACTTACTCACTGGCACTATCGCACCCGTAGGGTCAAGGCCGCACGGACATAAGCTCTCCATACATCCCTATCCTGAGCTAATGCTTTCCAATCATTCCCTGTATAATCTACTCAGATTCACTATGTACAATATTTATAAAAGTTGGAGAATCTAAATTTTATTTGATATAAATTCATTTATATAATTACGGAAACTTGTTGAATGGATTATCTTGGTTAATAAACTCTCGCTGGGGAGCACCTGTGTTGGAAGTGTGCAGTACATACATTACTATTATTGCTATTATTATTATTATTATTATTAATTTTATTTTTAGTATCATTACCATTATTATTATTATTATTATTATTACTATTATCCCTCTATTATATTTTTATTTTTTTTTTTATAATTCTACACATCAAATTCGCCACGTAAATTTGTTTTAGAAGTTGGAAATGTCTGAGACATGTGATTTTTGTTTATAAACACAAGATCCACGTCGGTTTTGAAAGAAAGGTTAGTTATGAGACCACACAGTGGGACACTTTACAGATATTTCTTTTCGGCAAAATAGGGCATTCACTAGTTCGAAGGAAGGGCGTAGCTGAAGAGAAAAAAATACAAAGAGTTTCTCCTTTCACTAATAAGTAGCTAACTCACTCCACATGCCTGTCGTAAATTATGTCATAACATGAGGGGGAAATTTTTCTACAACAGCAAGAAAAAATAAGTTCTCCGATTCCGATTGAGGGTCTTTCCACTTTTCAGCGGTTGCCCTTTTTACCAGCCGACTGCTGGCCCTTCACATCCACATGTGTCAATCATTCATAGAGGTAGATGATCAACAGCCAGTATAGGGGTGACATGTGGTTAGCATGTCGAGTCCCCCAGCCGTTATAGCTGGTTCCTCAACCTGGAGCCGCTACTTATTGTAGCTACCCAGTTGCCTCACGATGCTGGGTGGGCACCGGTCCCATACTGGCCGAAATACCATGAGAAAATTTCTTCCCCCATGGAGACTCGAACCAGCGCAAGTCCCATAGCTCTGCGCCAAGGCTTCCTACCTTAACCGCTCGATTACGGCGCGGGACTTAAAAAAAAAATAAGTTCTCCAGAATGTTTAACAAACTCCCTATAGGCCTTGAAAATCATAGATGTATCAACGCGTAATGTATGACAATCTGCATTTGGATATTTAAAAGTCCAGGCGTATCAACACGTCCTTCTGCATCTAGGAAAGGAACGCCATGTTTAAATGTTCTCGCTGATGGGTTAACAAAGCACCAGCAATGTTGCAATTTGAACTAATAGATTTGCAGTGTAATGACGGAATGAAAGGAGTTTTTGGTCCTACAGATCTCATTAAGTTCTACAAGTTACTACCTGAAACATATTTAGGGTTGAAGGAACGCGCCCGACGTTTAATCTACATATTTTCCTCGACATACTTGTGTGAACAAAAATTTTCTAAAATGAAAATTCAAAAATCACGATTGAGGTCAAACTCGAGTGACGAACATCTCCAAGACGTCTTATTTATCAGTACTACACAATAGACATCTGGCATCGATCGTTTGTTAATTTTAAAATGCCAGCTCCATTCTTCTCACTAGGTATCTAAGTATAGGCCTATTCACTTTTGTGCCAATTTTTTTACAATTTTAATTTCAGCATGGCGTCACAAATGTTTTAACATTATTCTGTATGATCATGTAATTTTATTTTAGTAATAATAATAATAATAATAATAATAATAATAATAATAATAATAATAATAATAATAATAACAATAGAAGCAGCAGTAGCAGCAATATTAGTAACGATATGTATGTTCCGGCTCGCAATCAATTGCACAATCAGTTATTGGCCCGGCCCATTAAAAAGTTTGGGCGGCCCTGGCGTAGGTGGTTAAACTACTTACAACAAGATGAAATGTATGTGAAAGCCAGGGTTTAAATCCTCCGACAATTTTTTTTATTCATTTTTATTTTCGCAAAATACATCCTATAATATTTAATTCCTGCCACATAATCTACGTCACTTTACACTATCTTAAGTAATATTCCTGCTTCTGTAACACTTTTTAGCTACCGGTATAAATTTAATTGTGCGTGCAGTACCACGTAATGCTATAAATTTATGTAATAAAATATAACATAGCTTCATATATTTATGTGTTTATTTATTTGTTACGTATTAGCGAGGAAAAAGTTTCAACCTTAAATTAAAATATTTAGTTTATATATGCCATGTCCATCATAATATTAGTTAATAAATGATGGACAATATTAATAATAAAATAATAATAATAATAATAATAATAATAATAATAATAATAATAATAATAATAATAATGGGATGTATCAATTGGTGTGAAGAATATAATTACCTGGGGTCAAAATTAACTCAAAATGTCCCCAAGAACACGACAAAGTATAGAATTCAAAAAGGCAGATCGGTAATAACTTTGTTAAACGGAGTTTTGTGGGATAAGAACATAAGAATAGATACCAAATTAGAAATTTATAAATCGATAATTCGAAGCACGCTAACATTCGGTGCAGAAACGTGGCATCTGAATAAAAATTTGAGTTTAAAGCTTATGTCTACCGAAATGGATTCTTACAGACGCTCAACTAGACATTCTAAATTGGAAAAAAAAAAAAAAATAATAAAAAATAATATCATCACACAACAAATGAAAGTCCAAAATTCAATATTAGATTTAGTCACATACGGACAACTAGAATGGTATTGTCATATACGTAGGATGCCAAAGAAAACAGACAAGCTTTGGAATCGATTCCATCTGAAAAAGGAAAGAGAGGTGGACCAGATTTAAATGGATGGATGATGTAAGAAGAGATATGAGGGAGCTAGATCTGGAAGAATTGGAATGAGAAGATAGAGAGGAATGGAGAAAGAAGATAAAAATTTAAAAAAGCTTTGGACATAGAAAGATGTTTTATTACACTTTAAACCTGTTTATAAATAGGTAAATAATAATATTAATAATAAAAATATTAATACTTCCAAATAGTTAGTACGATTTTTCTTTAAGAATGAATATAGAGAATAAAATAGAAAGCACTTTAAAAATTAAAAAAAATTAACCTCACAAGCAGGAATATATTTATTTGAATGTTACGTTTGTAATTAGAATAACATATTCATATCTAAAACTATATAAAACAGAACATTTCAAATTTTATATTTAAATTTGTTATAATATGTAAGCAGTTAGCTTTCATTTGTGAACACTACAATACGTACTATATCTTCAAACATTTAATCTTTGATAAAAATAGTATTTCTAAATGAATTTATTATTTACCTGATACAGGAAGAGTTGCGCATTGTTCATTCCACAAATTTACATTTATAAATAGATTTAATCTGTGAAATATTTATATTTTATTTAATTCAATTTAATAACTTACTTCTTCTACTTCACATTCAGTGGCGTTGCTCCGCAACGTAAGTTATTTACTGCGTCAACATTTATGTTATTGCTTTCATACGAAAATTATATTTTAATACGTAATAACGTTAAATGTTGCGTATCGGAAATGCGTATATATATATATAATATATATATATATATATATATATATATAATTTATTAAGTAATACACACACACACACATACACACACACACACAAACACACACACACATACACACACACACATATATATATATATATATATATATATATATATATATATATATATTATAATTAAATATATAACATTGAGCAATGCAAGCTTAATATGGTATGATAAGAAAAATAAATGCCTGGACGGGATTCGAACCCGGATCTCTGAGTCTGTACCTCAGTGTGATATCCATTACACCACCAGGCGAATCCAATTCAAACATTTATTTTATGGATATCACACTGAGGTACAGACTCAGAGATCTGGGTTCGAATCCCGTCCAGACCTTTATTTTTCTTATCATACCATATACACATATGTACAGGGTGGACCGCTCGAATGGACCTAATTTCAATTGCTTGTTACTGGCAAACGGTTGAAGATAGAAACTTAAAACAACGTTCATAGTACAGAAAAACTCACCAAGTTTCGAATCCTGTCGGTAGATGGCACAAAGATACGTTTCTCGTTCTTAGATTTAATTGTTTGTGAAAATGGCGACTCCGCAGATGAAAGCGCAAGCTGTTTTGTGGTATGCGGAGTTTAAATCAATCATTAGAGTTCAAAGGGAGTTCCGGCGTGTGTTTAACCGTGATGCTCCAACTGCTAGAAGCATAAAGAAGTGGCGTGATACATTATTAGCTACAGGATCTGTGTTGAAGAAGCATGGTGGTGGTCGCAGAGCATCCGATGAAATGGTAGCAAATGTTCAAGCCGCATTTGAGCGAAGCCCCCGGAAGTCATTAAGAAGAGCTTCGCGGGAACTTCAAATACCAAAATCGACATTACAACGGATTGTCCACAAACGCCTCAAACTGCACGCATATAAAGTGCAGTTAGTGCAACGTCTGGAGCCGAATGACATGCCGAAACGAGTGGAATTCGCCAATACGATGCTGGACCGTCTCGGCGCTGATCCTGACTTCATGACCAAGATTTTCTTCTCGGACGAAGCCACTTTCCATTTGTCAGGCAAGGTAAACCGGCATAATGTGCGGATCTGGGGATCGGAGAATCCTCACGCTATTCAAGAGCATGTTCGTGATAGTCCGAAGATGAATGTTTGGTGCAGTTTGTCACATAATAAGGTCATTGGACCGTTTTTCTTCGCCGAGAAAACTGTTCGTGGTACCACATATCTTGACATGCTGGAGCAGTTCTTCTTTCCACAAATTGAACAACTGCAGCCTAACATCGTTTTCCAGCAAGATGGTGCTCCTCCCCACTGGTCCAATGAAGTTCGTACGACTTTGGACAACATTTTCCCTGGCCGTTGGATTGGTAGGGGAGGACCAATCGCGTGGCCCCCGAGATCTCCCGATTTAACACCACTGGATTTCTTTCTCTGGGGCTATGTCAAAGATAAAGTTTACACCACCCCAGTCAAAGACCTTCGTGATCTTCGTGAGCGCATCATAGAGGCTATTGAGAACATTCCAGAAGACATACTCCAACGTACTTGGCAAGAAATTGTTCATCGCTTTGATATCGTCACAGTGACTGCTGGGGCTCATATAGAGATGTGGTGATCTGGATATCAAAACTTGGTGAGTTTTTCTGTAATATGAACGTTGTTTTAAGTTTCTATCTTCAACCGTTTGCCAGTAACAAGCAATTGAAATTAGGTCCATTCGAGCGGTCCACCCTGTATATATATATATATATATATATATATATATATATATATTTCAATACTAATAAAATTCATTGTTAAAACCGTTGAGGTGGAGAGTCATAAAATAAAACAAGTTAAAATATACCTTCTTAGGTAAAATCCGTCGTCCTCAACTTATAAAATATGTAACGTTTATGCCTATAGACCTTTCAGAACATCCGTTCCATCTTCAGCAGGTCACTCTTCGCTACAACATCCAGTATGATGGTTGATGCTGCTGGTCATAATGTGGTGTAGTCGTGACTAAAGCTTCTTCCTGACGATATCGTATAGTGGGCTGTTTAGTCTGGGAGTGCTTTCATTCATTAAAAGCTTTTTGTCTATTTCCTTGATAATTTCCAGGTCTTCCAATATGTTGATTTTAGTTGGATTTCCCTCTTTGTGTACTATTGTAAGGGTGTCTTCTATTGAGTTCATTCTATGACCGGTGTTTATTATGTGCTTAGCGTAATTAGACTTTCCATATGCCTATACGAAATCGTTACGATGTTCTTTAAACCTTATGTTGAAGCTTCTTTCCGTTCTACCTATATAGAACTTGTCATAGTATTTGCATGTTAATTTATATACACCCTTGCCATTAAATTTATTATGTTTTTCTATTATGTTACTTATTACATTATTTAGTTTATTATTAGTTTTGTAGACTATGTTTAAATTTGTATTTATTTTTCTCAATGTTTTTGCCAATTTTACGGTTTCGTGGCCTGTCTATGTTAGTGTAATCCATGTATTATTAATATATATTTCTCTGGAAAGAGAATAAAATATATAGTAAAAGAAAACAGACTTGAGAACTTCAGTAATGACATCATAAGAATGTTCTCAGAAAGATTACTAAACAAAGCGATAACGAACACTGTTGAACTGGACAAAGGGCTGAGCAGCATAGCTAGGGAAGAACCGGACACACAAAAACTAGTTAGGGAGTTCGAAGATATCATCACAGAGGCAGGCAGTAGGCATTTCAGAATATCAAACAGAGCTCAAAACGTACACCGGAATAAATCTCTCCCATGGTGGACAGAAGAATTAACCATAATGCGGAAAAGAGTGAATGCTACAAGAAGGAGATATCAGAGAACTAGAAATAATGAAGAGCTGAGAGAAAAACAAAAGCATCAATATTTAGAAGCCAAAAGAAAATATGAAAGAACTATAACAAAGGAGAAAGTTATGTCTTGGAAAAACTACTGTAGCTCGACTCCGTCAAACAACCCATGGAACGCAGTCTACCGCATAGTGTCTGGAAAAGCCAGACACACAATACCTTTAACCACTCTAAAGAAAGCAGACGGCTCTCATACATCCGACCTACAAGAAACACTGCAGCATATGATAGAACATTTTGCACCAGACGATGACGAAACAGCGGACAACAACTACCACTAGCAAGTCAGGGAAGATAATAAACGTCCCCTGGAAACTGAAGATGATATCGAATTTACCCAACAAGAAATAGCACACATTTTAGAAAATATGGACCCAAATAAATCCCCAGGAGAAGACGGATTTACGAGTAGAATCTTATTTTAAGTTATGAACATTCTTCCTAGCTTTGTAACAGCGATATACAATAACTGTCTCAGGAGAGGTAATTTCCCCCAACAATGGAAGAAAGCAAGATTAATTCCTATCATAAAGCCAGGAAAAGAATATTACCAGGAGGTTACTAAATTCCGTCCAATAAGCCTCCTAAACACAGGAGGAAAAGTACTGGAGAAGTTGTTAATAAACAGAATTATGCATCATGTCAACTCAAAAGACCTAATGTCAGACAAACAATTCGGTTACACTCCTCAAACTAGCACGGTGAACGCAGCGATGGCACTAAAAGAATACATCGAGGAAAATCTAAAAGAAAACATGTATTTGGTGCTAGTAAGCTTCGATATCCAAGGAGCTTTTGACTCGGCCTGGTGGCCGAGGATCATGAAAGCCCTGAGGGAATTCCAGTGCCCAAGGAACTTGTATAAGCTTGCAAACAATTATTTTAACAAAAGAGCAGCTACATTAGCAGTAAACAATGCTAAAGTAGACAAAAATGTAACGAAAGGCTGCCCACAAGGATCTTGTTGCGGTCCGGGGTTTCGGAACATCCAGTACAACTCCATACTTAGATTAGATTACACCGAACATACTAAAGTAATAGCATTTGCAGACTACCTGATAGTAATAACAAAGGAAAAATAATTTCTCGAAGCTGATAATTATGCAAACATTGAAATGAGAAAGATTACACCCTGGGCCCACAACAATAAATCCAGATTCAATTAATGCAAATCAAAAACTATTCTAATAACAATAAGAAAACTAAGGGAAAACAAACAAATACATATATTTTTAAATAATAAGCAGTTTAGAACAGGTCGACCAGATTAAATATCTAGGCATAATAATCGACAGGAGATTTACATTCAACCAGCACATCGAATATGTAGCAGAGAGATGCAAAAAGCTTATTAATGCCCTCTCGAAGACAGCAAAAATAAGCTGGGGTTTAAGTGACATAGCCCTATGTACAATTTATAACGGTGCAATTCTGTCACTGTTATCGTACGCGGCACCAATATGGATAAGTGCACTGGATAAGAAATATAATATCCGAAAGTTTAAACAGGTACAGAGACTGATCAGCATACGAATGGCAAAGGCATATCGCACTGCGTCCTACGAAGCTCTCTGCATTCTGACGGGATTAACACCTATACATCTAAAAATAGAAGAAATTTCGGCTATTTACCAAATAAGAGGAAGTTACAAATACGAAACTCTTAACGTTGATCAGACAGTTAGTTACAAAAACTGGGCACACCCGGCAAAATTCATAGAAGTCCAGGACACAAGAGAAAACAAAGAATACACTTACGAAATATACACAGATCGAAGCAGAAGCAATGATGGAGTTGGATCGAGAATAGCCATATTCAGAAAGCATGTATTAACAAACCAGCTGAAATTTAAGTTGTACGAAGAAAGTTCAAATAACCAGGCTGAGCAACTTGCTATCATAAAAGCATTAGACACCTTAAAAGGACTTAACACCAGCGAAATGCCGATTGACGAACGTAATGTGGCAATCTACACTGACAGCAAGATCACGTTAGACTCCCTAAGGAATGAAAATAATCACAACAATTTAATTGAAGAAATTATGAATAAGCTGAAATCTCTAGAAGGCGACAACTGGACAGTGGAATTCAGCTGGGTTAAGGCACATGCTGGAATCTACGGCAACGAGATAGCGGATCGCCTAGCGAAGCAAGCAGCGTGCCACGGCGGTCTACAAACGAGTTACGACAGGATTCCAGTAAGTGCTGTGAAGAAACAGCTGGCAACCATTAGTGGAGAAAAATGGGAAAGGGAATGGCAATCAACCACCGATGGGAATTTGACGAAATCGTTCTTTCCGAAAGTCAGCGACAGACTACAGACAAGAATCCAGATATCTCCCAATTTCACAACGCTGGTGACCGGACACAGGAATATAAACGCCTACTTCCAGGGATTCAGGATAAAGGACAGTGCAATGTGTGCATGTGGTGTTGACGAGCTGACAGTGGACCATGTCATATATAACTGTATAGAATTTAAAAACGAAAGACAAACTCTTATAAATTTTGTAAATAGAGGTAGTGAAATGTGGCCCATAGACAATAGTAAATTAGCTATTAAGTATATACTAAACAATTCACCAAATTTGAAAATAGCATAGACTTAAAAAAATTACAATAGAACATACTTGGACAGTATACTTTAAATAACTGTAAATCATAAATTGATAGAACTAGTTAATAAGTGTTAGGATAAGAACATTATTTTAAGGAAGTGTAAATATTGATCATGACTTGTTAGGATTAGTCAGTGCTATAAGTGTAAATAGGAACCAGATAATTTGTTAGAACTAGTAAGGACAGTAGAATATTTAATTATTTGTAAATTACTCATAAAATGTTAGAATTAGTAACTTAAGTGTAAATAGGAACTATCTTCTTTTTTCCACCGCTGTGGTCTCGGGGTAGCTTGCTGCCTTGTCACGCAGCGGGGGCGGGTTCGATTCCCGATCGGGACAGTTTTTCTGTGTGAGGTTTTTATCGGGGTTTTTCGTCACCTGTAAGACAAATGTCAGGAAAATTTTAAGGCCCAAACGGTCCCCGAAATCATCATATGGCCATCGCAATCATCATCATTCATATTCATCTTGGGTTAAGCTTAGGATTAGGGACTCTCCTGGCGCACCATTATCATCATCATCACCCATCATATCATCGGGGCAACGTAACCCCGCTTTCCAGGCGCCCCAACCTCAGAAGTGGGTTACAAGTACGCCATGCCAGGAGAGAAACCAGGAATGTCGAAAGACAGTAGATTAGTAATGGATAGAATATTATCTTAGCGTGTAAATATAGAGCATAGCTTGATAGGATTAGTCAACTCAAATGTAAATAGGAACCATATTTTGTTAGGAATAGTAATGAAGAATGCACTAATTTAACCCTTAACTTCACAATGTATCTTATAAGAAACATTAATTTCATTTATTTATTATTGTTTATTAAACAGTAAAAAACAAATTATTATAAATGACATAAGATTGTGTCAAATTACGTTAAAAATACAATAATATCTTACTTTCACATGATTTTGTTTTCTTTGCGGTCCGAAACATTTGAATAACGGGGATGAGAAAATATTGTTTCGCCAATTTAAGGGTTAAGTAAGTGCTAATAGGAACAATATCAAGCAACTGTAAATATTAATCAAAACTTGTTAGTGTTAGTCAGTGCCAAGAGGAACCACAACTTGCTGAAGCATAATTAACAGAGAGCATTGAAATGAAAATAACAACCAAATAGAACAATTTAGCGTTACAACAACTCAAAATTATATTTTAAGGAAACGAAAATAGAAAAATAACTTCACACTTTACTTACTTACTTACTCACTGGCACTATCGAACCCGTAGGTTCATGGCCGCACGGACATAAGCTCTCCATACATCCCTATCCTGAGCTAATGATTTCCAATCATTCCCTGTATAATCTACTTCCCTCAAATCATAGTTAATGTTATTCTCCCACCTCATTCTTGATCTACCAACTGGGTGTTTTCCCTCTGGCTTTCCAACAAGAAGCCTACATGCAAGTCTCTCATTACCCATACGTGCAACATGTCCTGCCCATCGCAATCTACGAGACTTAACTGTTCTTATTATATCTGGCTTCCTATAAAGACCATGTAGTTCATTGTTAAGTAGTCTTCTCCATTCACCTGTCTGTTCATCTCTCTTTGGTCCAAAAATTTTCCTAAGTACTTTATTCTCAAATACTTGTAATCTCCTTTCCTCCCTTAAAGTAAGAGTCCATGTTTCGCACCCATATAATATAACTGGTAGAATAATAGTTTTATATATTTTCAGTTTAACGTTTTTTGAAAGGAGTTGGGACATCAAGAGTCTCTGCAATGCATAATAGCACGCATTTCCAGAATTGAGCCTATGTTTAATTTCTTTGTGCATCTCATTCCTATTTGTGATTATTGTTCCTAGGTATTTGAATTCAGCCACTTCCTCAAAATTTCTCTCATTTGTCATTAGCTGTCCATTTCCATTATATAATGTATTTCTACATGTGACCATATATTTAGTTTTATTGATATTTACTTCCAGTCCTAATTTCTTAGTGTTACTCAATAGTGTGTGCATGTTGTCCTTTAGTATCTCCTCGCTATCGGCCAATAGTACTACATCATCAGCATAAACTAACAGCTTATTAATACCATTCAGTTGTAAGCCTTCCTCATTCTCTAAAGATTTAATGGCATGCTCTAGTACAAAATTAAATAGTAGAGGAGATAGTGCATGTCCTTGCTTCAACCCATTCAGGATTTCAAAAGTGTCCGAAAACTGTTTGCCTATACGCACCCTACTCTTTGTGTCATTTAGACACATTCGTATAAGTCGAAATAACTTTAGATCAAGTAAAAGAACATTATAAAATCATTGTCAGGAGTATTAACACACATAAAAATGATAGAGATGTTTTAATATTGCTAAACCAAAGCATGTAGTACTGCAGAAAACAGCCGTGGAGAATGCTGCCATATGAAGACTCTTTATATATAATATATATATATATATTAGCTAATATCATTCGGGTGCTGCTACACCTAAATACATGATAATGTGTTTTTGTTTTGCATATAGTTGAATAAGTACAAATATATAGCGGTGTCAACAGGAAAACCCATGGACAAGCTGGAGTAATGATTTGGATTAATAAAACCATAAGAAATAAAATTCAACACTACACTTATTGGAATGAAAGAATATTAGAGCTTCGACTGAAAATAAATAGAGGTAATTTGACAGTTCTTGGTGTATATGCACCAGAGGAAGGCCGTGAAGAAGACAATGAAGAATTTTATAAAATATTACAAGAAATTTATAGCAAAATTAATAGAAATGATTACATTCTCATAATAGGAGATTTAAATGCCAGAGTGAGCAATGCTCAAGTCAACAATAATATTGGAACATTTGGCAAACCAACCAGCAATAGGAATGGGACAAGATTAACTGATTTTGCTATCTACAATGAACTGAGAATAACGAATACCTTTTACAATCATAGAAACATACATAAGTATACCTGGCATCGTCAGGACTCAAAATCAATCATTGATTATTTCATTGCAAATAATAAGATTTTTAAATTGTTTCTCGATGTCAGAGCCTACAGAGGATATGATATTGGTTCAGATCACTACCTAGTAGAAGCAAAAATAAGATTTCCATCAAGATGGTTAAAAAAGAAGAAACAACAAAAGAGCATAGAACAAAAGTACAAGGTAAAATTATTTTATGATGACAGCATTAAATGGTTATATTCGAGAAGAATTCAGCAATATATGGCTACAACTCCAGAAAGTAATGATGTCGAAGAAGAATGGAAAAACATTAAAATGATAATTCAAAATGCAGCTAATGAAACTTTAGGAAAAGTAAATATACAACAAAGAAGAAATATAACTCTAAAAATCTGGGATGATCAAATAAAACAATTGATTGAAGAAAAAAATGCAGCTTATAAAAAATATTTGAACACAAAGACAGTAGAAAATGAAATAGAATTCAAACGCTGTAGAGCTATTGTTAAGAGGGAAATAAGAAAGAGACATAGGAAAACATGGTTAAATTTTGTTACACATTTAGAATCAAATTTGCATAAGCTCCAACCTAATGCCTTCAAAATATTAAAACATTTGAATAAAGATATTAAAGAATCTACCAAAATTAATTGCAGAGTAACAAAAGAAGATTTTTTCAATTATTATAAAAGTCTTTGGACTGACAATAGCTATGAAGATACAATTTTCCAAAATAATAATGAGACAGATTCCATAATATCATTGGAAGAATTGAACAATAGTTTAAAGAAATTAAAAAATGGGAAGGCAACTGGCACAGATGGCTTGAATTCTGAATTGTACAAATATGCAGGCAAACAGTTCCATGAAAGACTGTTGTCCTTCTTTAATAATGTATTCAAAAATGCAGATATACCACAAGAATGGAAGACAAGCATTGTTATACCCCTGTTCAAGAAAGGAGACAAGAGAAAAATGGAGAACTATAGGGGAATCAGTTTGTTAAACACATGCTACAAAATTTATGCAGACATTTTAAATGGAAAATTGAAAAGTTTCAGTGAAAAATTCCTTATGGAATGTCAAAATGGATTTAGGAAAGGACAATCTTGTATTGATTCAGCATTTTCTGTTAAACTATTGCTTGAAAAAAGAAGAGAATTCAACTTAGAAACACATTTTGCTTTCATAGATTTTGAAAAAGCATTCGACACAGTCAAGAGATCAAAACTCTTAAATATATTGGAAGACAGAAATATACCAAATTTACTTCGGCAGAACATACAAAATATTTACAAAGACAACACCATGAAGATTAAATTAAATAACAGATTTTCTGAAGAAGGAATTATAATCGTGGTGTGAGACAAGGCTGCCCCCTATCCCCAACACTTTTTGCAATTTATATCAATGAAGTAATATGTTGCTGGAACAAAACATATAAATTTGGAATAAGAATATCAGAAAATAGAAAATTAAACACCCTATTGTTTGCAGATGACCAAATAATAATAGCAAATTCCGAAGATAATCTACAGAAAGGTCTGTATGAACTTAACAAAATTACAGAAGAATATGGATTAAAGATATCTACAGAAAATACAAAAATTATGGCATTTCAAGGTGTAGATCCGGTCAGAAGTAAAATTGTACTGGACAATAAAATTTTGGAGCAGGTGAATAATTTTACATATCTAGGATGCAATATCTCATATGAAGAAGAAAAGGATGTAAATGCAAAAATATCTAAATTTTTAAGAATTTTAGGGTTAATAAATTCTATCTTCAAGCCACAGTTAGTCCAAAAGCATTCAAGACTGAAAGTGTATAAACACTGGCTCTTCCAACTCTTTTGTATGGTAGCGAAGTATGGACGTTGAAACAGAAGGATATACAGAGACTTAGATCTGCTGAAATGAGATATCTTCGGAGGACTGCAGGATACACACTACTAGATCACAAAAAAATGAAGACATCCTAGAAGAATTACACATGGAATCTTTAGAAAACAAAATTTCTGATTATAAGTCAAGATGGATGCAACATGTTCATCGAATGGAAGATCACAGAATACCCAAACAAATGTTAAGATATCAACCTGCAGGAAGAGGAAGACCAGGACGTCCACTCAAAAGACTTCTGGATGGTATTTCTCTTGAGGCCGAAACAGGCCAACAAATGGCCTAAATTCGTGAATGTACTATGATGATGAAGTATAAGGAAAAATAAATATAAACTTATATCCATATTATTTTTAGATACCCCGTGCTGATTACCCGGCGTTGCCCGGAAATCTACGCATCCCGATTTTCTTGGCAATAATAAAAGACAAAATGGATAGATACTGTGAGTCGTCCTTAAAAAATAAAAACATATGATGTCACGGATTTTTCTGTAGAGTTTTTTGAGATATTCAATTCTGTGTACTGTAATAAATCTGTGTATTTATTATAGTTTATTTAGGTAGCGTAAGCCATTTAAGGGTAAAAAAATCGACTTTTCACGTTTTTCACTACATAGGGCGTTTTGTAAGGGTGCAGGGGTTGAGTATCTCAACTCTCTTATAGGCCTATGTTCATCCCGGGAATCTCCTGAACGTTTTGGAAAAAAAAAAAAAAAATCACTATCGAATCAACAGCATGGCCGCGGATAAAGTACCAATAAACAAACATTCATTTTTATATATTAGATGACGTAACAGTAGTATATACATTGTCCTGTCGTTCGTATTTTTTTAATAAATCGAAAATAAATGACATTTTTTTGACAAAACGTAAAAAAAAAGTGCTAGAATTTGGGCCGTTGTGCGACCTCTAGTAAATAATAAATATGTAAAATGTATATTTTAAAATCCTTTTTAATATTGAAATATAAATTAAAATGAACAAAAATATTCATTGTTTGTACTTGCTGAGGAAATTAATTTTACTTAGATAACGGCGTTTACTAAAAAAATTAAAAAAATGTATTTAATTCAAGAGGTTTGTATAAAAAAGTACTTCTATATATATATATATATATATATATATATATAAATGATTGTTTGCTTGTTTGTTTGTTCGTACTTTATGCGCGGCCATACCGTTGATCCGATTGTGATGGGGTTTTTGCAAAATGTTCAGCAGATTCCCGGGATAAACATAGGATATAAAAGAGTTGTCACACTCAGCTTCTACACCATTAAAAATCGCTTTTTTGTTTTGAACATAACAAAATACACAAAATTAATATACACAGAATTGAATATTTCAAGAAGCTCAACGAAAACATCCACGGCAGCATATGTTTATCTCTTCCGGATATAAGGTAATAGTTAAAAATTAAGATGTACCTGTTGTCAGGTGTCGTCGACCTCAACTTTGTTAAAATGGTGTACATATAAAATTAATTACCTCCACGGTAATTGATATGCATTTCATTAGTATTGACCCTTACGGATAACTCACAATAGCCATTTTTTCTTTCATTGATGCCAAGAAGTTAGAGACAAGTACGTAGATAGCAGCACATGGCGGGTATTCTTTTACGGATAACTCACAATAAGGAATTTTGTCTTTCAGCTCATTTATGCCAACAAGGTCGGGATGAGTAGATTCCCGAGGTAGGCCTGATAATCAGCACGGGGTATCTAAAAAATATAAATTTATAATTATTTTTCTATTCACTTATTCAACTAAACATAAAAAGCACATAATTTTCATTTATTTAGGCGTAGCAGCGCACGCCGTATATTAGCTAGTAAATCAAAAAACTACTCGCCCCTACTTCCATTATACCTCGACATAGATAGAAAATTGACGTGTCGGAGTGAGAGACAAATGAAGATGAAGGGATGTGCATATATATATATATATATATATATATATATATATAACAAGCAGGAATAAATTTATTTCAATGTTACGTTTGTAATTAGATAAACATATCCTTATCTAAAAATATATTTAAAAAACATTTTAAATTTTATATTTAAATTTGTTATAATATGTAAGCAGTTAGCTTTCAAATGTGACAGTACAACACTTAACAGATTTTCAATATTTAATCTATGATAAATATGGTATTTCTAAATGTATTTAGTATTTACCTGATAAAGGAAGATTTGCGCATTGTTCATTCCACAAATTTACGGTTATAAACAGATTTAACCTGTGGATTATCCACATTTTATTAAGTTCGAATTGAAAACTTACTTTTTCAATTTCTCGTTCAGTGATGTTTCTCCGCAACATAAGTTATTTATTACGTCAACATTTTTGTTATTGCTTTGTTACGAAATCTATATTTTTAATAAAAACGTTAAATGTTTCGTAGCGTAAATATATATATATATATATATATATATATATATATGTTATTTATTATATTATTGCTCACATAGACACAAATATATATAAAAATACATAAGGACTTTATTAGACTAAAATTAAGATACATACAATGTTATTATTACAAATATGGATCGCACGGGCAGTAAGCCGTACGTGCTGTTGACAGTCCGTTACAATAAGTTGATGTTCGGTAATAAAATACTTAAAACAAAAAAGAAAACAATAATATTACAACTAGATAACAATACAATTACATTATACATTAACTTTGTTAATTAGAATTATTACCCTCCACGGTATCTTTACCTTGTCGTGGTGGAGTGGCTTGCGTGCTTAAATGATCCCGAGAGCTATGCCGGCGGTAGCATTGCTGCCGATAGGGTTACCCATGCCGGACTGGTGAAAGGTGATAAGCCAGACGAAAAAAGTACCTTGGGCGAAAGAGTGACGATCTTTCACCGTAAAAATACAACCGTCAAGAAATGCGGACATGGGTTCAACTGGGGTAAAATTTTCCGAGGTCAAATAGTCCCCCATTCGGTTCTCCGGGCGGGGACTACTTCAGGGAACCCATGCCAAAGGCTCAAACACAGGGACATGTTCCTAGGAACATGGAATGTTAGGACTTTATACAATAGCGGGGCACTAGAGATATTAACACGGGAATTAGATAAATCGCCCTTGGATATAGTCGCTTTACAGGAAGTTAGGTGGCCAGGAGAAGGTAGTCAGGAATCAGGAAGCTTTGCATTATACTATGGGGGTGCAGAAAGACCTGCATTTGGAACGGGTTTTTAGTCAGAAGGAGGATCCTATCCGCTATCCGAGATATTAAGTTTGTTAGTGATAGGATATCATACATAATTCTAAAGGGTAAACGACATGATTTTATAATTGTAAATGTACATGCCCCCACAGAAGATAAAGATGACAAGATCAAGGATGAGTTCTATGAAGAATTAGAATGCTTATTTGATAGCCTTTCACGATATCATATGAAAATTGTCTTAGGAGATTTTAATGCAAAAGTGGGGCGGGAAGATATATTCAAACCAACAATAGGCAAATTCAGTCTTCATGAAGATAGTAACGACAACGGGGTTAGATTAGTCACATTTGCCACATCAAAGAATCTCATTGTTAAGAGCACAACATTTCAGCATAAGGATATTCATAAATACACCTGGACGTCCCCAGATGGAGAAACTCGGAACCAGATAGATCATGTATTAGTGGATAAACGCTGGCACAGTAGCATCATTGATGTTAGATCAGTTAGAGGGACAGACTGCAATTCGGATCATCATCTGGTCAGAGTGAAAATCAGACAACGGCTATCGCTTATGAGAGGAACAAACGCTAAAGATGATTCTGTAAAATTTGATTTAAAAAACTTGAAAAATGATGAAATGCGGCAAGAATACCAAATCAAAATTGCTAATAGATTTGAAGTACTGGAATCTTCAGATGACAATGTGGCAAACGAAGAAGAAACTGATATAAATAAAGAATGGGAGGCTATAAGAGATACTATTAAATTGTCAGCATCAGAAAGCATTGGTTGTTTAAAAAAAGAGGCAAAACAAGAAATGGTTTGATGAGGAATGTGCCGACATTGTAAAGAAAAGAAAGCTAGCAAAAATTAAATGGTTACACGAGCCAAATGAGGTAAATTTAGAGCAATTGGGTAGTATTAGACGGGAAACCACCAAGTTACTAAAGAGTAAAAAGAGGGAATATTTGAGAGAGAAGATTAATGATCTTGAAATGAATGCAAAAAATAGGAACATTAGAGAATTATATCAGGGAATTAGTATAGAGAAGAAAGGGTTTCAGGCTAGAACAAACATAATTCGGAATGAAAATGGGGATATGATTGCAGATTCCAGGAGTATATTAAATAGATGGAAAAGTTACTTTAATCAGCTATTAAATGTACATACAGAACAGGATATTGAGGAGGATAATTTACAGACAGCAGAAATGCTAGTCGCAGAGCCAAGTGCATTAGAGGTTGAAATGGCGATAGAAAAATTGAAGATGTATAAAGCATCAGGTTCAGATGAGATCCCAGCAGAACTGATAAAATCAGGGGGAGGGAGAAAAATTGATGGACAAGATACACTGGTTGCTTAGTATGATTTGGGAAAAAGAAGCTCTTCCAGATGAATGGAAGGAATCAATTATCGTACCAATTTATAAGAAAGGAGATAAAACTGATTGCAACAACTACAGGGGCATCTCATTACTTTCAACTTCATACAAAATTCTAACAAATATATTAGTAAGCAGACTTACTCCCTATATTGATGACATTCTAGGAGATCATCAATGTGGATTTAGAAGAAACAGGTCTACAACAGATCAGATTTTTAGTATAAGACAGATTTTAGAAAAGAAATGGGAATATAATGGTACTGTACATCAACTATATGTAGACTTCAAAAAAGCATATGATTCAATTAAGAGGAAGAAGTTATATAGTATCCTGCTGGAGTTCGGAATTCCTAAAAAGTTAGTTAGACTTATACGAATGTGTCTAAATGGCACAAAGAGTAGGGTGCGTGTAGGCAAACAGTTTTCAGACACTTTTGAAATCCAGAATGGGTTGAAGCAAGGAGATGCACTATCTCCTCTACTATTTAATTTTGTACTAGAGCATGCCATTAAATCTTTAGAGAATGAGGAAGGCTTACAACTGAATGGTATTAATAAGCTGTTAGTTTATGCTGATGATGTAGTACTATTGGGCGATAGCGAGGAGATACTAAAGGCCAACACGCACACACTATTGAGTAACACTAAGAAATTAGGACTGGAAGTAAATATCAATAAAACTAAATATATGGTCACAGGTAGAAATACATTATATAATGGAAATGGACAGCTAATGACAAATGAGGGAAATTTTGAGGAAGTGGCTGAATTCAAATACCTAGGAACAATAATCACAAATAGGAATGAGATGCACAAAGAAATTAAACATAGGCTCAATTCTGGAAATGCGTGCTATTATGCATTGCAGAGACTCTTGATGTCCCAACTCCTTTCAAAAAACGTTAAACTGAAAATATATAAAACTATTATTCTACCAGTTATATTATATGGATGCGAAACATGGACTCTTACTTTAAGGGAGGAAAGGAGATTACGAGTATTTGAGAATAAAGTTCTTAGGAAAATTTTTGGACCAAAGAGAGATGAACAGACAGGTGAATGGAGAAGACTACATAACAATGAACTACATGGTCTTTATAGGAAGCCAGATATAATAAGAACAGTTAAGTCTCGTAGACTGCGATGGGCAGGACATGTTGCACGTATGGGGAATGAAAGACTTGCATGGAAGCTTCTTGTAGGAAAGCCAGAGGGAAAACGCCTAGTTGGTAGACCAAGAATGAGGTGGGAGAATAACATTAACTATGATTTGAGGGAAGTAGATTATACAGGGTATGATTGGAAAGCATTAGCTCAGGATATGGATGTATGGAGAGCTTATGTCCGCGCGGCCATGAACCTACGGGTTCGATAGTGCCAGTGAGTAAGTAAGTAATTAGAATTATTAAGAAGTAATGGTATTGCAATTTGTTAACATATTTATTTATTTATTCACGAATGAGTGTTGTCCTTAATTTCCGCGTTGTGTTCAGAAATCTACCCAAGTTTATCCAATTTTCTGGGCTTACCAACTCGTTGCATGCCAATCTTTCATGATTTGAATTTAGAAATCTTTCCGGTAATAACTGACGCCTCCATTATTCCAAATAGTTACATTTTCCTAATATATGTATCTCGTCTTCAAAGCTCCGGCACATTGGACATATTCTCATATCGTGATCGTCGCTAATTTTTAAAAATTTCCATGCCCCTAACCTGAACCAAGCAAGTCCTGATCTCTCTTTAAATCTTAGATTGAGTATATAAGATTATTTTCCCCAAACTTGTTTTAGGTCTCTTTGTAAAAACTGGCGCCCAACGTATATATATATGTGTGTGTGTGTGTGTGTGTGTGTGTGTGTGTATGTGTGCGTGTGTTTGTGTTATAATTATTTTTTTGAAGTAAAAAAATGGAAGCTTTATATGACATGATAAGAAATAGATATTAGCTAAAACCAGGCGTGCGTTTCACACCTAAATAAATTGTAATGTGTTTATTGTTTTGCATTTAGTATAATAAGTAAAAGGAAGAATAAATATAAATTTACACTTATTATTTTTAGATACCCTGTGCTGATTACCTTGCGTTGCCCGGAATTCTACTCTTCCCGGTATTTTTAGCATCAATAAAAGGCAAAAATGGTTAGGTATTGTGAGTTATCCTTTAAATATAAAAATATATGCTGGCGCGGACTTTTCTGTAGAGTTTCTTGATTCACCGAATTCTGTGTACAGTAGTAATTTTATGTATTTGTTACCATCACAATTGGATCAACGGTATGGCCGCGCATAATGTACGATCAAACAAACATTCATTTTCTTATATTAAATGAAGTAGCAGTAGTAGTAGCATACATTTTCCTATCCTTCGTATTATTTAAATAAATCGAAAATTAATGTGCATAAATTACGTATTTGTGGCAAAACTTAAAAAAAAAGTGCTAGAATTTCGGCCGCTCTGCGACCTCCAGTAAATAATAGATATGAAAAAAGTTTCTATTTTAAAGTCCATTTTACTATCAAAACTTAAATTAAAAAAAGATAACAAAATTATTCATTGTTTGTACTTGCTGAGTAATTTAATTTTACTTAGATTACGGTTTTTTGTAAAAAAAAGAATCCTTTTTAAAAATGTATTTTATTCAAATGTTATATAGAAAAAACGTACTTCAATATTATACATATATATAAATCAATGTTCGTTTGCTTGTTTGTTGGTTTGTTTGCTTATTTCTTCGTACTTTATGCGCGGCGTTGATCCGTTTGTGATGGGATTTATTGCAAAATGTTAAGGGGATTTCCGGTATGAACATAGGCCATAAAAGAGTTGTGATACTCAATTCCTACTCCCTTATAAATCGTCCTTTGTAGTGAAAAACGTGAAAAAATTAGCTCTTTGGACTCTTAAATGGCTTATGCTGCCCAAACCATAACAAATAACACAAAACTAATGTTTCAGAGAATTGAATATCTCAAAAAGCTCAACAAAAACGTCCGCGACAACATATGTTTATCTCTTACGGATATAAGATAATAGTTCTAAATTAAAAGCAACCTGTTGGCAGGTCTCGTCGTCCTCATCGTTGTTAAAATTGTGAACATATAAAATTAATTCACCTCAACGGAAATTGATATGCATTTTATTAGCATTTACTCTTACGGATAACACAATAGCCATTTTTGTCTTTCATTGATGCCAAGAAGATCGAGACAAGTACGTAGATTCTTGTGCAAGCTTAGCAGCACATGGCGGGTATTCTTTTACGGATAACTCACAATAGTGAATTTTTTCTTTCAGCTCATTTATGCCAAGAAGATCGGGATGAGTAGGTTCCCAAGCAACGCCGGATAATCGGCACGGGGTATCTAAAAAATATAAATTTTATAATTCTTTTACATTTTTCTTATTCAACAAAACATAAAAAGCACATTCATTTTCATTTATTTAGGCGTAGCAGCGCACGCCGTGTATCAACTAGTGAATAATAAAAAATACTCGCACCTACTTATATTATGCCTCGACATGGATAGAACATTCACGGGTCGGAGTGAGATTCAAACAAAGAAGAAGGGATGTGTGTATATATATATATATATATATATATATATGGTATGATAAGAAAAATAAATGCCTGGACGGGATTCGAACCCGGATCTCTGAGTCTGTACCTCAGTGTGATATCCATTACACCACCAGGCGAATCCAATTCAAACATTTATTTTTCTTATATATGTATTATATTCTCCATTATTACTAGATGTCGCGAGAACTCGGTCTTCACTGCCATCTAGTAGCTGACTATAACAAGTAAGCAAATTAAAGATAACATTTTTACTTTATAGCAGTGACGCTTTATCGATGTTATAATTAAATATTTAACATTGAGCAATGCATATATATATATATATATATATATGGCATGATAAGAAAATTAAATCCCTGGACGGGATTCGAACCCGGAACTCTGAGTCTGTACCTCAGCGTGTTATCCATTACACCACCAGGCGAATCCAATTCAAACACTTATTCTTCTTATATATGTATTATATTCTCCATTATTACTAGATGTCGCGAAGACCGAGTTCTCGCGACATCTAGTAATAATGGAGAATATAATACATATATAAGAAGAATAAGTGTTTGAATTGGATTCGCCTGGTGGTGTAATGGATAACACGCTGAGGTACAGACTCAGAGTTCCGGGTTCGAATCCCGTCCAGGCATTAATTTTCTTATCATGCCATATTAAGCTTGCATTGCTCAATGTTAAACATTTAATTATAACATATATTTATTTAAATGTTACGTTTGTAATTAGAATAACATATTCTTATCTAAAAATATATGAAAGAGAACATTTCAAATTTTATTTTTTAAATTTGTTATAATGTAGAAGTAGTTAGCTTTCAAATGTGAACAGTACAACACGTAATATATTTTCAAACATTTAATCTTTAATAAATATGGTATTTCTAAATGTACTTAAAATTTACCTGATAAAGGAAGTGTTTCGAATTGTTTATTCCACAAATTTACGGTTAAAAATGGATTTAATATGTGGAATATTCATATTTTATTAAATTGAAGTTAATTACTTACTTTTTCAATTTCATATTCGGTGGCGTTGCTCCGCAACGTAAGTTATTTATTACGTCAACTTTTTGTTTTTGCTTTGTTACGAAATATATATTTTTAATAAAAATGTTAAATGTTCCGTAGCAGAATTATATATATATATATATATATATATATATATATGTCATTTATTAAATCAATGTACACATATGCATATATATATATATATATATATATATATATATATCATAATTAAATTCGTATATGACGTTGGGCAATGTAAGCTTAATATGAGATGATAAGAAATATATATTAGCTAATACTCGTCCTGCGCTGCTACACCTAAATAGATGATAATGTGTTTTTTTTTAATTTAGTTGAATAAGTTAAAGGAAAAATAGATATAAATTTGTATCATTATTATTATTATTATTATTATTATTATTATTATTATTATTAGATACCCCGTGCTGATTACCCGGCGTTGTCCGGAAATCGACGCATCCCGAATTTCTTGGCATCAATAAAAGACAAAAATGAATAGATATTGTTAGGTATCATTAAAAGATAAGAACATATGTTGTCGCGGACTTTTCTGTAGAATTTTTTGAGATATTCAATTCTGTGTACAGTAGTAATTTTGTGTATTTATTATGGTTTTTCACTACAAAGGATGTTTTTAAGGGTGCAGAAGTTGAGTATCTCAACTCTTGATGTTTTTATTATTAATTTAACATTTCTCAATGAAAGATAAATTAAATTTGAAGAGAAAAATTTTCGCCTAGACCGGGACTCGAACCCGGGACCCTTGGCTTTCCGGGCCAAGTGCTCTACCAACTGAGCTCTTCAAATTTAATTTATCTTTCATTGAGAAATGTTAAATTAATAATAAAAACATCATTAGAGGCCTTACTGGCTTTTAAAGTAATGTTAAATTTCCAATAAATGTCTTCTTAACTAAGAAGCCGCCATTTGCAAAGATAGAAACAATGGTTTCAAAAGCATTTGGCGATAGGGAATTACAACGTATATAAGAGAAAAATTTGCGTCTAGATCGTAACTCGCCTCGGTAGCTCAGTTGGTAGAGCACTTGGCCCGGAAAGCCAAGGGTCTCGGGTTCGAGTCCCGGTCTAGGCGAAAATTTTTCTCTTCAAATTTAATTTATCTCAACTCTTTTTTAGCCCTATGTTCATCCCGAGAATCTCCTGAATGTTTAAGAAAAAAAAAACAGTCTTCACAATAAGATCAACGGTATGGCCGCGCATAAATTATGGACAAACATTCATTTTTATATATTAGATGAAGTAGTAGTATACATTTTCCTATCGTTCATATTTTTGAAATATATCGAAAATAATGTGCATGAATGAGGTATTTGTGACAAAACGTAAAAAAAAATGTGCTAGAATTTCGGCCGCTGTGCGACCTCCAGTAAGTAATAAATATGAAGAATGTCTCTCTTTTAAAACCCTTTTTAATATTCAAATATAAATAAAAAACAAAATTATTCATTTTTTAAACTTGCTGAGTATATTAATTTTACTTAGATAACGTTTTTTTTGTAAAAAAGAATGCTTTTTAAATATTGATTTTATTTAATATTTACATATAAAAAAGTACTTCTAAATTATATGTATATCTAATATATAAAAATTAATGTATGTTTTTTGTTGGTTTGTTTGTTTGTACTTTATGCGCGGCCTTACCGTTGATCCGATTGTGATGTGGTTTTTAACAAAATGTTCAGGAGATTCCCAGGATGAACATAGGCTATAAAAGAGTTTTGATACTCAAATCCTACACCCTTAAAAATCACCCTTTTAGTGAAAAACGTGAAAAATATAGCTCTTTGGACGCTTAAATGGCTTAGCTGCCTAAACCATAACAAATACACAAAATTAAAGTAAACAGAATTGATTATCTGAAAATGGTCTACAAAAACGTCCGCGACAGCATATGTTTATCTCTTACGGATATAGGATAATAGTTAAAAATTAAAATGTACCTGTTGGCAGGTGCCGCCGTCCTCAACGTTCGTTAAAATGGTGTATATAAAATTAATAGGCCAACTTGGGTATTAAATCTAGAGATACTGAAAATTATATATAATGGTGATGTTAAACTATTGTTATTATATTGTGCTGCTGCATATGAAGATGTTTTCAGCAAAAATTTTGTTAAGAAGGTATTATACCAAATTCAATGAGGATTTGCATTACGTATATGTAAATCTTATCGTACAATTTCCACTGATGCAACACTTGTCATTGCTGGTATTCCTCCTCTACATCTAATTACACTTTATTCAGCTGGCTTAATCGATATTAAAAGGAATCGTACAAAGATATTTCAACAGTTTACTTTTGATATTGATTATTCTATCTTTCATTGCTGCTGGACATCCTGCCACACAATATGACAATCTATATGAGCAAACCAGTGGAAACACCCATGTCTACACCATTTACACGGACGGATCAAGATTTACTGCAGGATAGGAGCAAGTACAAGTTGAATGTGCTTATATAGTTTATTGTGAAGACAGCGAAGTTTTCTTTAAACTATTCAAACTCTCCCCTACCTGGTCTGTTTTCCAAGCGGAACTATATGCCATTAAAACAGCAGTGCAGTGGTGTCTTCAACAAAAATGTAGTGCACGAATTTTTAGTGACTCGCAGGCTGCACTTTAATCGATCGCAGATAAATTTAATTTAAATATAAACTCAGTAAAAATTTGAAATAACACAAAAAATTACACAAAACATCTGTGCCTATACTAAATACGAGGGCACCAGGGAACTGTGGGAAATGAACGTGCTGATCAACTAGCCAAATCCGCAGCATCTTCTGAGCTTCAATATTCATTTTCAAAGTGTCCAATATCCTACGTTAAAAAGAAACTTTTTCACTATATCATCACCGATTGGAATGAACATTCGATAAGGAGTACAAATGGTGCCTTGACTAAAGATATCTTCTTTCCTACAGTACACCATAGGCTAACTACAAAACATTTTATTCCTAATTTAATTTTAACACAATATATGACTGCCCACGGAAAATTTGGAAGTTATTTTAGAAGATTTAATATTAACCCAGACAGTGGACATAATTGTAAATGTCAAGAATCAATACAATCTATAAAACATGTTTTATTTGATTGTCCTATATTCGAAAGACAAAGATTATGATTAAACTCACTTTTAAATGGTAATGAGGCTCCTGTGAAGTGATTTTTAAGAACCAAAATTATTATAAACACTTCATGCACTTCATAACAAACATTCATAACAATATGTAGTATTTTCTAAGACCCTTATAGACGAATTATATAATTCATAACACTTATTCAAAACCATAAGATAATATTTTTCTTTTACAATGTATAGTAAAATGTTATAGTAAGCTACAGCCCTAACATGCTTTTGTGGCGAAATAGGGTTTACAAATATTTGGAGATTCAATAATAATAATAATAATAATAATAATAATAATAATAATAATAATAATGATGATTACGATGACGATGATGATGATAATGATAATGATAATGATAATAATAATAATAATAATATAAAATTTATTCACCTCAAAGGAATTTGATATGCATTTTATTAGTATTGACTCTTACGGATAACTCACAATAACGTTTTCTTGTCTTTCATTGATAACAAGAAAATCGGGACAAGTGCGTAGATTCTTGAGCATTCATAGCAGCACATGGCGGGTATTCTTTTACGGATAACTCGCAATAAGGAATTTTGTCTTTCATCTCATTTATGCCAAGAATATCGGGATGAGTAGATTCCCGAGCAACGCCGAATAATCAGCACGGGGTATCTGAAACATATAAATTTATAATTATTTTTCTCCTACTTATTCAACTAAACATAAAAAGCACACTAATTTTCATTTATTTAGGCGTAGCAGCGCACGCCGGGTATTAGCTACTAAATAATAAAATATACTCGCACCTACTTCCACTATGCCTCGACATAGATAGAACATTGCCGGGTCGGAGTGAGAGAGAAAAAAAGAAGGGATGTGTACGTATATATATATATATATACTTACTCACTGGCACTATCGAACCCGAAGGTTCATGGCCGCGGGGACATAAGCTCTCCATACATCCCTATCCTGAGCTAATGCTTTCCAATCATTCCCTGTATAATCTACTTCCCTCAAATCATAGTTATATATATATATATATATATATATAAATTACAAGAAGGAATATATTTATTTCAATGTTACGTTTGTAATTAGAATGAAATATTCTTATATACATTCTTATATATATATATATATATATATATATATATATATATATATATATATATGTGTGTGTGTGTGTGTGTTATAATTAAATGTTTAACATTGAGCAATGCAAGCTTAATATGGTATGATAAGAAGAATAAATGCCTGGACGGGATTCGAGCCCGGATCTCTGAGTCTGTTACACCACCAGGCGAATGTTATCCGTTACACCACCAGGCGAATCCAATTCAAACACTTATTTTTCTTATACATGTATTATATTCTCCATTATTACTAGATGTCGCGAGAACTCGGTCTTCACTGCCATCTAGTAGCTGACTATAACAAGTAAGCAAATTAAAGAGAATATTTCTCGCGACATCTAGTAATAATAGAAAATACAATACATATATAAGAAAAATAAGTGTTTGAATTGGATTCGCCTGGTGGTGTAACGGATAACACGCTGAGGTACAGGCTCAGAGTTCCGGGTTCGAATCCCGTCCAGGCATTTATTTTTCTTATCATACCATATATATATATATATATATATATATATATAAAACAGAACATTTCAAATGTTATATTTAAATTTGTTATAATGTGTAAGCAGTTAGCTTTCATATGTGAACAGTACAACACGTAATATATTTTAAAAGATTTAATATATGATAAAATGGTATTTCTAAATATATTTAGTAATTACCTGATAAAGGAAGAAGTGCGTATCGTTCATTCTATAAATTTACGGTTATAAATAGGTTAATGTTTGAAATATTAATATTTTGTTAAATTCAAATTAAAAACTTACTTTTTTCAATTTCACATTCAGTGGCGTTGCTCCGCAACGCAAGTTATTTATTACGTCAACATTTTTCTTATTTCTTTGCTACGAAATTTATATTCTTAATGGAAACGTTAAATGTTAGGTAGCGAAAAATATATATATATATATATATATATATATGTTATTTATTAAATCAATGCAAACACATACACACACACTCATATATATATATATATATATATATATATGTGTGTGTTATTATTAAATATTTGACGTTGGGCAATGTAAGCTTTATATGACATGGTAAGAAATATATATTAACTAATACCCGGCGTGATCTGCTACACCTAAATAGATGATTTTTTGATTTAGTCAAATAAGTAGAAGGAAAAATAAATATAAATTTATATTCTTATTATTATTATTATTATTAGAAACCCCATGCTGATTACCCAGCGTTGCGCGCAAATCTACGCATCCCGATTTTCTTGGTATCAATAAATGACGAAAACGGATAGATATTGTGTTATACTTAAAAGATAAGATCATATACTGTCGCGGACATTTCTGTAGAGTTTTTGAGATATTCAATTCTCTGTACCGTAGTAATTTTGTGTATGTATTATGGTTTAGGCAGCGTAAGCCATTTAAGGGTAAAAAGTGGATTTTTCAAGTTTTTCACTACGAAGGTTGTTTTTTAAGGGTGCAGGAGTTGAGTACCTCAACTCTCTTATAGCCCTATGTTCATCCCTGGAATCTCCTGATCGTTTTGCAAAAAAAAAAAAAAGTCACATTCGGATCAACGGTATGGCCGCGCATAAAGTACGAACAAAAAAAAACATTCATTTTTATATATTTAGAAGACGTAGTAGTAGAAGTGTGGTGGAGTGGCTTGCGTGCTTAAATGATCCTGAGAGCTATGCCGGCGGTAGCATTGCTGCCGATAGGGTTACCCATGCCGGACTGGTCGAAGGTGATAAGCCAGACGAAAAAAGTACCTTGGGCGAAAGACTGACGATCTTTCACCGTAAAAATACAACAGTCAAGAAATGCGGACATGGGTTCATCTGGGGTAAAATTTTCCGGAGGTCAAATAGTCCCCCATTCGGTTCTCCGGGCGGGGACTACTTCAGGGAACCCATGCCAAAGGCTCAAACACAGGGACATGTTCCTAGGAACATGGAATGTTAGGACTTTATACAATAGCGGGGCACTAGAGATATTAACGCGGGAATTGGATAAATCGCCCTTGGATATAGTCGCTTTACAGGAAGTTAGGTGGCCAGGAGAAGGTAGTCAGGAAACAGGAAGCTTTGCGTTATACTATGGGGGTGCAGAAAGACCTGCATTTGGAACGGGTTTTATAGTCAGAAGGAGGATCCTATCCGCTATCCGAGATATTAAGTTTGTTAGTGATAGGATATCATACATAATTCTAAAGGGTAAACGACATGATTTTATAATTGTAAATGTACATGCCCCCACAGAAGATAAAGATGACAAGATCAAGGATGAGTTCTATGAAGAATTAGAATGCTTATTTGATAGCCTTTCACGATATCATAGGCCTATGAAAATTGTCTTAGGAGATTTTAATGCAAAAGTGGGGCGGGAAGATATATTCAAACCAACAATAGGCAAATTCAGTCTTCATGAAGATAGTAACGACAATGGCGTTAGATTAGTCACATTTGCCACATCGAAGAATCTCATTGTTAAGAGCACAACGTTTCAGCATAAGGATATTCATAAATACACCTGGACGTCCCCAGATGGAGAAACTTGGAACCAGATAGATCATGTATTAGTGGATAAACGCTGGCACAGTAGCATCATTGATGTTAGATCAGTTAGAGGGACAGACTGCAATTCGGATCATCATCTGGCCAGAGTGAAAATCAGACAACGGCTATCGCTTATGAGAGGAACGAACGCTAATGATGATTCTGTAAAATATGAATTAAAAAACTTGAAAAATGATGAAATGCGGCAAGAATACCAAATCAAAATTGCTAATAGATTTGAAGTACTGGAATCTTCAGATGACAATGTGGCAAACGAAGAAGAAACTGATATAAATAAAGAATGTTAGGCTATAAGAGATACTATTAAATTGTCCGCATCAGAAAGCATTGGTTGTTTAAAAAAGAGGCAAAACAAGAAATGGTTTGATGAGGAATGTGTCGACATTGTAAAGAAAAGAAAGCTAGCAAAAATGAAATGGTTACATGAGCCAAATGAGGTAAATTTAGAGCAATTGGGTAGTGTTAGACGGGAAACCACCAAGTTACAAAAGAGTAAAAAGAGGGAATATTTAAGGGAGAAGATTAATGATCTTGAAATGAATGCAAAAAATAGGAACATTAGAGAATTATATCAGGGAATTAGTATAGAGAAGAAAGGGTTTCAGGCTAGAACAAACATAATTCGGAATGAAAATGGGGATATGATTGCAGATTCCAGGAGTATATTAAATAGATGGAAAAGTTACTTTAATCAGCTATTAAATGTACATACAGAACAGGACATTGAGGAGGATAATTTACAGACAGCAGAAATGATAGTCGCAGAACCAAGTGCATTAGAGGTTGAAAAGGCGATTGAAAAATTGAAGATGTATAAAGCATCAGGTTCAGATGAGATCCCAGCAGAACTGATAAAATCAGGGGGAGAAAAATTGATGGACAAGATGCGCTGGTTGCTTAGTATGATTTGGGAAAAAGAAGCTCTTCCAGATGAATGGAAGGAATCAATTATTATACCAATTTATAAGAAAGGAGATAAAACTGATTGCAACAACTACAGGGGCATCTCATTACTTTCAACTTCGTACAAAATTCTAACAAATATATTAGTAAGCAGACTTACTCCCTATATTGATGACATTCTAGGAGATCATCAATGTGGATTTAGAAGAAACAGGTCTACAACAGATCAGATTTTTAGTACAAGACAGATTTTAGAAAAGAAATGGGAATATAATGGTACTGTACATCAACTATACATAGACTTCAAAAAAGCATATGATTCAATTAAGAGGGAGAAGTTATATAGTATCCTGCTGGAGTTCGGAATTCCTAAAAAGTTAGTTAGACTTATACGAATGTGTCTAAATGGCACAAAGAGTAGGGTGCGTGTAGGCAAACAGTTTTCAGACACTTTTGAAATCCAGAATGGGTTGAAGCAAGGAGATGCACTATCTCCTCTACTATTTAATTTTGTACTAGAGCATGCCATTAAATCTTTAGAGAATGAGGAAGGCTTACAACTCAATGGTATTAATAAGCTGTTAGTTTATGCTGATGATGTAGTACTACTGGCCGATAGCGAGGAGATACTAAAGGCCAACACACACACACACTATTGATTAACACTAAGAAATTAGGACTGGAAGTAAATATCAGTAAAACTAAATATATGGTCACACGTAGAAATTCAGTATATAATGGAAATGGACAGCTAATGACAAATGAGGGAAATTTTGAGGAAGTGGCTGAATTCAAATACCTAGGAACAATAATCACAAATAGGAATGAGATGCACAAAGAAATTAAACATAGGCTCAATTCTGGAAATGCATGCTATTATGCATTGCAGAGACTTTTGATGTCCCAACTCCTTTCAAAAAACGTTAAGCTGAAAATATATAAAACTATTATTCTACCAGTTATATTATATGGATGCGAAACATGGACTCTTACTTTAAGGGAGGAAAGGAGATTACGAGTATTTGAGAATAAAGTTCTTAGGAAAATTTTTGGACCAAAGAGAGATGAACAGACAGGTGAATGGAGAAGACTACATAACAATGAACTACATGGTCTTTATAGGAAGCCAGATATAATAAGAACAGTTAAGTCTCGTAGACTGCGATGGGCAGGACATGTTGCGCGTATGGGGAATGAAAAACATGCATGGAAGCTTCTTGTAGGAAAGCCAGAGGGAAAACGCCCAGTTGGTAGACCAAGAATGAGGTGGGAGAACGACATTAACTATGATTTGAGGGAAGTAGAGTATACAGGGAATGATTGGAAAGCATTGGCTCAGGATAGGGATGTATGGAGAGCTTATGTCCGCGCGGCCATGAACCTTCGGGTTCGATAGTGCCAGTGAGTTAGTTAGTAGTAGAAGTAGTATACATGTTCCTATCGTTCGTATTTTTGAAGTAAATCGAACATTAATGTGCATAAAAGACGTATTTGTGAAAAAAAACTTTAAAAACATGTGCTAGAATGTCGGCCGCTGTGCGACCTCAAGTAAATAATAAATATGAAAAAAGTTTCTATTTCAAAATCCTTTTTAATATTTGAATATAAATAAAAAACAAAATCATACATCATTTGTACTTGCTGAGTAAATTAATTTTACTTAGATAACGGGTTTTTTTGTAACAATAATGCTTTTAAAACATTGATTTTATTAAATGTTATATAGAAAAAATTCTATAATATATATATATATATATATATATATATATATATATATATATAAATTATTGTTTGTTTGTTCTTACTTTATGTTTGGCCATACCGTGGACACATTGTGGTGGGGATTTTAGCAAAATGTTCAGGCGATTCCCTGGATGAACATAGGCTATAAAAAAAGTCGTGATACTCAGCTCCTTCACCCTTAGAAACCGCCCTTTATATTGAAAAACATGAAGAATGTAGCTCTTTGGACCCTTCAATGGCTTATGCTGCCTAAACCATAACAAATATCTCAAAATGAATGTACACAGAATTGAATATCTCAAAAAGCTCTACAAATACGTCCGCGACAGCATATGTTTATCTCTTACGGATATAAGATTATGGTTAAAAATATAAACTGTACCAGTTGGCAGGTGCCGTCGTCCTCAACTTTGTTAAAATGGTGTACATGTAAAATTAATTCACCTCAACGGAATTTGATATGCATTTTATTAGTATTGACTCTCACGGATATCTGAGAATAGCCATTTTAGTCTTTCATTGATGCCAAGAAGGTGGAGACAAGTAAGTAGATTCTTGTGCAAGCTGAGCAGCACATGGCCGGTATTCTTTTACGGATAACTCACAATAAAAATGTTTGTCTTTCAGCTAATTTATGCCAAGAAGATCGGGATGAGTACATTCCCGAGTAACGCCGGATAATCAGCACGGAGTATCCAAAATATATAAATTTATAATTATTTTTCCCTATACTTATTCAACTAAACATAATAAATAATAGTTTTAAAAAACTAAAAGAACACGCTTTATTAGAAAACTAAAAGATGAAATATAATTTTAATTTCCAATACGCTTGGGATAAAATTTTACCATCAAAAGCGTGGGGTGCTCTATATCAATTAATATATTTGATAATAAACAGATATTGGTAAAAGTAAGCTCTCTAAGAAGAAAATGTAAACATTATAAAAAGCACCCCACGCTTTTGATGGTAAAATTATTATTTTTTTCTGTTGATAACTCTAGTTTTATTCTATATGTGTTGGAGATGATTTTTTTGTTGACCACTTTAATTTTATCCCAAGCGTATTGAAAATTAAAATTATTTTTCATCTTTTAGTTTTCTAATAAAGCGTGTTCTTTTAGTTTTTTAAAACTATTTTTTATTTTTTTATTTTTTAGTTTTAATATTTTACAGAATAAGATAAAAATGTAAATATCTTTAAATTCAATACCATTGTAGTATGAGCTAAAAGTAAAACTCTTCTATAAAAAAAACATCGCAGCCGGATTTGAACCAGCGACGTATGGATTACTGAAATTATATACCACTAAGGGTCAGTTTCACCAACAGAGGTAACTATATTACGCCAGTTTTCCCCGTGTATAATGCCTAGCTTAAACTGGCGTAATACAGTTACCTCTGTTGGTGAAACCGACCCTAAGAGTTCACTGCTATACCAACTGAGCTCTTACAACGATTGACTAAACACTCGACAAGTCCGCAACCTATTATACCAGTTTTCATGTTTTTGATTTTCGGATGATTTTGGCCAGGATTTTAGAAACAAAATATGAAATTATTGTATTGTCACGAGTCCTCTACACGTATACAAAGTTTCAAGTCGATCCAATGTTTCTAAGTGGATGAAAATCACGTTGAAAGATTCCGTTACATTGATACAAAAACACTTTGTTTGATTTTCTGATGATTATGGCCAGGATTTTAGAAAATAAATATGAAATCATTGTATTGTCACGAGTCCTCTACAAGTATACAAAGTTTCAAGTCGATCCAATGTTTCTAAGTGGGTGAAAATCGCGCTGAAAGATTCCGTTACATTGATACAAAAACACTTTTTGATTGTCTGATGATTATGGCCAGGATTTTATAAAATAAATATGAAATTATTGTATTGTCATGGGTCCTCTACAAGTATACAAAGTTTCAAGTCGATCCAATGATTTTAAGTGGGTAAAAATCGCGTTGAAAGATTCCGTTACATAGATAGATAGATAGATACAAGTCAAGCTAATATAAAGCGTGTAAAAAGCACATTAATTTTCATTTATTTAGGGGTAGCAGCGCACACTGTGCTATTTTAACAATCTTGGGGGATTTAATTAAAAATTTCAAGGTTAATTAATAATAGTAATATTTTGTAATTTAAATGTAAACAAACCTGTTAGCATATATGTGTAATTATTTTGTTCCTAGGCATGCGCAGGGGCTGATAAATAAGGTCTAAACACAACAATCACACGCAGATGCATAATCTGTCTTATTGAGTAGGTTGATCAATCGAGCTGCTTTGTGTAGAGAATAAAGTCGGTTTACGTGTTATTGTGATATTTATGTTTAGTTTAGGGTTCTGTAAGTTACGTAAGATAGGTTTCATCTGTTTAGATTTACAAGAATGTTAATAGGAGAGAAGACTTTTAACTGTGTTCCAATCTCAGTTTATTATCCAGATATTTTAGACTAGATCTTTCTTATATGAACGTATATGGCCTTCTAATTGCATTATTTTTATTTATTGACATCCCTTCTGTTGGAAACAGAAGAGAAAAATTGCGTTCATCTGCGTCTCTTTAGCTTATTATTCTTTGTTTCACAATGGTTCCCCTTAGTTCCCGGCGCGCAATTTTCGAAGTTTGGTCCGGAAATAATAAAAGGGAACGTTGTGATGCAGTGTATGAATTTGTGTTTAAACAAATTAAGCATGTGATAGTCTCTGATGTTGTTATTAAGAATTTAAAGGCCTACATGAGAAGTGTGTGGCAGCAAATTGAAGTAAGATGGAACAAATGTTATCGTCATCGTGGCAGATTCCTGGAAAATTATTCAGACTGGCTACAATAAAATATTAATCTTCCCATGACCGATTGTCAATCTCTGCCTTCTACAGATCAACCGCCTTCTAGTTCTGGTAAGCCATCAAAATCATTCGAAGAATGTTGTGAAAAGACGAAAAGGCGGAAGCTCCGAGAATTCGTTCGGTCAACAAGCCTAGATGAAATATCTACTGCTGCTGAAATGAAGTTGCATGCTAAGGGAAAGAAAAAGACTCTGCTTCAATAGTCCAATAATTATCCCTTGCATCGCATACACGAGGCACCAGAATGGAAAAAGTTGACGGCTTTTTTAGATAAACCGAAGAGTTTATCAGCTGATCGAGCTGATATATATAAAGACTGAAGTTGAGAATAGGAAAAAGTATATTCAGAACAGATTCAAGAATGAGACAGGCCACTGGTGGATATGCCAACACAACAAGCAGGGAATACGAATAATGGAAACACTGCTCGTCGATTTTCCAGAAACACCGGAAAGTCTGCCCAAATAACAGGTGTCAATATTTTGAGCTAATTCGCCTTTTTCATGTCATATTAGAAACACTGAGTTGTGGGTTTTCCATAAATGCTGATGCTTTTGGAAAGTATGCTGGTGAAACTAGACATCTGTATTTGAAAGAATACAGTTGGTTTTATATGCCAAGCAGTGTACACAAAATTTCATGCCATGGCAAGCTTGTTATTATTACCTTTTATATTCTTTCGATTGATCAACTTTCGGAAGAAGCACAAGAAGTTAGAAACAAAGATAGTAGAAGATATCGGGAACATTTCACAAGAAAAACTTCGAGGGTCAACACAAACACCAATATTTCCACAGACTTTTGATATCTTCTGATCCTTTCTTGGCCAACTTGGGGCATAATCCTAAAATAAAGTATTGTATAATTACACAGGAAGTTCTCTCATTGCGCTCAGCACCTACTTTAGATACAGAGGCAACAGATTCCGACAAAAGTGACTCAAATTATGCATATTAATATTTTTGTACAACATTACTATCCGTCTTTTTTTTCCTTATATGTGCAAAATAATGAGAATAAAAAATTCATAACATTTTTCTGTAAGAAGTGGAAAAGCAATAGTGCTTTTTGTTTTAATTTATAGAATAATAACAATATAGAAATCATAATATACTTTCTAATAATTAGAATGCCTGTTTTTAAAATAATAAAATTAAAAATACTTAATAAATTTATATGTTCTTAGAAATATAGGACCATTTGTATTTTCTTATCTTTGTAAAATGATAAATTATGGATTTTGTAAAAATAACAATCATATTTAAGAATTTTTAATTTGAAAAATAATGATAAACAATTCATAATTATTATATGTTTTGTGTATGAAATAAAATACCATTTGTCCTCATAATATGTGAAATGTTTATATTAAAAACATAATATAAAAAATACATAATATGCGCTTGCGATTTTTTATTTGTAAAATAACGATAAATTAAAAATATTTGTTTTTTTAAGAAATGCATTATATTTGTATTTTATAATATGTAAATCGATGATATATTATTCAAAATAATGAATTAAATGTTTTGGTGAGAAATATAGAATAATTTGGTTCATTTGTGCAGTGTTAACCACGCTCTGCCAAACCATTTTTGTGGCGTCTTATTATATATATATATATATATATATATATATATATATATATATATATATATCACCTCGTTCTACTACCTTTTTGCACCCACGCAGGGTTATATTGTTGATCACTATTTTGATTGGAAAGCATAGATTGTTCAAATTTGTGACATCTTTGCCCGGGCCCATAGAGGCAAAGAGGAATTCAACTTTCTTTACTAAATTCTCCCAATATGTAATGTTTACTGACTTATAAAATACAATCGTGGAAGCTTTGGGATAAAGGAACTAACACACGCTTGAGCAAGCTTTTGGATTTTGACTTAGATATCTGACTTATGTTAACTACGGAATGAATGGGCATAGAGTAAGTAAAAAACACAACTAAAGCTTTTAATGCGAGTCAAAATATAGTCAGATATAATATAAAGATAAATAAATAAATATTCAATTTACAAAGAAAAGAAATCATAGTAGATCATCTATACAAAAAGAAAATATGATATAAATCAACATACATACATTATCAATCACTCTAGTCCAGCCTCGGGTTGGGGGAAATACTGTCCTAGCGTCCCCACCCTGGCTTACTGGACTAAACAAAGAAAACCAGCTCTCCTGAGCTGCTCTGACCAGACTCCAATGGTGACTAAGTTGATGATCCTTCGATGCTACAAAACACAGCTATTTATGAGAGTTCACAGGGAGAGGGAGAATGCGCGATAGCACAGGGTGCGCACTAGGAAAGGAAGGGATAGATAGGAGAGCATTTGGCACTGTTCATAAAGATGACACTCGAGATGGAGACGCGATGACGTATAGTTTGCGCAGTAAGACGTAATTCCTGTATCGAGATGTCCATTTCGGTACGCATTAATTTTGTAAAATATTGGGAATGAAATAATACATAACAAAAATTATTTTTTATGAAAAATATTAGTAGGAATAATTGAAATTGTTAAGAGCGCTATCCAAATAATGTTACAAGTAGCATAGAAAACAATTAAGACTGAAATATAGTAAAATTATCGAGCCAAGAATTAAATCCCCCTAGAATCGTCAAATATCACACTGTGCAGCGCACGCCGGGTATTAGCTTGTAAATAATAAAATATACTCGCACCTACTTCCATTATGCCTCGACATAGATAGGACATTGGCGTGTCGGAGTGGGAGACTTGCAAAGGACAATGGATATATATATATATATATATATATATATATTTAAATTACAAGCAGCAATATATATATTTCAATGTCACGTTTGTAATTCAAATAACATATTCTTATCTAAAAATATATAAAACAGAATATTTCAAATTTTATACTTAATTTTGTTATAATGTGTAAGCAGTTAGCTTTCAAATGTGAACAGTACAACACGTAATATATTATCAAACATTTAATCTATGATAAATATGGTATTTCTAAATATTCTTAGTATTTACCGAATTTTTCATTCCACAAATTTACGGTTAAAATAGATTTAATATGTGAAATATTTGTATTTTACTAGCGTACCCGGCAGACGTTGTCCTGCCCGTACGTTCAATTCTCATGTCATGGGCGGACGATAAAAATGTTACTTTTTTGCCATAAAATTCAGCAATTAGGACATAATTAGATATTATTAAATAAGTTCGCAAGAAAACCTCTTACAGCCTTCTGTTGTGGCTCAAGAAGTGTTAATGATGACGTCACATAGTTATGTCGGAACATAACGATAATGAAGATGACTACGCATCGACATAAAAAATCCTATGACCCGATCGCCGCGCCACCTACCAAGTCCAATTGTGAATCTAAACCATCCAGGGACCCACTCAAACACACAGAAAAAAAAACATCCAAATCGGTCCAGTCGATATACAGGAGTTTTTAATTTCGGATTTCAAGTAAACCTCCACTTCTAAATTGTACCCTCCTTTGCAGATAAGTTAAGAACCGTCATATAACAATTATATTAGAGTAAAAAAAAAGATAAATTGATGAGAGTGAGTCAAAACAGTTTTTTTTTTCAGCTAGATTTCATTTATGACCCACTGTACACCGGTCCCGTACTGGCCGAAATTCCATGAGAAAAATTTCTTCCCCCGTAGAGACTCGAACCAGCGTAAGTCCCGTAGTACTGCGTCAACACTTCTTGCTTAACCACTCGGCTACGGCGAGACTCTTGGTATTAATGAAAGACAAAAATGGTTATTGTGAGTTATCCGTAAGAGATAAACATATGCTGTCGCGGACGTTTCTGTAGAGCGTTTTGAGATATTCAATTCTGTGTACATTAATTTTATGTATTTCTTATGGTTTAGGCAGCGTAAGCCATTTAAGCGTCCAAAGAGCTACTTTTTTCACGTTTTCCACTACAAAGGGCGATTTTTAAGGGCGTAGGAATTGAGTATCACAACTCTCTTATAGCCTATGTTCATCCCGGGAATCTCCTGAACATTTTGCAAAAAACCCCATCACAATCGGATCAACGGTATGGCCGCGCATAAAGTACGAACAAACAAACATACAAATAAACAAACAAACAAACATTAATTTTTATATATAAGATTAAATTAAAATAGAAACTTACCTTTTCGATTTCTCATTCAGTGACGTTGCTCCGCAACGTAAGTTATTTATTACGTCAACATATTTGTTATTGCTTTGTTACTAAATTTATATTTTTAATAAAAACAGACAAGGTTGTGGCCTCTCCCCTCTACTTTTTAACATATATATATGAATGCCATTGTAAAAGACTTAGAGAAACAAAACATGGAAGTATCACTATCAATAGAAATTTAAAATTAGATATAATAAAGTTTGCAGATGATCTTGTTTTACTAGCAACATCTGAAGATGATTTACAATGGTCAGTACATAATTTAAATTTGATAGCCCAGAAATATTCAATGGAAATATCTACCAATAAAACTAAAATAATGGCCTTTTGTGGAAAATCCCCAATACCAAGCAAAATTTATTTAAATAACAAAATTTTAGAGAGAGTTAATGAGTTTACTTATTTAGGATATAAACTCTCTTTTGTTGAAAACTTGGATTTATCAGAGAAAATTGTGAAATTCAACAAATCAATGGGAGTCATTAATAGAGTTTTAAAACCTTCATTAGTGCAAAAATCAACTCGTACTCGTCTTTATCAAATAATGGCTCGACCAGTCCTATGTTATGGGAGTGAAGTGTGGACTATAAGGATGAGAGATGAAAGTAGACTAACAGCTTGTGAGATGAGATTTATGTGCCAAACACCAAATGGGATCGAAAGAAAAATGTAGAAATCCTTCAAGAACTTAATGTATCACCAATACTGGACTACATCTCCAGATATCAGCTAAACTGGAAGGAACATGTCTCAAGAATGGCTAGATCCAGGATCCCCAAGGCAATAATGAACTACTGTCCAAATGGGAAACGGTCACTTGGTCGACCTATGAAAAGATGGCACGAAATCCGCTTTCTCAGGCCGTAACAGTTCTTCTAGGAATAATACCTGGCAGGATGATGATGATGATGAATAAAAACGTTAAATGTTGCGTTGCGTGTATATATTTGTAGTAGTAAGCCCATGTTTTCCCTTTACAGAGATTTGGGCGCTCTCCCCCTACAGGGAAGAATTTGAACCATACTAATTTAGTTACACCTGTTTTCGTATAGATGTCATTTTGAGTGGTCCGTGGTCAGCGTTCCGCCTCATACTGACATCTAGGAAATCAAGGTAGTACTAGGACGGGAAAATTCGGTAAATTTTGCTTAGAGGCCTTTTCATTCAGGCTTAAGGATCTTTTACGAGCCTGAAAATCTTCAGACTCGGGACCCACGGCTTAAAGTCCCTCCCGGAGGACTTGCTCCTTGGATTTTTCCGTCCTAAAAAAATCCATCGACCCCGGCCGGGTTTGAACCCGCGACCCTCGGGACCAGAGGCAAGAAGCATAACCACTAGTCCACCGCGGCCGATTTGCGTGTATGTATATATATACGTCATTTATTAAATTAATGCACACACACACACACACACACACACATATATGCGCGTGTGTGTTATAATTATATTTTTGACGTCGGGCAATGTAAGCTTAATATGACATGATAAGAAATATATATTAGCTAATACCCCGCTGCGCTGCAACACCTAAATAGATGATACTATATTTCTTTTGCATTTAGTTGAATAAGTAAAAGGAAAAATAAATGTAAATTTATTTCCTTATTATTTTTAGATACCCCGTGCTGATTACACGGCGTTGCCTGGAAATCTATACATCCCGATTTTCTTGGCATCAATAAAAGACAAAAATGGATAGATATTGTGAGTTATCATTAAGAGATAAAAACATATGCTGTCGCGGACTTTTCTGTAGAGTTTTTTGAGATATTCAATTCCGTGTACAGTAGTAATTTTGTGTAATTGTTATGGTTTAGGCAGCGTAAGCCATTTAAGGGTAAAAAGGGACTTTTCACGTTTTTCACTACAAAGGGTGTTTTCTTAAGGGTGCAGGATTTGAGTATCTCTATCTTATAGCCTATGTTCATCCTGGGAATCTCCTGGACATCTTGCAAAAAAGTGCCCATCACAAAAGGATCAATGGTATGGCCGCGCATTAAGTACGAGCAAGCAAACATTAATTTATATATATATTACGTCGTAGTAGTAGTATTCATTTTCCTATCGTTCGTATTTTTTAAATAAATCGATAATTTATTAATGTGCATGAATAACGTGTTTGTGACAAACGTCAAAAAAATGAAAATGCTAGAATTTCAGCCGCTGTGCGACCTCTAGTAAATAATAAATATGAAAAGGTTCGATTTTAAAATACTTTCCAATATTCAAATATAAATTTAAAAAAAAATCTTTCATTGTTTGTACTTGCTTAGTAAATTAGTTTTTCTTAGATAACGTTTCTTTGAAAAAAAAAAAAGCTTTTAAAAATTTGATTTTATTAAAAAGGTATATATGAAAAAAGTACTTCAATATTATGTATATATATAATATTTAAGAATTAATGTTTGTTGGTTTGTTTGTTCATACTACATGCGGGGCCATACCGTTGATCCAATTGTGGAGTTTTTTGCAAAATGTTTAGAAGATGCCCGGGATGAACAGAGGCTATAAGAGAGTTGTGATACTCAACTCCTACAACCTTAAAAACCGCCCTTTGTAGTGAAAAACGTGAAAATGTAACTCTTTGGACGATTAAATGACTACCGCTGCCTAAACCATAACAAATACTCAAAATTAATGTACACAGAAATGCATATCTGAAAAACCTCTACTAAAACATCCGCCACAGCATATGTTTATCTCTTACGGATATAAGATTATGGTTAAAAATTGAAACTGTACCAGTTGGCAGGTGCCATCGTCGTGAAATTTGTTAAAATGGTGTATTAAAATTAATTCACCTCAAGGGAATTTGATATGCATTTTATTATTATTAACTTACGAATAACTCTCATAGCCATTTTTGTCTTTCATTGATGCCAAAAACATCGAGACAAGTACGTTGATTCTTTTGCAAGCATAGTAGGACAAGTCGTGTATTCTTTTACGGATAACTCACAATAGCGAATTTTGTCTTTCAGCTTATTTATGCCAAGAAGATCGGGATGAGTAGATTCGCGTTCAACGACGGATAATCACCACGGGTATCTAAAAAATATGAATTTATAATGATTTTTTCTCTTTAGTTATTCAACTAAACATAAAAATCATTTTAATTTTAATTTATTTAAGCGTAGCAGCGCACGCCGGGTATTAGCTACTAAATAATAAAAAAATACTCACACCTACTTCCATTATGCCTCGACATAGATAGAACATTAACGGGTCGGAGACTGAGAGACAAACAAAGAAGAAGGGATGTGTATGTATATATAAAAATTACAAGCAGAAATATATATATTTCAATGTTACGTTTGCAATTAGAATGAAATATTCTTATCTGAAAATATATAAAAGAGAAGATTTCAAATTTTATATTTAAATTTGTTAAAATGTGTAAGGAGTTAACTTTCAAATGTGAACAGTACAACACGTAATATATTTTCAAACATTTTTATCTATGATAATTATGGTATTTCTAAATGTATTTAGTATTTACCTGATAAAGGAAGAATGGCGCATTGTTTATTCCACAAATTTACGGTTATAAATAGATTTAATCTTGGAAATATTTAAATTCCATTAACATCAAATTAAAAATTTACTTTTGCAATATTACATTCAGTGGCGTTGCTCCGCAACGTAAGTTATTTATTGCGTCAACATTGCTTTGTTACGAAATTTATATTTTTAATAAAACGTTAAATTTTCGGTAGCTGTAGTAATATATATCATCTTTATTAAATCAATGCACACATACACACACACACATACACACACACATACACACACACACACATATATACACACACACATACACACATATATATATATATATATATATAATTACATTTTGGCGTTGGGCAATGTAAGCTTAATATGACATGATAAGAAATATCTATTAGCTAATACCCGACGTGCGCTACTACGCCTAAACAGATGATAATGTGTTTTTTTACATTTATTTGAATAAGTAAAAGTAAAAATAAATATAAACGTATGGTCTTATTATTTTTAGATACCCTGTGCTAATTACCCAGCTTTGCCCGGAAATCTACGCATCCTGATTTTCTTTGCATCAATAAAATACAAAAATGGATAGATATTGTGATTAATCCTTAATAGATAAAAACATATGCTGCTTCTGACTTTTTTGTAGAGATTTTTGAGATATTCAAGTCTGTGTACAGTAGTAATTTTGTGTAATTGTTATGGTTTAGGCATTTTTTACCTTGTCGTGGTGGAGTGGCTTGCGTGCTTAAATGATCCTGAGAGCTATGCCGGCGGTAGCATTGCTGCCGATAGGGTTACCCATGCCGGACTGGTCGAAGGTGATAAGCCAGACGAAAAAAGTATCTTGGTCGAAAGAATGACGATCTTTCACCGTAAAAATACAACCGTCAAGAAATGCGGACATGGGTTCAACTAGGGTAAAATAGTCCCCCATTCGGTTCTCCGGGCGGGGACAACTTCAGGGAACCCTTGCCATAGGCTCAAACACAGGGACATGTTCCTAGGAACATGGAATGTTAGGATTTTATACAATAGCGGGGCTTTAGAGATATTGACGCGGGAATTAGATAAATCGCCCTTGGATATAGTCGCTTTACAGGAAGTTAGGTGGCCAGGAGAAGGTAGTCAGGAATCAGGAAGCTTTGCATTATACTACGGGGGTGCAGAAAGACCTGCATTTGGAACGGGTTTTTTAGTCAGAAGGAGGATCCTATCCGCTATCCGAGATATTAAGTTTGTTAGTGACAGGATATCATACATAATTCTAAAGGGTAAAACGACATGATTTTGTAATTGTAAATGTACATGCCCCCACAGAAGATAAAGATGACAAGATCAAGGATGAATTCTATGAAGAATTAGATTGCTTATTTGATAGCCTTTCACGATATCACATGAAAATTATCTTAGGAGATTTTAATGCAAAAGTGGGGTGGGAAGATATATTCAAACCAACAATAGGCAAATTCAGTCTTCATGAAGATAGTAACGACAACGGGGTTAGATTAGTCACATTTGCCACATCAAAGAATCTCATTGTTAAGAGCACAACATTTCAGCATAAGGATATTCATAAATACACCTGGACGTCCCCAGATGGAGAAACTCGGAACCAGATAGATCATGTATTAGTAGATAAATGTTGGCACAGTAGCATCATTGATGTTAGATCAGTTAGAGGGACAGACTGCAATTCGGATCATCATCTGGTCGAGAGTGAAAATCAGACAACGGCTATCGCTTATGAGAGGAACAAACGCTACAGATGATTCTGTAAAATATGAATTAAAAAACTTGAAAAATGATGAAATGCGGCAAGAATACCAAATCAAAATTGCTAATAGATTTGAAGTACTAGAATCTTCAGATGACAATGTGGCAAATGAAGAAGAAACTGATATAAATAAAGAATGGGAGGCTATAAGAGATACTATTAAATTGTCAGCATCAGAAAGCATTGGTTGTTTAAAAAAGAGGGAAAACAAGAAATGGTTTGATGAGGAATGTGCCGACATTGTAAAGAAAAGAAAGCTAGCAAAAATGAAATGGTTACACGAGCCAAATGAGGTAAATTTAGAGCAATTGGGTAGTGTTAGATGGGAAACCACCAAATTACTAAAGGGTAAAAAGAGGGAATATTTGAGAGAGAAGATTAATGATCTTGAAATGAATGCAAAAAATAGGAACATTAGAGAATTATATCAGGGAATTAGTATAGAGAAGAAAGGGTTTCAGGCTAGAACAAACATAATTCGGAATGAAAATGGGGATATGATTGCAGATTCCAGGAGTATATTAAATAGATGGAAAAGTTACTTTAATCAGCTATTAAATGTACATACAGAACAGGACATTGAGGAGGATAATTTACAGACAGCAGAAAATGCTAGTCGCAGAGCCAAGTGCATTAGAGGTTGAAATGATGATTGAAAAATTGAAGATGTATAAAGCATCAGGTTCAGATGAGTTCCCAGCAGAACTGATAAAATCAGGGGGAGAAAAAATTGATGGACAAGATACGCTGGTTGCTTAGTATGATTTGGGAAAAAGAAGCTCTTCCAGATGAATGGAAAGAATCAATTATCGTACCAATTTATTGGAAAGGAGATAAAACTGATTGCAACAACTACAGGGGCATCTCATTACTTTCAACTTCATACAAAATTCTTACAAATATATTAGTAAGCAGACTTATTCCTATATTGATGAGATGATGACATTCTAGGAGATCATCAATGTGCATTTAGAAGAAACAGGTCTACAACAGATCAGATTTTTAGTATAAGACAGATTTTAGAAAAGAAATGGGAATATAATGGTACTGTACATCAATTATATGTAGACTTCAAAAAAGCATATGATTCAATTAAGAGGGAGAAGTTAAATAGTATCCTGCTGGAGTTCGGAATTCCTAAAAAGTTTGTTAGACTTATACGAATGTGTCTAAATGGCACAAAGAGTAGGGTGCGTGTAGGCAAACAGTTTTCGGACACTTTTGAAATCCAGAATGGGTTGAAGCAAGGAGATGCACTATCTCCTCTACTATTTAATTTTGTACTAGAGCATGCCATTAAATCTTTAGAGAATGAGGAAGGCTTACAATTGAATGGTATTAATAAACTGTTAGTTTATGCTGATGATGTAGTACTATTGGCTGATAGCGAGGAGATACTAAAGGACAATACGCACACACTATTGAGTAACACTAAGAAATTAGGACTGGAAGTAAATATCAATAAAACTAAATATATGGTCACACGTAGAAATTCATTATATAATGGAAATGGACAGCTAATGACAAATGAGGGAAATTTTGAGAAAGTGGCTAGGAACAATAATCACAAATAAGAATGAGATGCACAAAGAAATTAAACATAGGCTCAATTGTGGAAATGCGTGCTATTATGCATTGCAGAGACTCTTGATGTCCCAACCCCTTTAAAAAAAGTTAAGCTGAAAATATATAAAACTATTACTCTACCAGTTATATTATATGGGTGCAAAACATTGACTCTTACTTAAAGGGAGGAAAGGAGATTACGAGTATTTGAGATAAAGTACTTAGGAAAATTTTTGGACCAAAGAGAGATGAACAGACAGGTGAATGGAGAAGACTACATAACAATGAACTACATGGTCTTTATAGGAAGCCAGATATAATAAGAACAGTTAAGTCTTGTAGACTGCGATGGGCAGGACATGTAGCACGTATGGGGAATGAAAGACTTGCATGGAAGCTTCTTGTAGGAAAGCCAGAGGGAAAACGCCCAGTTGGTATTCCAAGAATGAGGTGGGAGAATTACATTAACTATGACTTGAAGGAAGTAGATTATACAGGGAATGATTGGAAAGCATTAGCTCAGGATAGGGATGTATGGAGAGCTAAATTTATTTATCGGTGCCAATGTAATATTGAATTTCTTGAAAATTGTTATGTATTCCAGGATGATAAGTGATTTTCTTAAATTGTTTTCTTAAATTTAGCCTTGGTAACTTATTAATAACCAATAAGAAAATGAACACCCCAGATAGTAAAAAATCTGGAATTTATCAAATTGATTGTGGAGATTGCAATAAAGTATACATAGGAAAAACAAAAAGAAATTTGGACACTCGCAAAAAGGAACACTTTAGAAATATTAAAAATGGTGAAATTGAAAAATCAGCTATTGCAGCACATAGTTTGTTGGAAGGTCATAAAATTGAAAAAGAAGCTAAACTTCTAAAACATTTGGAAAAACCTTTGGATTTGACAGTTTGGGAGAAAATTTTTATTCAGAAGAACAAATTTAAATCCATGAATTTCGACATTCCGGATGAACGTGACCTCATCTCGAAGTTCATCAAATCAATACCAGACGGCAACGATATCTCGAAGTTCATCAAATCAACACCAGATGGCAACGTAATAGAGGGAGATTCCAACGAATATCTGGTAGTCATAATGGCGGTTGAAAATGAATGACAAGATCATTTGAAAACTATAGTTACCATGTTTAATAAAACATGAAATATGAGGTAAGATGTAAAAATGACTCATTAATTTATTAACTCCAGTACTTACTTGTATATTGAAATTAGATATTAGTCAGATGCATTTTACATTAGTTGTTGAAATAAACTTGTTGTGTCTTGTGATTTGTAAACAAAGTAATGAGATGTTACAATCATTATTCATTTTTTTATATAAGACCAGTTTCCTTTAATTATTTTATTTCTCTGTATATACAAATTTATATATTTAATGAAGCCTGGTAACGTGTATGCATTATGAAAATGAATGACAATATTAAATAAAAAAGTCTTCCTGACCAGGATTGAACCTGGTCTTGTCTCGTCGTAAGAGAGCATCTTACCGATTGCTCCACTGAAGCGAACAATACAAATACTGCATGAAGAAAGACTTACACTGCTTGATTTGAACTCAAAGGGGACAGCACACATAAGAATACTGGTGTGAATCATTCTTCAAAACTTTTAACTTTCCATCATCAAGAGTTGTGCCGTAAATTTTTTCAAAGGATGTAGCTTATGTGAAAGTAATGGGCTGTAATAAATAAGTTGGGTCTGCATTCATCTTACCTCATATTTTGTTGTTTCTTGTAAGACATAACTCAGTCTCTACCAACTGAAGAAGGAGCAAAGATGTTTTGAAACATGTCTTACAAGAAACAAACAAATATGAGGTAAGATGAATGCAGACCCAATTTATATATTAAGTAGAACCTTATAATGCATTTTCGTAATGGGCTGTGTTCATTTAGCAGGATTGCAAACATGATGAATAACGGTAAAATTAGCCAACAAAAAGCATTTGCTTCCAATTAAGCTACAACTTTCTACTTGGGTATGTTTTGAAGTTTACTGGTAAATGTAGTGGACTGGTATTCATAAGGTTACACATGTATGAACAATACATCTAGTGGTTATGTTCCTTACTTTGGTCCTGGATCAAACCTGTCCAGGATCAATGGATTTTTTAGGATGGAAAAATTCAAGCAGCAAGCCCTGCGGGAGAGACTTTAAGCCAAGGCTCGTAAAAGATCCTTAAGCATAAATAAAAAGGGTCTCTCAGCAAAATTGACCAATCTTCATCATCCTAGTAATACATTAGTTGCCTGCTAGATGTCTCATCAGGTCAGTATGTTGACCACATACCATTCATGGCATCTGTGAGCTAACAAGCATAACTAAATTAACTTGGTCTAGTAACTCCTAACAAAGGAGTAGTCTAGTAACAACTCCATTACAGACAGATGTTTTGAAGATTAAGGTAAATGCAGTGGATTGGTATTTGCAAGGTTACACAAGCATGAACAATACATTGCTAAATTTTTATTTTATTTTTGTTGAAAGAGACAGAAAATATAGTAATTCCGAGTGTGACTTTCTACAGAAAAGAAGTAAAGCCATGGTTGGTTCAGTGTCATAGGATGGGCTCAGAGCAAAAATGCACAAAGTCCAAAAGTAAAAAATTTTAGTTATATGTGAATTTGGGATCAAATTATCAATAATTTGTCAAAACAGTCATGAGTCATGTATTGTATTTGTTCTTTTTCACTAATAAAATTAATGTTTAATTCTTCATCTGCAATTAAATATATTATTTTTTCATTTCATTTTGAGAATTTTCCTCATTATTGAGGGTTTTAATAATAATAATAATAATAATAATAATAATAATAATAATAATAATAATAATAATAATAATAATAATAGCTTTATTTTACCTGGCAGAGTTAAGGCCTTGTCTACCACTCAACCAGGTTTAAAAAAAATACAAACAAAAAAAAATAGTCTTAAATCTAAATTACAATATATATATATGGTTGGTTGGTATCTAATGTCGAGCACTTGATAATGAAATCATTCGCTCTCTTGCACTCCAATATTTAGCAGAAAGGCTGGTCTCTTCTACAAAAGCTGGACAACGGAGGAGATGGTTTCTTTCCATATCTTCATTTAAATTGCAAAAAGGGCATTTAGGTGAATCTGTTATGCCAATTCTGTGTAGGTGTTTATTCAAGCAGTCATGTCCCGTTAGCAGTCTGAATGTTGCTACTGCAGATTTTCTTTGTAATGTAGTAATGTCATAAGCTTGTAGATTTTCCCATTCCTTTCCAGATGTTTTGGTAGTGTATTCTTCTCTAAGTTTATTGATGTATTTATTTGAGATAATTCTTTTGATAGAGTGAAAGGAAAACTGGATTAGAAGTTGGGTTTGAAAACAATTTTGCTACCCTTCTTGGCTAGAAAATCGGCTATTTCATTGCCTGTCACTCCACAATTGGCCGGAATCCATTGAAGTACAACTTTTTTATGTAGACGGGATAACTGTTTTATCATTTTGTGACATTCAATAATTTTGATGCTTTTGGGTGTTGTGTCTCGTGTTATAGCAAGAATGGCTGCTTTGGAGTCACATAGAATTACAACTTTTGTAAATTTTTGGATGTGATATAAAAGATTTTGTAAACTTAAGAAAATTGCTAGAATTTCGCCATCAAAGTTTGTTGAATTTGTGTTTAGTTTATGAATAAAAGGAAAAAAGTGGACATACTGCACCAGCACCAGTGCCACCATCATTTGGTAGGCTGGAGCCATCTGTAAAAATATGTATCCATTCAGGAGCTGGGTATCTTAGATTTATTATTTCCAGTGACATTTGTTTTAAAATATATGGAGGAGTTTCAGATTTCTTGATGTCTTCTGTTAAATGAAGGTTATATTCAATTTCCAAAAATTCTAGAGGGTTGTTTCTCATCTGCATATTTTCTTTTGAATGTAGAAGTTGCAATTTCTGTTTGATTTCTTGTACAATGCTTAAGAAGCTTTGCTAAGATTTTAAACATACTTGTGGTTTTCTTTGGGTCCAGTTATTATGGGGTAGCCTTAAAAATTTTTCATACTGTGTGACAGCTGTTTTCTCAATTTCAAATGCTATGTTTGGGTTATTTGTTAAGATTTGCATGGCAGTGATTGGTGTTGTTTTAACGGCTCCTGTTATCAGACGGAGGATTTGGTTCTGCAATTTATTAAGTTTTTCCACTTTTGTAGTTACTAGGATTTCTCTTCACAATATTGAAGTACAGGTTTTATGTACATTTGGTAGAAGGTGTTTAGGGTTTGTGTGTTGCAACCCCACTTTTTCCCTGCTAATCGTTTTAATAATGGTAACCTTGTTTCTATCTTTGTACATATATTCTCCACGTGTTTCTTCCATGTTAATTTTGTGTCCAGAGTTATTCCTAAATATTTTGCTTCATGTGTTTGAGTTAATAATTCACCCTCCAATTTCAGAGTGATGGGTAGTGGTTTCTTTCTTAATGTAAATAGTTGATAATTTGTTTTCTGTATATTTATCTTCATTAAGTTCTGGGATGTCCAATTCTCTAACTGTATTAGTGATTGTTGGGCTATGGTTATTAATTGTTGACTTTGGTTTTTCGGTTTGGAGACCCATATTACAACATCATCAGCAAAAGTAGGGTTTTCGTTTCGAGCTTTTCTATATGCTTAGGTAGATCATTAATGTAGATATTGAAGAGAATGGTACTGAGTACAGAACCCTGTGGTAAACCTCGATGTGTTTGTTGGTATTTAGAGAGGTGATTATTATACTTTGTAGCGATGAACCGTTGGATGAGAAAATTGTTGATCCAGAGTAGCATATTCCCTTGAATGCCTAAAGTCTGCATTTTTTCTAATAATTTATATCTCCAAATAGAGTCATATGCTCCTTGGAAATCAACGAACATTGCCAGAGTGTCTTCTTTTCTGTTGAAACTGTCTTTAATAGCTTGACTTAGGTGTACAATTTGTTGATTTGTTGATTGTAATTCTCTAAATCCAGCTTGATTAGGTGAAAGTAAATTATTGGTTTCTAAATACCAATTTAATCGATTTGAAATCATTTTTTCCATAGTTTTGACAATTACACTAGTTAGTGCTATTGGGCGATAATTTGAAAAAGTATTTGTTGATTTTTTTGTTTTCGAAATAGGTATTATAATAGCTTTTTTCCAATCATCAGGAACTTTTGTGTTCCAAGAAAGATTATAAAGGGAGAGCAATTGAGTTTTGGCTTTATTGCCAAGGTGTTTGAGAAATTCTGCATGTATATTATCTGCTCCTGGAGATTTGTTTGATTTTAAACTATTAATGGCTATGTTTAACTCTTTAATGTTGAAATTCTTATTAAAGATATTATCTTTTGTACTGCTTGTTGATTTTATGTAATTTTTTAGGTTCTCTTTTATTGTTTTTTGTTCTTTTTTGTTCTCTGAGGACAAAGTATAGGTGTTAGCATAGTGTTTGTTGAATTTGTTGGCTATTTCACTTCCATTTGTAATCTGTTTGTTGTTGTGGATAAATGGTGTTTTTTGCCGTTCTTTTTTATTTTGTATATTGTGTACAAATCTATATGCTTTCTGGCCATCTTTCCTATAATCCATTTTTTGGAGAAAGTTATTAAAATTTTCTCTTTTATTGCTGTTAATTTCTTTTTTGAGTTGTGCGCACAGTTTTCTCCAATTTTGTACATCTTTTATATATATATAATAATATATATATATATATATATATATATAAACGATTACAAGTTATGAATACAATACAATTAATATTTATAATGTATTTTGATTTACTCTAAATTTAACGAATTAAATATATAATATGTACAATATATATAAAAAAAAAACGAGGAAAAGATTAATGACATAGTATAAAATTATATAAATAGAGAAAAATTAATTATTAGACAACAGGTAACTGTATAAGCGTGACTTAAAGGTTCCAAGTGTGCGGCAACCCCTGATATCTTGAGGAAGGAGATTCCAGGAGCGGGCAGAGGCTACTGTGAAGGAAGTAGAATAGGAGGAAGTGCTATGAAGAGGAATTGTTAGCAGACTGCTATCTTGTGATCTAGTGTCAATATTGTGGTAAGAGGATAACTTCTCAAATCTGGACGCCAGGTAAGTAGGGATGTAGGAATTCAGAAGCTTGAAAAGTAGTGAATGGGAGTGCAATTTACGTCTGTCAGTAAGACGGAGCCAAGAGAGGTTATTAAAGTGTTTGGAAATATGGTCATAACGGCGGATATTGAAAATGAATCGAACGCAAGCATTATGAACACGCTGCAGTCTCTGCGACAAGTCATAGTTTAGATCATTATATATAATGTCACAATAATCGAAGTGTGGTAACACAAGATTCTGCACAAGGATTTGTTTTAACGAAACTGGGAGAAAATTCTTTAAACGTCTAAGATAATGTAAGATGGAGAAAGTCTTTTTACATATGTGCTTCACTTGTGTTTGCCAGGTTAAATTTGCGTCTAGATGTAGTCCAAGATCTATTACTGAAGAAGAATAAGGGATAATTATATTATTTATAGTAATGTTTGGAAGTGTAGATATGTCAAAGGTTGTAAGCAGTCTTTGTTGTCCCATTAGAATTACTTGTGACTTGTTAGGATTTAGATTTAGACCGATACTTGAAGACCAGTTAAAGATGGATATGAGATCGTCATTCATTTTTGTCTCCAACCTATCTTAATAATTAACATGAGTTTTAAAAATACATGAATAACTACGGACTTATGGACTATCAGTTTGTAATACTCATTCATAAATTTCCCATAATTAAAGTTCTCCATCGTTCTCTGTCCTGTGTGTCTTCATCCAAATTTCCTCATTGAATTCTGAATGTTATTCTTCCAGGTTGTTCTTGGTCCCCCTTTTCTGCTCCTCCTTTCAATTTTCCATGTATAGATGGCCTTTGGTAGTCTTATATCCTCCATTCTTCTTACGTGTCCATACCCATAATATTTTAACTTTATATTAGTTTTTCTCAAAAAACAAAGTGTGAAATTTGAACTTGGTCCACTCTTCCTCTGAATCCCTCATATATTTATGGGATTTGGGAACATTTTGTTATAAAAAATTTGAGCACAGAAACAATCTTATAAATAAAATTTGTGACAGAAATATATAGTTATTAATATTAATATTGATCAAAGAGACCATTTATTATAAACATAATTTGTCAAGCAATTGAAAATGATCATAGAGAGAATTTGATATAATTGTACCCATTGGGTTAAATTCCTAAAAAAAAAAACTGGTTAAGAAATAATTCATCACATAATTAAAATTGATCAAAAGTAATTTATCTTATAATTAAAATTGGACAGAGATAATTTGACATATTATTAAAAGTGGTCACAGAGATCATTTGTATATTTAAGATTGGTCATGAAATAAATTTTCTAACTAATATTAACCATAGATAATTCATCACATAATTAAAAATGACCAGAGATAATTCGCCTCAGAGATAAAACATCTTATAATTAAGAGGGTCAAAAATAAATAATCATATTATTAATATAGATAGAAATGTCCACCGCTGTGGTCTCGAGGTAGCGTGCTGCCTTGTCACACAGCGGGCCTGGGTTCGATCCCTGGTCGGGACAGTTTTTCTGGGTGAGGTTTTTATCGGGGTTTTTCCTCACCTGTAAGACAAATGTCAGGAAAACTTTAAGGCCCAAACGGTCCCTGAATTCATATGGCCATCGCAATCATCATCATTCATATTCATCTTAGGTTAAGCTTATGATTAGGGACTCTCCTGGCGCACCATTATCATCATCACCCATCATATCATCGGGGCAATGTAACCCCGCCTTCCAGGCGCCCCAACCTCAGAAGTGGGTTACAAGTACGCCATGCCAGGAGAGAAACCAGGAATGTCGAAAGACAAACCTGGGGAATTTGAAAAAAAAAATATATAGATAGAAATAATTTGTCATATAATTTAAATAAGTTACAGACATATATTTTATAATTAAAATGAATCAAGTTATAATTTATTATATAGTTGAAATTGGTCAGAGAAAATGGTCATATAATTAAAATTGATCCACAGAGAAAAATTTCTGTTATAATTAGAATGGATGTTAAATTGCTTCGTTACTGCCCCCAAGGCAAAATATTGCTGGGGTGTCCAAAAAAGTGCTGGATGAAAAATTCCTCTTTGAGACTGTAACAGGCCACATGGCCTAATACTTGCATGGATAATGATGATGTTAAACAGTAGTGTTTTCAATTGTGATATTTTAATTTTATTTTGTTATCGTTATATATCTATAAACTAACATTTATATATGAAGAGAGAAATGTATGCCCAGACCAAGGTTGACTCAGAATCTTTAGCTTTATATGCTAATGCTCTGCCACTGATCTATCCAAGGCCTCGAACCTAAATGCAAAATTTTCTCTTATACGATATTCCTGAGAGCACCAGAAACTTGCAAACTGTAGCTCAACACGTGAATGGCAGTTCTTATTTAAGAAGACTTTTAATAGGAACTCAACATTACTTTATAAAGTCAATAGAGCTTCTTTTGATGTTTTTTAATATAAATTTAACATTTCTCACTGAAGAAAAAACATTTATATAATTTATATTGCTAAAGGCTAAAGAATGATAAAATAAAAATGAAAACTTCAGCAAGGCTTAAATTCACAACCTCCGAGTCATAAAGCTAGAGCTTTACTATGTTTGATGTGAGGTTGACATTGTATGATGACTCCTTAAACATCACAGTTCTGAAACTATTTCAATCATATTTGAAGAGAAAAATATTATGCTCAGACCGGGGCTTGAACCCCGGACCTTTGGTTTTCTAGACAAAGTGCTCTATTGACTGAGCTACCGGAGCAAGTACCAATCTAAATGCAAATTTTTCTCTATATACGTTGTAATTCCCACGCACCAAATGCTATGAAACTTTTGATTCTATCTTTGCAAATGGTGGCTTCTTTATTAAGAACACATATACACTACTCAAAAAAATTAGAGGAACACATGTTTAAACCAAAACACGAGAATGAATATTGAAACAATTCAATGTTTGATCTTTTGTAATTATAAATTGAAGATTTATGTAAAATTAGAATAGACATTCAAACATTATTTCATTGTACAATATTAGCAATATGAACAATTCATCAGTTGTAACAGAAAACAAGTGGAAATTTGAGATTTACAATTTTTGGAATCAATGTTTCCACGGTTATTTCAACACTCAGTACTTACTGTGTCCTCCGTGAGCCTGAATGACTGCATTGCACCTACGAGGCATGCTTCGCAGAAGCCTTCTTACAGAAACTTGTGAGATTCTCTCCCATTCCTCGGTGAGTGCATGTGAAAGTTCTTTAAGGTTCTGAGGTACAGCAGGATGCTTACGAACAAGTTTTTCCAACTTATCCCACATATGCTCGATCGGATTAAGGTCTGGACTGTATGCAGGCCAGTCTATCACCCGAATTCGGCATTCTTGCAGGACATCTCTGGTAGCCTGTGCTGTATGACATTTAGCATTATCTTATATTAGAAGAAAATTAGGGTCCATACCACAAGCAAAGGGTACAACATGTTGGAATGTCATTAATGTAAATATCAGCATGACAAACTCTGTCTGAGACTCAATAGTAATCCCAGCCCAATTCATAACCAAACCACCTCCAAATCTGTCACGTTCAATAATTGTGGCTGGATCAAAACGTTCACCAGGACGTCTTCATACACGTGTATGACCATCAGAACCAGTTAGACAAAATCTTGATTCGTCCATGAATAAAACACCCTTTCATTGGCGGAGCTGCCAGTTGACATGATTCTGAGCAAATCGCAGCCGGGCTTCTTTGTGCTGACGGGTTAAACGAGGGGCTTTAAAGGGGATTCTAGACCTCAACCTTGCATTTCTCAATCTATTTCTTACAGTCTGATCAGAAATTACCGTCTCAGTTGCTGTGCGTAAATAATTTTGTAGATCTGTGGCTGTAGATTTTCTTCTGTGCAAAGCTGATAAGACAAGAAATCTATCCTGTACGACTGTAGTCTTCTTCTTATGACCTTGCCCAGGTCTCCTCTTGTATCCATGTGTCTCTCTATATCGCCTCCACAGCCTATGGAAGACGGAAGGGCTGGCATCAAGAATCCTAGAGACATGGCAAATGGAACGACCATCTTCAATCAATGCAACTGCTCGGGCAACTGATGTTTCATTCAGATGTCTCATTGCTCTGTATTAGCTTCAGAGAATATGAAAATAACAATTCCCTACCACAGATTATTCTTCAAACCTGTTTTTAAAAAAATAAATCAATACAAACTCACTTTGGTTTCAGCAACTCTTGGAATTTCACTAATATATTCAGAGAAAAATTAATAAAACCCAGGATTACAATCTGATTTTAAACAATACATTAACTCAAAACATCTGACTCTCAAAAATTAAATTGTTACAATATTTATTTTGTGGCTTTGGTTTAAACATGTGTTCCTCTAATTTTTTTTAGTAGTGTATATATGGGAATTATACATTACATTATAAAACTAGTAAAGCTTCTTTCAATGTTTTTATTATTCATTTCATACATCGTTAAGACATATGAAATGAATAATAAAAATATCATATTTCAATCATATTTACATTGTGATCGAAAGCGAAATTTAGAATATTCAAGATTACGGCCATTTTCAATTTTGACAGCTGCACCTTTTACAAGAAAATATTCTAGTTCTCCTAATGTGATATGAGGTTTCTTTTTATATCTAACAAAAGATAATAAATTGAAAACTTTTATTTACCTTGCAAAGACCGAATACGTGCAGTCCATATCTTCCCGTTTTTGATTCAACTTGTCTCTTATGACAGCAGCTAAAACTCTCTCTCTAAACTCCCATCAGATCTTGAGTCAAAGGTTTGATGAAGCCCCACACAAAGAAATTCTAAAATCAAATCAAAATTGCAAGTAGCAAAGATGAGATTTTTATGTCCACTCCTAGGTTTGACAAAAATTGACAAGCAAAGAAACACAGATATACAAGATAAATTAAAAATTGAAAATATACTTGAAATTCAGAATTAACAAAGAACTTGGTTACATGTCCAAAGAATGGACCCATCTCATTTTCCTAAATTAAATTTGCAGTATCAATCTTAAGGACTTCGAGATAGAGAAAAATCAAAATTAAGATGGACTGACCAACCACATTTTGAAATTGCATAAGAACAGGCTCAAATGACCTAAACTAAATAAGTTCATGATGAAGATGACGAATATAACACCATTTTATGAATGAGTTGGAGAAAATTTTTTTAATATCCCACCTCATAAAGTTGTGTTTTTTCATGATACCAGTATGAAAAGTATTTTTTACTTTCATCTTCAGACAATGTCAAACTCCAACTGTCAAAATTATGTCATTAACACTATCTTCCAAACTGCCATGTGGTGTCAATTTTATGAACTCTGAGATCAAATTATTCTCGTGGAATTTGAAAATTCATGGCTCTATGTTTGTTTTTCTGAATGTATATCTTTTCCCAAACTGTTAAATCCAAAAGCTTCTCTAAATATTTTAAAAGCTTAGTTTCTCTTCCAATTTTGTGATTCTTTAGCAAACTATGAGCTGCAATTGCTGATTTTTCAACTTCGCAATTTTTAATATTTCTAAAGTGATCATTTGTACAAGTTTCTAAATTCATTGATAACAGATGGCAGTTCAGAAGATGGTGTTCTTCTTCTTCTTCCGAATGCAGTATTGGGTGATGATGCCCGTTCTGCGACTACAAAAACTGATCTTTCCATCGGTTGAAGGGTCTTCCGAGGTCTCCTTTGCCTTTAGGGTTGAGGTGGTAAATCATCTTTGGTAAACGGGAATTTGACATTCTCTGGACGTGTTGGAACCATTTAATCTGATAATTTTGTATATGTTCAACCATTTCCCTACTATTCCACTGCATCCTTATCTCATCACTTTTCATTCTATCCCTTAATGTTACTCCAGTTAGTGATCGGAGGAATCTCATTTGTGAACTATTAATGCAGGATTTATCTTTTGCTCGAAGTGTCCAGCATTCACTTCCGTATAGTAGAGCAGGTTTGGCTATGGCATTACGAAATCTCAATTGGATTTCTCTCATTTGTTTTCCAAAATTTCTCCTAATTATACCATTTAATCTGTTATATTTTTCTAAATTTGTTTCCACATCTTTTTGATTATGAAACTGTGATATATTATTACCTAAATAATTAAAGTATCCGCCTGCTTATTTCCTGTAGTCTTTCGAGTATTTAAAGTTTTCCCCATTATAGGTTACCAGCCTATAGTTGGGTAAGTCCAGTGGTGGGATTGCCACCTCAATGCCTCTTGGACAGGCATGCTTTTCTGTAGGGGATGCTCCCTTAGCCTTTGAAGTTTCTCCTTCTCCGCAAGGCAGCGGTTCCTCTCTCTTTCCCTGAGTGAGGGTAGGGTGCCTCTTCCGCCAAATCTGCCGTATTAAGGGTATCCCTCTCCGCCTTCATTGCCGTTGAGGTCTTCACCGTTCCCTGGCAAGGGGCCCTCACATGGCACTATCTGCCGGGCCAGCTGAACCAAGGTTTTTTTTTATGAGGTGTTACTCCTCCCCCTCCTCCTTTTTCATCCGGGCTTGGGACCGGCAATGGGAAGAAGGTGTTAATGGCAAAATTTCAACAGTTAGAGTTTGACACTGACTGAAGATTAAAGTAAAAAATACTTTGAAAACGGTATCGTGAAAACACACAACTTTATGAAGTGAGATATTAAAATATGTTCTGTAACTAATTCATAAATTTGAAATACCTCATAGTGTTACTTCCTACTTGAATTTTGACTTAATAACACCATTTGTTTCAACTGAACATACTATGGAATTGATCATTCTTTCAGAGAAATAACAAGCAGCAAAAATAAAATACTTCAAACAGTAAAATGATGCAAATTACAAATGAGCACATGTTATGTTAACATGTGGATGTGAAAATTGGATAAATCAGACAGAAAGAAAACAGGAAATACAGAAATGAAGTTACATCACAGATAAAAAAAAATACAATGAAGATATAAGAAATGAATTATGTATATTCAATTTTATAGACAAAAATGAAAAATCAAGAAGTAATTGGTTCAAACACATTGAAAGAACTGGCAAAAATATAACCCATTTCTGAGGTTGGGACATCCAGAAGACAAAGTTACAATAGCCCAAATATATCATGGGTAATAAATGAAAACAAAGCATGAGTAGGATCCTTACATTTAAACTTAATCTAAATTTCAGACCATGGGCAACCTTTAAGAAAAATTTGTGTGATCTGACAGGAATCAAACCTGCAATCTCGTGAACTGTAGTCAAAAGCTTTGACCACAGGACTGGTCAGAAAATTTGGAACACCAAGATGAGATGATGTACGACTCATTTTAATTTTATTAATTGGACAATGTTATGCATCAACCGGCTAAGTGCCATTTTTTTTTAGATTATGATGCCATCTGTTGCACTGGCTCATGAGATATGTGTAAGCACATTTTTAGTGCCAAATCTTTAAATATAGTCTTATTACTACAGAAAAATGTAAATGCCGTTACTCCTATCAGAGATTCTGTTTTGCAACAAATGCCTATGAAGCCAGATCTTCATAAATGCTAATGTAAATGTTGCATCATGCAGCTAAGCGCCAAATGTTCCCATTCTTAAATTGTAGATGCATAATTGTCAAAAAGGAAAATAGCTTGCAGTATCCAGGATTGTTAGTTTGGCACTATAATATATAATGAAGATTGATTTAAACTTTAAACATATTTTTCCCGAAACTTACATACTCGTAATGGTGCATAACACCGTCCAATTGAAAGCTTCATAATGTTAATACCCATCATAAATTTTATCAAATAAATATTGAACACTTCACAATTCTGTGAGTCATCCTTGCTCAGGGGCCAAAATGTTTATTTCGCACAAAATAACTTCTTGTATGTTTCAGATAATTGTGATGCTTTTTCCAACTCTGCCACAGGTGAGCAAACCAGTACCAGATAAAAGAGGGGGTGAGTGACAGGTTTTAGAGCCTTGGAGAAGCACAGATGTCGAATAGTTGCAGCCTATAAAACTCAGGAATTGCTCAAGATGTCATATTATTTTGACTACAAACCAGCAAATCCTACCTCTTAAAGAGAATGGGTGAAAGCAAATTCCTGGCACCTTAAATCTGGGAAATCTCAACTAGGCTATGGTAATTTGTCAGAAGAGTCCCTAGTCCTCCAGAAGTGAGGCTGGCATCCCCACACCAGTAAAATGATGTGAATCTGAGCCTTGGGTAAGCTGTTGTCAAACCCATCCAGGGTTATAGTGCCTTAACACGATGACGATAAACTTTTTACTGCAGGAAAAAATTTCAAATTTATTTAATTTCCAATAGTCAGTGCAGGTTTCATATTTACTACTGAATGCATAACTAACTCATTGGCACTATCAAACCCACAGCTTAATGGCCACATGCACATAAGCTGTCCATACAACCATTTCCTGAGCTAATGTTTTTCCAATCATCTCCTGTATAATCCACCTCCCTCAAATCATACTTAACGTTATTCTCCCACTTCATTCTTGCCCTATATATTGGAGTGCTTTCCCTCTGGTTTTCTTACAAGGAATTTCCATGCCCCTCTTTCATTCCCCATTTGTGTTTCATGTCCTGTCCATTACAGTCTATGAGCATTAACTGTTCTCATTACACTTGGCTTCCCATAAAGAAATGCAGCTCATTATTACATAGACTTCTCCATTCATCTGTCTGTCTGTCTTTGGTCCAAAAATTTTCCTACGAACTTTATCTTCAAACACTCGTAATATGTTCCTCCTTCCTTAAAGTAACAGCCCTGTTTCACATCCATATAACTGGAAGAATAACAGTTTTATATATTTTCAGTTTCATGTTTTTTGAGAGAAGTTGGGTCAACAAGAATCCCTGTAATGCATAATAGCACACATTTTTAGAATTGAAGATATGTTTAATTTCTTTGTGCACCTCATTTATTTGTAATTATTGTTCCTAGATATTTGAATTCAGCCACTTCTAAATTTCTTTATTAGTCATTAGCTGTCCAGTTCCATTATATAATGAATTTTTATATAGGCCTATATTTAGTTTTAATGATGTTTACTTCCAGTCCATTATTTTCATAAGTATTGATACTTGTATTTTAGTAAGAAATAAATTAAACCCAATCTTGAGGATAGTGTAGTTTACTATGTACACATCATCCATATACACGTTTATAACAATAAATAATATTCTAAATATTACACTAAACCCAAGCTAAGTTCCAGTTGTACTATAAACAAACTTGCATAAGGTATTATTTTGCTGACTCTGTTTATTGGGAGAATGGTGGTGCTACTTTTAACCAGACATATGACAATTGTGTACAATAGAAACATTTTTCTTAGGCAACATCATATTTTATGGGAAATAAGACAAAGTATAACATTAGATGGTACCAATAATTAGAAACTTCCTTCATTTCTTATTTATTTATGACAGAAAAATTATACAAGGGCCTACCTAGTTGTATGTTTTCACATTTTCTGTTATGTCAATAGATAACCTTTATTTACTAGTAAATTTCAGTATGAGGAGAATTTGTTTCATGTTGACTCACTTGTAATTTCTGGTGTTAGCTTCACCATATCCTCAATGGCTAATGTGGGATATTTTTCAATGAACTGTTTTAAAATATTAAAATAATTGCTTAACTTTCAATATTTAAGAAGTTCTACAGAAATTTTGCCATTTTGAAACAATTGAGATTCTTATTAAGAGTAAAACAATGCTTATTTCATGTATTAAAATTTAATGACATATTTCAAGTTTCTCTCATGTAACGTACATAGACATGTGTTTGATAACATCAATTTTTATTTCCTTCATTTTGAGAGTGATAGAGCAAACTACATTTTCTTGCATGCTTACAGGCAAAACATTTATTCAACCAATGAAAATGCAGTCATACATCTGTCTTGTTTACATTACAACTGGAACTTAGCTCAGAATAGGTAGAATTAAAATTGTTTTTACTGGGTGAATAAAATGCATATTTAAACACGTTTAATTTCTCAGTTTCTTTCGGTATTAGTGGTTAACATGCCCACCTTTACTTCCAAAATTGCAGATTGATTTCAATCTATAATAACAGAGACCCAAGAAGATTCCAGAACAGATGATATTTACACTTATAAATGTTTTACACAATGCTATGAACATGTAAATGTCTTGCAAGATGATATTTACGAGAAAATGACTTGCTACAAACATCACATTTAAAAGATTTCTCATGACTAAGAGGAAGAGTGGGTGTCTGAGGACATGTTTTATCTTCATTGTGAATTTTTGAATGTCTATTAAGATGTTGTTTGCAAGAAAATGTCTTATTACAAACTTTACATTTCCAAGGACTTTCATTACTGTGAGTGTGTGAGTGTTGAATAAGATGCGATTTCTGAGAAAAGAACTTACCACACACTTCACATTTGAATGGTTTTTCATCCCTATGGAAAATTAAATGTGTAGCAAGACTGAACTTTCTGTTAAAACTTTTCATACAATAAGAACATTGAAAAGGTTTTTCATCGCTGTGCATGGGTAAATGTGCAGTAAGAGTGTACTTATCAGAAAAAGACTTATTGCATATTTCGCATTTGAAAGGTCTTTCATTATTATGTACACGTATATGTCTTGTAAGATGAGTTTTCTGAGAAAATGTTCTATTACACAAGTTACATTTAAACACATTTTCATATCCATGAGTACATAAATGTGCACTAAGGCTAGACTTTCGAGAAAATGAATCATTACATACGAAACATGTGAATGGTTTGTCGGTACTGTGTATATATAAGTGTCGGGTAAGATTAGATCTAACAGAAAATGACTTTACACAGAAATTACATTTGAAAGGTTTCTCATTAGTGTGAATACGTGTATGTTCAATTAGAATGGATTTGTAAGGAAATGTTTTACTACAGTAATTACATTTGAAAGGCGCCTTAATGTTGTGATGAAGTAAATGATTTTTGAAAGTTTCGTGTTCAGAAAATGAGTCGTCACAAAAACTACACTTGAAGCATTGATCTTCAGTATGAGAAAACACACTTTGTACATCATCTTCAAAATGTTTTATTGCATTCACATTAAATTTTTCTTCTTCTGAATCTACTGCATAGGGGTATTTTATTTCAGCATTTTTCTCTCTGTCAACTATCATTTCTTCATTGTTCTCTATCTGAAAATATAAAAAAGGAAAATTTTCATTCATTACTGACAGTAAGAAGCAAATCTAAATATTCTTGGAATCTTTAAACCATCAATAGCATAAACTCTAATTATGTTGGATACTTTGTTCAAATGTTATTCCACTTCCGAGCTAAGTTCCAGTTGTAATGTAAACAAACCATATGTATGACTGCATTTTTATTAGCCGAAAAATAGTTTTACCTTTAAGCATGTAAGACAACACTAACACTCGAAATAAATAAGTAAAATTAATTAAAAAAATTACATTATCTACCACAAGTCTATATAAGTTATATATCTTAAAATACAAAATTATAATTTTAATAGATAAAATAAATAAGGAAGTAACACTATGAGGTTTATATGTACTACTCACCTCATACTTGTAGATTTTTAGAAGACTTAAGTTTCAGTTCCTTTAGGCATCATTGTCAACTCTTTCTAACTGTTAGAAAGAATTGGCAATGATGCCTAAAGGCACTAAACCTTTCTTCTAAAAAGCTACAAATATGAGGTGTGTAGTGCATATCCAATTCATAATATCTAAGCATCTCATTGTTTAATTCTTACAAATGTGCAATGCAGAATACATTGGAATTTCAATGATTTCATAATGGCAAAATTTCTGTAGAATTTCTTAAACATTGGAGAGCAAATTGTTTGAAAAGCAGAGGGAAACAAATTATGTTGAATATTTTCGACAGTTAAGTGAAAAATATCCCACATTAACTATTGAGGATATGGTGAAAATAACAGCAGAATTTACAGGTGAGTCAGTATGGAACATAAATTCTGCTCATACAGCAAACTCCCGTTTATCCGTGTTAATTGGGACAGAGATATGCATGGAAAATCGAAAAACACGCATAATCCAATTAAGTTATTCAGCGCCGTGAAAGTTGATCAGAAATGTATTTACCCACTTTAACACTACTTAAATGCAACAGAAATTCATAAAATTTTATATTAAATGTATTTAGGTGTGAGTCATAATTATCATTATTTTATTTTACTTGTAAATATGAAAAAAAAAGTGGGACTATTTCCTGTCATGACCACTCTAGTTACAACAGTTATTCAAAATGCCCATCGTAACCAGTGACAACTACACTAGAAACAACTGATATCCACACTTATAACCAGCGATGACAAATAATCAGTGATGACCACTAGTAACCACCGATGACCACACTACTAACCAGCGATAAACCCCTTGCCACAGCATATCTGTGGTTTCAATCTGTAACAACAAACTTTCAGTGACTCATACAACAGAAATTTCCAAAATTGTATTGTATTCTCAGAATGTTGGTTGGTACCATTAAAGCGTCAGGGGAAGGGGTTGTGAGTGAAGGTTACTTTATTGTGCTAGATTCTAAGCGCAGTTCACAGTAGCATGTTTAAAAATAAAGAATTTTTTCATAACAATATAAAATACGGTAATTTAAAAAAAATACAGCAAAAAGAGTCATGCCCGGATAATCAGCAAACTGGATAATAAGCACACAGATTATCGGGAGTTGCTGTAATGAAATTATACCAGTATATATAAGTTATTTATCAACATAATGTAAATGTCTAATTATGTAGGCCCATATTATGTTTTGTCATAAATAAGAAATGGAGAAAGTTCCGAATTATTGGCATCATCTTATGTTGTATTCAGTCTCATTTCCCGTAAAATACAATGTTGCCCAAGAAAAATGATTTAATGTACATAATTCAATCATATGGCAGTTAAATGTAACACACTGGTTCCCCAATAGACGGAGTAATATCTTATGCAAGTTTGTTTGCAGTACAACAGGGACTTAGCTCGGAATTAGTATAGACAGTGAATATTGGCCAACAATTTACAGTCCATTATCAGTTAGAATCATTAAGAGTCAACTAGAATGTTTCTATATAAATAAGAGTGGGAAGAAAACAAGAAACACTGTCATCTGTTACCCAAGTTAAGTTCTGATGATCATAGTAAAGAAATAAGTTATATAGTTTTTAGTAACTAAGTAACTCACTGGCACATCCAAACTCAAAGGCTCATAGCCACATGCACATAAGCTCTCCATAAATCTATACAATGAGCTAATATTTTCCAATTATTCCCTGTATAATTCACATTCCTCAAGTCATGATTAATGCTATCTCCCATCTTATTTTTGGCCTTCCTTCTGGTTACTTTCTCTCTGATTTTCCTACAGCAAAATTCCATACCTCTCTTTCATTCACCATTTGTGCCAATATGTAATGAACAAACCAACATCTATAATCCTTGAAGACAATGATGATGATGATGATGATGATAAATGTAAAGTGTAAATCAACCTGAGTAAAAGGTTGGAGAATGTCTTTATATATTGGAGTGTGATAGTGTATGAAGCCTAATGAATAACTAGAATCTATTGAACTCCAAGATTACTCATATCAAAAGATATGCTGATAATTTTAGACCATTTCTTGTGATACACCAAGAATGTTACAACTTAACTCACTCCATTTTCAACTATGATTTCATATATAATTATATATATGAATTGAGATCAAAGCATTTCTAACTTACCTCCAACATGAGAGAAATCTCAGGTTCACAAAAAAGTTCAGTTGCATGTAGAACATCACATTCCTCTGCTTCAGTCTTAAATTCAACAACCTAAACAAAAATTAAGTCAATTATAAGAGGGTGAGGAGTTACAAAACCAAATGTATAACATTTGTGCATTACAGAAACTTGCTACTTAGTCATATCCGAGCGGCCATGATCTATGGGTTCAATAGTGCCACGAAGTTAGTTAGATAACAAGGACAAATATAATATCACTCACTTTAGGCCAACACACCAATTTCATCAGTTGGGTGAATGGCATTGCTGTGATGTGAGTGTTTTGTTTTGTCAACTGCTCAGAAATGTTTTAAGGTACGTAAACATGATATATTTCTCATTAACCAATTGGTAACAGTACAGTCCTCATATGTTTATGCAGTTGTATTCATGGTACTTGTTATACAGAGTGTCTCTAATGTCACTATCAGTTTCCATAAAAACATTACTTTTTTTTCTTTCATTTGCAGACACTGTTTGTTCAGTTCAAGATGTTTAGTATTGAAGAACAAGTTGCCATTTTTCTTAATGTTCCACATTAATTTTTTTCATCAAAAAATTAATTTGTTCACGACTGGAACATGTTAAACTAAATATAACATCAAAATATTAAACTTTATTGCCTAAAAGTAATGTAAAATTATTGTTAAAAATACTTTGAATAGATGTTGACTGATAGTGTTGTTAATATCTGCCTTCAGACGTAAGAGAATTGTATAAGTGGAAAAAAATGTTAGCAAATAATTTAACATTTATCGGAGAAAATTTTTAGAAAACTCACCTCATAAATTTTGTGCTTTTCACGAGACCCAGGTTTCAGACATCTTGTCCTTCATCAGTAACAATTCTGACATTCTTCAATTATCAACTTGTCTATTGTCAACATTTTCTGTGCTGCCATCTATGGTTGAATTTATAAACTTTGAAATTAAATTTTATTCATTGGGAATATAAAAATTTAATTTCAAAAGTTTATAAATTCAACCATAGATGGCAGCACAGATGTTGACAATAGAGAAGTTGATGACTGAAGAATTTCATCAGTCGAAGTTGTGACTGATGATGGATGAGATGTTGTCTGAAATCATGATCTCGTGAAAAGACCGAAATTTATAAGGTGAGTTTTTAAAAAAATTTTCTCCAATAAATGTTAAATGATTATTACCTCATAATGTTTACTTCTCAACATTAATTGTAAATAGAAATGTTAGCATTTGTACCATGTTTGGAATGGTGTAGTTTGAACAGGTTGCCTCTCCTATTAGGGAATGTCCACTTACAAGAATTCTACTGCTGAATGATGGACATTTCAAAGTCTTTGTTTGTATATTTAACAATAATGTGTTCTGTGCCCACTGGATAGGTAGAGGTGGACCAATTCCTTGGCCTCCATATAGCCACAGGACTTAGTGGTTTAGGGCCAATTATTGAAGTCCCTTGTGTATGCAACCCTATCAGAAAATGTTAAAAGTCTTTATGACTGCACTATGGAAGGCTGCAAAACAATTCAAAATGATCCAGCGCATCTGGGAATTAATGTGTTAGTATGTTTATATATATATATGTCTCATGCTGATATGGACACTTGTAATTTCTTATGAAGCATTTGCATTCATTTAACACTTGGGATAAAGTGAGTGTTTGCTCCAACCATCTTTAAATGAACAGAGTCATAGAAAACAACCCATAACATGAAAATAATGTTTTTTTTTCTAAAAGAAAAATGAATTATATTTGAAGAGAAGCTTTTTATGCGAATGTTCTGCCACTGAGCTATGCAAGGCTTCTAATCTAAATCCAAATTTTTTCTCTTCAAACCATACTGACTGCACCATGCACCATGCAAATGCTAATTTTTCTTATTCATATATTGTAAATGAGAGAATATACAGAAATAAATGTAAATGGTTCGAATATATACAAAGAATGCCAAATAATTGTTTATCAAAACAGATATTTTATATTAGTAGTGGGTGGAGAACAACAAATTTCAAATTGGTTTCAAATAAATTTTTAAATTGATGAGGTAAATTGTTAAAAATGTGTTCTCCACTCACTATTAATGACATAGCCTCATAATGTTTACTTCCCAACATTAATTTAAAGATATTTTATTATCTATTTATTTATTTTATTTATTTTACCCGATGGAGTTAAGATCATAAGGTCTTCTCTTCCACTTCACTGAGTTAAATATAATAACAATTCTGGATTATCTACATGTCAATTAATGATAATTAATAGATATTAGACCTGAAGGCCGAAGAAATGTAGGAAGACCAAAACGACATTGGAAGAATGACCAGTAATTTATTGTATAGCAGGGAGCAGAATGGACCTATAGGCTCATACCTTGAAGATGATGATATATTATTCTCTTTTTCATCTGAGACAGATAGCCATTGCTACCAGTCCATCTTGATGGCTTTTAAATCAAAATTACAGTGGGACGTAACACTATGAAGTACTTTCAATTTATAAATGAGTTGGAGAAAATGTTTTTACATCTCATCTCATAAAGATTGATGTTTTCATGAAGCCAGGTTCAAAGGTCAATTTACCATCATTATCAGTCAAACTCCAACTTCTGAAATGTTGCAGTTAATACCATCTTCCGAACTGTTATCTGGTGCTGATTTTATGAACTTGGAGATTAAATTTTGCTCGCCAGCAACTTCAAAATTTGTGGTTCTATATTTGTTCTTCTGAATGTATATCTTTTCACAAATTAATTCCAAAGACTTCTCTTAAATGTTTTAAAAGTTTAGTTTCTCTTCCAATTTTGTGATACTCTAGCAAACTATGAGCTGCAATTGCCGATTTCTTAATTTCATCATTTTTAATATTTCTAAAGTGTTCTTTTGCCCGAGTTTCTAAATTCCTTTTAGTTTACCCTATATATACTTTCTTGCAGTCATTGCAACTGATTTGATAACTTCCAGACTTCTCAGCATCAGAAGACGGTGTTAACAGTAAAATTTCAACAGTTGGAGTTTGCCTGATGATGAAGTCAAAATGACCTTTGAAATCGGTATCGTGAAAATGCAGAATTTAATGAGGTGTGATATAAAAGCGCTTTCTCCAACTCATTTATAAAAAGGACAATCAATTACTATTTTTAAAAGAAAATTAATGCCTGAATCAGGATTTGAACTCAAGACCTCTAACTTAAATGTTAGTGTGGTACTAACTGCACTATTCAGGCATCCTGATACAAACAACCATTTTTCTAATTCATATTGTTACTGCTATAATGATAATCAGAAGCCGAAACTTTGGCAGAATACCTTTTTAAATGTGTTAAATCTATCTTCAATTTGAAAGTGAATCTGTATGAATTACGCATTGGTGATTAAAATACCACAGTTTTATGTTGCCTTTTTTCTGCCTTTTTAAATATAAATGCCTAATTTACAAAATAAATGCTTTTTGTTGCCATGATTTGATTATTTACCTATTGTTTATTAACTTGCTATTAAAAATTGCCTTCCTCTTGTATCTTGTAAGCCCATGTTTCCCTTAACAGAGATTTAGGCACTCTCCCCCTACAGGGAAGAATTTGAACCATACTAATGTAGTTACACTTGTTTTCGTATAGATGTCATTTGAGTGGTCTGTGGTCAGCATTCCGCCTCATACTGACATCTAGGAAGCCAAGGTAGTACTAGGACGGGAAAATTCGGTAAATTTTTCTTAGAGGCCTTTTCATTCAGGCTTAAGGATCTTTTACGAGCCTGAAAATCTTCAGAATCGGGACCCATGGCTTAAAGTCCCTCCAGGAGGACTTGCTCCTTGGATTTTTTCCATCCTAAAAAAAATCCATTGACCCTGGCTGGGTTTGAACCTGTGACCCTCAGGACCAGAGGCAAAGGAGTATAACCACTAGTCCACCGTGGCCGATAAGTATTTTATTTTGTTTATATAACCGTTACAATGAAAGTGACTTCACCGAATGTATATTATTGTCTTTCAGTCAGTTCATAATAATTCTCTTTGCAACAATGAGTGCTGCTGTGCAAAAAAATATATAAATACTAGCAGAAAGCATTTTAATTACTGCATGTGTTTATTTGGAAATGCAACAATGAGTGCGGGTCTAACTTAATTTTTTTTTCAGTTTTTATTGTGACGTTATTGTAGCTAGCAGCAAGATGCCGTAATTCAGTGTTCTTTTATGCAGTAAAATGTAAAGTTACGTTAGTACTTTTGGATCTGATGTATTTTATATTGACGGTAATGTACTCTCATGCAAAATATATGAGCAGTCAGCAAACTATGAAAAGAAACATTTTATATCATATCAGTACAATAAAAAAAATGCATTTTCCAAGGCTACTGGGAAGAAGATTTCTTTGCTTCCAATAGTAATTGCAACATCAAGTCGAAAATCTCAATTTGTAAGTTTTTCTAATTGCCTTTTATTGCCTATTTTAGCTATTTATAATGCCTTTTTGCCTGTCTATTTTAAGGATTTATTATGGCTAAACTTCTGGTCTCTGATGATAATGTAAAAATTCTCATTAACTGGCTATCTGCCTCCAACAAAAAAAAAGAGAATAGTATATGAATAAGAACAATTAGCATTTGCCTTGGGATGCCTGAATAGTGCATTAGGAAGCACGATAACGTATACGGTCCTAAAGTTAGAGGTCGCGGATGCAAATCACAATTCAGGTATTCATTTTTCGTTTCATATTTGTCTGACATTGTGAATGTTAAAGTTCGTATTATAAACTTTTTTAAAAAATGTATTTGACTATTTATGTTCAAGTAACGTATTTTCATTTCCTATATATGAGTAATTTTGTTTCAAACTTGACACTCCTACACTCTGTGTGTGTTGATATAGTGTCAAAGGTAAAGTGATCCCACTACAGGCCATAGGAGACTTGGGGTAGTAAGAGGTTAAGGTTCCCACTTTTCTAGACAATCGGCATTTGATGTCAGCCGGGTTGTCAGCCCTTCGTAAAGGCCGTCTTTACCCCCAGAACAAGCATCTGATACTCATTTCCATTAGAGGCTGAGTCGACCCCAGGTCCATGTTTATATAGCGTACTTGTATTTAATTTAAAAATATTTGGATAGCATAACTGAAAGAGTCCACCGCTGTGGTCTCAAGGTAGCGTTCTGTCTTGTCATGCTGCGATCCCGGGTTCGATCCCCGGTCGGGGTAGTTTTTCTGGGTGAGGTTTTTATCGGGGTTTTTCCTCACCTGTAAGACAAATGTCAGGGAAACTTTAAGGCCCAAGCGGTCCCCGAAATCATATGGCCATCATCATCCTTACCATTATCATCATCATCCTTCACCGGTGTGGAAAGCAACTGGAAGCTACCACACCTACAATTCCTTAGTAAACCTGCAAGCATAGCATGAAAATGCTATGATTGCAGTGAAGGACCTGCCTTCGGGCAGAATTACTATGGATGGATAATTGAAAGAAAGCTAATGAAATTACATATTGTAATTTTATTTCATATCTTGTATTAGAGAAAAACTAATGTAATGAGAGTAAATAATGCAACTCTAATGTGATTGCAGAAATAGAGGAAGTAGTCGAATTCCAGTATTTAGGAAGCATAGTATAAATAAATAATAGTTTTAAAAAACTAAAACAGCACGCTTTATTAGAAAACTGAACTAAAAAAATAAAAAAATAATTTTAATTTCCAACACGCTTGGGATAAAATTAAAATGGTCAACAAAAAATCATCTCCAACACATATAGAATAAAACTAGAGTTATCAACAAAAAGAAAATCATTTTACCATAAAAAGCATGGGCTGCTCTATATAAATTAATATATTTGATAATAAACAGATATTGGTAAAAGTAAAGTCTCTAAGAAGAAAATGTAAAAATCATAAAAAGCACCCCACGCTTTTAATGGTAAAATTATTTTCTTTTTATTGATAACTCTAGTTTTATTCTATATGTGTTGGAGATGATTTTTTTTCTTGGCCACTTTAATTTTATCCCAAGCATGTTGGAAATTAAAATTATTTTTCATTTTTTTAGTTCGGGTTTCTAATAAAGTGTGTTGTTTTAGTTTTTTAAAACTATTATTTATTTTTTTATTTTTTAGCTTTAATATTTTACAGAATAAGATAAAATGTAAATATCTTTAAATTCAATACTATTGTAATATGAGCAAAAAGTAATACTCTTCTAAAAAAATCCTCCCAGCCGGATTTGAACCAGCGACCTATGGAACACTGAAATTATATACCAATAGAGTTCACTGCTCTTACAATGATTGACTAAAAAGTCGACAAGTCCGCAATCTATTATACCAGGATTCATTTTTTTTCTGACGATTCTGGCCAGGATTTTAGAAACAAATATGAAAATATTGTATTGTCACAGGTTCTTTACAAGTATTCAAAGTTTCAAGACGATCCAATGTTTCTAAGTGGGTGAAAATTGTGTTCAAAGATTCCGTTACATAGATACAAAGACACTTTTTTTGATTTTCTGATGATTCTGGCCAGAATTTTAGAAAATAAATATGAAATTATTGTATTGTCACAGGTCCTTTACAAGTATACAAAGTTTCAAGTCGATCCAATGTTTCTAAATGGGTGAAAATCGTGTTCAAAGTATCTGTTACATAGATACAAAGACACTTTTTTGATTTTCTGATGATTCTGGCCAGGATGTTAGGAAAAAAATATGAAATTATTGTATTGTCATGGGTCCTTTACAAGTGTACAAAGTTGCAAGTCGATCCAATGATTTTAAGTGGGTGAAATAGCACTGAAAGATTCCATTACATAGAGATAGATAGATAGATACAGGTCAAGCTAATATAAAGCGTGTAAAAAAAGGAGGATCAGAGGAAGATATTAAGGCTAGAATTACAAAATCAAAAGCTGTATTCTCACAACTGTCGCCCACATGGAGATCTAAACTAATCTCAACTAGAACTAAATTAAGACTATTCAATAACAATGTGGGTGTTTAACTTGAATGGTACAATCACATTATATACAAAACTGTAAGTCTGATATTTATTTTGAGAATCTAGTGGCCAAAAACCATATCAAACAAGGAATTGTGGAGGATAACATCACAGGATGAGATCTGGAAGGAAATTTAATATTGCAAAATGGAAATGGATTGGACACACGTCAGAAGAGAACTAGACTGTGTGCCAAAGAGGGCTCTGGAATGGAATCCACAGGGATTGCCTAGAAAAAAGAGGAAGACCAAAAATTACATGGTGCAGCACTGAAACAACAGAAACTGAACATTAAGAGAAAAGCTATAATGAAGTCAGGAATTTGGCAAAAAAAAAACAAGAGTCCGGCAGCATGCTTTCACAAAGGCTCTATGCTTCCCAGAGAAGTGACAGAAATTACTACTTGTATTAGAGATGATTGTGTAATTACTTACCGGTACCAAAGGCTCCTTAGGAATCTCCATTTTACACACTGGTTTAATATCAACACACACATTTTCCTCTGGTCCTGTCTTAATCTCATGTTTCATGTCCTGTACAAAAAAAAATTGAATTCACGTTTTAGTTCATACAACTGAATAAGAGCACACACTGTGCACATGCAAACATGAAATTAAGTCTGGCAAACTGAATAACCAAACTAAAACTAACTCACTGGCGCTATTGAACCTGCAGGTTCATGGCTGCCACACAAACATAAGTTCTCCATACATCCCCATCCTGAAGAAAAACTGTTTTCCATTCATCTCCTGTATAATCCACCACAATCAAATCATGTTTAATATTATTTTCCCGCCACTTCCATGGTCTACCAACTGGGCACTTTCCCTCTGGTTTCCTTACAAGAAGCTTTCATGCCCTTCTTTCATTCCCTATTCATACCACATGTCCTACCTATCGCAGTCTATGAGACTTAATTGTTCTTATTATATCTGGTTTCTTATAAAGATCATGTAGTTCACTGTTATATAGTCTTCTCCATTCACCTGTCTGTTCATTCCACTTTGGTTAAAAAATTGTCCTAAGAACTTTATTCTCCAATACCCATAATCTCCTTTCCTCCCTTAAAATAAGAGTTCATGATTTGCATCCATAAATATAACTGGTAGAATAATAGTTTTATATATTTTCAGCTTAACATTTTTTTAAAGGAGTTGGGATATCAAGAGTCCCTGTAATGCATAATAGCACGCATTTCCAGAATTGAGCCTATGTTTAATTTCTTTGTGCATCTCATTCCTATTTGTGAATATTGTTCCTAGGTATTTGAATTCAGCCATTTCCTCAAAAGTTCCCTCATTTGTCATTAGCTGTCAATTTCCATTACATAATGTATTTCTATGTGTGACTATATATTTAGTTTTATTGATATTTACTTCCAGTCCCTAATTTCTTAGTGTTACTCAATAGTGTGTGTGCGTTAGCCTTTAAATCAGCTTGCCATCGTTCAATACTACATCATCAGCATAAAGCAAGAGCTTATTAATACCACTGAGTTGTAAGCCTTCTACATCCTCTAAAGATATTATGGCATGCTCTAGTACAGAACTGAATAGTAGAGGAAATAGTGCATCTCCATGCTTTAATCCAATGTGAATTTCTAAAATATCCGAAAACTGGTGTCATTAGAAAGAGAAACTCAAACATTTTAACTGAAATTTTACTCTTACTTCAAGGACACATGGAGGGTCTGATGCCAAAGTGAACCAACTACGTTTTTAATATTTTTCACAATTCAACTTTAAAGTATATTTTGAAATATAAAAATGAATAATGGCATGATCTTTTTTTTCCTTATTGGTCACCATCTAACATATTATTCTTATCGTTTTTGTGTGCATTTGAATATTGGAGCACTATTGGCCTCTCATTGGCACTTGTTTGTTTATATGACTTTTGGACTTGGTTCACTATGGCAAATGAAAAGAATGAAAATACAACATATCATTATGAGACTGATTCTATATTTTGAGACATATAAATAGATAAATGCACATACACAATTAAATAAGTTTTGAAATACTTCAGGTAACTCAAAATAAATTGGGGGGCTCATTCTCTCACAGGACACAATGAACGAAACACTGATAATCTGAAAATGTCTTTTACATTAGGCCTAATCACTATCAAGTTGTACATCTTCATCTGCTCCATATTCTTCAATGGTATTTTCTTTACTGCAAATGTTGTTGTAGAAGCAATGGTACATAGGAGGGATGAGACAAAGCATGCTTAACAAATCATTCTTCTTAGCAGTTGTGATTGGCTTCCACTTGGAGATTTTAAGTCTAGTACAATATTATATAGTTTAGCAGAGTCGTTTGCAAAAACTCACTTTGCTATATTCTATGTCCTCATTATGGGTATACTTATATTCCATTATATTGGGGGTTTCTTCAGACACTCTCAAGCTTCTTATTTTAAGCCAAGATACTGTCTGTCCATCAACTTTCTTTCTGTTAATAAGCATTCTAGTAACATTCTCAGAGCTATGAAAGTCTTCAGTGCTCATATAGTTCACATCAAAAGCTGCTGTTTTGGTTCTGCATGCTTTTATCACATTAGCAAAATCATCTGGATGAAAAACGTGTGACTGATATTTCATAGCATTCTCTATATGGCTGAAATCAGTATCATTAGGCATGTAGCTGTGGCCTGGTATAGCAAATTTCTGAAAAATCTCTCTGATATTATTTGTTGGGTCTTGAACAAGACGCATCAAGAGGCTAGTTAGCTTAATGTTTCTGTTTTGACCCCCACAGGAATCTGACCACAGAATAACTTTACTTTTCATAAGATTATTCTGCATGTATTTAAGTAGGCATGAACCTATTTCATCAGGTCCTCTCCCAGCTACAGCTTCATGCCACAAATTCATGGTACCTTTGGCAGTTCCTAGGTCATGGATGCCTAAATTGAAGCAGGAGAGCTGTGTCTTGTAATATACCACTCCTGTAGGCACCTTTGGTAGAGAAAAAGTTTTTTGAAGATCGAAGGACAAAACAGTACATTCACCTTTCGTTGCCATTTCTTTATCTTTCTTCATTGTATGCCTTGCAAGTTTGACTTTCCTGTGATGAAGTTCTTTTTCAGTCTTGACTTCAGCTATGACCCTTTTCTTTTCTGCGGTTTCTGGTTGTGATTCCAAGTACTTTAATTTGACATCAAATCCATCGCAGGTTTTACAGGTGTCTTTGTGGGGAGGTTTAAACCCTAGATTGAAATCTTTGTAGAAAATTTTTTCATACACAGATTGAGACACGATTTCTGAAGATAAGTTTTGTAGTAGCATTTTTTCCTTGTACAACCTATACATTAAAATTAAATTCAAACCTTCTTTCAAAAATTTTTTATCCGGACTATCCTTTCTACAGTAGTGACTGTCGTAACATGGGAATGAATGTATGTGTTCCCTCACATGAAGTAATCTCTCTTCTGGTAGTTTGTTGTGAGGCACATGTTTACCTCTCTTGTCTTCTAAGTCGCCTTTTGATACTTTTGAAAGAGTTCGATGTACCTTTGCGCTGTTAATATTTAAAGTGTGAATAAATATTCCTTTACATACTTTGATATCTCCCACTGAAGTTGGCATGAAATATTGTCGTGAGAATTGCCTCTTGAAACTGTCCCCTTCTTGCACTCTCCTATCAGATACAGGTAGAGATTTAACTGATCTCCCTATAATCGCATTTTGAGTTTCAAAATTCCCATCTTTGTAAAACATATCATAGAATTTTTGTCGATCCTGAACACTAATTTTTTCTGAGCAGTTGTTTTTACAATTGCATATATAATCTTTAAATGGTTTTCCCATGTTTTTCTTTCCTGACGTTGTAATGTAGGGTTTCCCACTGTTCCTTTTTTGTTTTCTAATATTCTTTTTCCATTGATCTGGTTGTGCTTTAATACATTTCCCTTTCTTTATTTGTTTTCTTTCAGTGTTCTCATCTGAAATGTAAACAATAAATCTATCATAGTCTTAATCAAACGTTAATATATTACATCTGTACATCCTGACTGTAAAAACTTAGTATTTTTTAACAACTTAGTTTACGTAAAAACTTAGTACTCTATTATGTATAGGAAACTGTTAAGGATTTCTTCTGCCAGAGTGAACCAACTACATCCACTCGGCTTTCTGGGGTTGGTACTTTGTATTAAAAATGAAATACCTCAATACATAACAGGCGTGGAGTCAAAGACTATAATAGTTTGAAGTTAAGTTAACAGAGCAAGCCATATGCTTACAAAATGTAGTTGGTTCACTCTAGCATACAAAAAAGTACTAATATGATTAACTTTTATACGAGAGAAAAAATGCATTGTTGCATTACTAATGGAAGATAAAGTGGAATACATACCTCCACTGCTTGAAGCATTACTTTCTGGAACATATTCATCACTAGAACCTCCTTCAAAGTCTGTATCACTATTGATTTCAAGTAATAATCTCCTCTTGGCGGGAACTATGTCAGATGACGACGCTATTTTTTACAGACTTGGTTTGTTTTGCCAACTTAAAATAATTTACCTACTTCATTTGCAAGAATGTCAACTTAACATTTCACACTGTTCCAATGAGGTTATTATGTAGTTTCTTCTGGCATACGATAGATGTCACCTTTTACAACACACATCAACAGGAAACAGAAAAACTCAAATTTTGTAGTTGGTTCACTCTGGCATCAGACCCTCCACATGAGAACAAAGAACCTTGGAAATGGTGGATTTAAAATGTTCATCAGCTGGCCAGCTCTATGCACAAACTTTCAAGGACTACGTACAAACGCCTCCTGCACCTGTTCTACACTTTCTGCACTCACCGGCCGTTTTCCTGAATGGTCATTCCTTTAATCACATATGCATCCACGCTCTACAAAATCTCGATACCAATTCAGAGTCATTTTGTCAGTAAGTGCCTCATGATGAATATTCTGTCTCAATGCATGCTGCACCCTAATTACACTCCATGTATAGTGTCATATTCCAATACACACCAACTACGTTCCTGTGAACTCACCATAACCCTCTGCATGTTGCATGATTCACACACACTTGAAAATTTAACAATCATACCATTTAACACAACTTCTTTGTCTCCAACAATGTCCTAATGACAAACAAAATAGCGGGAAAATAACAATTTTTTTTTGAGATTCTCTTTCTAATGACAACAGTTTCGTATAATTCCATCAATTGACTGCAACACTATACCAAGTTGTAAGCGCGGAATGTTTCTGTGGACACAGTGTATGTCATTTGCATGAGGCTATTATAAAATGATAATTTGTGAGAGATTTGAGAAGAATCTAAACTTGGTCCAAGAGGTAGGTATATCTCAACTTAAAAAAGCTATGTATCAACATCATGCCTTAAATAATTTGGGCATGCTGTGGAACTCTAAGAATGAAAAAAGTAATGATGCATTATTTCCCTTTCTCTACTTTGTTTTCACATGTAAGACAGTTTCATAAATTGGGACAGAATAATAATTGTGAATTACTTAATAAACTGACAAGTACAGTAGAGTCTTGATTATCTGAGGTAATGTGGACGAGAGTACCTCGGATAATCGAAAACTTGGATATGTCAAAAATCGAGAGGGAAACACATGGTAAACTTGTGAAATTAATGAAAACATGGTCAAAGATATGAAAAAAGGCATCTACTGTATTATGAAATAAAAAAAAAGGCGTACAGTAGATACAATACATGTTCCAGTTAAAAAGTTAGTTCTTCAAAAAGTCCATAAGTGTTTTCTGTTTAACAAAACTCGCTCGCTTCTTTACCATTGTTTCATGCATTCATTGTAGCAGTAGAAGGTCTGTTGAAGTTGTCTCTGACTGTTGAAGTTGTCTAGCCTTACCACAGCTCTTTATCCAAATGCTTGTACTGCGTACAACAGGATTTTTTTTTGGAGAAGGGGGCTACCTCGGTTAACCTGGAACTTGGTTAGTTGGGGCTTGGATAATCGCAGTTTTACTGCATTGCAGAATTTCACTATTATACCTCTTCCAAGCTAAGTTCCAGTTGTAATGTAAACAAACAAGATACATGACTGTATTTTCATTGGTCGAATTATGATTTTATCTATAAGCATGTAAGAAAATGTAGTTTGCTCTCTAACACTCAAAATAAAGGAAATAAAAATAATAAAAAATATGTATTATTTAGCACATATCTAAATAATATTTGAAGAGAAAAATTTTCGCCTAGACCGGGACTCGAACCCGGGACCCTTGGCTTTCCGGGCCAAGTGCTCTACCAACTGAGCTACCAAGGCGAGTTACGATCTAGACGCAAATTTTTCTCTTATGTACGTAATATCTAAATATCTAAATATCTAAATAAATTATATGGGGGAATTTTAAAATATATAATTACAATTTGAATAGATTAAATAAATAAACAATTCATCGTTTAATTCTTATGCATGCATAATGCAGAATACATTAGGATTTCAATTGTTCCAAATGGCTGCTTCTCTTATACAATTTTTAAAGCATCAAAAAAGAAAAATCTTTGAAAATGTTTTCAAACAGTTTAGTAAAAATATTCTACATTAACCATTGGGAATGTGAAAATAACAGCTAACATGTCTGTTCAATGAATGCCTAAAAGACAATTCAATCCCACAACAATGGAGAAATTTGATTATAACTGTCATCTACAAAGGGAAAAGAAGGAAAGAAAACCCGAACTCCTACAGGGGAATTGCCCTGGAAAATGTTATGTTCAAACTCTTCTCGAAGATCCTGCTAAGATGTGTGGAACACAAACTATGTGCCAGATTACCTCAGAATCAATATGGCTTAACAACGGGTTGGGTAGATCTACACTGCATTCCTTTGCTGTACAAGAACTCATACAAGAAGTAATAACGACCTTAGCACCATTGTATGTGATATACATAGATTATTCCAAGGCATTCAACAGTATTGACAGGAAAATCCTCATCCAGAAGTTAGAGAACATACTAGGCAGCTCAAACAAGCGAATTAGGAACAATTAAATCAATCTTAACCACAAACTATGTGACAATCAGTGATGGTATATCGATGGAGAGAAGTTGTTACTCAAACAAGGGGGGTCCTACAAGGAGGACCCGAGGAGTCCCGTAATCTTTAAAGTAATGACGTCCAGACATCCAGAGAGACTATAGACACAAGAAATGTTAAGCGACTCATGTATGAAGACGACATGATCATTCCTCTATATGAATTCAAGGAGACCTCCAAACAGCCATGGAGAAAAATTAGGATATGGGAACTTGAAAACTCGATGGAAAATAAACAGCGCCACGACAAAAGGCAATGACATTCAGGACCAGAGGAAGGCTGGCTAATAAGGACCATCTTATATGTGGAGGAGCAACCCTAGAATTCGTATCAAGCTACAAATACTTGGGGGTCACCTTACAAACAACTGGAACCGCTTTCTCACTTCATATACAGGATCGAGCTACAGCTGCAACGAAAGCCATGTACGATATCCCCAAACTCCAAAGTCTATCCCTCTCAACTGCAATGAAACTCTTCAATCTTAAAGTAATGCCGGCCGCAACATACGGAATCCAGCTAATATGGAATTACTTGACGGTGAAAAATCTTAAGAAACTGGAGAACATTAAATCAAGATTTCTCAAAAGAGCACTGTCAATTTCAAAATATACAAGAAATAGTTATGCCTATACAATAGCCCAGGAATCCTTCATCGAAGATATCAGACACTGTTTCAGACTACCGGAAACGCAAGCATATAGAATCATCATCGAGGAGAGACAGAACAAAGCCGCTCAGATACCGACAGAAATTATGGAAACAGACACAATGAAAACAGAAACCTGGAAGCAACCGAACTTCGAACTTCGACACTTGTACACATGCTTCGCAGCCCATGGATTTCATGGGAATATATGCCTGAACAACATGTACCATGAACCCAAGGAGGACTGCATCTGTAAATTATGCAACAATCCATGTCCCAAATACTCGTATCATCTAGCGAAGTGTAAAAACAGGACTCTACCACTCAACACAGTAATTAAAGACTGGTAAAAAGCTAACTTAAAATTAATGTACACATTGTGTTTAATAAAGTCAAAAAAAAATAACAGCAGAATTTACAGGTAAATCAGCATGGAGCATAAATTCTGTTCTTAATTAAATTATAAATAAAGAATTCTATTGACATCATGGAAAAAATGTAAATATTTGATCAGATAGGTACATATATTATTCTTTGTGATAAATAAAAATGGAGAAAGTTCTTAATTATTGGTATCTTGAATTCAGTTTTATTTACCGTAAAATAAGATGTTGCCTAAAAACAATGTTTCTATCAATGACAGTTACGTACAAAATTCAGTCATATGGCAGGTAAAAGTAGCACCGCAGTTCCCCCAATACACGGTGTCGGCAAAGTAATACTTATGCAAGTTTGTTTACAGTACAACTGTAACTTAGATCGGAATTACAACAGCTAAGTTATGTCTCCATGAGGTACTGTTATAGTTAAACACCATCTTACATATTGTCTTCTGACTATTTTTTGTCTCGCTTAAAATTAATAAACCATAAATATTTACCACATCAGTGCATCCTGATTGAGATTCGATGATAAGGCAACATGTGAAGAACGAAAACAAACTGATGGGCCATTTCTATGCCACCAGTGAATATTTGATCAGAGAGCAAATGACTGGTAGCATCATGTTGGCCAATGTGATAACATACGTTCCTATTACAGCCAATATGTTTACTCACATATGAAGAGATTCTATCCAATTAAAATAGTGGGCAAGTTAGGGTGATGAAATGGGCGTCATAGTGTTATTTTGGGCAAGTCTGGGTGAGAAAATGAGCAAGTTTGGCTGGTATTCAAGAACCAAGCTTTCTGAGAAGAGCGACTCTCAGCCCGTCTCTTCATGTTTAATTATATGGGTCATGCAGAACCTATTCTAACTGGGGCTCACTCTATTCAACAACAAGATATTTATTTTTTAAAAAAATTCCAGGAACAATTGAAAGACGAGAGCCTCAACTTACGGAAGATGGAGATGGCACGGCCTAGAGAGCTTGGTTCTTGAATACCGGCCATAATGTATACTAGATTAGCTTAGCGTTCACTTCTTTGGAGCAGGTTTTTGTGATAAGTTGGCAATCCTCTCTGAGCAACGACAATACATATTTTACATTGTAAATTTTCTGATTTCTACACACTATTACCATTTGTAATAACATTTTTTGCTATTTTAAACATTTTGCAAACATATTTTAAATATTAAAACATATTTTACAATTATTAAATATTTATTTATGAATGCATAATGTGCAATTTATCTCTCAATGGAGTTCTACAGAATCACAGTGCACATGCACGATTGCTTAATGTAACTTCCACTAGATGGCAGAACATCTGTGAAATCAGTGTGACCAACATTCATTATTAATTCCAAACCATACTTGAAGAAATTAACATAATTTTGTTAGGTTCCAGTGGAACAAGTTAATCTACACCAGATTAGTTTATAGTTAATTAAATAGTATGCATGTAATTTATTTGTTAGGTTAGGAAGAGGGAAGCTCTTGTATGTCCATTTCTTATAAACATGTTTGGGATTTTTAATGTGAAAGTTAGTCATACCGATGTCACATATACATCCTACCACTTTGTGGAAGTTACATTAAGCATTCGCACAGAAGCACTCTGATTCTAAACAGCTTAGAGTTCTTCGAGTAAGTGAATGTCTAATGCTAAAGTTTTTTCCAGTCACCTTAAATTACTCATATAGACTTATGAGGAAAAAAAAAAAGAATGAACGGAAAAACTGCACTTAAACATACGTGAAATATTTTCAAAGTCCTGTAGAACAACAGTGCGCATGCGCCAGAGTTTATAGAGCCAGCGACAACCCACCATCGAACCACATATCAATTATCATCCTTGATTACTATCGATATTGTACTAAAGTTAAAAAATCTTATGCTAGATGGCAGCATGTCACTATGAAATTTAAATGACCAATATTTGCAATAAATCCCCAAATCTATGTTAAAAAAATATATTGATAATATTAAAATTACCAAACGTTTATTAAAAATGGGTGTACACTTACTTATCACTCCCTAACGCTGATCCAACCAGCGATAACCCAAAACAGCAATAGAAAAATCATAGACTAAGTAATATACTGTGGAGAAAATAGCAGTTAGCATCACAATGTTGTCTAACAGTGTCATAATATTGTGATTTGCATATTTAAATAAATACTTGAAAATTGTCTAATAATGTTATAAAAATTGTTTGAAAAAGTTTAAAATATTAAAAAATGTGGCTCAACTGCACTTCTACTAGCACTTAATTTTTCACTTATATTGTTGTAAACTATAGGTCTTCCTCTGTGTTTACTAACATTATTTAGTATTTTTAACTTTTTCAAACAATTTTTATAATATTATTAGACAATTTTGAAGTATTTATTTAAATATGCAAATCACAATATTATGACACTCTTAGACAATATTGTGACACTAACTGCTATTTTCTCCACAGAGTATAATAATAATAATGATTTATTTTAGCTGGCAGAGTTAAGGCCATAAGGCCTTCTCTTCCACTCAACCAGCGAATAGTAAAATTATACAAAAATTACGTACATATTACAATTTTAAGATATTAAAATACAGACTAAACAAAATACAATGATGATGGATCTAATACTAGCTAATGCTAACAAAAACATAGAATATAATAAAATTAAAATGATATAAAATAAAGTAAGTAGCTTCCTACATGATTATTAATAGAATGCTCTATATAGTTGTTATGTAGTTAATGTTTTCATTGTGTCGAACTTAAGATATCAGTTAATTTGGATTTAAATAATGATAGCGATTGACAGTCCCTGACATGACTGGGAAGTGAGTTCCATGCTCTAGCCATAGATATTGTGTAAGATTCAGAGTACAGACAGGTCCTGTGTTGTGGTATCAAAAGTAAAGAAGAGTCTTGTGATCTTGTTCCTAAATTGTGATGAGCCGATAAATGTTGAAAACGTGTTGTTAAATAAGTTGGTAAATATGTGTGCAGAATTTGGAATAGTAAGGTATGTGAATGTAAAGTTCTTCTGTCATTTAGGCGTAGCCTACTTAGACTATGATTTTTCTATCCCTGTTTTGGATTATCGCAGGTTAGATCAGCGTTAGGGAGTGTTAAGTAAGTGTACACCCATTTTTAATAAATGTTTGGTAATTTTAATATTATTAATATTTTTTTTAACATAGATTTGGGGATTTATTGCAAATTTTAGTCATTTAAATTTGATAGCGATGGATAGTAATCAAGGATGACAATCGATATGTGGTTCGATTATGGGTTATTACTGGCTCTATAAACTCTGGCTCACTGTTGTTGTATAGGACTTTGAAAATATTTCACACTAGTTTAAGTGCAGTTTTTCCAAAAATGTTAGTAAATACAGAAGAAGAGCTATAAATTGAATAAATTGAAAAATCATGCGCAAGTAAAAGTGCAGTTCAACCGAATGAAGATTGGTTAACAAACTTTAAAAATACATTCACAATCATCATTTTCCGGGCCTAAATATTATTAATATCAAATTCTACAAACATTTCACGCCACGCATTAAAATTGTCTTCACTTGGATAAGTAAATATATCAGGGAAAAAAGTTTAGTTTACCTTCCCCAATAAATTAACAGCGTGCATGCACAGAACTTTATAGAGTCGTCGCTAGATGGTACCACGTAACTATGAAATCGGTATAACCAACCTTCACAATAAATTATTAGGTTTGGACATACAAACTTCTCACTTCCTAACCTAACAAAATAAATTACATGCATATTATTATGAAGAGTACACTAATGTAATGTACGTTATAACTTGTCCCATCGGAATCTAACAAAATGAAGTATGTGAACATTTATTTCTTAAAATATATTTTCGAATATTGGTCATTCAGATTTCACAGATATCTCCGCCATCTAGCAGAAGTTTCTTTAAGCGTTCACACATGCGCACAACGATTCTACAGAACTTTTGAAATCATTGCGCTCGTAAATAAATATTAATAATTGTAAAAAAAAAAGGTGAGTATCGTTGCAAAACGTTTAAAATAGTACGAAATGTTACTAAAGACGGAAGAAGTATGTAGAACAGCAGTATTACAAGAATATAGTATAGAAAATCAAGGAAAGGTAATCTAAACTTGAGCCAATATATCATATCGTACACCCCCACCAATGGAAGTTTTAATTATAGCCTATTTTTAACCTAAATAACGTTAGGCCATCTATATTTACAACGTACCTGCGATTCTATTTTTGATTCAGTGGGCCGTAAAAGATCTACTCGCCGCATACTAAGAATTAATGGAGTTGAAAACCATGCAAATGGTAATATTCTTAATTATTGCCCTATTCTATAGACAAATTTTTGGTACATATTTTACTTGTGCACGGCCTACTTGATCATAATCATAGAGTATGATCATAAAAGTACTTGATAGTCCTCTACAGACACAGAGTTTCTCTATGCTCTACAGAGATAGGTCCTCTGTGTACTTGATGATTTTCTCCATAGAGAAAAACCTGATGGTTTTCTCTGTACTCGATTTAATTCTATCCATAGAGAACCCATTCCTTCTTGATTAGGCTATTGAATCATTATAGGGAGATTTGGAAGCAATTTTTTTAAATTTTTTTGTCCACGTAGTACCGTGGTCATCTTAAGACCGCGCCACCGTCGCTATTTTATCGATTATACACGTACTCACTCACTGGCACTATCGAACCCGTAGGTTCATGGCCGCGCGGACATAAGCTCTCCATACATACCTATCCTGGGCTAATGCTTTCCAATCAATCCCTGTATAATGTACTTCGCTCAAATCATAATTAATGTTATTCTCCCACCTCATTCTTAGTCTGGCTTTCCTACAAGACGCTTCCATACAAGTCTTTCATTTCCCATACGTGCAACATGTTCTGCCCATCGCAGTCTACGAGACTTAACTGCTCTTATTATATCTGGCTTCCTATAAAGACCATGTAGTTCATTGTTATGTAGTCTTCTCCATTCACCTGTCTCTTCATCTCTCTTTGGTCCAAAAATTTTCCTAAGTACTTTATTCTCAAATACTTGTAATCTCCTTTCTTCCCTTAAAGTAAGAGTCCATGTTTCGCATCCATATAATATAACTGGTAGAATAATAGTTTTATATATTTTCAGTTTAACGTTTTTTTAAAGGACCTGCAATGCATAATAGCACGCATTTCCAGATTTGAGCCTATGTTTAATTTCTTTGTGCATCTCATTCCTATTTGTGATTACTGTTCCTATGTATTTGAATTCAGCAACTTCCTCGAAATTTCCCTCATTTGTCATTAGCTTTCCATTTCCATTATATAATATATTTGTACGTGTGACCATATATTTAGTTTTATTGATATCTACTTCCAATCCTAATTTCTTAGTGTTACTCAACAGTGCGTGCGTATTGTCCTTTAGTATCTCCTCACATCGGCCAATAATACTACATCATCTGCATAAACTAACAGTTTATTAATACCATTCAGTTGTAAGCCTTCCTCATTCTCTAAAGATTTAATGGCATGCTCTAGTACAAAATTAAATAGTAGAGGAGATAGTGCTTCAACCCATTCTGGATTTCAAAAGTGTCCGAAAACTGTTTGCCTACACGCACCCTACTCTTTGTGCCATTTAGACACATTCGTGTAAGTCAAACTAACTTTTTAGGAATTCCGAACTCCAGCAGGATATTATATAACTTCTCCCTCTTAATTGAATCGTATGCTTTTTTTTTTAAGTCTACGTATAGTTGATGTACAGTACCACTATATTCCCAGTTCTTTTCTAAGATCTGTCTTATACTAAAAATCTGATCTGTTGTCGACCTGTTTCTTCTAAATCCATATTGATGATCTCCTAGAATGTCATAAATATAGGGAGTAAGTCTGCTTACTAATATATTTGTTAGAATTTTGTACGAAGTTGAAAGTAATGAGATGTCCCTGTAGTTGTTGTAATCAGTTATATCTCCTTTCTTATAAATTGGTACGATAATTGATTCTTTCCATTCATCTGGAAGATATTCTTTTTCTAAATTATACTAAGCAACCAGCGTATCTTGTCCATCAATTTTGCTCCCCCTGATTGTATCAATTCTGCTGGGATCTCATCTGAACCTGATGCTTTATACATCTTCAATTTTTCAATCGTCATTTCAACCTCTAATGCACTTGGTGCTGCGACTAGCATTTCTGCTATCTGTAAATTATCCTCCTCAATGTCCTGTTCTGTATGTACATTTAAGTCCTGTTCTGTAAGTATATTTAATAGCTGATTAAAGTAACTTTTCCGTCTATTTAATATACTCCTGGAATCTGCAATCATTCCCCATTTTCATTCCGAATTATGTTTGTTCTAGCCTGAAACCATTTCTTCTCTATCCTAATTCCCGGATATAATTCTCTAATGTTCTTATTTTTGCATTCATTTCAAGATCATTAATCTTCTGTCTCAGATATTCCCTCTTTTTACTCTTTAGTAGTCTGGTGGTTTCCCGTCTAATACTACCCAATTTCTCTAAATTTACCTCATTTGGCTCGTGTAACCATTTCATTTTTATTAGCTTTCTTTTCTTTACAATGTCGGCACATTCCTCATCAAATCATTTCTTGTTTTTCCTCTTTTTTAAATAACCAATGCTTTCTGATGCTGACAATTTGATAGTATCTCTTATAGCCTCCCATTCTTTATTTATATCAGTTTCTTCTTCGTTTGCCACATTGTCATCTGACGATTTTAGTACTTCAAATTTATTAGCAATTTTAATTTGGTATTCTTGCCGCATTTCATCATTTTTCAAGTTTTTTAATTCAAATTTTTCAGAATCATCTTTAGCGTTTGTTCCTCTCATAAGCGATAGAAGTTGTCTGATTTTCACTCTGACCAGATGGTGATCCGAATTGCAGTCTGTCCGTCTAACTGATTAAATTTAAATAAATCAACGGTAGAATTGGGCGCATTCAGCGGGCAATAAAGCGCTCTAGCGCTTTAGCAAAAATGGCTGCCATTTGCAGCAGAAATTTAAGGTGTTTATTGGATGAACCGCTGCATGCAACGGAACCGCCAAATTTCAATTTGTTCATTGGCTCATTACTCATATTACTACGAGATGCTATTGAAATTAATCATAACACTAATAGGGATATACGGAATGTACGATTTACTTTAATGGATGTAATTTATGAAATTGACGAATAGATCGTTTAAAATAAAATATTATTATAAGGAGAAAATTTGTATTTTTTTAATTATTAAAATATCAGGCGGCTCCGTGACGCAAGCGATTAGACGCTCGCCTCTCACTGCTGGGGTCTCGAGAACCTTATTTACAATATTTATTATTAGTTTAATTTTTTTAATATGTGTTTTAGTAGGAGTAGCTTTTTTTAACTATATTAGAGTCTCGGTCACATTACGCGGATTTTGTAGTGGAGGAAACGGAGCTGCGGCAGGTTCTTTCGGGGTTTCTCCCATTTTCCCCTACCACAATTTCATTCCACCTTTCCCCATTTTTATCTCATCCATTTCGTTCATCAGATGTAGTCAGTTGTTATTTACAGACCTCTATAAATGTAGAGGCTTAATCTAATTTCTCGATCCGACCCTGAGTTGGACACGATTTTATATCATTTTATTATATTAAAATATCACTCCTGCGAAATCCCTATGTGATGTACTATCTTGCGCCTTCATCATCACATAACATATATATTTTATAAACACACTAAAAGTATTGCCAGGTGGACTGTAGGGCAAATTTTATTCAGTTGTTCAGCCATTTTATTCATGCCATTTCTTACACAACATTTGACACTTTTAGGCCTATATTTAAATCTATGAGGATTAGGAGTTACATTAGAAAACACAGAAAATATAGGCATATGTGCAAAACTAATGTAAGTAGTGCAAGACATGGTCTAACTGCAGCATCCAAACAATTGTATAAAGGAAGGCATCATTGTATTTTTTTTTTCAATCTCAAACATACTTCATCTTTAAATTTGTTAAGGAATAGGAATGAAAACAAAGAAGAATGTCAAATTATAATAATTTAAATACAGTTTTCTTAATAATTGATTAATTTTATTATTTTTTTGCATCATCTGAAAATATTAATTACTTATAAGGGTAACTACCATAATCTGTATGGCTAAAGTAAACCAAAAAAAAAAATATGTAATTCCAGCTATATATATGAAATTCTGTCATAACAGCAGTTAATTATAGATAATCTCTCACTCACCATACTTAAAGGCATTATTTAACATAATCTCTAACATTAGCAATGCTACCTTCTTAGTAAAGTTAAAAGTTACACTAAATAGTATATCACTGAATAATTTATAATATATGAAAATCATTTACCACCAAGGTTAATGGTAGCATACAATGAATAGCAATATCCCATAAGAGAGACTACATGCATTTGAATTAAAATATATAAGACCACATTTCATTTTACGATAAATTGGGAATTAAAGTGAAAATTGTTCATACCTGGTTCAAGTAGTGGCTCTCAGTATCTCAATGATAGGACATAGTATAGAAAGGTGGAGATTAAATAATGGATCAGCTGTGATTAAAATCCTATGTTGAGTGCAAATTTTTCTGTTAATACAATAATCAACTCTAGCTGTAATTTAATTTTATTAATGTACATCGCACTAGAGTATTTGTACCTTCACTGGTCAAATTTAGATAAGAATTCTAGAATATTGTAACTTTTCAAATCAATTTATGGCCCATACTTCACAAAGCTCTTTATTCAGAAAAGATTACAAATATAAGATAAATAGTTCTTCTCTTTGTCCATTCCACAATTTTCTTATTGTGTTACACATTTAATGAAAAGTACAAATGTTCGTTTTATCTGTAGAGAAAATTGGTTCGACAACTACTGTAGCACTTCCAGAAATGACCCCATGAACACAATCATAAGATTCTAATTTATTTTATATATCTTGAAATTAAAAATAAAAATTATAATTAATTTTGAACCAGGTATTAGCGAATGAATCATCTGGGGATATAATTTTCATAATAAAAACATTGACTCGTCAGTAACACAATGATCTACATGAAAAGAAGAGGATATAATCGTAAATTCTTGATGTTGATAACAATCTTAAAATTATCACTGTCTTTAGTTTCACTTAATATATCACTTATGTTCGTCTAAAAGGTTAACCACATTGAATAACTCGTATATTAATGTCCAGACGTAAATAATAAAAAATTTGTACATCAAACAAAAATTGTTTATACACAAAGACGCCATGTTTAAACTGAATGAACCAGCCAATTACATTAGATGCAGCGGTTTCGTCTGTCTGCAGCCTACTTTTACTTCGCTGCAAGTTAGCTAGAGCGCTTTATTGCCCGCTGAATGGTACGCTGCAGATAAAGCGCTTTTGCAGCGCTTTTGGCTGCTGAATGCCCCCATTGTTATGTACGTAGAAAACCATTCTATCGTTTAATAAAGATGAAAGGTTCACCCGAATGGATATTATTCTTTGCGATAATCGGAGATCGATTTTGTTCTTTCAGGGCACTCTGTGATATGGTATTGGCTGCATCTCTGCCCGTACAATTCACACACACACATTCGTCATTCGCGGTATGGAATGCTTGTTCTTGCATATTTTGTGGTGGAAGCCGCATATGGGTAATCTTCTAATGGTGTGCCTCTGCTCCTGATTCTCTTTGGTCCAATTGCGGTCGATCATTGCAAGTCGTCCCGTAGAAGTCGTGTCCATTTCCGCTTTTTTCATTCTTCTCCGTTCTAGTAGTTTGTTGCTGGCTCCGGTAAAATGGTAGGCTGGAGTCTCAGATCTTCTATGTAAAAAGTTTCCTTCGGCCAGCTCATATGCTAGTCTTGATGGCGCATATTTTCCCATTCTGAGGGCACATTTTAGGAACCATGCCTTCACTTTCTCAATGCGTTCTGAGTAATTGATTGTCAATTTTTCCCGTATTAATTCGAGTCCATACGTGATTATTGGGGATGTTGTCGTGTCCAGAAGTCTGGTGGCTGTCTTTAGCATAGAGAACGAGTCTTTAACAATAATGTTTCAATGTTCTTTGGTATATATATATATATTATATATCGCTTTCGTGGCTTCCGCTATCCTTTTCTGTACGTGGTATCTGAAGTTGATGATCGCTCTCCTTTTCTGAATGTTATCAAGCAGGTCTTGTGCATATTAATGCTCAGTTGCGATTTTTCATTGCCCACCTTACTAGTTAAAAGTGTTTTTTGTATTTCTTCTCGGTTGGGGTATCCTAAGGCCATATTGGTCTGCATACATGATTATTGTTGTTATAGTCTTTCTTTCGAGTATCTCCACTATGTCTGCCGTCGTTATGTTAAACAGTAGCGGGCTTATGGTGTCGCCCTGGAGGACTCCATTTGTCTGTGTGATGGTCTTTGATCTGCTGACCCATATTCTATTTCGATATAGTTGTATTGGAGAGCATCTTCTATTATGTTTACTAGAGAGTGTTCTATGACGATCATGTGTTTTATATTTTGGATCAAGAGTTTTCTGTCCAGATAATCGAATACTTTGCTGTAGTCAATGGATACAGTATGGTATATTCCGAGACTGAAGACTTTTGAGATCAAAATACTCAGAAAATAAATGGCATTATATGTGATCTGGTAGAAGATACAACAATGTTTGAGTTATTCAAGACAGGGGCGGCTATTCTGGGGAAGTAAGGTGAAGCACCACTTCACCTTATTTTTAAACTTTGTTTTCCTTATCGCGAATGTTGATTTCAGTAAAAATATATTTCTGTATTTGTACGAGGCGGGATTCATAATTGTGACACTGAGCACCTGCGCCGCGTGCTGTCATTCTGATCTACGGTTACAGCTCAAGTGAAGGATTCTTGCTTTCCTCTCTGCTCGACCTCTGGGGCGGAGTTTAGCTAGCCGCCATGACAACCTTGACGTCACACGCTGAGGTCTAGCATTATAGAAATTTTCCTAGTGAAGTGCCGAAGCCATCTGCTTCAAGGTTTTTTTGAACGAACTTATTTCGTATCGCGCTATTAGACTATTGTTGTGGTGGTTTAAATATGAATCCTGTTTGTGATGTATTGTGTGTTTTATTTGAAACTTTTTTTTCACGTTGAAAGGAAATATTAAATCGTGGGTGTCCTACCGAATATATACAAATATGTGGTACAAAATATGTTAAACATTCAGTTAAACGCTGCAATCTTAGTTTTAAACGGTCATGGTTTAAGGAATTTCTTTGGTTATGCCCCTCTCCCTCTACAAGAGCATCTGTGGAAAGAAGATTTTCTTGTATGAAGCGTATAAAAACATACTTGAGGAATGCAATTTCAGAAGAGAGACTTTCTTATTTGGGGAATATTACAATTCAGAAATAGCTTTTACTGCAGTTAACGAAGACACGCCCATTCCATGAAGATATCGCCGAATAAGTTTGCAGCCTTAACGGGCCGAAGAATCGATTTGATATACAATATATAGGTGAGTTTAATAATAATTAAGATAAACATGTGTACAAATAATTTTTCTTACCAGCTCTTCACCTAACTTCAAAGCCACGAGCCGCCACTGATTCAAGTCTCCTGATCTTGTAACATAAAATAATTAGACTATTTCCACATGTGACTACCCGATATTTTACAATGAAACTTGTACTTTATAAGGGATTATGAATTTGCCTGTAAAATTTGGCTTCATTGTCTGATAATAAAATAAGCTGATTAAGTTGATTATGAAAGAGAATATTTATTAGAAAACTTAGTATAAATTATTTATTTATATACTGGTATATGAGTTAATAAATATTGTGGCACATTGTTGGACTAGTTTGAATTTTCGTGAGCTGTAGCGAGCATAGAGAACGAAGGTAGCGAGACTCTCGACTCGCCTTATGTATAAGGAATTCATGAGTTGCGACTCACGAGTCGGGAATGCCCGTTGGGAAGTTTACAAATATTTCTCGCCTTCGCTTATCGAGGTGTTTCGGTTTTGAGAAGGACATTTTCAGAACCTTCGATGCCGACTATCAGGGATTACTTCTTTTGATCTATGGCCGGCTATATAAGACTCGACAGTTAGTAAGTCAGTAGTGGTCATAGAGAACGGTAGTGATCTGGCAAGTGACTGAGAGTGTTATTGGCGAATCGTAGTGAGTGCAGTCAGTGCATGAAACAGGAACTTGTGCATCTGCGAGTGTTAAGAAAGGAACTTAAATTGTGTGGCCTGCAGGATTTAAAAAATAATTATCATATTTTTGTGATTGTAATAAATAGAATCGGGAATTATGGGCTCAACTGCACTTCTACTAGCGCTTGATTTTTTTCAGTTATATTGTTGTAAACTATATCTCTTCTTTATTTACTAACATTATTTAATATTTTAAACTTTTTGAAACAATTTTTATAACATTATTAGACAGTTTTGAAGTATTTATTTAAATATGTAAATCACAATATTATGACACTGTTAGACAATATTGTGATGTTAACTGCTATTTTCTCCACAGAGTATATTACTTAGTCTATGATTTTAATATCGCTCTTTTGGGTTATCGCTGTTAGGATCAGCGTTAGGGAGTGATAAGTAAGCGTACATCCATTTTTAATAAACGTTTGGTAATTTTAATATTATTAATATATTTTTAACATAGATTTTGGAATTTATTGCAAATTTTAGTCATTTAAATTTCATAGCGACGGATAGTAATCGAGGATGACAATCGATATGTGGTTCGATTATGGGTTATTGATGGCTCTATAAACTCTGGATCATGCGCAGTGTTGTTGTATAGGACTTTGAAAATATTTCATGCTAGTTTAAGTGCAGTTTCCAATTCATGTAATTAAATATTCTATTCCCGTACATGTAGTTATAAAGAAAAACTAAAATTTCGGACGAATTACTCTGAAAGGATCCATATTTCAAAGTTTTAAATTACCGGTACATATTTTTTGAGTTATAGTATACCGTACATTTCACACTATAGTACATAATTTTTACATATCCTAACATTATTGCAGAATTATTATACATTTTCCTCAATCTGATTCATTTTCGTTACATAGCAAGAAAGGGGGAGGAATTGTAAGTTTTATTATTGTGCTTCTCATACATCGTCGTCAATCCCATACATTTCATTTAAATTCAAAGCTAAATTGCACGAGTTCGATGCAGACAACAATGACTCGTTTTAAATGTTTTCCTTTCTTGTTCTCAAACGCATTAGAATTTGTAACAGTCAGTTCCATTTAAGTTAACCATGGCACCGGTTTTATGTTCGTTGTCATTAAAGCCAAAAACATGGATTTATATCGACAGTGTTTTAATCACTGATGGTAAAACAGTCCTCTGCCAAATTTGTGATAAACGTATAGGATATGCGATTAAATCTCATATTGAACAACATTTACGAAGTAAAATACACATTAGGAATAAACAACTTTTTTTTTTTTCAAAGAAATAGATACTACTTACATAGTTGTACGGTCAGGCTACATAATCTAAACAGTGAATTTTATAAAGAATTGTGCAAACATTAGTTGCAGGAACAAACTTCAGGTACCTGAATTTAAACATTTCTTATAAAAATACTGCAACTGTAACATTCCCGACGAGTCCACTCTCAGGAAGGATTACTTAGATTCTTGATATGTTGACATATTAGAAAAAATGAGGGCTGACCTCTAATGAGGCGACGGATGCTGCCGGCCGTTTCATCGCTAATCTAATTGTGGCAAGTTGGACTCTGAAGCTGCATCAAAACTTTATTTAATTTGTTGTAAACCTTTGGAGGCAACAAATATTTCAACAATTACTAGATTTATTAATGATGGACTGAAGATACTATGGCTAGATGGCGTAAAAGAAGAGAGAGTCTATTGATGTACACATATGCAGCTGCATATATGTTGAAAGCGGGAAAATCACTCACTGTATTTTATCCAAACTTAGTGCATATTACATGTGCGGCTCATGCATTGCAACGAGAGACAGAGACATGCATAAATTCCCAGAAGTAAATGCATTGATATCAGCAACGAAGGTTTTCTTGAAATATTCTTATCGTGTACAATGGTACAAGGCAACAGATACCTGATGTCGCCTACCTCTGCCACCGGAGTAGTGATAACCAGGTGGATTACATGGATTGAAGCTGTGATTTTCTACGGTAAGCACTTCGAAGCTGTGAAGAACTTTTCTTCTGATTCTGCAATGATGCAGCGTTCACTAGTGCTAAAGTACTCTATTCAGTTTCATACTTCGCAATTCACTTCAGCTGGCTTCTCGACAGTATCAAGAAAATGGAGACTTCAATTTTGCCTCTCTAAGAAGCTGTGGGAATAATGGAAGATGCAGTTCAGAAGGTCAATGTGTACCCGGTGAAGAGGACGGTGTAGTTTCCCCTAAATTGCAATCTGTGCTGAATAAGAATCCTGGATACTGAAATTTTGTTATAATATTTTTGTCTCTCTTATTTAGTGGTGAAATTACAGAACCCCTGAGAATATTATTCCTAGCATAATTATTCTGTATAAATATGCACCGTTGACTTCTTGCCAAGTTGAGCGATCTTTCTCTATTTATAAAAACATATTGTCAGACAGAAGACTGTGCATGACAATAGAACATTTGGAAAAGTATATTATAATTAATTGTGCATGCCGTTCCAATGTGACTTGAATGGGAGACACTTGTACTTCAGTACTTTGTAGCAGAAGTGAACTGGTTAAGAGTTAACATAGAGATTTGACTAGCCTATCTGTGAACTTCTGTTTCGTAGCAATAAAATGAAATTTTGGATTTTACATATAATTGGTTCATTGAATATTTATTTACATAATTCACCAATTTTTGTTACATATTTAGGTCTATATACATATTTCTTAATTTGATATTACATAAAATCCGGGCCCTAGTTATAAGGTAAGAAGCCACGTCAACAAGTGATGACGTAGAAGAGAAACGAAAAACGACAGATCATGGAATATATATATATATATATATATATATATATAAACTTGAGGATCAAGTAGTTAAAACATTTTTGGACCAAAGAAAGACGAACAGACGGGTGAATGGAGAAGACTACTTAATAGTGAGCTTCATAATCTTATGGAAAACCAGACTAATATAATCAAATCTCATAGACTACGTTGGGCAGGACATGTATAACGAATGGGAAATGAAAGAGGAATATGAAAACTCCTTGTAGAAAACCAAAGGAAAAGTGCTCTGCAGGTAGGTGTAGAATGAGGTGGGAGAATTAAATAAAGGTGATTGTACAGGGGATGATTAGAAAACATTATCTCAGGAGAGAGATGTATAGAGATCTTATGCCACCGCGGCCATTAACCTACGGATTCCACAGTGCCAGTGAGTTGGTTAGTTACAATAATAATGAAATATAAGCCAGAAGTAGGGTTATCGAGCAGTTGAGGGCAAGTATAAATGAAATTTAAATAAAAATTAAAGGTAATCATTAGAGTCCGGATTTTTATGTAATTACATTTTTTTTCCTCGGTATGAATCAGTCTGATATATAACTTAAAATGTTAATGAATTAGTCTACTAGGACTACCATATTTCATGTTCAAGTTACATATTTTTACATATTCCGGTCAATACTACAAATATTTTAAACATAATTACATATTCTCTACATAGGGTAAACTGAGCTGAATGGGGACATAGCGGTGCACAGGGTAAATAGGGACAATTTTAAATTTTGTTCTCTCCACTGAAATCTAAGACTTCCAGCGAAAGTGCTGGTATCTGCCGACTAACCTCGGTACTTCACGTTTCAAAACAAAATGTATGACATTTCGTTTATCGTTTGGTTAAGTGAAGATTTCGCAATAAAAATGGTGTTTTTAGGTTTAAATGGAATAATACCGGTTGCTTCGTACATTCAATATTTCCGTTTTTTTTTTTTTTGTTATGCGTGTCTCTTATTAACTAATGGTCCAATTAAGAATTAATTTATGCTCAGTTACGAAGAGGGGGGCACGCCGTAGCGTAGCGGTTAAGTCTCTGAGCTACAAGCCGGAGGGTCAAGGGTTCAAGTCCCGTTGGGGTCAGGATTTTTAAAGTAAGTAAAGTAAAGTGATCCCACAACAGGCCCGGAGGCCCTTGGGGTAGTAGGAGGTTAAGGCTCCCACTTTTTCTAGACAATCGGCACTTTATGTCAGCCGGGTTGTCAGCCCTGCGTGACGGCCGCCTTTACCCCAGAACAAGCGTCTGGTACTCATTTCCGTTAGAGGCTGAGTCGACCCCAGGGCCATAGTTCCGCCAGAGGGTTTGGGTCAGTTTAAAAATCCTGACCCCAACGGGACTTGAACCCTCGACCCTCCGGCTTGTAGCTCAGTGCCTTAACCACTACGCTACTTTTTAAACTGACCCAAACCTTCTGGCGGCACTATGGCCCTGGGGTCGACTCAGCCTCTAACGGAAATGAGTACCAGACGCTTGTTCTGCGGGTAAAGGCGGCCGTCACGCAGGGCTGACAACCCGGCTGACATAAAGTGCCGATTGTCTAGAAAAAGTGGGAGCCTTAACCTCCTACTACCCCAAGGTCCACCGGGCCTCTTGTGGGATCACTTTACTTACAGATACGAAGAGTTTATCCCCAAAGAGATTGGGAAAATTCCCGCCTTTGTCGACAATAGTTTAAGTGTTGCCAAACCTATGAAAATTGAAATACTGAATTTCGGGTGAATAGAGACACTAATTTTCGGCTGAATAGAGACAGCATATTTCACTAGTTTATATGTAACCATTCCATTGTAGATGGGTAATTGTAAACGCAGTTGGACAGAAGTTTATTTGCATAGAGCTATTAAAACATTCCGTCAGGCGAGGAGCTTGGATCATCCAGCAGAGTTATTTGGGTACTTCGTTAAGGTCTTCACCCACACCGTAACAGTAGGAGTGACGATCCACTGAAAAGTAAATCAGTTGATATCCTACAGATAATTCTTTCATTTTCTGCATGTGGATTTGAATTAGATTTCAACAATGTAAGAAAGAGAGCTTTTTACTTCGCAGAGAAAAATGCAATAAGCATAGTTATGATACTGGACAGCCGGAAAAGAATGGTACTATGTGTGAGTTTTGTTTATAAAATATAGTGGCATGATAAAGGACGTGAATGGTATCATGAATAGTGTGTTGGAGCTAAGGGGGAAGTAATTGTACACCTATATATATAATTAAATCTGATTCTATGATAGTTTATATAGAAAATTATGCCATAAAATTGTGTTTAAAATATCTGAAAAATAAATATTTTACCGAAATAAGTAATTTTAAACTGCCCTAATTAACCAAAAAGACTGTCCCTATTCACCCTAACAAATTAGGATGAAGGTACTGGAATATAAATGTCAATAATTCCTCGTGCATTCGATTGGTGGGACTATAACTGTACAAAATAATGATGAAAGAATATATTAAACCATGAATTACAAAACATATATGTATTACCGATAATGAAACCGATATTACAAATTTGTTTTCTATTTTTGTCCCGATTTATCCGAACTTACCATATTATGTAAAGCAGGATTTTAATATCATAATAAGTATGGAAGTTAAAGTTGATAATTTTGTATTTTAAAATTCTTTTAATATTTATCATCATTATCTGCCTTTCAAGTATTAGGCCCAGTGGCCCGTTACGGTCTCCCGCCATCTCCGAAAAGGTCGACCCACAGATCTTCTGCTTCGAGGAATGTAGTGAAGAATTTTTTAATATTTATATATAACTTAAATAAAGAAAAACATCTAAATAATTAATTGGTGTTCATTGTTGAATAAAAATGTCTCAGTAACAATTAAAGAAATTGTATTACATACCAGTCTTTCTAAATAATGCTTTTAAAATTGTTTTATGTCATTGTTGTCAGAATTATAAAGCTTTCTGTTATAACTGTAATAAGAACACCTGCTAAACTTCATATTTTTAAGTAAAAGTATACTAAATTCTGATTGGATGTTAAAACAATTAACTTTTTGATTTAACAAATCAAATTTAAACATTATATTAACCAATATAATTTAAAATATAACATCATGTGATGTAATAATGTTCTTTAAAATTATAACAGAATTACACTAGTCATTCTGCATACAACTTTCAACAAACATAGAAGCAATAAGAGTTCTCCTGTTAAAATGTGATATTTAATACAAGAAGAATAGTTGACTCAAGAAAATAAAATAATTTAATTTTAATTGAAAGTGAAGAATAAAACCATTTAAATTTACTTAATCTGCTGGGAACCTACAAAATGAATAAATTTATAACTAATATTTAATTTTAGGAAGTTATATTTTGAGGTTATTTTAATTATATTATTTTTGGTCTGGACATCTTACCTCAATATTAATGTTGATTTGTTCTTGGACATGTTTCAAAACAATTCTCTGTTTTATCTTCAGCTTTCCCAGACTGGTTTTATTTATGTTGCATTATGTTGCACCACCTGGATGTCGATGTCAGCTCCATCCTGTGGTTGGCCAAAGAACCTCCAAACAAGGTCACCCTCCATCGGAATATCAAAATTCATAACTCTGTTTCTGTTCTTCTGAATATAAATTTTTTTCCAAATAGTCAGCTCGTTTGTATTTTCTAACTGTTTTAATAATTTAGTGTCTGAATTTATATTATGTTTTTCAGACCAAACATGAGCAGCAACTGCAGATTTTTCAATTTCTCCATTTTTAATATTTCTTATGTGTTCTTTGGTTCTAATTTTTAGGTTTCTTTTTGTTTTCCCTATATATATCTTTTCACAACCCATGCATTCAATTTGATATATTCCTGACTTTTTATTTTTATCAGTTTTTTCATTTTTGTTGGTTTTTATTAGTTTATTTAAACTGTAGTTATTTTTTGGTGCTAATTTAATATTAAACTTCTCAAATATATTTTGAAATTTATTATGTACCCAGGGGTGATATGTGAATTTCCTATATTTTTTCATAGGTGGTTCTTCTTTTTCAAGATTACTTCTGTTTATCATTTTTTGTTTTTTTATACTTTTCTATCCTTTTTTTTGTACCATTTTTTCATCAAACCCATTTTCTTGCTTGCTACTTTGATTATGTGTTTTTTTCTCATGTTTAAAATCTTCTTCGTTTAAGGGTAAGTTTACCAATCTATGAGTTAAACTATTAAATGCTGCTAATTTATGTCCAATTGGATTGAACCCTGTTGATTTTATAAAATTTTCCGTATGAGTTTCTTTCCTATGAATCCTGAATTCAATTTTTCTTTTTTCTTCGTTTCTGACCAATTTAAGATCCAAAAAAGGTATTTGTTTATTGTCTTCTATTTCTTTGGTGAATTTAATGTTTGTACTCTGTAAATTTAATAGTTTTAGGGAATCTTCTACATGTTTTTCTTTAACAATACAAATTATATCATCAACATATCTACTCCAAAATTTAAACATTGTGGGATGTGCTTTAGTGATTTTACATTCAAAATCGCTCATAAATAAATTTGCCAGAAAAGGTGATAATGGGTTTCCCATTGAGAGCCCTGATTTTTGTCTATAGAAACTCCCATTGAATGTAAAAAACATTTGATCAATGCATAACGCAGTTAATTTCAAATAATCTTCTTTGATCTCTCTGTCTATGTTGTTTTTTCTTAACCAATTGTTCAATATCTCCAAAGTTTTTTGTTTCGGTACATTTGTGAATAGTGAAACTACATCAAACGAAACCAACCTATCTGTGGGTTCAATTTCCACTTTTTCTAATTTCTTAACTAATTCCAATGAATTTTCAATCTGCAGACTTTCAAAATTATTAATTCTTTTAAATTGATTATTCAGCCATTTCGAAATTTTGTAGGTTGGTGATCCAATATTGTTAATTATTGGCCTCATTTTGTTTCCCGGTTTGTGAATTTTTGGAAGTCCATGTATATTAGGGTTTCTTGGGTTGCTTACTTTTAATTGAAATTTTTCTTTCTTGGATAGAATTTTAACATTTTTAAAACAGTTTTCCACTTTTTTTATGGTTTTTGGTAGGGGGTCATTCTTAATTTTTTCATACTCTTTTTCTTTCAAAAGTTCTTCCATTCTATTTTGATAATCTTCTTTGTCCAGAATTATAATTTGGTTACCCTTATCTGATTTTGTATATACAACATTTTGTTATTTATTTCTTTGAGTGTTTTTAAATTCTCCTTACAAACTGGGTTTTTATTTGTATTCTTTATTTTATTCAAAATTTCTTCACATTTTTTTCTGATGATTATTTTTTCTTCTGTAACTAACCCTTCTATTGAATTTTCAATGTCCACTATGTATTCTTCTATTCTATTGGAATAATCTATTGCTGTTTTTAGACCGTTTTCTAACAATTTTGTCTCTTTTAGGTTAAAGGTTGCCTTTGAAAAATTTTTAACATAATTTCTGGTGGATTCTGCTTTTTCTTCATTTCTGGTTTTATTCTGATGTTTGATTTTATTTGATGTATTCTTCTTTCCCTTTGATTTAGTTAACAAATTATTTATCTTTGTCTTTTGTTTCTCAATTTTCTTTTTCATGGTTATGTTCAACAAAGTGAAAAATTTATTTTCTAGGTTTTCCCACATGATGTTTCCTAATATTTTAGACAATTTGATATGTAACAAATAAATTTCAATATCCAGATTACTGATCATTTCAAAGTGTTTATTCTTTTCTAGTTTTAGTAATTTGTTCTCCAAAATTTTTGTTGTTTGCTGTTATTGTTATGCTTAACGGTTTTTCTAATGAACATGGGAACCAATTCTAATTTTAGACATTGGTTGATGAATTTAATGTCTGCTAATCTTTTAAATTTCTTCTCTCTTAATTTTATAAACTTTTTGACTTCATATTTTGTTTCGAAAAAATTGTTATTGAAGTTGAGTATGGAGGACGCCATCTTGTTTTTCGTAATTTATAACACAAACACAATTCCTGGTTTTGTTTCTTCCCTACCAAAAACCATAAAAAAAGTGGAAAACTGTTTTAAAAATGTTAAAATTCTATCCAAGAAAGAAAAATTTCAATTAAAAGTAAGCAACCCAAGAAACCCTAATATACATGGACTTCCAAAAATTCACAAACCGGGAAACAAAATGAGGCCAATAATTAACAATATTGGATCACCAACCTACAAAATTTCGAAATGGCTGAATAATCAATTTAAAAGAATTAATAATTTTGAAAGTCTGCAGATTGAAAATTCATTGGAATTAGTTAAGAAATTAGAAAAAGTGGAAATTGAACCCACAGATAGGTTGGTTTCGTTTGATGTAGTTTCACTATTCACAAATGTACCGAAACAAAAAACTTTGGAGATATTGAACAATTGGTTAAGAAAAAAACAACATAGACAGAGAGATCAAAGAAGATTATTTGAAATTACACTGCGTCGTTATGCCATTGATTCAAATGTTTTTTACATTCAAGGGAAGTTTATATAGACAAAAATCAGGGCTCTAAAAGGGCTGAAAACATTATCACCGTTCCTGGCAAATTTATTAATGAGCGAGTGTGAATGTAAAAATCACCAAAGCACATCCCACAATGTTTAACTTTTGGAGTAGATATGTTGAGGAGATAATTTGTATTGTTAAAGAAAAACATGTAGAAGATTCCCGAAAACTATATTAAATTTACAGAGTACAAACATTAAATTCACCAAAGAAATAGAAGACAATAAACAAATACCTTTTTTGGATCTTAAATTGGTCAGAAACGAAGAAAAAAGAAAAATTGAATTCAAGATTCATAGGAAAGAAACTCATACGGAAAATTTTATAAAATCAACAGGGTTCAATCCAATTGGACATAAATTAGCAGCATTTAATAGTTTAACTCATAGATTGGTAAACTTACCCTTAAACGAAGAAGATTTCAAACATGAGAAAAAACACATAATCAAAGTAGCAAGAGAAAATGGGTTTGATGAAAAAATGGTATATAAAAAGGATAGAAAAGTATAAAAAGCAAAAAATGATAAACAGAAGTAATCTTGAAAAAGAAGAACCACCTATGAAAAAATATAGGAAATTCACATATCACCCCTGGGTACATAATAAATTTCAAAATATATTTGAGAAGTTTAATATTAAATTAGCACCAAAAAATAACTACAGTTTAAATAAACTAATAAAAACCAACAAAAATGAAAAAAACTGATAAAAATAAAAAGTCAGGAATATATCAAATTGAATGCATGGGTTGTGAAAAGATATATATAGGGAAAACAAAAAGAAACCTAAAAATTAGAACCAAAGAACACATAAGAAATATTAAAAATGGAGAAATTGAAAAATCTGCAGTTGCTGCTCATGTTTGGTCTGAAAAACATAATATAAATTCAGACACTAAATTATTAAAACAGTTAGAAAATACAAAAGAGCTGACTATTTGGGAAAAAATTTATATTCAGAAGAACAGAAACAGAGTTATGAATTTTGATATTCCGATGGAGGGTGACCTTGTTTGGAGGTTCTTTGGCCAACCACAGGATGGAGCTGACATCGACATCCAGGTGGTGCAACATAATGCAACATAAATAAAACCAGTCTGGGAAAGCTGAAGATAAAACAGAGAATTGTTTTGAAACATGTCCAAGAACAAATCAACATTAATATTGAGGTAAGATGTCCAGACCAAAAATAATATAAATTTATAACTATTTCTACAAGAATCAGTTATTAGTGATTTTTAAAGTGTTTTCCTATCCTGTGTACCAACTTCAGACCTTGAGAAGAGATTCCAGCTCTACCGAAAATTAAACCCAACCTGAACCAGTAATTCTTTTTGGGACACCAATCCTTCAAAATGTTACTACAACATCGGGCATGAAGAGAGTTAGCTGCTTCAAGATGTCACCACAACATGGGAAAAGAATTACTTCTTCACAAGAAACATTTTTTTATGATTGCGAAGTGTTTTCCTATCCTGTGTACCAACTTCCGACCTTGAGAATAGAATCCAGCTCTACCGAAAATTAAACCCAACCTGAACCAGTAATTCTTTTTTTTTTTTTGGGCACCAATCCTTCAAAATATTACTACAACATCGGGCATGAAGAGAGTTAGTTGCTTCAAAACATCGCCACAACATGGGAAAAGAATTACTTCTTCATATGTCAAATGAACGCACATGCCCATCTGTTTAAGAAGTATTCAACAATAACGTTCTGTGATGTCGAGTGATTGTTTTCACAATAAAAAAAGAAACTAACTCCTGAAAATATTCACTAATATGGTTTGATTTCTCAACCGAAGTCTAAACCACAACCCCGGTTTTCCAATTGTTTTATTGTTTCCATAACACCTATAAAAATGACTAAAAATTCACAGAAATTGTTATGAAACCATAGACATGATTCAGACATTTGTTTTAGTAATTATCAGCTGTAGATTTTCAGTTTTGTGGTTGTCATGTAAACAATTAAAAATAGGAAAATCGTGGGCATGGTTTAGACTTCGTTTGAGAGTGTTTCGTGCCATTATAGACTTTAGAATTGTACTTAATCTGATAGATTATTTATGTATCAAATTTCTGTAAATATTTTTTTTCGCCATGTTGGTTACATAAAACAATTTTAAAACCTTGTAATCGCTCAGAAAAATCGTTAAAGACGTGTATTCGCCATTGGAATAAACTAATTAAACAATTTTAAAGTCTCTTTGTAATTGACCTTACATATTTATTACATATTATGTATTTTTTGTTGCTGCATAGTTATGTACATATTTCATAGGGTAATACTACACACAAATCCGGCCTTTAGTAATCACTGAAGGCATCGAGGAACTCCTGGGAACTGAGATTTGGCAGAACTTCTGTGTTGCTTTTATTGATGATAGAGCTTCCTCTTTCCGCCCAAGTTGTTTTCGTTTCGCTTGCAACTAACTGAAAACAAATGTTGAAATTATTTACACCTGATATAAACGTGTACCAAATCTTCTTGCCTCGTTGTGCCATTACTCATAATTCCTGCTCACAAATGTACTGGTACAGGAGAGAGCAACCCCAGTCCCGTAAGCCATAACGTAACCTGGACTCATATCGAAAACTAATACAATTCTGATCTTTGTTACCCCATGGGTCTCCAGGGTACCATTTTATATACCCTGTTGCGCGCAGCGATTCATCTGTAACAGAAATTCATCAATATAATAGTAATTATTACTATTATATATATATATGTATATATGTAAGAGGAAAGGAAATCATGTCGGAATTATAACTAATTAAAATAAACAATAAAACTCATGAATAATTAAAATAGGAAACAAAAAACTATTATGAATATTTAAAACAGGCATTATGTATAATTGAAATAGGCAGCAAAAATGCATCATAAATAATTAAAGTAGGCATGATAAAGGCATGGGCAGGACATATGGCACGAATGGGAAATGAAAGAGGGACATGAAAAGTTCGTGTAGGAAAACCAAAGAGAAAACGCCCAGTTGGTAGATCAGGATTAAGGTGGGATAATAACATTAACCATGATTTGAGAGAAGTAGATTATATAGGGGATGATTGAAAAACATTATCTCAGGATAGAGATGTATGAAGAGCTTGTGTCCTCGCGGCCAAGAACCTACGGGACCGATAGTGCCAGTGAGTTAGTTAGTTACTGTTCGTCATTCCCAATCTAGAAGTTCCTGTCATATTTTCCACAAGCTGGACCATCTGCTTGAGTATATGATGAAACTTTCTGCGCCATTGTTACATCCGTTTACTGACATCTTTGTATTTATAAATGAGTGTGAGTCTGTCTGTTCTTTATGGACTCAAAAACTACTTGACCGATTTGAATATGGTTTTCACTATCATTTAGAGAATTGTTTTGGTACAATTAGCATATATAGCATATTACCGTGTGTACTATAGGGCCGGGGCTTAAAAAAAGCGCATCGCTGCACTAAAAAAGTCGCTTTTTGGACTCTTAAATGGCGTACATTGCCTGCCATTACAAATACATCTAATTAATCTACATAGAAATGAATATCTAAAAACAAATTCTACAAAAATGTTTCCGCGACAGCATACGTCTATCTTTTACGAATAACTCGAAATAACCATTTTTGTCTTTCAGTTCATTGACGCCAAGAATATCGGGATAAATAGATTCTCGGGTAACGCCGCGTAATCAGCACGGGGTATCTAAAAATAATTACGATATAAATTTATAATATTATTTTTCTTTTTATTTATTCAGCTAACATAAAAACGCATTTCATTTATATTTATTTGGGCGTAGCAGCGCACGCCAGCTATTAGCTACTTTATTATTCATGTAAAAATCTGGGATCTTAATGTATGCATCCTCTCGGTATATCGTCAGCCGTCTGGATCTCGATACGTTATATCTACCTTTAACGATGACCAGGGATATACTGTGATAGAACTGGGACATACATTCCCGGAGGCAGGTACCCTTATAATGGGATGCTTTGATTCTAGAACTGGGGGAGAATATATAATTTTAGCGGCGGAAGAAGGGGAGGAAGTATTAAGAAAGGGATTTCGGGCGAGTAAGAATAGGGTTGTTAATGCGTATGGGAGAGAAATTATGACGTTTTGCGACAGTTCTAGCCTAGAAATACTGAATGGAAAATACGGGGAAGATGTTAAAGGGGAACTTATATTCATAAACGGTAATGGAGGAAGTGTCGTGGATTATATGCTCTGCTCACAGAATCTTATTTCTAGGATTGCAGCTTTAAAGTAGCGAACTGAATCGAATCGCATCACTCACCTATCGAAATCCAATTAGAATTTGAAGAAGAGGAAAGGGAAGTGAGGAGCTTTTGAACACGGGAAGGAGGGGAGACACTAGAACTGTTAGGCGGTTCTGTTGGAGAGTGATAAAGTATAGGAACTGCTTAACAAACTAACTTTCTGGCACTATCGAACCGTAGGTTCATGGCCGCGCGGACATAAGCTCTCTATACATTCCTATCCTGAGCTAATGTTTTCCAATCATCCTCTGTATAATCTACTTCCCTCAAATCATAGTTAATGTTATTCTCCCACCTCATTCTTGGTCTACTAACTGGGCGTTTTCCCTTAGGTTTTTCTACAAGAAGTTTCCATGCACGTCTTTCATTCCCCATTCGTGCCACATGTCCTGTCCATCGCAGTCTACGAGACTTAACTGTTCTTATTATATCTGGCTTCCTATAAAGACCATGTAGCTCACTGTTATGTTAGTCTTCTCCATTCACCTGTCCATCTCTCTTTGGTCCAAAAATTTTCCTAAGATTTTATTCTGAAATACTGGGAATATCCGTTCCTCCCTTACAGTAACAAACTACTTACTAAAAACGGTTACGTAGTTTCTGTTTTGAAATTGGTCGTGCAGTCCAACCCACAACTCACGTTCTGTAGACCCTTGTTGCACAATGAGATCGATGATTTGTTGAGCTTCATTCTCTGAATTAAGTATCAGCAGGTGAGCTCCTTGTTTCTCACAATCTTCTAGTGCATCTTGCCACGGTTTGGCATCAACAATTACTTTGTAGTATCCCAGCTGTGGCAACAACTTGTACCCTGCAGGTGGCGCTCTGGGCGTAGTATTTGCAATTATTGGCAACTTATATTCAGGAAATGAAGCTGAAAAATTAAAACATTTATTTTTTTAGTTCCTCTTTCATTATTAAAATAAATAAATATTCAATAAAATTACCAACACAAATAAAAGTTAACACTAAATCCAATTATGTTAAAATGAATGTTGGGAAATAAACATTATGAGGTAATGATCATTTAAATTCGTCGGAGATCATTTTTTGAATAACTCACCTCATAAATTTCGAACGTTTCATTCACGAAACGGCGGTTTCAGACGACATTTCGTCCAACCTCAGTCACAACTCCGACTGATGAAATTCTTCGCCCGTCAAATATTCTATTGTCAACATCTTCTGTGCTGCCATCTATGGTTGAATTTATAAACTTTGATATTAAATTTTGTTCATTAGGAATATCAAAGTCCATCGATCTATATTTATTTTTCTGAATGTATATCTTCTCCCAAACAGTCAATTCTAAAGATTTATCCACTTGTTTTAAAAGTTTTTTCTTATCTTCCAATTTTATGATGTTCTAGTAAAGCACGCAATTTATGAGGCGAGTTATTCAAAAAATTATCTCCGATGGATTTAAATAACTAAATCCAATGTTTAAAGTACAGGGTTCCCACAAATACTCTTTCGGGTTTCGAACACGTGTAACTTACGTTTAAACAAACTTACAAACATGAAACTAGTACTAATGGAAAGAGAAACTCAAAAAGTTTTGGTTATAGAATCACAGTTGGCAACAGGACGGATAATTACATACAACATTGCATATTGTTGAAAGTGAGGAAATGGCTGGTATAGAGGATAGGCGGCGTTCTGTGTTCTCGATTATCATGTTCATCAATCTGTAATTGTTGTTCAACGACATTTTTGAATAAGATTTGGTGAAGATCCTCCCAGTGGTCCTTCAATTCGTAAGTGGTACTCTGATTTTACGACAAGAGGGTGCATCTGTAGAAGGAAATCTTCTGGACGCCCGGCTTTAAGTGAGGCAACTGTAGATCGGATTCGTGAATATTTTACACGTAGTCCTCAAAAATCAACCATTGCAGCTAGTAGGGAGCTTCAGATCCCTAAATACGCCGTACGGAAAGTTCTGCGTAAACGTTTGAAATTTCATCCATACCGATTGCAGATGCTGCAGTTGTTAAAGGAAGAAGATAAAATGGTGCGTCGTACTTTCTGCGAGAATATGCAGACTCTCATAGAAAATGATAGTTTATTTTGAATCCATAGTGTTTAGTGACGAGTACACCTTCCATCTTTCAGGTAAAGTGAACAAACATAACGTTATTATATTGGGTTGGGAAAAAACCCAATACCTACGTGCAGCATGTCCACGAGTCTCCTAAAGTGATCGTATTCTGCAAAGCAAGGGTACGACCCGTTTTTCTTTGTAGAGAAAACAATTGGAGGATGTGAGTAGGTGGATATGTTACAACAATAGCTCCTGCCTCAGCTGGAATACTAATTGCCCAATGTGATCTTTCAACAGGACGGCGCTCCCCCTTATTTTCGTAATGAAGTCAGATTGGAGCTCAACACCAGACTACCGAACCGATGGACTGGCCGTGTTGGTAATGATGATGAAGAACTTCTTCCTTGGCCTCCACGTTTGCCAGACCTCACACCGCTTGACTTCTTATTGTGGAGTTATGTCAAAGATCTTGTGTACAAGCCACCTCTTCCACAGATCGTTCTTGATCTAAGAGGGCGCATCAGAGCAGCCATCGAAACAGTTGACCATGATATGCTACAACGTTCCTGGGCGAAAATAGACTACAGGCTTGATGTCTGTCGTGTTACCAACGGAGCTCACATTGAACATCTGTAAGGTACCGTAACCAAAACGTTTTGAGTCTCTCTCTCCATTGGTACTGGTTTTATGTTTGTAAGTTTATTTAAACGCAAGTTACACGTGCATCTGTGCCTAACTGACAAATACAGAAATGACAGCGTGATTTTTTATCTGAATATTCATTCAACATTTATAAAAAATAATTTTGAAAAGTCTAAAAATATAAAAAGACATACAATTATGCCATATAATTGAACACTTGAGTATCAACATGGGCCATGTACATTATGTCACATTTCGAGAACACTGAATTTTCTTCTAAAAACTTATTTAAATAATATATTATACATAGTAATACAAAGAACAAATAGTTTATTTGTTTTAAAATACACTTGGAAACAGTATAAAAATACAATTATAAACATAAATATACTCTTGAGCTATCAGTAGAAGTGCTCACTCGTAAACGGACCGTAAGTGCACATGGTCCATTTTAATACTAATGGGCTCAATTAAAAGTTGCATGAGACAAGTTACAAACATAACCTATTTCTTTGTATATAACATGTTCAGAAAACTTCCAACATTTGACAGGATGTAACATACAACAATAACAAAGAAAAAAATTCAGCACTAACATGGGTCCTGAGTTGTGGAACATTTTTACTACTTATATATACTTATACGAATGTGTCTAAATGGCTCAAAGAGTAGGGTGCGTGTAGGCAAACAGTTTTCAGACACTTTTGAAATCTAGAATGGGTTGAAGCAAGGAGATGCACTATCTCCTCTACTATTTAATTTTGTACTAGAGCATGCCATTAAATCTTTAGAGAATGAGGAAGGCTTACAACTCAATGGTATTAATAAGCTGTTAGTTTATGCTGATGATGTAGTACTACTGGCCGATAGCGCACATTATTGAGTAACACTAAGAAATTAGGACTGGAAGTAAATATCAGTAAAACTAAATATATGGTCACACGTAGAAATTCAGTATATAATGGAAATGGACAGCTAATGACAAATGAGGGAAATTTTGAGGAAGTGGCTGAATTCAAATACCTAGGAACAATAATCACAAATAGGAATGAGATGCACAAATAAATTAAACATAGGCTCAATTCTGGAAATGCATGCTATTATGCATTGCAGAGACTTTTGATGTCCCAACTCCTTTCAAAAAACGTTAAGCTGAAAATATATAAAACTATTATTCTACCAGTTATATTATATGGGTGCGAAACATGGACTCTTACTTTAAGGGAGGAAAGGAGATTACGAGTATTTGAGAATAAAGTTCTTAGGAACATTTTTGGACCAAAGAGAGATGAACATACAGGTGAATGGAGAAGACTACAAAACAATGAACTACATGGTCTTTATAGGAAGCCAGATATAATAGTAACAGTTAAGTCTCGTAGACTGCGATGGGCAGGACATGTTGCGCGTATGGGGAATGAAAGACGTGCATGGAACCTTCTTGTAGGAAAGCCAGAGGGAAAATGCCCAGTTGGTAGACCAAGAATGAGGTGGGAGAACAACATTAACAATGATTTGAGGGAAATAGATTATACAGGAAATGATTGGAAAGCATTAGCTGAGGATAGGGATGTATGGAGAGCTTATGTCCGCGCGGCCATGAACCTACGGGTTCGATAGTGCCAGTGAGTAAGTAAGTATATATATATATATATATATATATATATATAAAGTTCAACACAAACTGGGTCCTGAGTTGTGGAATACGGCCATCATCATCATCCTTACCATTATCATCTTCATCCTTCACCGGTGTGGAAAGCAACGGGAAGCTACTACACCTATAATTCCCTAGTAAAACTGCAAAGCATAGCATGAAAATGCTATGATTGCAGTGAAAGACCTGCCCTCGGGCAGAATTACTATATATATATATATATATATATATATGGGCATTTCTGGTGTTTCCTCCTGCATTGGGGTAATTGTAACCCACTTCTAAGGTCGGGGTGCCTGAAGGGCGGAGTTTAGCTGGTCCAATGATATGATGGGTGAAGATAATGATGATAGTGCTGCGCCAAGAGAGTTCTTAATCCTAACCTTAATCTAAGGTGAATATGAATGATAGGCACAATGATGTCCAAATGATGTTCGGGGACCGTCTGGGCCTTAAAATTTCCTGACATTTGTCTTACAGTTGAGGAAAACCTCCGAAAAATAACCTAATGCAGGAAACTTGTCCTGACTGATACTAACTCAGGCCTGCTGCGTGACAAGGCAGCACGCTATCTCTATAACATAACGATTGACCTTTACTACTAATATAAATTTCTCGATATATACTTGGATATTTATACAAATCCCCGTGTATTCGAAGAGAAAATTTAGTGCCAATAAAAGCAGATGCCCCTGTGAACGGACTGATATTATGTGCAACAAATTAACTGTAAAATGTATCCCTGGCTCTTTTAATATATGAATTACGATCATATGTCATTAGCTGTAGCCTATAGGAATGACATGTGGTCAGCATTCTGTTTTTAGGGAAGTAAGTTGAATTTACCAGAGAGGCCTTGGTCCATTGACAACAACTTCCCTAGGGAAGAAAAACAATTGACTTAATTAATAATGTAAAAATGTTATCTACTTGAAATTTTATTGGGTAATATCTATCTATATTCTATCACACTTATTTCTCACTTTGATAATTCAAGTTTATAGCGATTGAAGAGTTGTTACAATTATTAAAATTAGCCACAATTCATCATATAATATGCAGTCTGAAACTGTTATTTAAAATTCCTGCCACTAATTCAGACAAAAATAAACAATAACTTTAGTTGTTTTATCATCGTTCACTTGCTATCAAACAATTGAACTCTTCAAACCAAGATATAAATTCACATGAAATATAAAAATTAAACATAATTATTAGTATTGGAGTGAACAAAATTATATACGCAATTCGGGAAGTATGTACATTATTAGTCTCGAACTTATTTGCTAGCCCTCGCTAAAACTTGGACTCAAACACATCCTCCCTTGTTGCGTACATAACTATTATCAATCCGGAAGCTATATTTATCGTTATGCCAAAATTTCTGAAGATGGTGGCTGGTCACCACTCCTATAGAATTGTCGAAATTCCTTTTTTACTCAAATGTGAACTCCAAAGAGCGCATACCGTAGACTGATGAAATTTAAGCTTTAAATTAAACATATTTCTGTTTTATATGTAAATTTGCAAATGCTCAATTTTCTGAATTTTTTGCGTCCAGTACCACCAGGATGTCTTTTATGAAATTTCTCGCTTTCTCCCCTGGCATTGGCGGATAATGAAGCACCAGGAGAGTTCTTAACCTAAATTAAACCTAAATTCCAGACTATGGGCCATCACAGAAATAATCCCCTTTGAGTAAAAATTGCTATAGTCTGACAGGGAATCTAACCCGGGACCTGAACTGGGTCAGAAACACTGATAATTAGCCCATGAGGATAAATGCTCAATTTGATCTGGAATTCTTAAAGTAATGAAGTAGTTTTAACAGGTAAGTACTTACGCGCTGACTTAGATGAAGCAATCTTTAAGTCCACATTTATATTCGTGATGTTCGTGTTGTCGAAGTAGAAATCCAAAGGAAGTTCTCCAACCAAGTTAAAATTCAACTGCAGAAAAAACAAGTTTATTTATAGGTAAAGTTTATAGTTATATTTATTGATTTACGTGGCACAGTCATTAAGTTTTGAGACTGAGCGCATAGTGGCGCTGTACTGCACTATAGCGCATAGGTGGTGCCGTCGTATGGTACCTTGTCAGTTAGTCTCTCGTCCCAGCAAGTGACAGTTGAGTGCATGCACTGAAAACAGAACTATGGTCTTTGTTGTGACGGTGATTTGGATGCGCACGTCAAAACTCGAGATGTCACAGTTTGAGCAACGGGCAAACATCAAGTACTATCAGAAATTACGTAAGACCGCTGGCGAAACGTTTCAAATGATGCAACAAGTTTACGGCGAGTACGCATTGAGTCGCAGTGTTGTGTTTAGGTGGCACTGACGTTTTTTTCAAGGAAGAGACAGTTTCGAAGATGATGTGCGTACTGGTCGGCAACAAACAATTCGAACTAAACGAAAGAACGAATAAGTTGTAATGTTGGTGCGTGCTAACCGCTCGCAATCAGTAGACGATCTGGCAGCAGTCGTAGAGGTCAGCCATGGTACTTGATACAAAATTCTGTCTAATTACCTGAACATGTCTCGTGTTACCCAGCTGAGTGTGCCAGGAATCCTATCGCAAGATCAACGTGATGATCACATAACGAGATTTGTGGTGATCTCAGTAGTGCTGACGATGATCCGACGTTTCTCAACCGGATAAAAACTGGTGACGAAACATGGTGTTTACTTTACGAACCTCAACTGAAACGACAATCTACCACCTGGAAAACGCTATTATCAGTACGACAGAAAAAACCACGACAAGACAGTCAAAAGGCAAAGTGATGGTTGAAGTGTTTTTTTTATTCAAATGGAGTTGTTCACATGGAATTCATATCAGAAGGTGCAGCTGTGAACAAAAGTCGCTACAAAGAGACGCTTCGCCGTTTATGCGATTCAATTCGCCGGAAGCGACCTGAGCTTTGGCATACAAAGAATTGGCTATTGCTACACGACAACTCCCTCGCACATCGTTCTATCCTTGTCCAAGAGGAACTTGCAAGGCAACGGGTGACAGTTTTGCCATACCTTTCGTACTCACCTGATCTCGCACCATGCGATTTTTTTCTCTTTCCTCGCAGGAAAGCAATCGTACGTGGGCGAAGATAATATTCTTCTGAAGAGATCATGACTGCCACAAGAGAAGCCATACGGGACCTCCTTGCCAACGTCTTTCAGCGGTGCTTTCCAGCAGCTATACCAAGTGGCAAATGTGCAAAATGGCCAGCGGCAACTAATTTGAGGCAGGATGTGTTTTTTTTTAGTGTACGCCGAGTTATCGGCATCTTGTGAGACATCCGGATTCTGGTGGGTGCCTACCCTCCAGGCATAAAAGTCTCAGAACTTAATGACTGTACTAATATTAGTAAATTAATTTGAAATAATTTAGTTAAATAGTTTCATCTACAACTTTGCAATGAAGATGGGTCCTCGATTTACGAAAAAAATACAATTATGGAACGTAATAATAAACACACATAATAAATAACTCACATAATAAAGTTAGGGGTGAACTCAATTACTGGAACAGCGGCTAGCTGAAATGCCATTAAACCATCCTCTTTCAACAAAACTTAGAGATAAATATCTTTCCATCCCTGTCACTCAGTCTGCGGCGTCAAGTGGCAACAGCGTTCCCATAAAAGCAACTACTATTTCCTAGACATAAAAAACCCTATAGCTTGGAGTAATGTAAAGTCACACAACACAGAGGGTCATATGTCACTGACTGCAAGAACTTCTGCAAGGAGGACTCAAATCTGAAACTAGAGAAGACGGGTGGGCTGTCCGCTGTAAACATGTGATTCATACTGAAAACTATTACTGGGAGAAAGACACAATAATGGAGGACATTATAGACGAATTCGTAAATAATGTTTTTAGTTTTTACTCCAGCCTCTTCGAAAGATATTTTGGGTCTTCCAATTCCATAAGCAGAGAGAACAGGATTTTCCAACGATTGTCATTGTTCTTAATTCTTAATAACGGGAAAGTTAACATTCACTTCTTGCCAATCAGAATATTTCAGTAGAAATCTATCTTTTTTCTCGCTCACAGCTTCCTACGTTTTAGAAAATCACTTTTCAAAAAAAAATATATTTTTAAATATATTTTAAAACATTCTCCGAACATCCCCCTAACACTAATTTATTTACTAAAAGAGTACTTATTGCCTCTATCGAACACTTTTTTTCATATATAGTGAATCAAACAATTTTCTGTGCGTGCTGGTAGGCCTCAGCTGCTGGCCGCCTCCTGTAATAAGAAAACTAATTACAAAAAAAGCAATAATTTGCACACATCTTATTGTGCGGGAATTAAAGTCCATAAATACACTAAAATGTGATTACTGTTCAGTGATTTGTTTGGTATCTCAGTTTAAAATAAGATGATTGTGTATTTTTTTTTTTAATGTTTCGAAGGTATGATACCACACGTATTTAACACAATATCTGGTTGTTTAGAAACTTTAATATACCAATGAAAAGTAGAAGTATCCATGTAGAATTAGAAGAATCGCACATTGAACTTTAACACAAAACGTATATATTTCCACAGCTCGGAACACAACTGGGATGCGGACCACATAAGTTATTAACTATCGGCAACATCCAATGATTATACTGTCTTCATAAATTTTAGAAAATCTATCCTCCTTTGTAGATAAGTGAAGAACAGTCATCTGACAATTATATTAGAGTGAAGAAAGATGAATTGGTGAGAGTGAACAAAATACTTTTTACACGCTTTATATTAGCTTGACCTGTATCTATCTATCTATGTAACGGAATCTTTCAACGCGATTTTCACCCACTTAAAATCATTGGATCGACTTGAAACTTTGTATACTTGTAGAGGACCCGTGACAATACAATAATTTCATATTTATTTTCTAAAATCCTGGCCAGAATCATCAGAAAATCAAAAAAAGTGTTTTTGTATCAATGTAACGGAATCTTTCAACGAGATTATCACCCACTTAGAAACATTGGATCGACTTGAAACTTTTATATACGTGTAGAGGAGCCGTGACAATACAATAATTTCATATTTTGTTTCTAAAATCCTGGCCAGAATCATCCGAAAATCAAAAAAATTAAAACTGGTATAATAGGTTGCGCACTTGTCGAGTTTTTAGTCAATCGTTGTAAGAGCTCAGTTGGTAGAGCAGTGAACTCTTAGTGGTATATAACTTGAGTAATCCATACGTCGCTGGTTCAAATCCGGCTGGGAGGGTTTTTTTTATAGAAGAGTATCACTTTTAGCTCATACTACAATAGTATCGAATTTAAAGATATTTACATTTTTATCTTATTCTGTAAAATATTAAAAGTAAAAAATAAAAAATAAATAATAGTTTTAAAAACTTAAAGAACACGCTTTATTAGAAAACTAAAAAAATGAAAAATGATTTTAATTTCCAATACGCTTGGGATAGAATAAAGTGGTCAACAAAAAATCATCTCCAACACATATAGAATAAAATTAGAGTTATCAACAAAAATAAAATGATTTTACCATCAAAAGCGTGGGGTGCTTTTTATGATTTTTACATTTTCTTCTTAGAGAGCTTACTTTTACCAATGTTTGTTTATTATCAAATATATTAATTGATATAGAGCACCCCACGCTTTTGATGGTAAAATTATTTTATTTTTGTTGATAGCTCTAATTTTATTCTATATGTGTTGGAGATGATTTTTTTGTTGACCACTTTATTTTATCCCAAGCGTATTGCAAATTAAAATTATTTTTCATTTTTTAGTTTTCTAATAAAGCGTGTTCTTTTAGTTTTTTAAAACTATTATTTATTTAAAACTATTATTTATTTCCAGCTAGACTTCGTATCTGGCCCACTGTACATTGAGCAGGAGTTCAGTGAAATGTAAATTTAATAAATAATAGTTTAAAAAAACTAAAACAACACGCTTTATTAGAGAACCCAACTAAACAATGAAAAATAATTTTAATTTCCAACACGCTTGAGATAAAATTAAAGTGGTCAACAAAAAAATCATCTCCAACTCATCTACAATAAAACTAGAGTTAACTACAAAAAATTAGGTTACCATCAAAAGCGTGGGGTGTTCTATATCAATTAATATATTTGATAATAAACAGATATAGGTAAAAGTAAAGTCTCTAAGAAAAAAACGTAAAAACCATAAAAATGATCCCACGCTTTTGATGGTAAAATTATTTTTTTTTGTAGATAACTCTAGTTTTATTCTAGATGTGTTGGAGATAATTTTTTTGTTGACTACTTTAATTTTATCCCAAGCGTGCTAGAAATTAAAATTATTTTTCATTTTTAGTTCGGTTTTCTAATAAAGCGTGTTGTTTTAGTTTTTTAAAACTATTATTTATTTTTTATTTTTCAGTTTGGTTTTCTAATAAAGCATGTTGTTTTAGTTTTTTTAAACTATTATTTATTTTTTAATTTTTAGTTTAATTGATTGTCATAAACCATAATCCCATGAACATTTAATTGCCTACGATATTTTTAGTGTCTAGGCACTAATATAATTATATATTTTTTAATCATTATTATCTAACATTATAGAGCGATTCCATGAAAAGTCATACCGATGTGAAAATTTTGAAAATCACGCAGGAATAATTTTGTTGATGTAATATATATATGTAAATATTAAATGTTATAATTCTATAAGAACATGTTTCAAATGTGCATTATTCTAATCTAATAATAGAGGTAGAACTTGTCATATTCCAAACCTGAAAAAATACGCAAAATTTTACCAATTTCTTGTTTAATGATTTGGTCGTATGAATTCGTTTTATTTCACAAAATCTTTTGTTAAACCATACTTTGGTCCTCCTTGGTCGTAAATTAAACAATATTAATTGGATTATAATATTCTATATACCTTAAATGTGTCCTATAGTTGTTAACTGTAAGTTATGGTCAGTCAGTCACAGAAAACGGATAAAAATTACTGTACACAACATAATAATTCATGGATTAAAATTTCCTCTTGGATTCTACGTTATCGGTACACAACTAACAAAAAAGTATAGATGACATTCTCTTGTAAAGTCATTATTTTTCCCGCTGGAGTCCCGTGACTGACTGACTTTTTGTCCCCTCACTTATATTGCTAATACGCATAACGCAGTCAGTTGCTTGCTGGACTCCGCTGTGTATTAACATAAACATGGTTTAGGAAATCTGGTAGACTGTTCGGCTCAGCTGTTTCATAAAATAATTACTGGCCCTTCTTCTGTGACAATTTGAGCTAAAAGGCAGTCAGCGGAAGGATTTAAATGTAGAGTAATTACATGAAAATGTCATACCGATGTGAAAATTTTGAAATTGGCGCAGGAGTAATTTTTTCGATGAGATATTTTTTTGCAGATGAAATTTTCCGATTATAGAAGTTAATGTTTGAAATACGGATTATTTTGATCTAAATTAATAGTAGAACATGATATATTCCGAAACCTGAAAACACATGCAAAATTAAACGAAATTTTGTTTTACGATTTCACTGTATAAATTTGTTTGTTTCACCGACTCTTTTGTTATACCATATTTCGGTCCTTCCTGATCATAAATGTAATACAAATAATTGTATTATAATATTCTAGATAATTAAAATGCGCCCTATAATTATTAAGGGTAAGCTACAGTCAGTCACATAAAACATAGAAAAATTATTGTACACAATACGATAATTGATGGATCCAAATTTCCTCTGGGATTCTACGTTATCGGTACATAACTAACAAAAAAGTATTAACGACATTGTCTTGTAAAGTAATTACGTTAATTATATTAATTACATTTTTGTATTTTTATTAATGGCATTTAAATAATTCCTTATTATGCGATTCTTCAATATGTATGTTATTAAGTGAGTGGAATTAAAAACAAGTGCGCGGTTCTTATGTGTTAGAAAGTGTGTGTGTGGGAGTCCTTGAACTTGAAAGGTTCTCGCATTAGTTTGACCTTTGACATGCCATGTGTGTCGTATTATCGGGGATCCACAGTGCGATGTTGCCACATTGTGCTAGCATTCACTTTGTGAAACAGAGTCATGCTTGTTAATTGCAAAAACAGTTTTAAATCATATGAAGTTTCTTGTATAAAAAATACAATTAGCGTGGAGTATATGTGATTAAGTATGTATAACCTGTAGTGTAAAATAAAATTATTATTGGGTGTAGCGTTATTGGAAACCAACAGAGTGAAAATACGTATGACAACGCTGTACTATGTGCGCCACGTGGAAACAATCAGTCATAAAGTAAGATTTCGCGCATTGTAAGAGATTTCTTTCGATTGTTTAGTTTAAAAATAGAACTCATGTCAGCAATATAATTTGTAATCAGTTGCTTTGAAAGAATTATAACAGAATTTTCCACATTTAAATAAACAATTTAATAATTTGTATACTGTACTTTTTCGTTAATTTTTTTTTTGTCTTTATAGTTGAGACGCGTGAAAGTTAATTTTAGTGTTCTGGAACGAACAATGCAAATTCCATATCGGCATTTTTTATTTATTTTAATGGTTCAATCTATTAACAGCATCAGATAAATTTTAATCAGTTAATATGGATGTAATAAAATTATACTCATATTAGGCATATTTAACTATAGAGAAGGCCCTTTGTTGTTAAGAAGTTAATATTTTCTTTATTTTGTGAAATTTAAAATGATACATGGTAACCAAGTTAAATAAATTACACTATTTATTTAATATTTTTACAGCATATCAAATTGTACATTTCCTATACATGATACAAGGAGTGAAGTTCTTTATTCATCTCCATATTATCGCTTTTTATATTTTATCCATCCATAGTAATTCTGCCCGAGGGCAGGTCTTTCACTGCAATCATAGCATTTTCATGCTGTGCTTGCAGCTTTACTAGGGAACTGTAGATGTGGTAGCTTCCCGTTGCTTTCCACACCGGTGAAGGATGATGATGATGATAATGATAAGGATGATGATGGCCATATGGTTTCGGGGACCGTTTGGGCCTTAAAGTTTTCTTGACATTTGTCTTACAGGTGAGGAAAAACCCCGATAAAAACCTCACCCAGAAAAACTGTCCCGACCGGGGATCGAACCCGGGCCCGCTGCGTGACAAGGCAGCACGCTACCTCGAGACCACAGCGGTGGACTTATCTATTATAATTTCATATTATTTTGTAATATTTGTATAATATTTGCAGCTCCAGAATATTAAAGTCTAAATAAAATTCAGATATGTCAGTCAGTCACAGAATGTAGTCAGTCAGTCACACATCATATATTAGGTTATAACTCTGGTCTTAATTGTGATTTTTGTTTCGTTTTTTTTATTGAGAATGTAACTTGAAATGTGTCCTCCAAACGGTATTTTGGAAAATTGAATTAGGAATCACACTTCAGAGCATGATGCAGATGAACATGTTAAGCTGCATGATGAGTTGACATTTATGTCAGTCAGTCACACATACTTTGATAGATAATAAATAGCACTGTTTTTCTTCAAAAGTTGTATATTTAAGTACAGTCTTAACCACACACTATTCATCTATCATATCACGTAGATAACACCCCTAATTTCAATCAATTGTAATATTTATGCAACCATTTTGCTGCAAAGGTGTATTGTAAATGTCAGTCGGTCAAATATGGAATTGCTCTATTATAATATTTATTGTAGTATGAGCTAAAAGTAATACTCTTCTAAAAAAATCTTCCGGGCCGGATTTGAACCAGCTACCTATGGATGGATATAATATTAATTTCTTACAAAGATGGACTAAAAAGTCGATAAGTCCACAACCTATTATACCAGTCTTTATTTTTTTATGTCCTGATGATCCTGGCCAGAATCTTAAGGAAAAATTTATGAAATTATTTAATTGTCATTGGTCCTTTACAAATATACAAATTTTCAAGTCAATCCAATGTTTTTAAGAGGATGAAAATCGTTTTCAAAGATTCCGTTACATTGACAGATACAGGTCAAGCTAATATAAAGGGTGTAATAAATAATAGTTTTAAAAAACTAAAAAAACACGCTTTATTAGAAAACCGAACTAAAAAATGAAAAATAATTTTAATTTCCAACACGCTTGGGATAAAATTAAAGTGGTGAACAAAAAAATCATCTCCAACACATATAGAATAAAATTAGAGTTATCAACAAAAAGAAAATAATTTTACCATCAAAAGCGTGGGGTGCTCTATATCAATTAATATATTTGATAATAAACAGATATTGGTAAAAGTAAAGTTTCTAAGAAGAAAATGTAAAAATCATAAAAAACACCCCACGCTTTTGATGGTAAAATTATTTTCTTTTTGTTGATAACTCTTGTTTTATTCTATGTGTTGGAGATTTTTTTTTGTTGAACACTTTAATTTTATCCCAAGCGTGTTGGAAATTAAAATTATTTTTCATATTTTAGTTCGGTTTTCTAATAAAGTATGTTTTTTTTAGTTTTTTAAAACTATTATTTATTTATTATTTTTTAGTTTTAATATTTTACAGAATAAAATAAAAATGTAAATATATTTAAATTCGATACTATTGTAGTATGAGCTAAAAGTAATACTCTTCTAAAAAAATGCTCCCAGCCGGATTTGGACCAGCATCTACGGATTACTGAAATTATATACCACTATAGTTCACCGCTCTACCAACTGAGCTCTTACAACGATTGGCTAAAAATTCGACAAGTCCGCAACCTATTATACCAGTTTTCATTTTTTTTATTTTCTGATGATTCTGGCCAGGATTTTAGAAACAAAATATGAAATTATTGTATTGTCACGGGTCCTTTACAAGTATACAAAGTTTCAAGTCGATCCAATGATTTTAAGTGGGTGAAAATCGCGTTGAAAGATTCCGTTACATAGATAGATAGATAGATAGATAGATAGATAGATAGATAGATAGATAGATAGATAGATAGATAGATAGATAGATAGATAGATAGATAGATAGATAGATAGATAGATAGATAGATAGATAGATAGATAGATAGATATATAGATAGATAGATAGATAGATAGATAGATAGATAGATAGATAGATAGATAGATAGATAGATAGATAGATAGATAGATAGATAGATAGATAGATAGATAGATAGATAGATAGATAGATAGATAGATAGATAGATAGATAGATAGATAGATAGATAGATAGATAGATAGATAGATAGATAGATAGATAGATAGATAGATAGATAGATAGGTAGATAGATAGATAGATAGATAGATAGATAGATAGATAGATAAATAGATATAGGTCAAGCTAATATAAAGCATGTAAAAATCGCTCTACGGTTATGTTTGCTTCACCGCAAATCTGTGTAAAACACAATTTAATTAATTATTGATAGAGCGAGAATTTTTATGAAATTAGTCAGAGACCACTGAGACGAAGTATCTTTACATTTTATGGTCTGTAAAACCAAATAAGATCTTCATTTTTTTTTTCATATTTCATAATATTTTGGGGAAATGTTCATATTTTAGTAAAAATTTAATGTTCCTTCATATTTTTCAACTTTAATTTTTTAAAATAAAATTTCTAATAATTGGTTAAAACCATTTTTTAAGTGATCGTAGTTTTGAAATTATTTGACAATGTAATATGGCATACAGGCAAAAATTCATCAGTATACCATCCAGAACAAGATGAATAGTTTTGATAAAACAATAATTGAATAAGGAGACATGGAATGACCAAGTGGAGGCTTTTGTTGGAAACTACAGAACAAGAACAGGGATTTCCTAATCTGTGACAAGAACATGAATAAGTAGAACAACAGTGTTAGAATAATAACCACCTACTCCACTATCTTTTTGCTACCTAAGGATAGTCCTTACTTTGTGAATGGATTACAGTATTTAAATGTAGGGAAGATGCTGCTGCTAGTTTTCTATAAACTCCAAGCAGTGCTGAAAAATGAGGTCTTACTCCACAGTTTATAAAAGTAGTAAAGTTCTTGTAGTTAAAGCCAATATTATTCTCACTTATATCAAACTATAAAATATAGCGCGGTACATGTTTGCTCCCATAACATCATATGGTGTGGAGTGTACTTTCTGATCGTATAAAACAATTTTGACGGACGGGCATTAAAAAAAATATATAAAATGCTGTGCTAGCTGTAGCATTATTACCGCCTATACTAATTAATTATTGCACTGTTAGCCAATAGCATAAAATCCATATATATAATATATATATATATATATATTAAAGTATTGAATTAACAATCAGAATGTATTTATATTATATTATGAAAGGAAAGTGCGTACTGAACACTCTAATATATACTAATAATTACATGTGGATATTCAAGTTGAAACAGGCAGGGGCGTTGAGTTTGGATAATATTACTCACCATCCCCCAGTCTAATACAGGGGCGTCGAGTCAAGATAAGATTACTCTCCATCCCCTAGTTGAATACAGTAAGATAACATGGCTGGTAAATTCCAGTCTTCATACGTAACTTTAGAAGCGATATGCCCTTATTTGGAAATGAGGGTGATACATTCCAACTCAGCGTCCATGCCACGCCCGCTTATCAGAGGGTTTATAACGGCTGATGCCCTTGGCATCAGGGCTTATTCTTCATGGTTCCGACCTCGTCTCTATGACAGTTAGAGACACAATATTGTAACTTTTTAATCATCGTCTTTAATAAATATATTAAATCAAGCTCTGCATTCACTGGAGTTCTTGGACTCACAACGAATCCTACCTTCAAATTGTCTGATCTACCCGAGGGCCAGGTCACGACAAAAACTCTGGTGGCAGCGGCGGTGGATCGTTAGTGACGGTTCGTAGGTTCGAGAACTGGAGAGATCTTCGAGGAGATCCACTTGAGGAGACGGTACCACTCCACAAGACCATTCCCGAGCTGAGCGGACGGCTACAGTGAATAAGAACATCAACGAGGCTGATCAATAACCCGAGGGTCCCTGTTCAACCTCCACTCCTAAAACCTGAAGGTAAGCCCAGGATAATTAAGTCTATACTCATCTACCTGTTTCTTAAATTCAGTGCTATTATTCTAAATTAGTGTTTTGATATTAGTGCTGCAATATGTCATTACAGAACGCAGGCGTCGATTCCCTTAGTAATAACGATGAAATTAACTATATCAGTGTTCCTCAGGCCATTAAATTAATTAATAAACCGTTTAATGGTAATAAATCAGAGTTGAGAGAATTCATTTCAAATGTCGAGACTGCTATTTCGGTCATTAATCCAGATAATTATGATTTGATGCTTAAATTTGTTGAGTCTAAAATAACGGGTGATGCTAAAACAAAATTATTGGCTAGGTCAGATAGGTCAAGTTGGGAAGATATAAAACAAATTCTTGAGGAGAACTATACGTTGCGTAGGACAATAGATTTCTTCGCATGTAAATTATTTAACAGCAAACAAGGATCAAGTGAAGGTGTTGCAAATTGGGGCAGTAGAATAGACACTATGTCGACTGAATTGACTGAAGCCATGATTAGAGTTTTCCCCGACAGACATCATGAAGGTGCGATAGCATTTTTAAAATATATTACGAAAGCTTGTTTTATACAGGGTCTACATGAGGAAAGAATTCAGACTGCAGTTAGAGCTAGGGACGAACGCGTGCTTCTCCCTAACGCAATCGAGGTTGCTTTAGAGGAAGAAAGCGCAATATTGTCAGGTAGATATAAGAAACAGGGTGTGCTACAGAAAACCAATAACTTTGTAAAGAGAGATCGAACTGATTACCGAGGAAGTAGTGACAGGAAAGATAGGTCTTTTGCAATGAACGTCACTTGCTTTAAGTGCCAGAAGGAAGGGCACATTGCCAAGGAGTGCCGCGGTGTAGGACGTGTTCCAAGGTGGGACACGAAACAAAGGACTGTCGTGCACAGGGCCGGCAGGGAAACTCTCATTGACGGAGCCCAAGCAACCGGGGTTATCCGAAGATGAAGAGGCAGGTTGCGTAGTAGAGATGGGATCCCATGAAAAACAGGTAACTCAAATAAGTACGGTAAAGGAAATAAGTGTACACGAAAATGAGATATGTGTTGAGTTTGGATGTGAACCAAGGGTGTTCAAATAATGGATGTTCTAAATGGGTACTCAATCTCCGAGGAGATAATTTAAAGTGTGGTCCGGACACTCGTTGACACAGGGTCGCAAAGTGTTCCTCGTTCGATTACAAACTCTCTAGTTAATGTGCCAAATATAGAAAAAGTGAATGTGATACTACAGGGTGTGACAGGATCTACACTAGATGTAGTAGGTAGAATTGTAATGCCAGTCTACCATAATAAATTTAAGTGTATTCATAACTTTTATGTTGTGCATGACCTCCCACAAAACCTTGACGTCGTGATAGGCCAAGACTTTTTGAAAGAGTATGACGTACAATTAAACTTTAAGTCAGGTCAGGCTGTGATAAAGATGCCTCCCAGAACAGAAAGGGTTGTCGAACTTCCATTAAATGAGAGAGGCGATATCTTGGTAACAAAGCAAGAAATTAAACCGGGTATTTTCATAGGCGATGTGCTGACCACAGTTCAGAATAATAAAGTAATTGTTTGTATTGTTAATACCACTGAAAAGGAAAGTGAACTAGGTCCAGTTGAATTAAAATACGAGAGACCCCCTACCCAATTCTTTTGCGCTGTAAACGTTCAATCTAAAAATAAATCAAACAAAAAAAGACATACATTACTTAATGAACAGCTGAGACTAGATCACGTATTAGAAGGGAAAGAATCCATAAGGTCACTATGTCACGAGTATGTGGATATCTTTCATCTGCCAGGGGACAAGCTTACTGAGACGACAGGTGCGGTCCATTCTATCCCAACACCAGATATTCCCCGGAACGTGCCATTCATGTAAAACCGTATCGTATCGCCGAAGCGCACAATGCGGAAGTACAAAGGCAAATAGAACAAATGTTAGAGGACGAAATCATAGTACCGAGTTCGAGTCCTTACAACTTTCCGATCTTAGTTATTCCAAAAAAGATGGACGCTTCCAATAAACGCAAATACAGAGTATGTATTGATTTTCGCCGATTAAATGACGTAACTATAGGTGATTCTTACCCCCTCCCTTGTATTCAGGACATTCTAGACAAACTAGGTAGGTCAAGATATTTTACAGCTCTTGATTGTGCTAGCGGATATCACCAAATTCCAATTGCGGAAAGTGATAGGAAAAAGACAGCATTTAGTACTTCTACAGGACATTATGAATATACTAGGATGCCATTTGGGCTTAAGGCAGGGCCCGCGACTTTCCAAAGGTTAATGAATACTGTTTTATCAGGATTAATTGGTATTAAAGCATTAGTTTACCTTGATGATGTGATCGTGTACGGAGAAACAATAGAGGAGCATAATGAGAAATTAAGAGTGTTTTCGATAGGTTTCGGCAGTATAATTTAAAGTTACAGCCAGATAAAGTGAGTTCTTAAAGACAGAATTAACTTATTTAGGACACATTGTGTCAGGAGACGGTGTTAACCAGATCCTAAGAAAGTCGAGTCTGTGGTTCAATTCCCGGCTCCGACGACGCAGACAGAAATAAAATCATTTTTGGGACTAGCAGGCTACTATAGGAGATTTATTCCAAATTTCAGTTCATTAGCAAGTCCGTTGACCGAGCTATTAAAAAAAAGACGTTTCGTTTTAAATGGACAGATAAGGAAGAAGAAGCTTTTAATGCATTAAAGTTAAAATTAGTAAACCCACCACTACTTCAATACCCAGATTTCACAAGGCCATTCATTTTGACAACAGATGCAAGTAAAAATGCTATTGGTTGCATATTGAGCCAAGGTAAGATAGGAGAAGATTTGCCAATTGCATATGGGTCAAGGACACTTAACAGTCATGAGAAAAATTACACTGTATCGGAAAAAGAGCTACTTGCTATAGTATGGGGATGCAAACATTTCAGACCTTATCTTTTAGGACGCCATATTACAATCGTAACAGACCATAAGCCATTAACATGGATCTTTAATGTGAAAGACCCGAGTTCGAGGTTGCTTCGATGGCGCCTCTTGTTAGAAGAGTATCAGTATGATATCCAATATAAAGCTGGAAAAAGAAATACAAATGCGGATGCTTTATCTAGAGATCCGAATCTCTGTCTCTTAATAAATGAAAGTGAGTTAACACATGAGCGAAAACAAAACATAATTAAAGAAATGCATGAGTGCCCTATTGGTGGACACCAAGTATTCACAGAACTTACGAAAGAATAAAACTATACATTTCATGGCAAAATATGAAAACAGAAATTGAAAATTATATAAGAAATTGCGATGTATGTCAGAGAAACAAGGCTACAAGGCCGTTAACAAGGCAAGAGTTAGCAATCACAGATACGCAATCAGAAGCGTGGGCTAAAGTAGCGATTGATATAGTAGGACCCTTATCGATGACAGAAAACGGATGTAAATATGTTTTGACTTGTCTGGATAACCTTACTAAATATATTATTGCGATCCCAATTTTAAACCAGGAAGCTAATACGGTAGCGGAAGCATTCGTTACAAAGATATGTCTTCTGCATGGAATTCCACAACTTATTTTAAGTGACCAGGGCGCTAACTTTACGAGTAATCTATTCAAACAAATGTGTAAATTATTTAAGATTAATAAAATTACAACATCAGCTTTCTATCCTAAAAGCAACGGGTCACTAGAGAGGTCACACAAAGTGTTAGTAGAATATCTTCGTTGTTTTTGTACGGATAAGCAGACAGAGTGGGAAAATGGATCCCATTCGCAACGTTTGTTTACAATACCACTCCACATACAGCTACAAAGTATACTCCATTTGAATTATTGTACGGTAGATTAGCTAATCTTCCAGGAGCGTAGCAAAAATCTCCCACTACCCCACTATATAATTATGATGATTTAATAGCTGATACCAGATATAGCTTACAAATGTCACATGACATTGCAAAAAGAAATTTAGTGAAAATAAAAGAAGATCAAAAAGAAAAGTACGATAAAAATAAAGCGAATCATGTAGAATTCAAAGAAGGTATGAAGGTTTTATTAAGTAGCGACGCAACAACGGTTGGAATGTCTAAGAAACTAAGTTTTCCATGGTTAGGACCTTACAATATTGTAAAGGTCGATGATAACGGTACACTTGCACTACAGTTCATAGGAAATAAGAATAATTACAACAATAGGAATTCAAGGGTAGCTAAAATAAAAAGTAAGATTCAAGTAGTACATGCAAACAGAGTGAAACCTTATTTTTCCTCTTCTTTGCAGGATCATTCTGCCGATACTCATTAACCTAGTCCTTGTACTACCATCAGTACTCCCACTAGGTTTCGAACACAAAACCATCAACAAAACCGCGGATGTTTATTTTGACGCACGAGGTTACGTACAACTTTACTCATCTCAATGGAAATTATTAACTTACATAAATATGCAGAAGGCTAAAGATTCTTTAAACCAAGTAAAACAACATTCTAAATTAGTTTTCAATTTTTGCGAGTCAATAAAGAGTCGATCTTGGTATCGCTATACAGATTGTATTTCTTTTAAGTCATACATTAACAATAAAATTAAACAGATCGAAAACTTAAAGAATATTGTAGTAGACTACACAGAAGTCGAACCAAGTAGTACTCGTAAGAAGCGAGGTGTGTTAAATTTCGTAGGCCAAATTGAACCGAAAGTGCATTTTTCGGCTCAGTATGGTATCTTCGTTCTCCTCCCTACACTGGAACATTTGTGAAATATGCCAATATCCTGTTCTCCTTGTAGCTACCCCTTCCCTCTTCATCCTTCCTGCCGCGCATGTCTACGGCGCATCTCCCCTCTACCTCGGAACCTTTATATACATGGTGCACTAACAGAACAGTATCATTCGATCATCCTAGCAATCGGCGTTTTGTTGTTTGAACGGATTCAAGAGTGGAATCCGACTCCAGGTCACGATGCGACTGGAAGGTTAAAATGGAACTCTACATAGACAAGTTGATCTGAGGCCAAGAAGAGGCCTGTTTGAGTTAGTCCGGCAGTCTAGGGAAGAGGTGATCCCCGAAACTCGGACGCATGTATGAGTGTTGCGTGATGTATGGTATGTTATTCATTTATTTATCTGTATGGCTATTTTGATCGTTTGATCAAATACTATCATTTTTGTTGTTAATTTATTTTTACTCAGCCAACTTGTTTATATTAAAAGTTATCTTTTAAACAACGCCCCTCTTTCATTGTTCAAGTATAAGTAGTTGTTTACTATCCTGTAATGAAAATCACTCAAGTAGGAAACTATTCCTAGCTCCTTAACTATTATGCTGTTTAGCGTTCTTGAAACTCAGTTATTATCTTGTTCACTCACTGTATGTATCTAATAATCAGTATTCTTATATGTATATATCAGAGAAAGAAAGATGAATCAACGGCTGCCTTCTATGGGCCCAAGGCAAGGCACTTCCTGATAGATATCCTCTTTGGAAATCAGATCCACATTAATAGAAACAGCAATTACAAAACCCGATCCCGGATTAATGGTAGTCAGAGAACGTGGTATTTATTGTGGTCATGTGTCGCAACGCGCGCACAAATGGTAGGCAGACCGTGGTTTTGTTTTTTAAACGCCACAAATGGTAAAAGAAGCGTGGTTTGGGTTTCGTAACCCCCACAAAATTACTAAAATTCTTTTTGGAACATTAAGTAGTGAAGATGCCGAGTATTATACAGGAAAGATTAACGAGCTAGAAAGTGAGCAAAAAGATTTTATTAGAATAGCAAAAGACCAGATGTTAGTTATAAAATCAGCTGTAACATCATTTAATTCAACATTGCGAGATGTTGATAGGAATGAGAAAACTTTAAAGAATGGTTTAGCAAGATTAACCCAACATGTAAACAATATCACTAGTAAAATATATGACGAAGCTCAATCGATAGCTATGTTATCGGAACACGTATTGCAAATTGAACGGACAATAGAAAGTACTCGCGAATTTTTTAATCGGATTGTTGAGGCAATTATTCATTCTAAAGATGGCACATTGCAGGCACAAATTATCACCCCATCAAAGATAAGAAAATTGATGAGTAAAGAACAAGCATTAAGTGGACTTGATTACCCTGTTAACCTCCCATCTCAAGAACTAATCCAAATAATTTCCACACACATTTACCTACAAGATAAGTATCTTGTCTATGTTATTGAAGTTCCCTTACTTCTACCTGAGCATTATCATTTATACCGTATCATTCCCTTCCCAACCCAAGGACAACAAGGAGATACGTCCAAGTACATCTGCTTAGAAACTACGAAGGACTACATTATAAGCGATCCATTACGTCAGAAGTTCGCAAAATTGACACAATACCAAATCGATACATGCTTCCAATTAAATAAATTTAAACATGTCTGCAAGGAAATGGAGCCAATACTTATCTATAAAGAGGGTATAGACTGCGAAGCAACACTTGTGCATCCATCGACGACGGCGGTCCCGAGTTCATGCTCACATCGCATGATGGAACTTAAGAACACACTATGGTTAAGGCTAATGGGGAACGAGTTCCTTCACGTGACGCCAATACCCGAGATCTTCACGTTCCTGTGCCCTAACGAAGCTCCACAATCCATTACATTGAAAGGACGAGGAAAACTGAGACTGAACCCAGGATGTAAAGGTTACAGTGCTCATACTACGATTTATGCATATTCTACTATCTCCAAAAATTTTACCATTCCTGATATCACTCCTATCCTCCCAATTGACTTTGACTGTTGTCTAACCTTTGACCAATTGAAATTCCTTGATAAAATTCAACTAAACCTTCCAATGAGTAATGTCCTTTCGCATACAGATGATCTGAAAGTAACGAGCCATAAAATTGATGAAGTTAACGATATGATTAATGATGAGAAATGGAAATTAGAGCACTCAATGAAATTAGGCTATGTGTCATGGGCAGCAACCTTAGGTATACTGACCACCGTAATCTTCATCGCAGTTTGCTGTAGCTGCTGTTGTTGCAGCTCTTGCAGAAAATTTGGTTTTTGGCTGTGGAAAAAATGGCAACCCATGGATTGTATCGATGGTATGAGAAAACATTGCTTTTTACAACAAACTATACACACGGGCAATGTTCATTATCACGGAAGCACTGTGTCACTACCTATCACAAGCGGAGACCGAACCAAGGACTTCACAGCAATAGATGACGAAGATTCTAAAGAAGAAGAGGCTCCGATCGTATCTCGTACGAGGTCCGCGAGTAAAATGAAAAAACCGTGTCCTTCATGGAGAACATAGTGATAAGAACAATAGATGTGTGCAACCGAGTAAAAAAAAAAAGTGTGAAAGTGACCACGAGAAATAATAAGTGCATCATAAATTAAGTAAAGAAATAAACAAATATTAAAAAGAACTTTGGACAGACGTTTGAAAGAGAGAAATCAAAGCAATACTACACAGTAACTACTATGTTCGAAAAGTATATATATATATATATATATATATATATATATATATATATATAAAACAATGTATTTATAACATATATGTAACTTGTGATCACTTATTGATGTCATTAATATGTAATGTTTTTCTTTTATTTTAGGTAAAGGGTAATACAAATAGACGTGTCCAGTGCAAGTTCGCAAATATTCCATTACTGTGTTTAACGTTCACATTTATGCGTAACTTGTTCTCTTTTAGGTTATTCATACATTTGCAAATTACTTAAGTAAGTAATAGTAATAATAAATCTCAAGATCCTAATAGAGTAAAGAAAGAAGCTTAAAATTAAGCTCCATTGCTTTATCTTAAGGGCGGAAGTGTGCTGGCTGTAGCATTATTACCGCATATACTAATTAATTATTGCACTGTTAGCCAATAGCATAGAATCCATATATATATATATATATATATATATATATTAAAGTATTGAATTAACAATCAGAATGTATTTATATTATATTATGAAGGGAAATTGCGTACTGGACACTCTAATATATAATAATAATTACATGTGGATATTCAAGTTGAAACAGGCAGGGGCGTTGAGTTTGGATAATATTACTCACCATCCCCCAGTCTAATACAGGGGCGTCGAGTCAAGATAAGATTACTCTCCATCCCCTAGTTGAATACAGTAAGATAACATGGCTGGTAAATTCCAGTCTTCATACGTAACTTTAGAAGAGATATGTCCTTATTTGGAAATGAGGGTGATACATTCCAACTCAGCGTCCATGCCACGTCCGCTTATCAGAGGGTTTATAACGGCTGATGCCCTTGGCATCAGGGCTTATTCTTCATGGTTCCGACCTCGTCTCTATGACAGTTAGAGACACAATATTGTAACTTTTTAATCATCGTCTTTAATAAATATATTAAATCAAGCTCTGCATTCACTGGAGTTCTTGGACTCACAACGAATCCTACCTTCAAATTGTCTGATCTACCCGAGGGCCAGGTCACGACAATGTAGACAAACCTCTTAACTGTGTATTACGAGCAGAATTGATAATTGGATTGTTCAAAGCACAAGTAGACCAAGACTAGATACTCTGCTCAGCCAATCTTATGAAAAAACTAATGTTAAAATAATTCTAACTACATTTCACCATGTTCATATGCGTAGTTTAGAGGATTAAAAATAATTGTATTTGCAAAGAGAGTTTTGAAATACTCCCGAGAATTATTTATGGATTAATTAATTTTAACATCTTGTTTTTTTCCAAATATGACACTGGACTTGGTCTACTTATGTTCCGATTCATCCAATTTAATATTATTGTAACATTTACATATATTGGAATTCAATATCTTTACGCAAGGTAAATAGCAGTCATTCAAACTGTACCCACTCTATTTTTTTTACTGTTATATTCGATGGAAGCATGTTTGTTTCGGTCACTATGTTTTGTTTTTTGTTTATGTTTGGATTTCGTAATTAAATATCATTGGATAAATGAATTGGTCGTTTTATATATAATCTCCCAGTATTAATTTATTAAAGTAAAGTGTCAAACTACAGGTTTGGGAGGCCCTTAGTAGATGGATGTTGAGACTTCCACATTTCTAGACAATCGCCAAGGGATGTCCACTGGGTTCTCAGTCCTGCGTGTCCCAGAACATGCGTCTGGTACTCATTTATTTAAGAGCCGAGTAGACCCTAGGGCTATGATGCCGCCAGAAGGTTTGGTCCAGCTAAAAACCCTGACCCCATTGAGACTCAAACCCACGACCTTCCAGCTTGTTAGCGCGATTCCTCAAACAACTACACTACAACGTGAACCATTAAAATTGCTTCAAATCACGAATATATTTTATATTGGGTCAGAGTTAATGAAAAATTGATTAAAATGTAAATACATTGCAATTCTTGATTTCTGGTGCTACAAAAAGATCTTCTTGTCTCATTTGTGTGCTGGTATGTACACCTATAAATTAAACAGGGTTTGTGTGTATAAACATATATAAGAAGTTAAAAAATAATAGCTTCATAATATTTTTGTCATAATTTTCATATTTTGTTGTTATGATTTCATATTTTGGTGTAATTTTCTTCATATAATTCCTCGGTCCAGTTATTAAATTAGCAATGTATCCATAAGATACATTGATTTAATATTTTAATGGAAAAATAAATCAGCAACAATTATTTAATTTTGTGTTAAATTATACAACAATTAGCAATGTATAACAACTGTTTGTTTTAACTACGATCCGAAACGTTAAAAAAATTGAGTTTCTTCAATTTAACAAAATAAATATAGATTCCGTAAAACAGCAAAATCAGACCCTAAACTTCTCCTTGCTGAGGAATTCGCTTAGTTTAAGCAGTTTCTGTGCGGCGGACTTTTCTTGTATTCAGTAATATTTAGTAGAGTTTTTTTTTTTTGAGCAGTTGTTCGTATTTATGAAGGAAAAAATCACCAAATATTCGAGGAGAAAAGTCCACCGCTGTGGTCTCGAGGTAGCATGCTGCCTTATCACGCAGCGGGCCCGGGTTCGATCCCCGGTCGGGATAGTTTCCTGGGTGTAAGACAAATGTCAGGAAACTTTTAAGGCCCAAATTGTCCCCGAACATCATATGACCATCGCAATCATCATCATTCATATTCATCTTAGATTAAGAACTCTCCTGGCGCACCACTATCATCATCATAATCATCATTATCACCAGTCGGGGTAACGTAACCCCGTCTTCCAGGCGCCCCAACCTTATAAGTGGGTTACAATTACGCCAATGCCAGGAGAGAACACCATAATTGTCCAAAAAGGACAATCTGGGGCATTAAAAAATATTCGAGGAGAATTTTTAATAAGAATGGGCTATCATTTGGACGAGCGCTGGGAAGTCTACAACGATATTTCTGAAATCCTAGTAGATTATTATTCCTTGTGATAATATGCGGAAGGAAAATTTAAGTTATGCTAAATATATTGTTCAGGCAGGACATCGCCCTCACAATACTGCACCTATCAAAAATAAACTTACTGAAATAAATTGTAATTTTAAAAGAAACCAATAACAACCTGGTTTTAAATGAGAACACATCCAGTACATTCAACCCTCTGTATCAAATCACTAGTGTACCAGTATTGCATTCAGGATTATATCTCCTGCTCCTGCTACTGATGATGAGACTAGTCCCGAAGACCTACAGAGAATTAACATTTTACAACGTTCAGGAAACCGACCTACAAGGTAACAATTTTATAATTTTATTAGCGGACCCGGCAGACGTTGTCCTGCCAGAATGTTCAATGGCCGAATGATAAAAATATGTTACTTTTTTACCATGAAATTCACTAATTAATAAGTTCGTAAGAAAATTCCTCACTGACATCTGTTGTGGCTCAAGAAGCGTGCATTATGACGTCACATTGTTGTCGCGCGGAATGTGTCGGTATGCAGATTACTACACATCAGACATAAAAATGTCTATAACACGCTCGCAGCGCCACCTACCGGGTTCAATTGTGAATCTAAACTACCCAAGGACCCACTCAAACACACGCAAACATTTTCATCAAAATCGGTTCAGTCGTACAGGCACTTTTTAATTTCAGGTTTCAAGTAAACCTCCGCTTCTAATTTGTCGCATTTCGCTCATTTTTGGATAATACCTACCTCGGTTTATTTTAATAGGATATACTGATGTTCGTTGTGTAAGATCAAAAATTGTGACCGCTAGAGCGATTTTTAAATTTTAACTTCAGGTGAAATCCTATACCTAATGGTTTTAGAGTGTCCAAATGTAAATTTAAACCATCGAGGGACCCAATCAGATAAATACAAAAAATTCACCAAAATCAGGCAAGTCGTTTAGAAGGAGTTCAGTAACAAACACACGTACAGAAGAATTTTATACATACATAAAGATTTTAATATTGTCCTTGTTCCTGATTTCAATTAAATAATTAAAACTGACGTTGTCGAACTTGGAGATTGATGGCCGCGCGGACTTCAGCCTTCTATAGTCCTTTCCTGAGACAATCATTTCCCGTATATATCATCTTCATTAGATCATGTATACTGTTATTTTCACACCTACAAGATGCTATCGCTCAGGTTTTCCTACAAAACGTTACCATATCCCTCATTCATTTCAATTCGTGTCACATGTCTTCCTCATCGCAGTCTAAACACTTCAGTTGTGTAAATATATATATCCACCGCTGTGGTCTCGAGGTAGCGTGCTGCCTTATCACGCAGCGGGCCCGGCTTCGATTCCCGGTCGGGACAGGCTCCTGGGTGAGATTTTTTTCGGAGTTTTTCCTCACCTATAAGACAAATATCAGGAAGCTTAGGGCCCAAAGGTCCCCCAAAATCATCCGGCCTTCATCAACATCCATATCATTATCATCATCGGTGTGGAAAGCAACGGGAAGCTACCACACCCTAGTAAAGCTGCAAAACATAGTAAGAAAATGCTATGATTGCAGTGAAGACCTGCACTTGGGCAGAATTACTATGGATGGATGGGTGGATATATATATATATATGTGTATATATATATATATATATGTGTATATATATATATATATATATATTTATTTAGTTTGTGTCCACTGCGTGCTGCTGTCTCATGCAGCGGGCACGTGTTCCATCCCCGGACGGAACAAATTTCCTGAGTGAGGTTTTTTTCGGGGGTTTTCCTCGCCTGTAAGACAAATGTCAGGAAACTGTAAGGCCCAAACGGTTCCCGAACACCATCTGGTCATCATTATCATACTCGCCTCATTATATTAAGTTTGGGATTAATACGCCAGGAGAGAACACCAGAAATGTCGAATTGACAAAATAGTGGCACTGAATTAAAAAAAAAAAGTCAGTTGTATATTGACTCACCTGAGCATATAAGCGACCACTTTTGTTCTGTACTTTAGATATCGAGAAGTTGAACTGGGTTTGAGAACATGCAGCAGAGACTCCAACCCACACCAGCACCAGATACTCAAACATTTTGTATGGAATGGATTACTGCAGATCTACTTATATGTAAATATACAGCAACACAACACCTGCTTGTCTTGGATTAACAAGTTATCCGTTATCCAACTTTCCATAATAATGCTTTTATTTATTGCACGGCAATACTTTACCCTACATTCTCCTATCGCCTTTTCATGTTCCTTGCGTACATCCTCTTACGTACTTTCCAAGCCACGTCATCCAGACATTCATGCAAAATCTTATAATGCAATATTTATTTTCTTCTTCTTCTTCTTCCTTCCAAGTATTAGGCCAAGGCCTGTTACGATCCTATAGAAAATTTTCCCTCCAGCTTCTTCCGGAAAATTCTCGTATAAGACTTGAAAGCATAATAATAGTCCCTTCGATTGGTTGCTGGCCAAAGGAAGGCAAGACCAGTGATGGGCCTGCCATCTTATAGCCTCTGGTCAGGCTTTTCTGGAGAAGAAAAGAAAATAAAGGAAAGAAGAAATGGAAGAAAGGAAAGACTCCCTAGCCCTCGGATGCCCTAATAGCGACGGGGTCGAAAAAACAAGAGTTAACCAAGAGAGGTTAGATAGTAAAGTTAAAAGAGTGCAAAACACAAGTAAGTGGAAGAAATGTTTTGCTCGGCTTGGGCACCTTGTGGTCGCCATCCACATATCCCCTAGATGAGGACCCCTGATGAACTAGCTAAAGCCGTTCGCTGCTACGCCTAAATAAATTTAATGCGTTTTTATGTTTAGTTGAATAGGCTAAGTAAAAAGAAAAATAAGTATAGATTTGTATCGTAATTATATTTATAAACTCCGTGCTGATTACGCGGCGTTGCCAGGGAATCTCCCGATCTTCTTGGCATCAATGAGTTGAAAGACAAAAATGGTTATTGTGAGTTATCCGTAAAAGATAGACATATGCTGTCGCGGACATTTTTACAAGCTTTATATTAGCTTGACCTATATCTGTCTATGTAACGGACCTGTATCTATGTAACGGAATCTTTGAACACGATTTTCACCTACTTAAGAACATTGGACCGACTTGAAACTTTGTATACTTGTAAAGGACCCATGACAATACAATAATTTCATTTTTTCCTAAAATCCTGGCCAGAATCATCAGGAAACCAAAACAATAAAAACCGGTATAATAGGTTGCGGACTTATCAACTTTTCAGTCAATCGTTGTAAGAGCTCAGTTGGTAGAGCGATGGACTGTACTGGTATATAATTTCAGTAATCCATAGGTCGCTGGTTCAAATCCGGCCCGGAGAATTTTTTTACAAGAGTATTAAGCAATTAAATTTTCATGGAATTCCGGTTTATGACAATCAATTAAACTAAAAATTTTAAAAATAGACAATAGTTTAAAAAACTAAAACAACACGCTTTATTAGAAACCCAAACTAAAAAATAAAAAAATAAATAATAGTTTAAATAAATAATAGTTTTAAAAAACTAAAAGAACACGCTTTATTAGAAAACTAAAAAAATGAAAAATAATTTTCATTTCCAATACGCTTGGAATAAAATAAAGTGGTCAACAAAAAAATCATCTCCAACACATATAGAATAAAATTAGAGTTATCAACAAAAATAAAATATTTTTACCATCAAAAGCGTGGGGTGCTCTATATCAATTAATATATTTGATAATAAACAGATATTGGTAAAAGTAAGCTCTCTAAGAAGAAAATGTAAAAATCATAAAAATCACCCCACGCTTTTGATGGTAAAATTATTTTATTTTTGTTGATAACTCTAATTTTATTCTATATGTGTTGGAGATGATTTTTTTGTTGACCACTTTATTTTATCCCAAGCGTATTGGAAATTAAAATTATTTTTCATTTTTTAGTTTTCTAATAAAGCGTGTTCTTTTAGTTTTTAAAACTATTATTTATTTTTTATTTTTTAGTTTTAATATTTTACAGAATAAGACAAAAATGTAAATATCTTTAAATTCTATACTGTTGTAGTATGAGCTAAAAGTAATACTCTTCTATAAAAAAAAAAAACCTCCCAGACGGATTTGAACCAGCGACATATGGATTACTGAAATTATATACCACTAAGAGTTCACTGCTCTACCAACTGAGCTCTTACAACGACTGACTAAAAACTCGACAAGTCCGCAACCTATTATACCAGTTTTCATTTTTTTGATTTTCGGATGATTCTGGCCAGGATTTTAGAAACAAAATATGAAATTATTGTATTGTCACGGGTCCTCTACACGTATACAAAGTTTCAAGTCGATCCAATGTTTCTAAGTGGGTGAAAATCGCGTTGAAAGATTCCGTTACATTGATACAAAAACACGTTTTTTTGATTTTCTGATGATTATGGTCAGGATTTTAGAAAATAAATATGAAATTATTGTATTGTCACGGGTCCTCTACAAGTATACAAAGTTTCAAGTCGATCCAATGTTTCTAAGTTGGTGAAAATCGCGTTGAAAGATTCCGTTACATAGATACAAAAACACTTTTTTGATTTTCTGATGATTATGGCCAGGATTTTAGAAAATAAATATGAAATTATTGCATTGTCACGGGTCCTCTACAAGTATACAAAGTTTCAAGTCAATCCAATGTTTCTAAGTGGGTGAAAATCGCATTGAAAGATTCCGTTACATTGATACAAAAACACTTTTTTTGATTTTCTGATGATTATGGCAAGGATTTTAGAAAATAAATATGAAATTATTGTATTGTCACGGGTCCTCTACAAGTATACAAAGTTTCAAGTCGATCTCATGATTTTAAGTGGGTGAAAATCGCGTTGAAAGATTCCGTTACATAGATAGATAGATAGATAGATAGATAGATACAGGTCAAGCTAATATAAAGCGTGTAAAAAAGTTATACTATAGACTCTGACAATTAGAAACAGTTAACGATTTACAATTTAATGTGTTAAATTCACACAGTATCTTATATTCAGTTTGCTACTCAATTGGACCTTGATCGTTCTTAGTGCGGAAATTTAGGCATTGTTTGACTGTATTGATTTTCCATTGTTGATGTTCAACTTCAAAAACTAAAAATACTGTTTAATTTTTAAGAAAAAAATTGGTTTTTGCATTGTGCACTGTATCAATATCCATAAAATACACCTGCAATAAGGTATTGAGTACTTAAACTTTAAGTACTTAAGTACCCCGACACTATTAGGGCATCCGATGGCTAGGGAGTCTTTCCTTTCTTCCATTTCTTCTTTCCTTTATTTTCTTTTCTTCTCCAGAAAAGCCTGACCAGAGGCTATAAGATGGCAGCCCCATCACTGGTCTTGCCTTCCTTTGGCCAGCAACCAATCGAAGGGACTATTATTATGCTTTCAAGTCTTATACGAGAATTTCCCGGAAGGATCGAACTTATGACGACCAAAGCATGAAAAAGTGTGAAGCATGGACACTAAAAAGACAACATGAAAGCAGAATAACAGCTTGTGAAATGAGATTCATGCGTAGAACAGCGGGTTACACCAGATGGGATCGGAAAAGGAACACTGATATCTTAAAAGAATTGAAGACTACGCCAATTTTGGATCATATTAAACAGTACCAACTAAATTGGAAACACCATCTTGAAAGAATGAGTTCAAATCGGATCCCCAAAGCTGTTTATAATTATATACCAAGAGAACGAAGATCTCTGGGCCGTCCTATGAAACGCTGGAGGGAAAATTTTCTATAGGATCGTAACAGGCCTTGGCTTAATACTTGGAAGGAAGAAGAAGAAACTTTAAAATGCGTTTTTCTCAAAACTTTTATAAATTGACCTTGATCGTTATTCCTGTTTTTTATTTACAGTGTTCTGCCTAGGGCATGTCCTTCATTGTAATCATTGCATTTTCATGCTATGCTTTGCAGTTTACTAATGAATTATAGGTGTTGTAGCTTCCCGTTGCTTTTCACACCGTGGATAATGATCATGATGATGTTTGGGGACCGTTTGGGCCTAAAAGTTTCCCCTGAAATTTGCCTTATAGGTGAGAAAACAAAAACTCACCCAGGAAGCTTGTCCCGACTGGGAATCGAACCCGTGCCCGCTGCGTGACAAGGCAGCACATTACCTCGAGACCACAGCGCTGTACGTTATTCTTGAGTACCATGCATATATATTACTTACTTACTCACTGGCACTATCGAACACGAAGGTTCATGACCGCGCGGACATAAGCTCTCCATACATCCCTATCCTGAGCTAATGCTTTCCAATCATTCCCTGTATAATCTACTTCCCTCAAATCATAGTTAATGTTATTCTCCCACCTCATTCTTGGTCTACCAACTGGGCGTTTTCCCTCTGGCTTTCCTACAAGAAGCTTCCATGCAAGTCTTTCATTCCCCATACGTGCAACATGTCCTGCCCATCGCAGTCTACGAGACTTAACTGTTCTTATTATATCTGGCTTCCTATAAAGACCATGTAGTTCATTGTTATGTAGTCTTCTCCATTCACCTGTTTGTTCATCTCTCTTTGGTCCAAACATTTCCCTAAGTACTTTATTCTCAAATACTTGTAATCTCCTTTCCTCCCTTAAAGTAAGAGTCCATGTTTCGCACCCATATAATATAACTGATAGAATAATAATTTTATATATTTTCAGTTTAACGTTTTTTGAAAGGAGTTGGGACATCAAGAGTCTCTGCAATGCATAATAGCACGCATTTCCAGAATTGAGCCTATGTTTAATTTCTTTGTGCATCTCATTCCTATTATTGATATAATTTTTGTTCCTATGTTACAATATTAGAAACCACGCGACAGGAAATCAATTGTATTCTGATCCAAATTGTTAATTTTATATGAATCTTATTGTAATTCAGTTGCTATGAAAATGTGTCTTAAATATAAAATAAATTCTATCGGTTGCAAATACTCTCTAAATTCTGTGTTAGAAAATGAAATCACAAGGAATTAAATGGACGTATTCTGCAGTATTGAGTTAAAAATTATTTTACAATAATTGAGCTTAAGAAAACAAGACTAATACATATTATTAACTCCGTGAATCGACATTGTAAAATGACACAATAAATCAATACTATGCAACTGTGGACAATGAAATAAAACCAAATTGCAGTAAGGTACGTAAAAACGTGATATTATCAACTAGAGAACAAAAGGAATGATAAAAATTCAAGAGGAAGTAATTGGACAAAGTCAACTCTTTTAAGTTATAAATAATTTATTACAATAACTGACAATACAGTAAGTAATGTCTATTTACTTCATGAATCGAGTGTGTAAATACACTGTAACAAACAAATGAAAATTCAACCTGTGGACAATGAAAAACAAATTCCTGTAAGCTACATATAAACTAAAAAATTATCAAGGAAAAAATTTGTATTCGTAAAAACAGCAAAAAACTAATTAAAACAGAAATATTACATCAAAAAACAACAAATATTTGAACCCAAAAATGCAGCTCTAAATTATAATTAAACGCAAACACATATAAAAACGTAAAATATAGAAGAAGACATCAAGAGAATCATGAAAAAGCAAGTGTAATTAATCCAAAAGGAATAGTAATATTTTGGGAAATATGATAAGTCAAATGATAGGCCAAATAAGTCATAAAAATTATCTCCGACTCCACAGGGAGCAGCTAGAACTAACGTGGGAGAAAGAGGAGAAAAAATCCCACAACATTTCCCCGACTCCCGAGGGCAATACTCGAACAAATATCGGGATCCTCCAGTGGGAGAAGAGGAGAAAACGTCCCACAAATTTCCCCGACTCCCGAGGGAAATACTCGAACAAATATCGGGATCCTCCAGTGGGAGAAGAGGAGAAAACATCCCACAACATTTCCCCGACTCCCGAGGGAAATACTCCAAGAAATATCGGGATCCTCCAGTGGAAGAAGAGGAGAAAACGTCCCACAAATTTCCCCGACTCCCGAGGGAAATGCTCCAAGAAATATCGGGATCCTCCAGTGGGAGAAGAGGAGAAAACGTCCCACAAATTTCCCCGACTCCCGAGGGAAATACTCGAACAAATATCGGGATCCTCCAGTGGGAGAAGAGGAGAAAACGTCCCACAACATTTCCCCGACTCCCGAGGGAAACACTCGAACAAATATCGGGATCCTCCAGTGGGAGAAGAGGAGAAAACGTCCCACAAATTTCCCCGACTCCCGAGGGAAATACTCCAAGAAATATCGGGATCCTCCAGTGGGAGAAGAGGAGAAAACGTCCCACAAATTTCCCCGACTCCCGAGGGAAATACTCGAACAAATATCGGGATCCTCCAGTGGGAGAAGAGGAGAAAACGTCCCACAAATTTCCCCGACTCCCGAGGGAAATACTCCAAGAAATATCGGGATCCTCCAGTGGGAGAAGAGGAGAAAACGTCCCACAAATTTCCCCGACTCCCGAGGGAAATACTTCAAGAAATATCGGGATCCTCCAGTGGGAGAAGAGATGAAAAGATCCCACTTCATTTTCCCGACTCCAGAGAGAAAACGTTGAATAATACTGGGATTCTCCATCGGGAGAGAGGTCATAGCTTTATCACAGTATTTTATCCCACACACGACCGTTGTGCCTAAATAATTCTGGATTTCCGTGAACGAGAGTTATAATTTTGTCAAAAATGCCTTTTCAATAATGTAGATGCTTCCACATCAGCAACACATCTGACTTATTTTCCTAATGTTTTTATGTGTCAACATTATACATATCTCCGTGTAGCAGTTACATTGAAATCAGTTAATTTCATTATCACAGTTTATCGCTTATATTATAATGAAGTCCGTTGAATAATTTTAAGCAAAATAGTCTTAGTAAAGTGTAAATAGATCTTCTGTAGGGTGACTTGTTATGTTATTGTGTGCACTTAAACTTAACGTTTAAAATTGTAAATTTAAATTGTAAATAGGTAATTTGGAGTCTTTGCTAACACAGTGTGTAGTGTATATTTAATGATGTAGTTAATGTAGATTGTTTAACTTTAATGTTAGGTTAACTTCTTTAATATATGAATATTATAAGATTAATCTGTGTTTCATTTTATGGTAAATGCCCACTGTATTCATTATCTTGAGGCAACTGAACGGTTTACGGTGCTACGGGAGTTGATCTGGGTCGATCTTTGTTGGGGAAGAAGTTTTCTTATGGAGTTTCGGACTGTCCAAACCCAACATCATGAGTAGTTTAATAATAATAATAATAATAATAATAATAATAATAATAATAATAATAATAGCAGCTTTATTTTACCTGGCAGAGTTAAGGCCTTAAGGCTTTGTTTGCCACTCAACCAGGTTTTAAAAAAATTCAAAAAAATACGTCTCACATCTAAACTACAATAAACATAAACAATTACATGTTATAAATACAATACAATTAATATTTATAATGTATTTTCATTTACTCTAGATTTAACGAATTTAATGTATAATACGTACAAGACTTGCGTAGAAATACATTATATAATGGAAATGGACAGCTAATGACAAATGAGGGAAATTTTGAGGAATTGGCTGAATTCAAATACCTAGGAACAATAATCACGAATAGGAATGAGATGCACAAAGAAATTAAACATATGCTCAATTCTGGAAATGCGTGCTATTATGCATTGCAGAGACTCTTGATGTCCCAACTCCTTTCAAAAAACGTTAAACTGAAAATATATAAAACTATTATTCTACCAGTTATATTATATGGGTGCGAAACATGGACTCTTACTTTAAGGGAGGAAAGGAAGTATTTGAGAATAAAATACTTAGGAAGAATTTTGGACCAAAGAGAGATGAACAGACAGGTGAATGGAGAAGTCTACATAACAATGAACTACATGGTCTTTATAGGAAGCCAGATATAATAAGAACAGTTAAGTCTCGTAGACTGCGATGGGCAGGACATGTTGCACGTATGGGAAATTAAAGACTTGCATGGAAGCTTCTTGTAGGAAAGCCAGAGGGAAGGTGCTCAGTTGGTAGACCAAGAATGAGGTGGGAGCATAACATTAAGTATGATTTGAGGAAAGTAGATTATACAGGGAATGATTAGAAAGCATTAGCTCATGATAGGGATGTATGGAGAGCTTATGTCCGTGCGGCCATGAACCTACGGGTTCGATAGTGCCAGTGAGTAAGTAAGTAAGTAACCTCTCATCTTGTTTTTGTTATGTTGTATTGTCTCGGAGGAAGCTCTGACATTGAACTATTCACTAGGTCTGGGAAGTTGATCTATAAAAGACCTAAAGATATCGTCAAAAAGACCAATAATATGAAAATGATGATGATGGTAATGCTGTGCCTGGAGAGCCATTAAACTAAACTTAATTTGATGAGGCAAATATGATAATGATCGTCATATGGTGTTCGAGGACAGTTTGGACCTTAAATTTTCCTGACACTTGTCTTACAGGGGGAGAAAACTCCAATAAAACCACACCCAGGAAACTTGTCCTCACACGAGATTGAACCCAGGCCCACTACATAAAAAGGTAGCACACTATCTCAAGATCACAGTGGTGGACATAGCCAAGATATATTAAATTTCAATTTCTCCTCAGGAGTCCTCATCTAGGGGATATGTGGATGCAGACCACAAGGTGCCCAAGCTGAGCAAAACATTGCTTCCACTTACTTGTGTTTTGCTCCTTACTTTTATCTTTTCTGTATATAGCCTCTCTTGGCTAATTCATGTTTTTCGACTCTGATGGTATTAGAGCATTCGAGGTCTAAGAGATCTTTTTCTATTTTCATTCCTCTCTATTGATCTATGTAATTCTTACAACTCATGAGTAGAGACCGGATGTTAGGGAAAATGCCTATACTTATTTATTATAGATATTGTAAAAGTGACTTCATATACGTTCATACCAACGACCCTAGAGTTGTTTTAGTTGTTTTCCATAACGCTCATTTTGCCTATTAATGCCTATTTCAGCTTATAATGCCTATTTGTAAGCGTGGGGTGCTCTATATCAATTAATATATTTGATAATAAACAGATATTGGTAAAAGTAAGCTCTCTAAGAAGAAAATGTAAAAATCATAAAAATCACCCCACGCTTTTGATGGTAAAATTATTTTATTTTTGTTGATAACTCTAATTTTATTCTATATGTGTTGGAGATGATTTTTTTGTTGACCACTTTATTTTATCCCAAGCGTATTGGAAATTGAAATTATTTTTCATTTTTTAGTTTTCTAATAAAGCGTGTTCTTTTAGTTTTTTAAAACTATTGTTTATTTTTTATTTTTTAGTTTTAATATTTTACAGAATAAGACAAAAATGTAAATATCTTTAAATTCTATACTGTTGTAGTATGAGCTAAAAGTAATACTCTTCTATAAAAAAAACCCTCCCAGACGGATTTGAACCAGCGACATATGGATTACTGAAAACATATACCACTAAGAGTTCACTGCTCCACCAAGTGAGCTCTTACAACAACTGACTAAAAACTCGACAAGTCCGCAACCTATTATACCATTTTTAATTTTTTTATGATTTTCAGATGATTCTGGCCAGGATTTTAGAAACAAAATATGAAATTATTGTATTGTCACGGGTCCTCTACGCGTATACAAAGTTTCAAGTCGATCCAATGTTTCTAAGTGGGTGAAAATCGCGTTGAAAGATTCCGTTACATTGATACAAAAACACGTTTTTGATTTTCTGATGATTATGGTCAGGATTTTAGAAAATAAATATGAAATTATTGTATTGTCACGGGCCCTCTACAAGTATACAAAGCTTCAAGTCGATCCAATGTTTCTAAGTTGGTGAAAATCGCGTTGAAAGATTCCGTTACATAGATGCAAAAACACTTTTTTTGATTTTCTGATGATTATGGCCAGGATTTTAGAAAATAAATATGAAATTATTGCATTGTCACGGGTCCTCTACAAGTATACAAAGATTCAAGTCAATCCAATGTTTCTAAGTGGGTGAAAATCGCATTGAAAGATTCCGTTACATGATACAAAAACACTTTTTTTGATTTTCTGATGATTATGGCAAGGATTTTAGAAAATAAATATGAAATTATTTTATTGTCACGGGTCCTCTACAACTATACAAAGTTTCAAGTCGATCTCATGATTTTAAGTGGGTGAAAATCGCGTTGAAAGATTCCATTATATAGATAGATAGATAGATAGATAGATAGATAGATAGATAGATAGATAGATAGATAGATAGATAGATAGATAGATAGATAGATAGATAGATAGATAGATAGATAGATAGATAGATAGATAGATAGATAGATATGGGTCAAGCTAATATAAAGCGTGTAAAAAATTAAAACAACACGCTTTATTAGAAAACCGAACTAAAAAATGAAAAATAATTTTAATTTCCAACACGCTTGGGATACAATTTAAGTGGTCAACAAAAAAATCATCTCCAACACATCTAGAATAAAACTAGAGTTATCTACAAAAAAATTACCATCAAAAGCGTGGGGTGCTTTTTATGGTTTTTATGTTTTCTTCTTAGAGACTTTACTTTTACCAATATCTGTTCATTATCAAATATATTAATTGATATAGAGCACCCCATGCTTTTGATTGTAAAATTATTTTTTGTAGATAACTCTAGTTTTATTCTAGATGTGTTGGAGATGATTTTTTTGTTGAACACTTTAATTTTATTTTAAGCGTGTTGGAAATTAAAATTATTTTAAATTTTTTAGTTCGGTTTTCTAATAAAGCGTGTTGTTTTAGTTTTTTAACTATTATTTTTGTAGAGTGTTTATATATATATATATATATATATTCAATTCTGTATATATTAATTTTGTATATTTGTTATGGTTTAGGCGGTGTAAGCCATTTAAGCGTAAAAAATCAAGCTTTTTTTTAGCTCCGGCCGTATAGTACGTGGGATATAATGTTATATACGTTAATTGTCCCAGAAAAATTCTCTACATGATGGTGAAAACCCCTTTAAAATAGGTCAAGTAGTTTTTGAGGCTATAAAGGACAGACAGACTAACAGAATCACACTCATTTTGATATATAAAGAGAATATCTCAGTCACAGCAAAACGTGATACGCGAGCATTAATTTATTTTTATGTAAATTTAATTACATTATGAAATTTGACATGAATAGTGTTTATGCAGCTGGTATTAACAGTATGTACTGCATTGCGTTGATCTGATCTCCTAGCGTTTAATGCAATGTGTTTTGTTTTCTTCTGACTGTAGACATATCAATGGTATTTTCTTCAACGGCCAATATGCGCTATGGTTTTAATTGCATTCCATATACTGTTAGTGTTACATACATGCAGTCTGTTGATTTGTATTCCTCTTCTTTTAAAACGCGCTTCGCCTGTGCAATTGTAGTAGTAGGTATTCTTAGAAAAATGTTTGGATCAAAGAGAGATGAACAGACCGGCGAATGGAGAACACTTCATAACAGTGAGCTATATGATCCTTATATGAAACCAGATATAATAATAACCGATAAGTCACGTAGACTGCGATGGGAAATAAATATGGTACGAATAGGGAATGAATGAGGGGCATGGAAACTTATTGTAGTAAAATCAGAGGGAAAACGCCCAGTGGTAGACCAAGAATAAGGTGGGAGAATAATATTAACCATTATTTGTGGGAAGGTGATTGGAAAACATTAGCTCAGGATAAGGATGTGTGGAAGCTTATATCCGCGCGGACATGAACCTACGGGTTAGATAGTGCACTTAGCTAATTAGTTAAGTATAGATCCCAAACGTCCCCATAAAGTCATAGGTGCTCCCCAGCAGGGAGTTTAATTTCCCAACTGATGTCCGTGAGGGAGATGCGGTCGGTAAGTCACCTCAATGAGACATCTAGTAGGCAACTTAGGCTCTACTTGAATGGTGAAGGTCGATTCAATTTTCTTCAGAGGCACTAATTTAAACATTACGAGCCCAAAAATCTTGAGACTCGGAACCAACGGCTTCAAGTCCCTCCTGGAGGACTTGTCACTTGGATTCTGCCGTTCTAAAAATCAATCGATCCCGAGCGGTTTGAACCCGCGTCCCTCGGGACTATGACAAGGAATATAATCACTAGATACTATGCCCGACAATAGTAGTGATAGTGTAAATTTATTGACTTTTTCGAGAAAGTAAAGAAAAGAAGAAGAAGAAGAAGAAAGGAAATACATGTAATGGCAATGAAACTGCCCACAGTATGTGTATGTTTTTTTTCTTCTAATTTGTTCTGTAGCTAGCTTTCTTTATTATTGTACAAGCTGTGAGATTTTTATATATTTTTATGTCTATACACACGTTCTTTTTATGTATTAGTGTAGTTGTGTATTATTGTGTATGTACTGTACACGTAGACTTACATATATGCATTGTTTTTATGCCTTTTTACACGCTTTATATTAGCTTGACCTGTATCTATCTATCTATCTATCTATCTATCTATCTATTTATATATCTATCTATCTATGTAACTGAATCTTTCAACGCGATTTTCACCCACTTAAAGTAATTGGATCGACTTGAAATTTTGTATACTTGTAAAGGATCCGTGACAATACAATAATAGCTGTATGCTGCTTTTGATATTCTATTCTCAGTCATCCTTACCAAGTGTTCTTTCCAGTTTGTTCTGTATTTCACTACTGTTGTGTTTAATTCCTCTACTTTTAGTTGTTGTCTTATTTATGTGTTATGTTTTTGGCTGTTCTTTGATATCCTGCTATTGATCGGAGGAATTTCGTTTCAGCAGCTTGTATTCTGGCAGATTGTCGTGTTGTCACTGTCCATGTTTCGGATCCATAAGTAATAATAGGCACTGCCATTGTCTTGTATAACTTCACCATAGAGTCTTTCCTGGCTTTATTTTTCAAAGTTATTTTCAGTGTTCCTGTTATACAGGGTGTTTCAAAAAGGATGGCGCAAACTTACATGGTTGAAAGTATACGATAATAGAAGCAACAATGTCCCAGTAAACATGGGTCCGCAAACGAGCCGTTTGCGAGATAATTACGAATGTATGGTTACAAGCCGCCATTGACTTCATTATAAACATCGTCCTAGTTAGTACAAATTAATTTGAATTTAGACTTCACTATTAATGTTTCATCTCATTTAGTTCACATTTCACAGTTCGCTTCACTTTGGGTTACCTGTTAAAGGAGGTGTTCGAAGTGTCTTCCTTGCATCTGAATGCAATACTGTGCTCGTCTCTGTAATGAATGTCGAATTCTTTCGAAAACCCCTGGATCATTTCTTAATTATTGACAAGCGTGTAAAACTCTCTGCTCCAGTTCTTCAACCGTGTTAACAGGTGTGATGTACACTTCGCTTTTGAGGTGACCCCAGACACAAAAATCCAAAGGATTTAGACCAGGTGATCTTGGAGGCCAAGGTACAGATCTGCCTCGACCTATCCATTTTTGGCCGTATCTGCGCGTTAGATGCCGTGTCACAGCAGCAGCAAAATGTGCCGGAGCTCCATCATGCATGTACCACAAACTCCGACGTTGCTGAAGGGGAACATCCTCAAGCAATCCTGGAAGATGACGCCGCAGAAACCTAAGGTCCATTACGTTTTCGTGGAAGAATGTGTATGGATGGTTTGATTACAACTCCACCTCTCGGCAATGTTCTGTTTTGTAAACAAAGAACATAGGACGGCTTCAAGTGCGCAATGAGTAAACCGTACGATGTTACAAACAATGACGTCAGTGGCGGCTTGTAACCATACATTCGTAATTATCTCGCAAACGGCTCGTTTGTGGACCCATGTTTGCTGGGACATTGTTGATTCTATTATCGTGTACTTTCAACTATGTAAGTTTGCGCCATCCTTTTTGATACACCCTATATAACTAAACTTATTTAGTCTGTTATTTATATCTGTTTCCGGTGTGTATATTTCGCAACCTATGAAGTTATATCTTACCACTTGTTCTATTGGTTTATTTTCTAATATTATCTTTGTCCGAACTGGATGAACGCCCTTGAAGGTCATTGTTTTTATTGTTCTGATATTTCCATGATGCATTTTTTTATATTTCATTTAGTTTATATAGCATTATTTGTAGTTCGTCTTCTGTTTTTACTATTAAAATCTGGTCATCTGCAAAGGCTACTGTTTTTATTACTATATTACCTAAGTTAATTCCCCCAGTCGTCATTTGCTTCCATGACCTTATCATGTGGTCAAAATAAATGTTAAAAAGAGTAGTTGATAGACAACCTTATCTAACTACTCCTGTTATATGTATTGGTTCCCTTTGATTTATTTTTATTTTTGTTTTCACATACATTTTCTTAATTACTGCTGTCAAGTGTAGTGGAATTCCTTTTTCACTTAATATGTTCCACAATTTTGGTCTAGACACTTTATCAAAGGCCTTCTTACAATCTATAAAGAGGAAGTACGTCTCTAAGTTGAATTCTCTTCGCTTTTCTATTAGTCAGCATACCACATTACTTAAATTAGAATTACTACTAAGTGATGACGACTGGAACAATCCAGTGCGCTGCATACTGTAACCTCTCTTGACAGCTATAGTCTGTCCAGCCTATGAAACACATTTTGACATTTAACTTCCGAATGTACTGCTCTGCGCTGTACGTGTAAAAGTACATGCAACCTCAGTCAGATGTTTGTTACAAGCCGATATATTAATGCACAACAATCGTTTTAATTTTTAATGTTACAGATTGTACTAACACACACAATGGTATGTCGAAAAACTAGTTAAATTACATTGTTAATATTAAACGAATCAATTAAAATCAAACTTTTAAATTAAAAATTGCACTTACAGTAAAAACTATGCAACTTATAAAGAACTGCACATCTCACGAAATCGCCCACCACTCCTAAAACAGGTTTATGCCTTTTCCTCTTCTTGTTGGGCGTTTTGTTGTGATATTATCAGTTTCTTTTAATTCTCTGCCAATATGTACAACACTACTCTCTGTAGCGGGAAGTAGACAGTAAGTCGGGGTCTTATATCTCAGGGTATGGATTTCCGTCGTGGGAATGGCGAGGAGCGAATCAAGGACTATAAATATGAATAAGGAGGCTTTCCAAGATATACACATCCCTATAAATCCCTTATTGTGTGTCATGTTTTTTTGTGATCTGCTACCTTTTTGCACTGTTTCTTTAGAGGATTTACTCATATATTCCATTTCACTCATAGTAGCATCGAGTTCATAGCTATCAGTGCTATTTCAAATCCTTTGCCTGGGCCCATGAGAGGCAAAGATTGATTCATCCTTCCTATCTAGATTCATAAACATTAATTAGTAATAGTTCTTAAAACACTGTAGCAATTTATGATTCTTAGTTACCTGAATATACTATTTTCAACCATGAAAGCTAGACGGGAAAAAGGAGCTCATATAACTTTTGAGAAAGCTTGTATACGGGAATTATGCAAGACAGCTGTAGCATAGCTAACAAATACAATAATTAGACATTGTTATTTACTTAAAATGAGATTTAATGTTTAAATTGCACGTCTGAAGTTGAAAAGTGAAATTAAATATAAACATAACTTGATCATTCAAATATTGAAGAACAAACAATAAATAATAACATAAATAACATTGTTTACACAATCAACCACTCATATATACTTTTTAGTCCTGCCTAGGGTGCCTTACCCTGGCTTGCCGGACCAAACCCAAAATACGCAGCTCTCCTGGAGCTCGCATCCTTCAGACGACAGACCAGTGTTCCAACGAAAATCTATGATCGAATGATAGAGTTCACTACGTCTTTGGCCTATTTGAGGTTCCGAGGTAGAAGAGGAAGTTGCGCACTACAAACAGAGCAAAGGGAGGGGTAGGAAGGAGAGTGGGACGTCGCTCCCACGCGGACCGGCCATTGGCCATAGTTCAAAGAATCTCACTGTAACAGGGTAGGATAACAGCACAGATGTATCGAACCGAAATAGCACTTTCGGTTCAATTGATAAAAGCAGCACACGGGCAATCAATTAATACAGTATGGACACACTGTACGTAGTATGGATATATATCCTCACTAATGATATTCCTGAATTATTACTTCGGAATTAATGTTACTAGTAGCGGTCAGCAACGGACCGATTTCAACAATATATTTCAGCGAATCAATAGCGCTTTAAAGTGATTAATTTAATAGTGGGTCATCACTGGACCTATTGAAAAGCGTTTATTATGTCGTGGATTTATAACACTCTATAAAAACAGGATTGCCTGTACCCGCAAATCAGAAACACTAATGTTATTAAACGTGTAATTACTTATATTACGTTATTCACTTTAATTGGCCGATACTTTCCGGCCTATCACTCCCCTAAGCTCGCCTGCGACCGGCGATATATCCGCACTACCGCGAGATTCACAGAACTACACTCCTCGCGGGAAGAGTCTTATCGTAATTTTTATCTTCATTTACTCGGAATATATCCATCCTCGTTTCGTACAACAATAAGTTTTCACAAACCACATATTCTGATCGCGAGACTAAAAAACTACAGTTCAATAGTATTTAAAAAGGCGTGTTCGACACTGATATTTGGAATCGCACCCTTACTATTATTACTCGAAATAATTATGGTCAAGTACGGTTCCCCCATCTACTTAAAAAATTGGAATCTGGAAGGAGCTCCATGTGGTCTCTGTACTTCCATAAGTGTGGTTTTCACATGGCTCCTGATTGGTACTTATTGAGTCTAGGTCCCAACTTAAAAATAGTTTGCATCTAATGAGACCGGAAGTCGGTCGTCAATGTAATTTAAACAACCCAGAGGGCCATCGATCTTTGTGACCGGTCCATCTCCGTAAAGGGGGGGCGATCGTCGGCACCGAAAAAGAATGACCGTAATTAATCTCAGTACGAGACAGCCGAGAATATTTTTCTAAAGCAAGACAGGGGTCATTTCCTTCTCAGGCCAGTAGGACCTTTATACAAAAGTGACAATCCGATTCGCTCATAAAACAATTTAAGCCTATACATGTGTTGGTTTTAACTTGAGATATAAAGACAGAAATGTCTTCTTTGATATTTACTCAGACAAATCAAATTAAGTAAAGGTTATCACAAGACCTCCTGGACAGTGTAACTTAACATTTAGTTGAGCCCGTCTACACGTGTTTATTAAGAAAATATAATTGGTACTGATAATTGTGCTTCATCTCCGACATATGAGTATATCTTCAGTTAATTTAACTACATCGTTCACTACAGTACCATGATTATGCTCCATAAACTTACAAAATACATTTAACACCATCTGTTTCTAACCACTCTTTAACAACTTCCCTTCAGGGTGCTTTTCATAATTTTGGTCACACATTTTATCATCGAGTTAATTTACGATAAACTATTCGATAACCGCCATATTTGTAACTGACATTCAACTTCATCTAAAAAATCGATCAGTTTCAAACAAATGTGAATTTTTATTTACCCTCTGACCTTCTAAGAAACATGTAGGTGTATACTGTATTCTGATCAACTATAGTTAACATAAATAGCTTCAAATACGTACTTAATTAATCGAATACGTGATATATTTTATGTGCTTTGCCCATCAACGAATCGCAGTAACTGCAGCAGTCGGAATTTTCGCGTCCATTTGTTTTCCTCAAGTATGTTTCTTTGGCTGGACAGACTATAATTCCTTTGTGGCTATCGAGATGGACAGACTATAATTCCTTTGTGACTATCGAGATTGCCAATTTTGGCAAGATGTGTTCTGCCTGAAAAGTCTATTGTTGAGTAAAACAATGGACGTTGCTACACCAGAACAGGGCGTCAAAAGGTATAAAGTAATTAAAAGTTAAGAGAGATATAAATGAATGCTTTAGTGATAACCATGCAGTGGTAGAGGAAGTGCGCCAAAAGCGGAATATGTTCCTAAACTGGAATACCTCGATATGTTCTTGAATAAGGTTGGCATTATTGAGTTGATTGTTGCAAATGGAGGAGAGGACAGAGGTTTCCCGCCTATAGTTGAGTAAGTGGTTGTGGGAAGTGTGGATGTGTTCTACAGCTACTGTTGTATTCCTAGGAATTCTGATTTTTTTTTTTTGCGCGTAAGTTTTGAAACTCTCCTCGTGCGTTTACTTTTTATTATTAATACTTCAGTTTCATATAATTTATTAGTCCTTTAGATGTATGTTTCTTATGTTTATGCTACATTTCATGGCATAACATGAGTCATGCCACAGTGATGATAATTTAAATTTGATGGTGTGCTCCTAAACTGGAATACCCTGTATTCCATTTAAGGACACCAAACACAAGGAATATTCCATTTTGGGGTCATATTTCTAAATCATGTAAACTCTTTTTGTCCCTTTTTTAAATATACATTAACAAGATCGTAAACGTGTTTAATGTTTACACGATAATAAAAACGCCGTTTAAATTTAAAACTCTTGACAATATTGGAATATCTTGTTCTGAAATTATATTTAAATGTACTAGAAAACATTCCACTTCATTAATTTAACCATTGTTAAACTGGCTTAATATTTATTTCTGTTTTTTTTTCTTCCCGCCCTACGGCTTGTTCAAAATGAAGGACTGGGATTATCAGAATATGGAGAAAGCCATAGAAGCTGTGAGGAAGAAGGAAATGGGTTTTAAGTTAGCATCAGTTACTTTCAAAGTCCTCAAAACTACCCTTTTACGTTTATCAGCAATCACATCAGCCGAATGAGGTTCTTTACCTACTGTTGTAACATGCATGAGTGTAGGAGGAACATTTATTCCTCTTATGCTTATTTTCCCCAGGAAAAATACGAACGAACTTCTCATGAGAGGTGCTCCACCGGGATCTATTGTTGTTTGTTATCCCTTGGGATGGATTCAAACTGAAATATTCACTGACTGGTTCCGATTTTTTCTTCAAAAACAAATCTTCAGATTCACCTTTTTTGTTAATTTTGGATGATCACTACTCCCACAGCCGAAATCTAGATGTCATCAGCTTAGCCAGAGAAAACAATGTACACATGTTATGCCTCCCACCTCGTTCCACCCATAAACTACAACCATTAGATGAAACGTTCATGGGACCACTAGAATCCTATTACAGCGAGGAGATCTGATCATACACGAAAACAACTGAGAAACCCGTTTCACAATATGATATTGCAATATTGTTTGGCAATGCTTGTTTAAAAGTGGAGCAATTGCTGTAATGGGTTTCCAAGTAATAGGAATGTATAATCTTAATAGCAAAATATTTCATGAAAGTGAATTCCTTCCAGTTGATCACCTGCAGAGCCAATAGAAGAAGATGCAAATGTAACTGTTACTCCACAATAAATTTCTCTAGTTTCGAAGATTGCTAAAATGTCATCTGAGAAAGGAAGACCAGTTGGTAAGGCGACAATGTTGACTACCTCACCCTGCAAAAGACAATTAGAAGAAAAGAAGAACATCTATGACCATGCCACCACCCCTTGGGATACCTCGGTCAAAGACCATACTCCCAAGTCCCAGATTCTTGTTCTCCCTATCTATTCGCGTCCACGTTCAAGAGTTCTCGGCTTAAAACCAACACCTCAGATAGAAGGTGTTGGAGTCGTAACTTCAGGGAAATTGCTGAGCTACTTAGTACGTCAGGTCGCTCCTTCCTGACGACCCCACAGTTGGTCCACGGGCTCCTCGAGCCTAGCCGGGAGGACTGCTGTCGCAGATCCACCGACCGTTCCCCTGTTCTACCTCCAGGGACGCATCCTGCAGCCGTTGTGAGACCGGCTAGGGCTTGAATCCTCAAGCCTCGCAGTGTGAGACTTTAGTACATTCAGGTGCTCATCTCCTGGTGACCCCACAGTTTGTCCACGAGCCCGTAGGCTTAGCCGGGAACCAGCACAGTTGCTCCCCTCTGCACTGGTCTGAGCCGTGCCCTGATGTGCCCCCAGGGACGTGTCCTGTTGCAGTTGTGGTCCAGCACGGAGCTCGCAAGCTCCAACAGGTGAGCAATAGTACGACAAGGCGCTCAACTCCTGCCGACCCCACTAATGGTTCTTGAGTCCCTTGGACTTAGCCGGGAGGACTGTCCAGTAGATCCACCGACCTTTCCCCCAGTGCACCACCTGGGGACGTGTTTTGTTGCGGAAGTGGGTCCAGCCTGAGCATTAGTACGTCAGGTCGCTCAACTCCTGACGACCTCACAGATTGTCCTTGGGTTACTCGGTCACGAAGTCGGCGCTAATCCCACAACCAAAAGACCCCGCTTCCTCCTTTTCCGAGCTTACTGACCTGGTGGTAATTCCCAGCATTACGCCCGGTATTGTCCCACACCAGCCCGTTCGCAAGACTAGGCCTAGTTGTGCCGCTGCTGTGAATCCAGCACACTGAGCAATGTAGGCATCCTGGGTGCTCATCGCGCATGGTGCCCCCAGAGAGGTCCGTCGGTTCATTGAACCAAGAGAAAAGAGCTTCTGATCTCCATCCTTCCACCGCTTCGCCACGGCGGCCGAAATCCCGCTGTGGGCCAGGATATGTGAGCTTTGACAACAGGTCGCTCATCTTCCCCCTGTTGACCCCACTTATGGTCCGCGAGTCCATCGAACTTGGAAGGGAGGACTGACTAGCAGACCCACCGACCTTTTCCCCACTACGCCACCGAGGGGACGTGATTGGCTGTTGAAGTGGGCGCAGCACGAGCTATGTAGTGTGTCAGGGTGCTCGAGTCCTGACGACCTCACAAATGGCCCGCGGGTCCGGTCTGGACCTAGTCGGGAGGAATGCAAAGCAAACCACTGACCGTTCCCCTATCCGCCACCCGGGGACGCCCTGTTGCTGTTGTGAGCACAGCTGGGGTCCGATAAACTGACCCCCAGGGAGAAAAGAAGGACAGAATCTCTGCAGGGAATCTGCCTTCTTGCAGTAGTCTCAAGCCTAAAAGTAAGAAAACTTTACATAAAACATCTGTAGAAAAGACGCCTTCATACAGTGGCACTAAATAAAATTTAAATCCAAAACATGTCGTCATTCCTCAAATGAAGGGAATCTAAGTTTACATAATGAAGGTGATTTTCCTTATCATCATTCGAATGTGAAGAAAGGCCGCTGGAGTCCCATGAAACAGAATGTATTTTTTGTGGGATTTGTTTTCTAATGATGTGATGGGAGGACAGTGGGTTAAATGCGGGATGTGTAATATGTGGTGTCATGTTGACTATGCCGGGGTTCAAACGAATCCCTATTGCAAATGAACATTCAAGGAGCATGGTAGTATTTGTGAACTTAATCTATTGTTTTTCTGTATAAATCAACAGCTTGGTTGAGAAACAAATGGTTATTCCACTTTAGGAATACTGTTTTAAAAATAACATAATTATGAGTTTTGCTCTATTTTTTTTTTCTGTGAGAGTAAACTTTTAATTTAAAACATTTTGAAAGAAGGGTGTTATTGTGTAATAAATGTGCTTACATATTCCAATTATGTAACTAATTTATATCTAAATACTTAGAAAGTATCTTTAAAATACAAAACGGTATTCCACATTTGGCACACTTCCTCTAAGTTCAAGGTTTTAGGTCGATATTTTAACGTTCAAAACCTTGCGTTTTGTAAATAGAAACGACAACGGTTTAATGAATAATACATTATAGGCCTACATCAGATTTTAATAACGTCCTTAGTGCGCTTCTCTCGTCATCCAGAATACCCACCGAGCGAATTGGTTCAAGACTCGTTTTCGGGAGACCCGGATTCAAATCCCGGTACCGAACAAGCTAATTGAGTTTTTTTTTCTGGATTTCCTCAATCATCACTGTAATTGGAATTCCATTACCAGAAGCATGTTCACAATTTCATATCAAATATAAATTATTTTTATTAATCAGGTTTCACAACTTCTTCCTGCGCCCAATCGATGTACCGACATTATCCTCCACATACCTGTCATTCCAATCTCCTTCGTCCAATGCTTTTCTCCCATACTGCTTGAAACACCACCTTTTGCTCTTCCCTTCTTGTTCTAACAGATGACGCGAATTCTAGTTTTTTTTGTGAATCTGTGTTGTCATTTTTTACATAATGGCATAGCCATGCCATTTTATTTGTCTTAATGAAATTCACAATTGATATTTTATTTATCTAGAATTTCCAGCAGAACGCCTCCAAAATTCAATTACTGCAGAAATTAATTTACTTATTGTTCTAGAGTTTAATTTACATATTTCCGTGCTCTATCATGTCATTGTATTCCTTATTATCAAATCGTATAAAAATATGTTTATGTTTTATAAATTAAATTCTGATCCCACAAAACACCATTTAATTTTGATATTACAAGTTTCCCCTCATTTATCCTCTCACTAATTTCATCATTATGACCTCCACTTGCATTAGTTCTTCTTACCAAATATTAAATAAATATATACCTTATACAATCGATAGGCCTATGTTGAAGTAGTCTTTCTTCTTTCTTAGTTTGACCTTGGCTTCCAATGCCTAACTACTCCACCTTCCATCAAGTTTCTGTGGAATTATAAGATATTGGGACCAAAAAAAAAATTTGAAAAGGGATGCCTTATCAACATTGTTATTTAATATGTGTATAGCGAAGGTAATAAGGAATATAAAAATTAATCCAAATAGTACAATATTCAATAGAACAAGTCGGTATATGGTTTTGCTGATGTTACGGAGATCTATTAAATAGATCAATGAAACAATTAATAACATGTGTGAAATAGCTAGTCAGATTGCCCTACAAATAAATACAGAGAAAACAAAAGACATGAATAATAAAAAAATAAATTTTAAAACAAAATGAACAAGTTATTATAAATGGACAGAAATATGTTAAGGTTAATTGTTTTAAATATTTGGGTACACAAAGTGAACAATCTAAATGAGATAGAAATAGAAATAAACTCAAGAATAAATTCTGCAAATAATTCCTATTATGCATTTCAAAACATATTAAGGAATATATATATATATATATATATTCGATGTTACAATTATTATTTACATCGAGCAATGCAAGCCTAGTATGACATGAAAAGAAAAATAAATGCTTGGACGGGAATTTGAACTCGGACCTCTTAATTAATACTTCAGCGCGCTGCCATTTACGCTATCAAAGCAATCCTCTCACAAATATTTATTTTTTCTGTGTATATATTCTCTATTACGAAAAGTAGCGGGAACTCGGTCTCACTGCCCTCTATTATATAAATAAGCATATTAAAGATAATTTTTACTTTATAGCACTGACGATTCTTTATTTCGATTTCATAATTAAAGTTATATATTTCACAGCGCCTTGAAATTAAACTTTATAAGACAGTAACAAGGTTAATCGTATTGTACGGATCTGAAACATGGACCAGAAACATAGATGGATTTATCCGGAATTGGGAGTGGAAGATTTTAAGAAAGATCTATGGACCAACATGTGAAAATGGACTTTGGAGAATTAAAATGAACCACGAGTTATGCAGATTGTTTAATTCATTGGATATAGTAGCTACTGTAAAGATGCATAGATTAGAATGGTTTGGCCATGTTTTGAGAATGGAAAACACGGGATAGTCAAAAACATTTTGAATGAGAAACCACAGGGAAGGAGAAAGAGAGAAAGACCTAGGTTGCAATGGATGGATGATGTGGAGGAGGACTTGATATTGATGTAACAAAATGTAATTCCTCTCTATACTCGGTATAATGAAAATACAACTAATTAAAACATGTATTATCTAGCACATTTCTAGATAAGTTATATATGAAATTCTTATAATGTTTATTAGAATTTTATTAGATTAAATAAGCATTGTTTTATTCTTACGCATGCGCAATGCGGAATACGTTGGAATTTCAATTAATAAAATGGCAGTTTCTGTGGAATTATAAGAAATCGGGAGGAAAAAATAAAAATATTTGAAAAGGGGAGAGAAACAAATTATTTTGAATGTTTTCAAACAGTTTAGTGAAAAATTCCACATTAATGATTGAGAAAGTGGTGAAAATAACAGCGGAATCTACAGGCGAGTCAGCATAGAGCATAAATTCTGCTCTAATGAAATTGTAAATAAAGGATATCTATCGGCATTATGGAAAAGCGTAAATGTCTGATAAGTTAGGGTCATATATGAAGAAGTATATGGCACACTAATGTAAATTAGTTTTTTTTACAAAAATGAGTAAAGTACACGGTTGTAAAGAAGAAATTGCACACTGCATTTCAGATACATCAACTATTAAATACCAACACTTAGGACATTAATATCTACTTGATTATCAACATTAAACTAACTTGATTATTTGTAAACTGGCTAACAAAACACTGTTTTTTTTTCAAAATTAAAACAAAAAAATACTTACTCCACTCTGCCAAATACCGCTTCATATATGCAGGGCTATTCAGAAAGAAAGAACTGACTTCAAAAATTTATTTCTTCCAAGCTACAAAAAATGGAAACACAATTCCAACGTTCCTGGAAAGATAAAAGTTTGAAGTTGCTGCATTGGTCTTAAAGTTATACATACATGCATATGGACGTAAGAATAGATAGATGGATAGATAAGATAGACTTAGTGAAGTAAAGTGTTCCCATTAGAAGGTCTTAGACCTCCCAGATCACCAGATCTAACCCCGTGTGAGTTTAACTCTGGGGTTACGTAAAAGACCATGTTTTTATCCCCCTATGCCTGACACTCTTGAAAATCTGAGACATCAAATTGTTGAAGCTGTGAATTCGATAACTAGAGACCAGCTGATTAGTGTGTGGCAAGAAATGAGCCACCATTTTGATATTTGTCGTGTAACACATGGTGCTCATCTCGAATGCATAAAATAGTGAAATTTGAACGTTGGAATTGAGTTTATATTTTTTGTATTTTGCAAGAAATAAATGTTTGAAGTCTGTTCCTTCTTTCTGAATAGCCCTATATTTTTATCATAAATAAATAAGAAATGGAAGTTCCTAATTACACAGGCCTGCGAAGATTTTGCAGCATGAGATGTTTTAATGAAAATAAGTCAAGTCAAATTCCTTGATAACGAAACGATTACTAGCTTTTGCGTATCACGTACAGATTTTGCTGTTTTTAACACAAAAAATGAGAGCGCGCGATTCACCACTAGTACACGGCATATACGCGCTTTATTAAAATATGTAAACACCTAAAATATTGTACAATTTTATAATGTAATCACTGATTTTATTCATACTAGTTTGTCATTGTGTTTAACTGAGGTTAGGTTCATCCTATGACCCATTCCTGGTTACATTACACGGTTTCCGGATAAAAACTGAGAAAGCAATAAGCCGCCAGCACATGAACCAGATATTACAATTCCAATACCACCAACAACATTACAAGATAGTAGTACCAGCACTCCTTCCACCTCCAGCATAGAAGACGATTTCAATTTGTCCCTAGAATCAAAAGACAACAATCCGCGTCCTATCAGTTAATCAAAATTAAACAATTTGGTACACGATCTAGGTCTTACATAAAAGAAAAAGTGAACTTTTAGGTTCAAGATTTAAAGAAGACAACTTTCCAGCTCATCGTACAACTTTTTATTGGCGTAGACATCGTGAAGAAAATATTAAAAAGTATTTCGTAATGGGGGGGAAGTAGTGTACTGTTGTTTTATCCCTGGCTTCATTGATAGTCTAGGGACAGTTTATGAATCGGCAGATTGGTGTATGTGTATATATATATTCCAGCAAAATAAGTCTAAAGGGCGTTGTTCTGCATAATGGGAATAAATTAGCTTCAGTTCCAGTAGTTCAGTCAGTGTACATGATATAAACATACACAAAAATGTGTACCAATCTAGAAAAAATAAAATAAATTTATCACAAATTATACGTTTGCTGTGACCTTAAGGCGTGTGGTATTTTATTGAGGCAACAAGGAGAATAAACGAAATGTCCGTGTTTTTTTATGCGAATGTAACTCAAGAGACAAGAAAAGACACTAGAAAATTACTAATTGGCCGAAAAGAAAACAACTGGTGCCAGGGGCAAATTGCCCATTAATTGATTCTGTGATACCTTTGCACATAAAACTAGGATTAATGAAGCAATTTGTTACAGGTTTGGACAAAAATATCCATTGTTACCAATACATTGCTAAAAAAATTCTGTTACACTCAGAGTGAAAAAATGAAGGAAGACTTTTCGTTGACCACACATTCGCAAACTTATTAGGTACGTTACTTTTAAAAACTGCATGTCTGACATGAAACTACAAGCATGGGAATCATACAAGGGCGTCATCTAGAAGTTCCTGGGTAATTTTAAAGATGATCAATATGAAAAAATTGTGAAAACCATGCTCGAAAAGTTTAGGACACTAGGATGTAACATGAGCTTGAGTTACACTTCCTCCACTCTCATCTTCAGCATTTCCCTAAGAATTTAGAAGCACTAAGTGAAGAACGTGATGAGATATTCCATTAAAACATAAAAGAGATAGAAACGAGGTACCAGGGTCGATGGGATGTCTCCAAGTTTGCCTACTATCGTCGTTGCTTGGTAAGAGAAAATCCTCGGCAGGAGCACAAACGCCAATCAACTCACAGTTAATTTCTTGCTAAGTGGAGGAGAAAATAGAGATGTTAAGGTAATTTAGTAGTTTATTTGTTTTAACTGCACGATTGATATTGTGTAGTTTTTACAGCAATTTCAAAGATTATGGTTACACGGTATTACATATAATGCAAAAGTAATAAATATTTTATTTCGACATGGCAGAAGGGCCTTAAGTGATACGAAAAAACTGTTAACATATTTGAATTCAACACACCAAAATTAGGTTTAAAGACCTGTTAAACCCTGTGCCGCAGGAAAAAAAATTAAATTCGTTGGCCTGTGTTATTGGTACAATTTTACCTTGTATTCAGGTACCGTCATATTTCCCGTAAAATATGATGTTGCCTAAAACAATGTTTCCATCGATGACAGTTGCGTTCACAATTCAGTTACATGGCGGGTAAAAGTAGCACCACGGTTCCCCCAATAGACAAGCGTCGGCGAAGTAATATCTTATGCAAGTTTGTTTACAGTACAACTTGGACTTAGCTCGGAATTAATATAGAACAAATACATTGCTTCAATTTCTGCACGAGGAAGGTTTAAAACTCCTTCTGTTCGTTTAGAAATCTGGAATGCATTATTTTGCATACGTTTCCAGTTTCATGTGACCTGGGTATAAACAAACAGAAAGCTACCGAAATGAGTAACAAAAAAAAGTGACATATTTTCAGTACTAACAATCATTAATGTGACAAAGGATAATCTCTTGTTTTAGTTTTCACAGTCCTCGCTCCACAGACGATCATCTGATATTGTTGAAAAAAAATTGTTTATTTTCCCTTTAAAAAACTCTTCCTTCATTTCTTTAATGTGATATATTCGCGTTGAAAGTAAAGTTGTTAGGCCTACATTTGTTAGTAAATTCCGGAGGAATTAAGCTATTGAGGTTATCATGAAAATACTTTTTAAATATTTTTACAAATCTTCATCGATTCCACCGAAAAGAAACATGACAACATGTGTGTCTGTTAACGCTTTGGCAGCCGCAATTTTTGTTATTTTTTGGAATTAAACTCAGCATATATATATATATATATATATATATATATATATATATATATATATATGCCTATGTTCACCGCCGTGGTCTCTAGGTAGCACGATGCCTTGTCACGCAGCGGGCCCGGATTCGTTTCTCGGTCCGGACAAGCTTCTTGGGGAGTTTTATTTACGGGTTTTTTTTCCCCTCGCTTATAAGAAAAATGTCAAGTAATTAGCTTTGAGTACCAAAAGGTCCCCGAACATCATCTGACCATCATCACCATTATCATCCCCGGATTGGAAAACAAGGGAAGCTACTACACCTATAATTTCCTAGTAAAACTGCAAAGCAGAGCATGAAAATGTTATGATTGCAATGAAGGACCTGCCCTAGGGCAGAACATCATAGAACAGAATATAGGTCAATATATCAATAAATTAAAAAAGCAAGTTCGAGTTCGTTACCAGTAAAATCGAACGATTAGGAGGAATACGCCTGAAATGAACATTTAAAACACCTCTATGGCGCCGCAATTTTCAAGTTTAACGCACGAAACACAGTACATCAATAATAACTATTAAATATATATGTAGAACAGGATACTGAAAATAATTCTTTACAGACAGATTGAAAGGAGATATAAAAATTAAAGGTGTTTAAAGCATCAGCTTCAAATGAGATACAACAGAGCTAATAAAATCAGGGGGATAAAAAATATGCGATTGACGAGGCATGTGGCACGAATGGTGAATGAAAGAGGAGCATGAAAACTCGTAAGAAAACCAGAGGGAAAACGCCCAATAGGTAGACCAAGAATTATGTGGGAGAATAACAACCATAATTCGAGGGAAGTAAATTATACCGGGGATGATTGGAAAACATTAGCTGAGCATAGGAATGTATGGAGAGCTTATATCCGCGCGGCCATGAACCTCCGGGTTCGATAGTTCCAGCAAGTTAACAAGAACTTATATGACTAACATTATGTTGTGAATTTCCTAAATGAGCTTATCTACGTCACGTAAGAAGCTTGTGAATATAAAAAGTTTAATTAGCGTCACTTTATGTTAATAACAGTTGTCTTACTGCGCACAAAATGTCTCATATGCTCAAGTCACTTATCAAACCAGAATATTTAAGGGCAACAAATGGTGAAAATGTTGAAAAATGGCAAAAAAAATGCTTTTTAATAACTCTGATTCTTTAGGATCTTTTTCATGTACACATTTTTACTGTAGGAGCAAAATTGAGTCAATGACGTAAGAGTTTAAATACCCTTGCACGTGTGGTCAGCATTACTGGTTAAACTTTAATCTGCATTCCCCCCCCCCCAAGACTTAAAATGCTCCTTACAATGCAATGTTTATACTATCAAAGCGAAATTTTGTAGTTAGACTCCCAAATATATGCTAATTTAAATTTGCTCTGCAATTAGGCCTACTAGTCTAAGACACGTGTTCTTTTAAATTGAGATGGAAATGCATGAGAGTGGATTTTTTTTTTCCAAAAATTTAAAATAAGCAGTATCCTTCCTTTATGAATTTCTTTTTGTATAGAAAATGTGTTTACTAGAATCATAAATACTCTGAATCTCAAATTTCATGAAAGAATATTTAAAAATGCATCATAAGGAGCATTTTTTTAGAAAATATATAAAAATAGAATTAATAAATCATAATTCTGTAACGATTCTACTTATAAACACCAAACTTCACAGAAACAGTTCTATAAGCACATAATGTATGTGATAAAAAGTTAAAAACAATCAGATAAAAAAAATTCACCAGTCGATTTCCTTAAAAAATACAATCTTATAATTGTGTGGCAGTCTTCCTTAACAAGTTATATTTGTATAAATTATTCAGCTAGGCCTTTCGGAACCTGTTTTATTTCAAAGTTGTTCATTGGGTACTGGTTTTGTTTAACGAATACATTATAGACTGGGTTGATCTGGTAGGGCGTGTTCTCGTTTCTTGTTTGCTTCATGATTTCTATTTCTTCTAAGATGTTTATTTTTCTGTTATCGTTTTCTCTATGCATTACTCAACACAATGAAAAAACACCCTCTCAATGCGTAGAGAAAACATTAACAGAAAAATAAAACATCTTAGAAGAAATAGAAATAATGAAACAAGATACGATAACCTGCTGAACGAGAACAAGCCCTACCAGATCAACCCACTATACAATATATTCGTTAAACAAAACCAGTACCCAATGCACAGCTGAATAATTTATACAAATATATATTGACTTAGGCTTTCACGGCCGGAGTTACTATGATGATCTTGTAAAAGATTTCCGGGCTGTTGGCCGTGGTCTTGAGGCTTGTAGTTCATCGGGATAAAAAGAACATTAATATCTGCACAAGCGCATAGGATTTATCATCGCACGGAAATATCATTATTAAGGGAACGTATACACACAACACGCAAGAACCTCGCAGTTACAGACACCGATCTTCTAGACCTTCACCTTCTAATCAGCAATAGACTATCAGGAAAAGACTGGAACAAAATAGACGAGATCACCTATCAATGTATGATGTCAACTTGGGAACAATCCACCAGAACACAAAAGAAAAAATTCGAGTCTACATCTAAACAAATTCCTAGAACTAACTTGGACACCACACGCACCGTAGTAAATATTTGCAACCGTCCACTCTCAGCTGCAGAAATCTCACTTCTAGCGAAAGGAGGCAATTTCGCTGTCACACCTTCAGCTATACCTGTGGAAGAAATAATATCTAACGTCGAAACTGCCATAGGAGTATTACCACTGGAAAAGGCAGAAACTATCCGCAACGAAGTCTCTCGCATTCTGAGAAAGGCTCCCAAACCAGAACACAATCTCTCCATTGAAGAAAGGAAGGCTATAAAAACCTTAAAAACGGATGAAACTATTATAATTCTACCAGCAGACAAAGGAAACTCTACAATTATACTAGACACAGAAGAATATAATCGTAAAATCACCGAGTTACTGGATCCTGGGAACTACCGTAAGCTGTCAGATGACCCAACCAAAAGGATACTCCATAAAACTAACAACTTGATCAAAGCCTCCTCACTTCCAGAGAACGTGAAGAAAGAACTTCAGAAAAACCAGGTCCTGCCACCCAGACTCTACGGACTACCTAAAATCCATAAAGACAATATAGGCCTACCTCTAAGACCGATCGTCAGCGCCATAGGATCATCAACTTATAACCTAGCGAGACATTTATCTACTCTACTAAAACTCCATACATCCAACAGTGATACATATGTCAAAGACTCGATGGACTTCTTAGTTAAACTAAAAGAGATAGCTCTGCAACCGGACGACTTAATGGTTAGTTTCGATGTGGTCTCTCTATTCACTAAAGTTCCTATAAAGGAGACCATTCACCTCATCGCTGACAAGTTTCCTCAAGATATCACTAATCTTTTTGAACACTACTTAACCACCAGCTATTTCTTATTCAATAACGACTTCTATGAACAAATAGATGGAGTAGCTATGGGTAGTCCCCTGAGCCCAGTAGTTGCAAATTTCTTTATGGAAAACTTCGAACAAAAATGTTTAGAGACTGCCCCTCTTAAACCCAAGATATGGATTCGATATGTAGACGACACCTTCGTAATTTGGAACCACGGGGAAGATAAAATAGAAGAATTTCTGGTGCACATCAACAACATAAACTCCAATATACAATTCACCGTAGAAAAAGAAATATATAACAGCATAGCCTTTCTGGACATCTCAATCAGAAGAGAAGAAGATGACATTTATCACACCATATATAGAAAACCTACGCATACTGACAGATATATTCATAAAACCTCTAATCATCACCCTATACAGAAACTTGGTATCATCAAAACATTGACAAATCGCGCTAAGAAACTTTGCCATCCTGAATTATTAAAGACTGAAATCAAACATCTCCGTACAGTATTCACAGCCAATGGATACACCAACAAAGGAATCAACAGAGCAAACCATCCCAGACGATACAACAAGGAATCAGAAGAAAAAACGTCAACCAGGGCATTCTTACCTTTCATCAAGAATGTAACTGACCGAATTGGAAAACTGCTAAAGAAACAAGACATAAAAACAGTATATAGGCCTACCAGGAAAATCAAAAATCTCCTCAGACCGATTAAGGACCAACTTCATCCTCATCAATCAGCAGGCATATACAGGATCCCGTGCAGTTGCGGCCAAGTGTATATAGGCACCACTAAACGCAGCATCACAACCAGACTTAAAGAACACGAAAGATACAGCCATCTTAAACAAGTGGAAAAGTCGGCAGTAGCAGAACACTCTCTACTTGAAGGCCATACAGTACAATACAACAACACACATATATTATCTAACTGCACACACTATATTACCCGTCTGCAACGAGAAGCCATTGAAATATACAAACATCAAAATAGTTACAATAGAAAAGAAGAATCATTAAAAGTCAACAAAGCATGGATACCAGTCTTAACAAAAGCCAGATATAAACCCCTACGAGAACAATCTACTAGAACATCAGCCAGCAACCTCATTGGTGCAACGGAAGACCCTAATACTAACCAACCAGAAGGCAGATACAATTTACGAAGTAACGGACCGCGGAGAACACGTCGCGGATAAATGTATAAATAGAGCAGGTAGTCGACAAAATTGCCACCTCATTGGACGGCATCCGGGATCGGCTCCCTCGCACTCAATCGTGCTTGCGACAGCGTACAGCGCAACCATGCGGCAGCATCAGCGTAGTCCGGCGGCATTGCAAAACTGTCTCGACAGCATTTCTTTTTCAGCGAGGGTTCTACAACCTACCTATCTAACCTGATAGCACCTATACCTCAAAAGGCAATAGGCCTTTTCCTGTCCGCCCCTATCCCAGGGTCTTTGTCAGGGCAACTCCAACCTGTGATACCATATTTCCCTATCCTCAAATAAGAACCCTCAAAACATGGGAAAGTCCAAAAATAAGAGAACGAGCCACAACGTCGCTCCCACTCCACCAATTGCGCATCGGACGCGTAACGAATCTCACGCGGAGAAAAAGCCATCATCTCCAACACCTGCAGTACCGACTGCCGGTAAAGACGAGTCCCGTTTGACAGTCATCCTACCTCCGGAGGCTTCACCGTCCATCGATGTCGGGGGCACGGGAGGTTCGAAGACCCAGGACTCGCATCCTACCGAATCGAAACCCCCTCCACTGCTGATACGTCGGGAATTTACCGCCGAGTTAGCAGCTGCGAACAGGGTTTTCGCACAAAACGAGCCGCACGCATTCATTTGCGAACCAACGCCGCTCGGAACTAGGGTTAGGCTGACTTCATTGTCGGCCTACTACAAATACCGACAGCTGCTGCTGCAGCGTCAAGTTCCCTGCTGCGAATGGAATAAGAAATCGCGAGCTACAGCGCGTAAATTTGTAGTAAAAGGAATCGACTCAGGCAAGGATCCAACCGAGATCCAGGACGACCTCAAAGGTCATGGCTTCGAGGTCTTACAGGTGGTCAACATGACTTCTGGGAAGACCAAGAAGCCGCTGCCAATTTTCATAGCAGTTCTGGCGGAAGGTTCCAACGTCGGGGAGGTCCTCAAACTAACTCGCCTATGCCACTACAAGGTAAAAGTGGAGGCGTACCGCCGTGCTAAGGCTCCCAAGCCTGCTGCGCGCCCCAAATTAGTAGTTCAGGTCACTCCTGCTACTGAAACACAGGCAGTCCCAGTCGAGCTCGCTCCTGCTGCCTCTCCCACTAGCCCAGGCTCAGAGGAGCCCATTGCTCTTCGGCCTGAGCTTCCTGGATGGCTAAACGTCACCGCAAACTCAGCTGCCCTCACAGGCACTGGGAGGATATCTGGGCCAAGGAAACCCCAGACAACAACAAAGGCCTCTCAGACAGAGGACCTAGGATTGGCCACACCCAAGCCTAAAAGAAAACGAGCCGTTGGCACTCAAACTGCCCCAGCCCCGAACGAACATACGGTCCTTCAGGACGTAGTACATAGGCCTGTCAAACGAAACAGAGGCGTGGAAACACCAGCGATCTGCTTGTGCTGGGATGACTGCCCGGCATATCGATGCAATCCGCAGGATATTCCACATAAAATATTTGCTGCCCTAGACACATATGTCTCTCAATGCAACCTTAACGCGTTCCTTCACATCATTCTTAAATGGGATGGTACGCATTTATACGACTGTGACGTTATAGCTATGTAGGACTTCCCTCCCAGGCGCTAGCGCCCCAGTGACATGATGGACCATTCCATCGCAAACAGGTGATTTACCGGCTATTCACCTTAAGAACCGGACGGCCCGGACCGATTTTGGCCAATTTTCGATAACTTTTTTAATTAAATTCACCCCTACTCTGCTAAGGTTTTCGGTGGTTTCCCTTGGCGTAAAGACAAATGTCGGAGTAGGTCCTTAGTCTCCACCAGTAAATTTAATTCCTCCCAAACTTATTCTAAATTCAAAATTTTATGAGCAAACATTCAAAATGAATCCCCTGAATCTAAAATTACACATTTCTCGATATTCTCATCGCCAAATTTTATTTTATTAAGCTACTCTGCTATTGGTTTCGGTGGTTTCCATAGCGATAAGGCAAATGCCGGAGTAGTCCCCTAGTTCCCACCAGTAACTTCATTCTTTCAATATTGAGCCGGGAAAGAGGGATTGGCTTCATTTCTGGGGCTGGAATACCACCTTCGACGCATTCTCGAGGAAGCGCGAAATTCAACGGATCGACTGTAGTCCAATGTGCAATAACACCTCGGATATACACACTCACACACTCTGTCATGGTCCACACTCTATCACACTCCGTATATTTTTCTTTCGGCTCTAACTTTCAAAATTAACGGGGCTAAAGGGCGAAAGCCTTGGTACCCGTGGATGGCCTCGGCCATCCTAAAGGGAAATCTCTATAGCCGCACCAGTCTTTAGGCTGTCTGCCGCATTCAGAAAACTCCCATGTTCTCTCTCTCTCTCTCTCAAAATTGCCAGTCTCAAGACAACCCTTGAGGATGCCGGATGCCCAACGAAACGTTGGGGAACTACAAGCCTCAAGACCACGGCCAACAGCCCGAAAATATTCTACATGATCATCATATACAAATATAATTTGAGGAAGACTGCCACAACAGGTACAAAATTGTATTTTTTGTTTAATATTTAACAATAACTTCAACGGAACAATATGTTTCTTAAAAGTATAAAATCAGAATGATTGGGTAATCCATCGAAACATGCCTAATATATCAGCAGGTCTATACTGATCCAAACGCTAAGCACAATTGCAATATTTATTAATATATGTATATTTTCGGAACTTATCCACAATACAGCGGTTTTCCGTCACCCTCAAGAAATTCGCCTTCTCCAGTTGTTGCGTTCTTACGTCCCCATCTGTAAATCTCAATTCACTCATACTTCTTCTCACGCCGTCAATCCAACCTTCTTTAGTCTTCCCTTTCTCCTTTTCCTATCTATTTTGCACTCCAAAATCTTCTTACGGATTCTATCAGATTCCATCCTCTTGAGATGTCCAAACCATCTATTGAAGAGAGGCGATTAAGATGGTATGCACATAATAATTCTTATTTATATACAGATGTTCAATGTTTGCACATATTTATGTGCCTACAGTTGGATTTTTCATCTCCAATCATCCCTATCCATCCACTCCATGTCCTCCAGTCCTCTTGTTAACATTCCAATTATTTCTTGCATCCATGAGTTTCGAGGTCTTCCCTTCTTTCTTTTCCAGGTGGATACCATTCCAATGTTTTTCTGGGTAATATTTCTTCTTGCATTCGTCGTATATACCCACGTCAATTTAATTGCTTATATCTTATAGAATCTACTATTGAATTAACTAATATTCTTTTTTTGCATGACTTTTTTTTTTCTTTTTTCCAATTTTGAACATCTTGCTGTTCTCAAGAAATTCATTTCCATCAATATAAGTTATTGTTGAATTACATGCTCCACTAATAATAATATTAATATGATTTGGCACAGTTTTCCAGCATTTTTCTGGGTAGTCGGAAGAACCATTATATGGTAGTATGTACGGTGCGAAACATGGACTCTTATTTTAAGGGAGGAAAGGAGATTACAAGTATTTGAGAATAAAATACTTAGGAAAAATTTTCGGACCAAAGAGAGATGAACAGACAGGTGAATGGAGAAGACTACATACCAATGAACTACATGGTCTTTATAGGAAGCCAGATACGAGTATAATAAGAACAGTTAAGTCTCGTAGACTGCGATGGGCAGGACATGTTGCACGTGTGGGGAATGAAAGACTTGCATGGAAGCTTCTTGTAGGAAAGCCAGAGGGAAAACGTCCAGTTGGTAGACCAAGAATGAGGTGGGAGAATAACATTAACTATGATTTGAGGGAGGTGGATTATACGGGGAATGATTGGAAAGTATTAACTCAGGATAGGGATGTATGGAGAGCGTATGTCCGCGCGGCCATGAACCTACGGGTTCGATAGTGCCAGTGAGTAAGATCATAACATTATAGGTCGTGTTTTGCCTATGGACAAAAGAGAACTAGCAAGAAAATAATGTAGTATTTACACATTCTTGAGGCCTAATTTGAAGGTATTTATCAGTAATTCATTGAACAGGATTAACCTAATTTGGAATTATACATTGTCATCAATTGGCGAGCAAATGAAGGCCGCCTCATTCTCTTCGTAATGATGATGTCGATGGCAATGCCGATGGTTCTAATGTTAAAATTGGATGGCTAGCCGATAGGCTATTGATTTCAACCATGCAGCAGATTTTAACCCGGCATTACTACACAGAACTGCTCGGACGCACACGGCACCCCCTCTAGCTGATCTATACCATCGCTGGGACTGGGAAGTGATTTTTCATCTACCACATTTACTGGACTTAAGCCCCTGTGATTTGGTCCCTAAGATGAAGGAACCACTTCGTAACATTCGATTCCAGACTGTTCCCGAGATTTTGCTGGCATTAAGGTGGTCAGTCAGAAACATCAACAGAATAGGAGCTGCTGCAGGGATACTACGACTTCCACATCACTGGCAACGAGTTGTAGACAATGATGGGTACTACAATGAAGGATTGTAGAAGTTTCACAGGTCTGTCACATGTACACTAGTAATAAATAAATAGTTGCCACTATTAAAGTTACAACCTAAGCATTTTTTCAAGAATCAGCTGAGCTCAATAAGAATCAAATGTGAAATAGTAGAATTTGGTCATTTTGGAAGTAGAATACAGATAACACTCACACATACAATCAATCATGACAAAAGCACTCATGATGTAACACTGGAATACAAAATTTAACTTTTTTTTTCTGTTATGGAAACAAAATCTCTAAAATTTGATTTATTTTCTTATGGTGAACATGAAATGGCTATAAAAACATTAGATGTAGTATAGGTCTCTTGTAACTTAAAAAATATAATTGAAATATTGGGCTGCTAAATTCTTTATGGAAGAGTGCTGCTTACACAATAAAAACTAAATTAAGAATTTGTAAAAGAAATGTCAAATCCTTGCTCTTATATGGCAGTGAAACCTGGAAAATAACTAAAACCATTATCAATCAACTACAAGTTTTCATTAATGGATGTTTGCAAAATATATTAAAAATATTCTGGCCGGTCAAGATATCTAATGAAAACCTGTGGTTAAAAACCAAACAAAAACCAGTTGAACTTGAAATTCAGCATAGGAAGTGGGGATGGCTGGGACATACACTTTGCCGATGTCCAGATGACCCTGCCTGGATAGCATTGGATTGGAACTCATAGGGCAGTAGGGAAATTGACAGACCCAAGATAACATGGAAATGAACTGTTCTCACAGAAGCTAAAAAGATGGAGAAGACTTGGAATAAGATCAAGGAGCTGGCCAAGCATGGTGTCAGATGAAGGTTTTCTGAGAGCCCTATGTTACATGCAGGAATGATGGGAATTTTTATTGATAAAAAATATTATAATTACAAATGTTCTCCTCCTCAAATCATGTCTAACTGAAGGCCAGGTCGAGGGATGAGATGCAATGAAGCCTCTTAGGTTGAAGGTATGTTAATAGAAATCCACATGGAGTGGCAGAGAAAAATGTTCTAAATATAATGACTGACTGAGCTAACCATAAATGCATGTTTATATAAAAAAAAAAGTTATCTTCTCATTGCCCCAACAAAATATTCTGACATCTCTTTTTAGTTTGACTCACGTACCAGACCTCAGAGGGGCACGCCGTAGCGTAGTGGTTAAGGCACTGAGCTACAAGCCAGAGGGTTGAGGGTTCAAGTCCCGTTGGGGTCAGGATTTTTAAACTGACCTAAACCCTCTGGCGGAACTATGGCCCTGGGGTCGACTCAGCTTCTAACGGAAATGAGTACCAGACGCTTGTTCTGGGGGTAAAGGCGGCCGTCACACAGGGCTGACATAAAGTGCCGATTGTCTAGAAAAAGTGGGAGCCTTAACCTCCTACTACCCCAAGGGCCTCCGGGCCTATTGTGGGATCACTTTACTTTTACCAGACCTCAGCATGGATGTACTAAAGCAACCCCTGGTATCTTATTTCAAATATTGGAATTGTTTGGAGAAGATGCCTGCCATTTTCATCAGAAACTGGACCAAAGTTTTCTGGGGGAAAAAGGTCCAAATGAGAATGAAGGTTTCTTCAGTGGCAAATTGCATCTCATCTTAATATATAAAAATGATCTGCAAGTCTGCCCTTTATGGACTCAAAAATATTTGACCGATTTGAATAGGGATTATACCATCATTTAGAAATATTTTTGGAACAATTAATGTGTATAATATATTACCATATGTATTATAGGGCCAGAGCTAAATAAAAATGTTCATCAGTATACTAAAAAAGTGGCTTTTTGGACACTTAAATGGCTTATGCTGCTTAAACCATTACAAATACACCAAATTAATGTACACGAAATTGAATATATCAAAAAATTCTACAAAGAAGTCTGTGACAGCATATGTCTATTTTTTTTTTTTCAGATAACTCACAATAACCATTTTTTCCTTTCAAAATTAGATTAAAGTATGGAATTAATTACAGAGATTTTTTCAACAACACAATGTTAATTCTTATCAAATCAAATATGTTAGTTCTAGAATCCATAAGAAAGAGGGAATGAGAATGGGTAAAAAGAATTTTGAAATTGACCGAGAATAATGTCAAATCCACCAGTCACCAAGCTGATTAGGATAAATCAATACCCAAGCAATGCCAGGCAATCAGCTAGTTTCATTATATCGTTAACATGTTTTCTACTATTTGAGGCCCAAAGTTACCAGGGAAGTTCTAATTAACCACTATGAAAGATTTCCTAGCACCATGTTCTTTCTTTTCATCGAAGTAAAATGTCCAACTGAAAAAAAAAAAATTCTCCTATGAAAATACCTTCCATAATTTTAGCTGCACTTAGTCTGGGAAATTTTTAAAATTAAGCTTCTAAACACCAGCCCATCATGATCGAAAGTTCTTAATAAGTCCTAATTTGATATATATAGGAGGGAGCAAAATTTTACCATGTTCAATCAATGGCTGCTGCATTATGTTTTTCATTCCTGGTTCCAGAGCTTGTTGAAGAGGCCAGTCTTTCCTTTCGTATATCAACTTCCCAATCTCATAGGAAACAGCAGTACTTCGAATATCCCACTCGAAGACCAAGTAAGATAGCAACCATATTGAAGTCACAAACATGTATGCAATTTAACATATCTGGGTAATTGATAGCCACTCTTTTCATCTAGGAAATAAACTTCACTAGTAGTTAATATTTAATTTTAGGAAGTTATATTTTGAGGTTATTTTAATTATATTATTTTTAGTCTGGACATCTTACCTCAATATTAATATTGTCCAGACTAAAAATAATATAAATAAATTCACTAGTAGTACCATGCAGAAAAAATAATCATTTACATGATTGGTCGGTTTCTTCCATTCATAGGAAAACCAAAAGGCAATGAATGATTTTCTTTTCATTGTAGTCAATCACCAAGATTGGCAGACAATCATTGTAACAAATATTGAGAATCCACTTCTTCTCTTCTGTATATGAAGTAAAGATTGTATGTTTTTTTTCATAAAATTTATTATGGGAAATAACATTGAGAGTTTCTTTTCTTGTAAACCCTTGTGTCTCTCAATGAGACTTAGGCATTCTCCCTCCTACAGGGGGAATTGAACCATACAATTTAGTTACAACTTGTTTTCAGATAGATGTCATTGAGTGGCCTGGAGGTAGCATTCTGCCTCATAGTGACATCTAGGAAACCAAGGTAGTACTAGGATGGGAAAATTCGGTAAATTTTGCTTGAAGGCCATTTTATTCAGGCATAAGGATCTTTTACAAGCCTGAAAATCTTCAAACTTAGGACCCACAGCTTAAAGTCCCTCCCAGAGGACTTGCTCCTTGGATTTTTCCATCATTTGACCCCGGCCGGGTTAGAAGCCACGATCCTCAGAACCAGAGGCAAGGAGCATAATCACTAGTCCACCACTGCCAACTATCAAGTTAATAAATAAAATGAGTTGTAATTATCTCACCTCATACACTCCATGTTCTTCAAAGCACAGGAAGTGCTGTTCCTATCTTCAGCTATCTCCAGCAAGTAAGATTTGATCTCAATATTCATCAAATCAACACTAGATAGCAGTTAAGAAGATGAAGGTGAAGACGAAAATTCAACAGTCGTAAAGATGGCTGAAGATAAGAAAAGTTTATTGAAACCGGTCCTGTGCTTTGAAGAACATGGAGTGTATGAGATGAGATAATCACGACTCATTTTATTTATTTATTTATTTTTTCAAATGCCCCAGGCTTGTCTTTCAACATTCCTGGTTTCTCTCCTGGCATGGCGTACTTGTAACCCACTTCTGAGGTTGGAGCGCCTGGAAGGCGGGGTTACGTTCCCTCATTATATGATGGGTGATGATGATGATGATGATGGTGTGCCAGGAGAGTCCCTAATCCTAAGCTTAACCTATGATGAATATGCATGATGATGATTGCGATGGCCATATGATTTTGGGGACCGTTTGGGCCTAAAAGTTTTCCTGGCATTTGTCTTACAGGTGAGGAAAAACCCCGATAAAAACCTCACCCAGAAAAACTGTCCCGACCGGGGATCGAAGCCGGGCCCGCTGCGTGACAAGGCAGCATGCTACCCCGAGACCACAGCGGTGGACCTCATTTTATTTATTAAATTGTATGTTTTCTTTACTAACGGAGTTATGCCATTCATCCCACTCCAGCCATGCCGGCAGATGACCATGAGGTTATAAATAGACGCTCTGAGCGTGCATATCGTCTGCTAGCCCTGCTGGGAGTGGGTGCATTGCAGAAGTCACTTTTCCACAAATATAATAAAAATTATTAGCTCAATTTACACATGAATATGGCATATTAATTTGTATTACATCACCTACAAGTCACTATGCAGAAATAAAAATGCATCTTTTCTTTTGCTTAAATAAATAACAAGCATTATATAAGAACAAAACTGTTATGACTTTACTACTAAATAAAGTAATAAATCACCATTTACTAATGACATCTTATATCCAACTGAACTGATAACCTTCACAGGAACAAAAACAGTCCTTTATGACTTAAATGTTTCTCCCCTACACATGTGTGAGTGACCTTCATAGACAAACTGTCAACATTCTTTCTAAAATAGTAGGTTTTAATGGCCAATGTCTTATATTGGTCTTCCAGGCTTAATGGCTGTGGTCCAGTTTCATTGAAACTCAGCATTTCATCTACTACTGCAGTAGACATTCTCAAGAGATTTTGTGTGCTCTCTGTGAACTCCTCAACTGTTAACTGCAGACTGGCTGGACGTTGGAAACAGTCTCTATTTATAGGCAGCTCCCACAGGAGCCACATATAAATAGGGAGACAATTTCCAACGTCCAATCACAAAGAGCACATACAATCTCCTGGGATACCTAGTGCAGTAGTAGACGAAACATCAAGTTTCAACAAAACTAGTTCATCGGTCAGCCAACAGAGGGAGTAGAAATCAACCTACAAGATCGCCAATCACTAATTCAACAGTTGGAAGCATTGAAAATGGCACAAGAGTACTGAAACTGCAGTCTGCAAGAAAATCACAAATATGAGGTAAGTCAGAAAAAACCTAGCTCATAATAATTCTTATAGTTGTTACGGAAATAATACAAAATTAAAAAACTGGGGTCATGGTTTAGACTTTGGTTGTGCAGTCCAATCATAAGACTGACAAATAGTCAAACATTCCACTATAGTCAATTTTACAAAGTTCTTATTTCTACTAATGTTGATGAAACCAGCCACCTATCAAAGGGCTCGGCTGTAAATATTGGTAAGGGACACTTCAATTAAAATTAAGTTACTGCATGTAAACAGTGGCAAAGAACATATATTATCTGTATGATTAAGAAGTTACTGGCTTCCTCAAGAGATGGCAGAACTACACTGTGTTAGATTGTTATAAGTGGACTCCTTGTGACATGTAAATAATTTCAAAGGCCAACAAAATAGCTGCATCTTGTAGTGATGTGTGTAATGCTTTTCTGCTATGTACGGAATTATCAGGAAGTTTGGATGCAACTGAGTAAGGTTTTGATTCTGATGCCTCTGTTAAAGATCCAGATTATGCTCCGTCAAAGAAACTATGGCTGAGAGAACAAATAATCTGGTAAATATGAAGTATAACCAGTTCATGTAAATAATGTTAACATTAAGTTCTGTAGATAGGAAATAACACTATGAGGTTTTTTAATACGGTATTGTTTATTTTTTATTTCACTCACCTCATACTTCATATATATGAGGTGAGTGAAATAAAAAATAAACAATGTAACATTAAATTTGAAGAGAAAAATTTTCGCCTAGACCGGGACTCGAACCCGGGACCCTTGGCTTTCCGGGCCAAGTGCTCTACCAACTGAGCTACCGAGGCGAGTTACGATCTAGACGCAAATTTTTCTCTTATATACGTTGTAATTCCCTATCGCCAAATGCTTTTGAAACCATTGTTTCTATCTTTGCAAAATGGCGGCTTCTTAGTTAAGAAGACATTTATTGGAAATTTAACATTACTTTTAAAAGCCAGTAAGGCCTCTAATGATGTTTTTATTATTAATTTAACATTTCTCAATGAAAGATAAATTAAATTTGAAGAGAAAAATTTTTGCCTAGACCGGGACTCGAACCCGGGACCCTTGGCTTTCCGGGCCAAGTGCTCTACCAACTGAGCTACCGAGGCGAGTTACGATCTAGACGCAAATTTTTCTCTTATATACGTTGTAATTCCCTATCGCCAAATGCTTTTGAAACCATTGTTTCTATCTTTGCAAAATGGCGGCTTCTTAGTTAAGAAGACATTTATTGGAAATTTAACATTACTTTTAAAAGCCAGTAAGTAACATTGTTTACTTGCTAAACTCAAACAGTGGGAAGTTAATACGAGGTTATATTAAGTCCTACCTATATTTCTGCAGTATATCATGATTGGTATACATTTTATTAAAAGAATGTATGATTGTAAAGCAAGTATTAAGGAATCCTCAGAATTTGATATAACAAAAGGATTAAGGCAAGGATGCGGGATGTCACCAACATTGTTCAAGATATATTTAGAAGATATATTAATGAAATGGAATAAGTCATGTAGGGGAATGGGAATCAACATTAATGGCTGATGACCAGATTATAATAGGACAGGATAAAGAAGATATAGAATATGTGAGTAGAAAGTTTGTAGATGCATTCGAGGTAGGTGGACTGAAGATAAATTATATTAAAACAGAATATATGGTAATTGGAGCAAATTCAGAAGACCTACAAATAAATAATAGGATAATTAAACATGTTGAAGAATATAAATATCTTGGATCTATAATAGATAAATCTGGTACTTGTGAAAAAGATATTAACAGAGTAAACTGTGCAAGGAAGGCGATTAGAGCCCTGAATGGTCTTTTATGGAATAGAAATTTGACCAGATTATACAGAAAATAATAGAAAGTATACTCACATATGGATCAGAAAGCTGGACAATAAATGAAAGGATGCAGAAAAGAATCTTGGCGACAGAAATGGATGGATAACGGAGAAGTATGAGAATATACAGGCTACAGCATATTTGAAATACATATATCAGACAAGAAATGGATGCACAAGAAACTGTTATCGATAGGATAACAAAGAGAGCTCTACAGTGATATAGACATGTACAACGGATGTCGGAAGACCAGTGGCCTAAGCAGGTGTTGGATTGGATGGTACCAAGCAGAAGGAAGAGGGGGAGAAGTAGAAGAGCATGGTATGAGGAAATATATGATGCCATGATGAAGAGGGGTATGGAAGATGGACAATGGGAAGATAGGAATCTCTGGAAAGCAGGAATCAAAGGCAAACTGCTGTAAAGTGGAAAGCCTGTATTAAGTATTAAGTAAGTATATCATTATTGGTACAAAAACCTCAAATTAGTAAGAAATTCTGAATGTAAAGACATAAATGATGAATAATATTAATAAGTTCCACAAAATACATTCTTAGTGCAAGTGAAAAAAAAAAAGATATAGTAGCTTTATTTTACCTGGCAGAGTTAACACCTTAAATCACTCGACCAGGTTAAAAAATACAAAAATATTCTTACCTAAATTACAATAAACAAAAATATTACATGGTATATCTCGTTACAATATATATTTGTATAGAGCGATTCCATGAAAATATCATATTAAGGTGAACATTTTTTAAATTGGCGCAGGAATAATTTTATAGACAAAATATATGTCTTTAAAGATCAAATTTTCTGATTCTACATGAGAATGTTTCAAAAACATATTATATTATTCTAAAATTAGTGCTAGAACTTGTCATATTCCAAACTTGTAAAAGTATGCCATATTTTATAAAGTTTTTAACAATTTGGTCATATTAATGTGATTTAATTCACAAATTCTTCTGATAAGCCATACTTTGATCCTTCTTAGTCATAAATAACAATAATATTAACTGCATTCTGGGGTTCTAGGTACCTTAAATGTGCCCTATAATTATTAACTGTATATGCTTGGTCAGTCAGTCTCAGAAAACAAAAATGATTGTACACAACTTAATACATTGATGTATTAAAATTTCCTTTTTGTTTCTACGTTATCGGTACATAATTAACAAAAAGTATACTGACATTTTCTTGTAAAGTCATTATATTTCCCGCTAGAGTCCTGTGACTGATTGATTACTGTCCTCTCATTTATAGTGCTCAATACGCATAGTGCACTGTTACTTGCTACACTCTGCTGAGGATTAACTTAAACATGGTATAGAAAATCTGGTATATGGTTCAGGTCAGCTTTTGCATAAAATAATTATTTGCCCTTATTTTGTCTCAATTAGCTAAAAGACAGTCAGCAGAAGCATTTAAAAATGCTTGGGAAAACATTTCAGTAAATGAAGCAGCCATACATGTTGATTTCTCAGAAAATTATACCTACAAAGAGCAAAATGACTTATTTGAGCAATAAGGAGATCTCAATATTAACTGCTGCTGCCTGGTTTAGATGGAAGTGACAAATACGTTTGGAAGAAATCCTTTGATCTAGTATCATGTTACATGACACATGAGAAATTGTGCTGTTGATGTATGCTTACGAAAAAGTTTTCTGAATTATTGGAACTTCTTCCAAACCTTGAAATGATATAAAAATATTTTCAGATGGAGCAGCAGGTACATTAAACAGAAGTAGGTCTACGCATTGAGCAATGTGACACTATTTACTTGCACATTTCAATTCAACATAGAATGGAACTTCTTTGAATATCACCACGGAAAGGGGGCTGCAGATGCTATTGGCAGCCAACTAAAAGGATGGAATGGATGATGTCTGGAAAATCGGGAAAGAAGATACAAAGTGGTGCAAATTCTGTAATATCATGTGCAATAAAACCAACAGATAACTCTTTAGGAGTTGTCACTAAATGAGGTAGAAAAAGGAAAGAAATTTCTAGAAAAAAAGGATTTTAATATCTTGCAGCAATCCCGGCAACGCATGAGTTCACAACGTGAAAGTGTTGGACCCATATATTATAGAGTATGCACAACTGTCAACAAACAATGAATGCAAAAACATTCACAAGTTTCATGTATAAAAAAAACTCCATGGTGTGACAGGCCTAGAAGGCCCTTGGTATATCAGCCGACTGCTGATATCACATCCAAATATGTCAATCACAGAGGTGGACAATCGTCTAGTCAATATAGGGGTGACATGTGGTCAGCACGTCTGATTCCCCAGCTATTATCACTGGTTTTTTCGACCTGGAGCTGATATTATTGTATGTGCACAAATTCCTCACAATGCTGGGAGGGCATCGGTCCCATTGTGGCCGAAATTCAATGAGAAAATTTCTTCCCCCACAGTGCTCTCAACCAAGGCATCTTGTTTCAAACCGCTCAGCTACAGCATGAGACTTCATGTTTGAAAGGAAACATTATTTATTATTAGCAGGAGTGAAATAATTACTGAGTAAGTGATTCTGAAACATGGTGTTAAGATTATGAAGTGAGTCGTTAGGACATTATGCTGTACTCCCATTAAGAGCTACGTTTCAATAGTTCAGTTTAAAAATAGAACTCACTATGTCAGCAATCAGACAGCTTACTCATGTGATTTATAATAAATTATTTTGATAGAACAAGCACGCTAATAAAAAAAACTTAATAAGAACATGTATACTGTATTCATTATTATTTTGTGTCAATCAAGGTGAGAGGTAGGAAAGTTAATTTTAGTGTTCTGGAAGACATATTGTCAATTCCATGTTAGTATTTTTTATTTCAATGGTTCAATCTAGGAAACAGAAATATTAACTCTTAAATCGTGTGAATTGTAATCAGTTTTTTATATATATATATATATATATATATATATTACTATAATTATACGAGGGTGAATCAAATATAAACCGGAATTATTGTTTACAATAATTTTATTGAATTAACAAAAAATACAAAACCACCACCTCATTTTTCTACATAGTCTCCTGCATTTCCAACACACTTTTGCCATCGAGTTGGTAACTTTTTGATGCCATCCTTGAAGAATGAGTTGCGCACGAACTCCTCTACCGCTGCATTGTCACCAAACCGCCTTCCTCCCAGGTCTTCTTTCAGTGGCCCAAACAAATGGTAGTCATAGGGTGACAAATCTGGACTGTAAGGAGGATGTTCCACAGGTGTCCAATGCATTTTCGTCAAATTTTTTTGTTCCTGGCTGAGGAACCCACCTGGCAGACAATTTTCGGAATTTGAGTTCATCACTGATGATGGCTTGAACACTTCCGAAGCATATTCCAACGTGTGAAGCAATTTCAGAAATTGTTACGTGCCGATCCTCCTCAATAAGGTCCCGTACAGCACGAATGTTGTCTGCAGTGATGCTTGTTCGTTGCCGTCTTTGGTGGGGCTCATTTTCCACTGAATCCCAGCCTGCTGAAATCTTTTTCTGTCAATCATACACATGCGTCTTCGAAAGGGTTGCTTCCTCGAACTGCGCATGGAGCCTTCTCAAAATTTCAGAAGGTTTAGTGCCTTCTTTCGCCAAAAACTTAATAATCAATGCGTTGCGCAACAGACGTGTGTACCTCTTGCTCGCTCATGGTGTACTGAAGCAAGCGGCCGCTCTTCGGAGTGTGACACATCAAGATCCATACTCCAGACACCCCCACCAACTTCCCCTCCAAACTGCAACCTTTGCAGTTTGCTACCAGAGCCTCCACATACAAATTCCGGTTTATATTTGATCCACCCTCGTAGTAGCCTACTTAACCATAGAGAACACCTTTATTATTGAAGTATTTAATGTTTTGTTATTTTGCATCATTTAAAATAATACATATTAAGCAAGTTAATTTAACAATATTATTGATCTAAATTAATTTTTATTTTACAGCATATCATGTTTAACATTTTTCATAGAAATGATTAAGTATTTGTAGTTCTTTATTAATCTCTTTTACAGAAGCTGTTTATCTAGTTTCATATTATTTTGTTTTATTGGTGTAATATTTGCATTTTGAAATTCAAAATAAAATTCAGATGTCAGTCAATCACACATTACATATTAGGTCATAACTCCGTATTAATTGCGATCTAGGATTCGTATTTTATTTAGAATGCAACTTGAAAGGTGTCCTCCAAACTGTATTTTGGAAAATTGAATTAAGAATGACGTTTCAGAGAATGATATAGATGACCATGTTAAGCAGTATGATGAGTGGACATTTATGTCAGTCAGTCACACAAACTTTGACAGATAATAAATAACATTGTTTTTCTCCAGAAGTTGTGTGTTTATGTATAATCTTAATCACACATTCTTCCTCTATTGTATCACACTCAGAACCCTCATTTCAATCAATTGTATTATTTACATAAGCATTTTGGTGCAAAAGTGTACTGTAAATGTCAGTCAGTCAGTCACATGTAGAATTGCTCTATCATTATTATTTACAATAAATTTTGATTTAATCTAGATTTAACAAATGAAAAAAAAATGTACAAGATAGAAAAATGAAAAAAAACTATTAATGATCTAGAATAAATACAGTTCTCAAGAAAATTAATTATTTAACAACAAATAATTGTATAAGTGTAACTAAAAAGTGCCAAGTGTGCAGCAACCCCTGATATCTGGAGGAAGAGAATTCCAGGAGAGGACAGAAGCTACTGTGAAAGAAGTAGAATAAGAGGAAGTGCTATGAGAGTGATTGTTAGCAGACTTATTATACACTTTATATTAGCTTGACCTGTATGTCTATGTAACGGAAACTTTCAACACGATTTTCACCCACTTAAAAACATTGGATCAACTTGAAACTTTGTATACTTGTAAAGGACCAATGACAATAGAATAATTTCATAAATTTTTTCTAAGATCCTGGCCAGGATCATCAGGACATCAAAAAGATAAAGACCGGTATAATAGGTTGCAGACTTATTGACATTTTAGTCCATCGTTGTAAGAAATTAATATTATATCCTCTGGTAAACTAGATATTAAGAAAATAAATAATATTAAGTTAAGGTAGAATATGTTTATCACTCACCTCATATTGTTCTTCTTATTTGATTATAAACTAGTGAGGAGGTGAGTGATAAACATATTCTACCTTAATGAATATACCTCATAGTGAGAATTCCTAAAATAAGTAAATAAATAATAGTTTAAAAAAACTAAAACAACATGCTTTATTAGAAAACCAAACAAAAAAAATGAAAAACAAATAATAGTTTAAAAAAACTAAAACAACATGCTTTATTAGAAAACCGAACTAAAAAATGAAAAATAATTTTAATTTCCAACACGCTTGGGATAAAATTAAAGTGGTCAACAAAAAAATCATCTCCAACACATCTAGAATAAAACTAGAGTTATCTACAAAAAAAAATAATTTTACCATCAAAAGCATGGGGTGCTTTTTATCGTTTTTATGTTTTCTTCTTAGAGACTTTACTTTTACCAATATCTGTTTATTATCAAATATATTCATTGATATAGAACACCCCACACTTTTGATGGTAAAATTATTTTTTTCTTGTAGATAACTCTAAGTTTTATTCTAGATGTGTTGGAGATGATTTTTTGTTCATGACTTTAATTTTATCCCAAGCGTGTTGGAAATTAAAATTATTTTTCATTTTTTAGTTCGGTTTTCTAATAAAGTGTCTTGTTTTAGTTTTTTTAAACTATTATTTGTGTAATAGTGAGTGGAGAACATATTTTTATCGACTCACCTCATATGATTTCAAATTTCTTTGATAGCGACGGTTTCAGACAATATCATGTCCCTCTTCAGTCATGGCTTCCACTGATGAAATTCTGTAATTGTTGATTTCTCTAATGACATCACCTCTTGTGCTGCCATCTTTCGTTGGGATTATAAACTTTGTAATTAAATTTTTATCCACTGGAATATTGAAATTCATAGAATGATATTTATTCTTCTGAATGAATATCATTTCCCAAATTGTCAATTCCAACGGTTTATCCAATTGTTTCAAAAGTTTTGCCTCGTTTTCAATTTTATGATGTTCTAGCAAACTATGTGCAGCAATAGCTGATTTTTCAATTTCACAATTTTTAATATTTCTAAAATGTTCTTTAGTGCGTGTTTCCAAATTCCTTTTTGTTTTTCCGATGTATACTTTGCTACAATCATTACAATTTATTTGATAAATCTGGAATTTAAAACAAAAAGAAATTTGGAAACAGCACTAAAGAACATTTTAGAAATATTAAAAATTGTGAAATTGAAAAATCAGCAATTGCTGCACATAGTTTGCTAGAACATCATAAAATTGAAAAAGAGGCAAAACTTTTGAAACAATTGGATAAACCGTTGGAATTGGCAATTTGGGAAATGATATTCATTCAGAACAATAAATATCAATCTATGAATTTCAATATTCAAGTGGACAAAAAATTTAATTACAAAGTTTATAATCCCAACGAAAGATGGCAGCACAAGAGGTGATGTCATTAGAGAAATCAACAATCACAGAATTTCATCAGTGGAAGCCATGACTGAAGAGGGACATGATATTGTCTGAAACCGTCGGTATCAAAGAAATTTGAAATCATATGAGGTGAGTCGATAAAAATATGTTCTCCACTCACTATTACTGATATAACCTCATAATGTTTACTTCCCAATATTAATTTAAATATTATTTATGTAACCTAGCGACAATATTGTGGTAAGAAGATAACTTCTCAAACCTGGATGCCAGATAACTAAGAGTGTAGGAATTCAGAAGCTTGAAAAGGAGTGAAAGTACATTGTGCATAGAAGTAAACAATACAAGTACACTTACATTTTTCTTCAAAAGCTCATAATTTTATACAAGTAATAGTATTAAAAATCTTATACTGAAGCAGGATGCTCTTCAAACAACATATTTTGTGAAAACAAGTTTCTTGTTTTTTTATGTTAAAATAAATAATTATGAGATTTTCCAGAAATTACTTTCTTTTTTCTTTGAATTGCAAATATGTCCCTTCCATTATTTACTGCAGAGTCCTTTTTTATATAAACTATTAAATAAGAAGACACTTTGCAATGTTTTAAAACATCATTAAATTCAAGAAGAATGCTGTTTATTTTGTTGCAAAGTCAGGCTGGTTAAGTCCTAAATCAATCCAACGAGGTAGATGTCTTTGTAAGAATGATATCATTGAATTAAAGTCACGTTTATGGGAGTCTTGGTTTACGATTTCAAGTTTGACAAGCGTTGGTTGTTGTTTACATTTAAAAACACACACAAATTTAAATTTAAATTCAAGAAGAATGCTGTTTATTTTGTTGCAAAGTCAGGCTGGTTAAGTCCTAAATCAATCCAACGAGGTAGATGTCTTTGTAAGAATGATATCATTGAATTAAAGTCACGTTTATGGGAGTCTTGGTTTACGATTTCAAGTTTGACAAGCGTTGGTTGTTGTTTACATTTAAAAACACACACAAATTTAAATTTACTGGCCGGAATTTGTCTTTCCAGATTTTTCACCATCAATTCACTTAGCAAGATCTCTCTCTTCAATGTATCTTGTTCTGCAATTTCTGCAAATTCCGTACTTTTTGATGCAGCTTTGCGTCCCTCCCAAATGCACCATTTACCATGACAATAAATTTTCTTCTCATCTGTTTCTTTCTCAGTGATCTGCAAGTTCAATTCTATATCACTGACATCTGTTTGTCCATCTCTTCTTTGTATCTTACTTAGACTTTCTCCTTGTTCGGTATCGTCAAGCTTCACATCACATTTCAATATCTGCTCAAACACTTTCATCAAAATGTTTAATATTCTGCCAAACCACCACTGGCGCAATTCGCCCTCATCTAGGATGGTGCAAGTTGGAGGTTTACGGAATGAAATATCCAGGCACAACATGTTCTGCTCGGATTTATTGCTAGGAATTTTCATCTTGTCAAAGAGTTTCTGCAGGAAAGAGTTCTGACAGGACAATGCTTGGCTGCAGACAGCTTCAGCTGCCATGCAGTAATTCTTGAATTCTGCCAGTTTCTTCAGGGGAATTCCTGCAGTTACATTGTGTGTCAATTCATAAGGATCTTGTACACACATATCAGTCTGCACCTTCAGACCGTTCGAACCTGTTGACACCGCTGATTTATACTGATCCATAGCCACTGGTAACTTCTCAGGAGTTTCAAATAAAGTTTTAGGCAATGACTGACCAATCACTGGACAAATTACCCTCAACCCATAATCAAATTCAGAATAGAATTTAAAGAAATTTGTAACAAGTTCTGGAACTGTCATGGGGTTCCTGTCATGTCCTGGATTCCAACTTTCAGGATTGAAACTGCATTCCCATCCGTTGATAACAATGTTGCTGCTGCGGATGCTATAAACAGTTGGTATAATTGGTGGAGACAATTGCTGGAGATAGAAGAATACCAACAAAACAAGTGCATAGTGAGATAATCTTCCTTTGCCTGACAACTCGTTCTTCTTGGTCCAGTATTTTATAAGAACTAGCAGTGGTTTCAGTCGCTCATCGAGGGACAGGTAATACTTTATGAGGGCACTATTTTGAACACCCATACCATTTTTAAAAGACAAATCACAACTCGTGCCTGTTGCCTTATGAACAAATGTCACTATAGGAGTTTTTGCATTGGGAATACCAAAGATGCTGGAATACAAGTGCCTGGATTTGAACAGCGTTTTTTTTGCTTTATTTATAATTGATCGTTGCTTTTCTGGAGTGTTCTCTGCTGAAGCTCCTAAATCTGTAAACAATGACACATCATTACCACAGATATTATTAAAATAATATTGGTAACCTAATGCAGCCAGATTACTTTTGCCTGGTAAAGCACCTAACTCTAACAATTTTATAAACAACTGTCAAAAATAAAAGTGAACTGTGAATATATTCTACTTAATAACTAATAAATAGTAAGTCTGAAATCTCATCTCATACTCCATGTTCTTCAAGAATGAGACTGATGCTTCTGAAGGCACCCCTCATCATCTTTACAACTGTTGAATTTTGGTCTGCAGCTTCATCTTCAAAGTTGCCATCTGGTGTTCATTTGATGAACTTTGAGATCAAATTTTGTTCACCAGGAATTGCGAAACTCATGGATCTAAATTTGTTCTTCTGAATGTATATCTTTTCTGAAACTGTCAAATCTAAGGCTTTTTCCAAATGTTTCAAAAGTTTAGCTTCTTTTTCAATTTTATGACTCTCTAGCAAACTATGAGCTGTAACTGCTGATTTTTCAATTTCACCATTTTTTATATTTCTAAAGTGTTCTTTTGACCAAAAAATTAAAAACGGTGAAATTGAAAATTCAGCAATTGCAGCTCATAGTTTGTTAGAGAATTGTACAATTGAAAAAATCCTTAGATTTGACAGTTTGGCAAAAAATATACATTCAGAAGAACAAATTTAGATCCATGAATTTTGAAATTCCTGGCGAACAAGATTTGATCTCAAAGTTCATCAAATAAATACCAGATGCAACTTTGAAGATGAAGTTGTAAACCAAAATTTAACAGTCATAAAGATAGCTGAAGATGAGAGGGATGCCTCCAGAAACTGCAGTCCTGTGCTTGAAGATCACAGAGTATGAGGTGAGATTTAACGACTCACTATTTCTTAGTTATTAACTTGAAAACCTCATAATGTTATTTCCCATAATTAATTTATGATAATATAATCTATGTTCACAGTGCTGTTACAAGGTACATGCACTTGTAGATGCACAGCTGAAGTGGTTTCTAAAATGTGGTATTTAAGAATAAGTTATCCCTCATGGAACAATGGTAAAGTGCTATACTAATTCCGAACTAAGTTCCAGTTGTTCTGTAAACAAACTTGCATAAGATATTACTCTGCCGACTCCGTCTATTGGGGGAACTGTAGTACTACTTTTACTTGCCATATTACTGAATTGTGTACGATAGAAATATTCTTCTTAAGCAAGATCATATTTTACAAGAAATAAGACTGAATACAACACAAGATGGTACTAATAATTAGGAAGTTCCTCCATTTCTTATTTATTTATGACAAAAAATTATATATGGGCCTAGCTAATTAGACATTTACACTTTTTCCATGATGTCAATAGATAATTTTCATTTACCGGTACAATTTCATTATGAGCAGGATTTGTGTTCCATCAATGTTTTTATTATTCATTTCATACATCTCAATGATGGATAAATCATATTTGAAGAGAAAAATTATATGCTCAGACTGGGATAAAATGAATAATAAAAACTTCGAAAGAAGCCGTACTGGCTTTATAATGTAATGTAAAATTCCCAAATAAATGTCTTCTTAACCTATTCGCTTCAGGTTTAAATGCTCAATGCATTTTCCCAGAAACCGGATTTAAGTTACTGTAAATTATATTATCTATTTTTAGACATTCAAAACAAACAAAAGATAACGATACTTGAGATCACAATAAGGATGAAGGCAAAAGCACATTCCTCTACCATTCATAAATGTTAACAAAAGATTACCCTGCCAAGGGATGTAAAGAATATTGCAAAATATATAACAGCTCTTCTTCTGAGTTGAAGGTCATTTAACTGCTGGCGAGTCTACCTTATCTTTTGAGATGAATGGGTTAATAAAGAAGCCACCATTTGCAAGATAGAAGCAAAGGTATCATAGCATTTGGTGCGCGGGAATTAACAGCGTATATAAGAGAAAGATTTTCATTTAGTTTGGAACTTGCTCAGATAGCTCAGTTAGTACAGTGTTGGCCTAGAAAGCCAAAGGTCCTGGGTTCAAGCTCCAGTCTGAGCATATAATTTTTCTCTTCAAACATGATTTATGTCCCATGCTGACTCACCTGTAAATCTGATGGTTAATGTGGGATATTTTTCATTAAACTGTTTGAAAATAATTTGTTTCTCTCCACTTTTCAAATGCTTTGCTTTCCAACGTTTAAGAAATTCTATTACATTCTGCAATGTGTATGCATAAGAATATAACAATGCTTATTTAATGTATTAAAATTGTAATTATATATTTTAAGATTCTCCCTTATAACTTATATAGACATGTGCTAGATAATATATATTTTTATTACTTTTTATTACCTTTATTTCAAGTGTTAGAGCGCAAACTACATTTTCTTACACACTTAAAGGTAAAACCATTATTCAACCAATGAAAATAATGTCATACATCTGGTTTGTTTACATTGCAACTGGAACTTAGCTCGGAAGAGGTATGGCTTAAGTATCTCAAAGATTGTGAGAATGAGCCCTGTTCAAGTTTTAATTTTTATTTTATTGTTCTTCAGTGATGTGAATAATATAATCATTACAGTTCCATAATACTAGTGTTTTTTTTTCTTTTTTATTATATTGCACTACCACAAATCTATAACAAAACAAAATGAAAAGGAGCAATGAGAATTGAAACCTGAGACTTTGACATCCGTCCAATTGAGTTATACAGCAATTACTCCACTCAAAGTATTAAAAACACTACATTTAGATTACATTCTGGTTATTTAATAATGTTATGTAACATAAAGAAATTGGGACTGGAAGTAAACATCAATGAAACTAAATATATGTTCACACATACAAATACAATATATAATGGAAATGGATAAATGAAGGAAATTTTGAAGTGGTTGAATTCATATATCTAGGAACAATAATTGCAAACAGGAATGAGATGCATAAAGAAATTAAACAAAGGCTCAATTCTGGAAATGCATGCCATTATGCAGGGACTCTTGTCAAAAAGTCAAACTAAATATATTTAAAACTATTATTCTCCAAGTTATATTTTATGGACGTGAAACATGTGCTCTTACTTTAAGGGAGAGAAAATATTATGAGTATTTGAGAATAAAGTTTTTGGACCTAAGAGAGATGTACAGACAGGCGAGTGGAAAATACTACATAACAGTGAACTACATGATCTTTATAGGACACCAGATGTAATAACAACAGTTAAGTCTCATAGACTGTGATGGGCAGGACATGTGGCATGAAAGTGTAATGAAAGATTTGCATGGAAGCATCTTGTAGGAAAACCAGAGGGATAGTGCCTAGTTGATAGAACAAAAATGAGGTGGGAGAATGACAATCACATTTAAATTAATGTTGAGAAGTAAACATTATGAGGTTATTTAGATAGAATTTTTTATCACTCATCTCATATTATTGTTCTTATTTGACTATAAACTAGTTTTGGAACATAGTTTCTGTTCCATCCTCAGTATCGTCACAACCGTTGTTCTGTCAGCTCTTCAAGACGACAGAACAACGGTTGTGACGATACTGAGGATGGAATAGAAACTATGTTCTGAAACTAGTTTATAGTCAAATAAGAACAATATGAGGTGAGTGATAAAAAATTCTACCTAAATGAATATACCTCATAGTGTGAATTCTTAAAACAAGTAATTATGAGGCTATATCATTAATAGTGAGTGGAGAACATTTTTTTAACAACTCACCTCATAAATTTCAAATTTTCTTGAGACCAATGGTTACAGATGACTTCTTGTTAAAAAAAAATATGTTCTCCTCTCACTATTAACATTAATCATGATTTGAGGGAAGTAGATTATACAAGGAATGATTTGGAAAACATTAGATCAGGATAGGGATGTGTGGAGAACTTAAGTCCATGTGCTCATGAACATATGGGTTCGACAGTACCAGTGAGTTAATTAGTTATATAAATAACTTACGATAATAATATTTTGTTTTTGTCATAGAAGCTGCAGCAGCAGTAGAATTTTAACTTATAATCTAAGAAATTATTAAGGAATTATTCTCTGGATAAGTTACTCTCAATGCAAGTCTTTAGAAAACAAAATCTAAAGGTCAAGATTGTATAATATCCCTTTTTTAATCCTTAGAATTAAACAAATATTAAAAAAGTATCTGATATGTCAGTCGTCCTCAACTAAAATAGATTTCTGTTTAAAAAAAACTTCTTTAAGTAGTTAAAACCATGTAGGCTTTTCAGAACATAGTTTTAACTAATTGACAAAGTTTTTTAAACAGAAATCCATTTTAGTTGAAGACGATTGATGTGTAGGTACATCCATACATAGTAATTCTGCCCAAAAGCAGGTCCTTCACTGCAATCATATCATTTTCATGTTATGTTTGCAGCTTTACTAGGGAATTGTGTAGGTGTGGTAGCTTCCCGTTGCTTTCCACACCGGTGAAGGATGATGGTAATGATGATAATGATAAGGATGATGATGATGATGGCCATATGATTTCGGGGACCGGTTGTGCCTGGAAGTTTTCCTGACATTTGTCTTACAGGTGAGGAAAAACCCCGATAAAAACCTCACCCAGAAAAACTGCCCCGACCGGGGATCGAACCTGGGCCCACTGCGTGACGAGGCAGCACGCTACCTCGAGACCACAGCGGTGGATGTGTAGGTACATATTTTAACATTTTACTACATAACCTCAACTGTGATTTACAATGAATGTAGAAGTATTGTTAGAATTAATGTCTGGCAGTTACCTTGACTCTAAACTATACGCATATTGTTAATTTTTAAACCTAAATTAATATTGTTATCATAGTGAACGCTTTGCATTATATTAAGAACCTAACTACATATTAAGACTCTTCAAGAAAATCGTGTAAGATCATGAGAGCATAATGGCTTTCAATGGACATTTTGGAATTAAGGTTTTTCTATTCAACAAGGTTTTCCATTCAATGTTTTTATTATTCATTTCATACATCTCAATGATGGATAAATCATATTTGAAGAGAAAAATTTTCTCCAGACTGATACTCGAACCCAGGACCTTTGGATTTCTGGGCCAATGCTTTACCGACTGAGCTACCAGGGCAAGTTCCAATCTAAACCCAAATTTTTCTCTTATATACATTGTTGTAAATTCCTGTGCACCAAATGCTATGAAACCTTTGTTTCTATCTTTGCAAATGGCCGCTTCTTTATTAAGAAGACATTTATTTGGGAATATTTTATATTACATTATGAAGTCAGTATGGTTTTTTCTCTTCAAATAAGGTTTTCCATTGTTTACTTACACTTTCTTGAATTAAAATGTCATATATCTTTAAAGTCCACCGCTGTGGTCTCAATAGCGTGATGCGGGCCTGGGTTTGATTCCCGGTCGGGACAGGCCCCTGGGTGAGTTTTTTTCGGGGTTTTTCCTCAGCTGTAAGACAAATGTCAGGAAGCTTAGGGCCCAACGGTCTCTGAAAATCATCCTGCCATTGTTATCATCCTTATCATTATCATAATCATGCTTCACCAGTGTGAAAAGCAACGGGAAGCTACCACACCTATAATTCCTTAGTAAAGCTGCAAAGCTTAGCATGAAAATGCTATGATTGCAGTGAAAGACATGCCCTCGGGCAGAATTACTATGGATTTGAAATAAAAATTAAAATAGCAAAATAAATCATATAACAAAAAATAAGAAAAACGTTTTTAAATTATTATATTGTCACCATTGATTTATCCCCAAAAATATCAAACTATTATAGTGTCCTTGACCTCCAAAATATTCATTTCTCCTAAAATCCATAAAAAAGGAAAGAAAATGAGGCCAATTATTAATTATCAAGGGGTCACCTATATTAAATTAATGTTGGGAAGTAAACATTATGAGGTATAATCATTGAAATTCATCGGAGATAATTTTTTTGACAACTCACTTCATAAATTTCATGTTTTTCACGATACTGCACAGTTTCAAATGTAATCACATCCATCGTCAGCCATAACTCTGACTGATGAAATTTTTCAGCCACCAACTCTTCTTCTGTAATCATCTTCAGCGCTGCCATCTATGGTTGAATTTATGAACTTCAAAATCAAATTTTGTTTGTTAAGAATATCAAAATTCATTGATCTATATTTATTTTTCTGAATGTATATATTTTCCTAGTCCACTGCTGTGGTCTTGAGGTAGCATGCTGCCTTGTCATGCAGCAGGCCCGGGTTTGATCCCTGGTCGGGGCAGTTTTTCTGGATGAGGTTTTTATCGGGGTTTTTCCTCACCTGTAAGACAAATGTCAGGAAAACTTTAAGGCCCAAACAGTCCTCGAAATCATATGGCCATCATCATCCTTCACCGGTGTGGAAAGCAACGGGAAGCTACCACACCTCCCTAGTAAAGCTGCAAGCATAGCATGAAAAAGCTATGAATGCAGTGAAAGACCTGACTTTGGGCAGAATTACTATGGATGGATTGATATCTTTTCCTAAACTGTCAATTCTAAAGGTTTATTACTTGTTCTAAAAGTTTTGCTTCTCTTCCAATTGTATGATATCTAATAAACTATGTGCAGCAATTGCAGGTTTTTCAAGTTCACAATTTTTAATATTCTTAAAATGTTCTTTGGTACGAGTTTCCAAGTTCCTTTTAGCTTTTCCAATATAAACTTTATAGCAAACTTTACAATTTATTTGATACATTCCAGATTTCTTACTGTCTGGGACATTGATTTTTTTATTCATACTTAGAAGATTACCCAGACTAAATTTATTTATTGGTGCCAAAGTAATATAGTATTTGTAAATTTTTTTTTTGAAACTTTCTATTCATTTCAGGATGGTAATTTTCTTGTATTTTTTTCTTTTCTTTGCAATTTTGTAGAGTAGTATATTCATTAAGTCTTTTTTTTTCTGTCTGAATTTCTTTAACTAATTTATAATTAACTCTTTATCAAAACCATGTCCACCACTGTGGTCTCGAGGTAACGTGCTGCCTTGTCACGCAGCGGGCCCAGGTTTGATCCCCGGTTGGGGCAGTTTTCTGGGTGAGGTTTTTATCGGGGATTTCCTCACCTGTAAGACAAATGTCAGGAAAACTTTAAGGCCCAAACAATCCCCGAAATCATGTGGCCATCATCATCATCCTTTACCGGTGTGGAAAGCAAAGGGAAGCTACCACACCTACAATTCCCTAGTAAAGCTACAAGCATAGCATGAAAATGCTATGATTGCAGTGAAGGGCCTGCCTTTGGGCAGAATTACTATGGATGGATCAAAACCATTTAAACTAGCTGTGTTTAAGATGTTATTATAATATCAAATATAATAAAAAACATGAAATTTATTAGGTGAGCTATCAAAAAATGTTCTCTGATAAATTTCAATCACTTCACCTACTTACCAGATATCAAAATGGCTAAGTAATAAATTCAAAGAAATTGACAAATTTGAAAATCTGGTTGTGGAAAATTCATACCGATTGATAGAAAAATTAGAAAATATAGAAATTGACTCTGCCGAAAGATTGGTCTCATTTGATGTCACCTCATTGTTTACAAACATTCCAACAAATAAAATAATATAAATTTTGGACAAATGGCAAATGAAAAACTAAGAGAGTAAGATAAAGGAAGGATTTATGCTTGGATGGGAAAGAAGCCTGAATTAGCTCAATGGTTAAGAGCATCAGCACAGAAAGCTGAAGATTTGGGTTCGATTTTCAGTTCAGGCATAGATTTTTCTCTTTACCATTTGATTACAATAATTTAGTTGTGTACTTTAATATACTTATTTCAATCAAAGTAACAGCTTTAGCTTCTTAATATTAATTTAATAAACCTCTTAATGTTACTTCCTATTGTATTTAAAAAAATGAATACCTGAAATTAACCAAACTGTGCATCGATCAAATGTTCTTCACTTACAAAGAAAATTTCTACAGACATGGGCAATATATTATCCCCATTTTTGCAAATGGGAAACTTCAAATGTCAAATAATCAATTGATTCAATCAATGGTAAAAAGAAAATTTTTTGCCTGAACCGGGAATCGAACCCCGAACCTTCAGCTTTCCGTGCTGATGCTCTGGCCACTGAGCTAATTCAGGATGCCACTTTTTATTGCAGCTATTCTAATTCTTCAAGATGCTATACACTGTTTGTTTAGTTAATGGACTTGTCCTGCCAAAATTGTAAAGTTTCCCCTTCGAGGAGAGGAGTGGACAGCGTCACTAACTCATAGTACTGTTATAGGGGGGATACACAGCAACTACTTAGAAAATCTACATAATATTATCATGAGAAATTAGTGAAATATTTCTAAAATGGTTCAAAGAACAGTCAATACCAAACATTTCACCTAATTAATATATTGTTATGGACAATCCTAGTTACTATTCACATGAACTAAATAAAGCTCTAACTTCAAATAGGCATAAAGTAGACATGCAGGAGTGATTAAGGAAAAAGGGCATAGTGTTTGTTGATAGCATGGTAAAACCAAAATTGTATGAAATCATGAAGTTATATAAGCCACAGTTCAAAACATAAGAAATACAGTATTACCCTGCTTTTACGTTCCCAATTTCACAACATCATTTAAAGGTCCCTTCAGTTTCCCTATAGTCACAATGTACAGTAAAACTTGTTTAATCCAGAATGTGAATAATGCGGAAATCTGTTCAATGTGAACAAATTTATTGGTCTGGCGAAATAATAGTAATTTTACGTGCATTTAATTTGCATAAAACGGAATCTGTCCAATGCGGAAATGGAAGGATATTTCTAAACAATTCATGAAAAAATTATAAAGCAGAAAGGTATTGTAAGCAGCATTTGTCGAGCAGCACTGGGTTTCCAGCGAGTACGCATGACCGCTCGATAGATGGCACGCTGGAGCCCAGGAGTGCAGGAAGCTGCCCACCAGGTGGCAGCTGAAGGCGGGAGTGGGAAGGTTGGCAGCACGGGCGGAAGCAAGGGGGAAGCGGAAGACGCCATCGAGGGGCATTCTACTCGTGCTTGTGGAAGAATACAGACGCTTGTGTTATTGTTTGTGTGTGTGCGTTGTGATTTGTCCACGAGTTTCTGGTAGTGATTTACCCATCATTGTTAATATATCAGAAGTGGGATTACCTAATCGGAAATACCATTATCAAATTGCTATTAGTTTCGAGATTTAGCGTTCTCGTTTGTTATTTTATTACGAAAAATGGCGGCTAGCATGTACAGGGACGAGTCCATGCTGGATTATGATATGGAGGTGGGGGACGATCGTTCACGTGACGATCTGACTCCGCTTTCCGGGTCCAGCGTGGATGGTGATCTAGGACATGATCTGGCCATCGACACTAGGGAAGATAATGAGATGCCGGCGGGCACCCATGCGGCAGGCGGCCATGTGGGCGACGATCGATCCCTAGCGGTCGATAATGGAGGGCCATCGGGAAACCCCGGGCAGGTGAGTGAGGCGGCTCGAGGGGACCCAGTGCAACTGGTGTTGGCCCAACTGCTTAGCCAGGGAGACTTGGCTAAGGCGATCACGTTGGTGGTGGAGAGCAGGCGGCTCGCATCTTCCGAGGCATGGAGGAGAAGTTGCGCCATGCGGGTGTCTCCCTTAAAACTGGAGGCGCCAGTGGGGCAATTTTTAAGACGCCCAAGGGGCGCTCTCGTACACATCATGGGAGTGCGCCTCTAGCGCGAGGGCGGCCCAAGCGGGTGGAGAGATTGTGGACCAGTTCGATCCCGATGATCGGGATTGTAACATCGATCGCAGGCTCCACAAGATCGACCAGCTGGGCCGATCCATGGTTGGTGCGAGTACGAGAGGTCGTGTTACATGCAGGCAAAACTCCGCGGGGCGGCAAAGACGTGGTTTAACCGCCTCGACGACTATGACCTCTCGTGGGGAGAGTGGAAGAAGGCCCTGCGTCGCGCCTTTCCACGGCAGCATGATTTTGCGGAGTCATTGGAGGAGCTGGTAGCAAGGCGTAAGCTGCCAAGTGAGTCCATGACAAAATACTATCATGACAAGCTGGCATTGTGTGAAAGGTGCGGGTTTAAGGGAGAGAAGGCCATCTCCTGTATAATCAAGGGCCTCCCGCTCGACCTACAGGCGAATGCTTGGGCCTTCAAGTGTAAGACTCCAGGTGACCTGTACTCGGGATTTCTGGGTGGGTTGGATCGCTATCAGGCGAGTGGCCAACCCCACCCACCAATCTCACGAGGGAGAGAACTGGAGAGGGTTCCTGGAAAGGGAAGAAAGCGAGCTCGTGTGGACAGCAGGCAACAGGCGCATGGCACAGTGAAGCGTCGGGTCCGGTGCTTTAACTGCCAGGAGTGGGGGACCCATATGAGCCGTGACTGTCCAAAGGCGAGGAAAGATCGGTGTCAACGATGTGGCAAGAGCGGCCACTCGTAATCGATCTGCCCAATGCGAGCCGCAGGAGAATCTAAGGACCACACTGCTATGGTAAGACTTGTAGATAGTAACAGTAGTAATGTCTATAAGAAGGCCGCATGGACCAAGGATGAGAAGTGCATCACAATCTATATAGATACAGGTAGTGAGTATAACATTGCCACAGTGCAGTGTGCCCAGCAGGCGGCTGAGGGAGGGATGCGTCCAACATCAGTGGTCTTGAGGGGTTTTGGTGGCAGTACAATTCTTGGTGCAGGTGAGGTCACTTTGAACATTAGAGTGGATGCGATTCGGCTCCAAATTGATGCCATTGTGGTCACTAGTGGTCGGTCAGACGTGGACTTACTTCTGGGACAGCCAGCACTGCAGGGTGACGTGGTATTGGTTGTGTCCGGAGGAACAGCCACCTTGTCGCGGGCAGAACCTAGTGTTCTCATCAGTGAGTTAGATGTGGAAGCCATGGTGAACGGATCCGACAGATACCAGGTAAGAGCATGTTCAGATGCTTTGTTAGCTCCAGGTTCAACCACCATGGTTAATGTCAGGGTAGTAGGCGCAGACCCTGGCACAGAGGTTTTTGTGGGGAGCCGGAGTCATGAGGAAAGGGGTACCTGGATTGCAGTGCCAAACGTGGTAATACCATCTCATGGAGAACAACAGGTGGAGGTATGTAATCTGGGTCCGAAGTCCCTGCTCTGGAAGGCAGATCGTGTGTTGGCGACAGCTCATCAGTGTGATACTCGTCACACATCACAGGTAAATCGGGTGTTGGCAGATAACCAGCGGGGTGTTGAAATGGATTTCTCTAATATTGATATAGGCGATATCAATGAGGGTGAGAGAATACAGCTGGTTAACCTGCTACAAAGGAAGGCGATCTGCTTCTTGACTGGTGACAACGATCTTGGGCTAACTCATCTAGGCGAGATGAAGATTCAGCTAACCTCGGACAAGCCAGTGTATCATCGTCCATACAGGCTTTCTTTTGCAGAAAGGGAGAAGGTACGCGAAAAGGTCCAAGGGCTGTTAGCGAGTGGGGTTATTCGTGAATCCGAGTCTGAGTACGCGAGCCCCATACTCCTAATACCAAAGAAAAATGGAGACATTCGAATGTGCTGTGACTTCAGGGCACTTAAACGGGTAACGATTAAGGATAGGTATCCGATGCCTCTAGTGAGCGATCAGCTGGATAAGCTGGCAGGGAGGTGTTACTTCACAACCCTAGATCTGGCGCAGGGTTATCACCAAGTCCCAATGCACCCAGACTCAATCCAAAAGACAGCTTTTGTTACTCCTGATGGCCACTATGAATATCTGAGGGTCCCGTTTGGGTTGGCGAATGCCCCAGCAGTGTTTCAGCGAGTGATTAACAAAATGCTGAGTGGACTGGGTACGGATACTGTACTTGCCTACATGGACGATCTTTTGATCCCATCCACGGCGGTGGAACCTGGTCTGGTTCTTCTGGAGAGAGTGCTGGAGATGGTGGCTCAGGCAGGACTGAAGCTGAACTTATCGAAGTGCTCCTTCTTGAAGGACCGATTGGAGTACCTGGGTCATGAGATCAGTGCAGCAGGGGTGAGTCCAGGGAGGAGGAAGGCGCAGGAGGTGAGTGAGTTCCCAGTCCCCGAGAATGTACATGGCGTAAGGCAGTTTCTGGGATTGGTGAGTTATTTTCGTAAGTTTATTCGAAACTTTGCAGTCTTAGCCAGACCACTGACTGACCTCTCTCGGAAGGATGTCCCGTGGTGTTGGGGACCTAACCAGGTAGAAGCCTTTCAGACACTGAAATTGTCTTTGGTGGACAGGCCAGTCTTGGCCCTGTATGATAGTGCAGCCAAAACTGAAGTGCACACGGATGCCTGTAAACTGGGGCTTTGGTGGAATGTTACTGCAGAGGCAGAAGGATGACAGTCTTAAACCTGTGTTGTATTTCAGCCGAGCTACTAGTCCAGCAGAGCAGGTCTACCACAGTTATGAACTGGAGACACTGGCATTGGTGGAAACGGTCAAACGTTTTCGGGTTTACCTGGTAGGTATTCACTTTAGGGCAGTCACTTATTGTTCTGCAGTACGTGCGACCATGCTGAAGAGGGACCTGGTGCCACGAGTGGCCCGGTGGGTGGATGGCTTTGCAGGAATACGACATGGAGTTGGAGTATCGTCCTGGAGCCAAAATGCAGCATGTAGACGCATTGAGCAGGAACCCGGTGAATGTGAATCTGGTAAGCTTGTCTCATGATGATTGATTTTTGACTGTGCAGTTGCAGGATGACAAGGCGCAGGCGATAGTCACAGCATTGGCTGAGAATACAGCAGACAAGGGCCTCAAGGCGGATTATGTGATGCAAGATGGCAGATTGTATCGAAAGACCCAGGTGGGGAAGAGGCTATACATGCCAGCAATGACAAGGTTTAACCTATTGCGTAAGCATCACGATGAGGCTGGTCATCCAGGATATGAGAGGTGCCTGAAGTTCCTCAAGGAGACTTACTGGTTTCCGAGGATGGGACGTTTCGTGCGTAAGTACGTAGATGCATGTCTCAGGTGTGCGTTCAGCAAGGGTGACTATGGGGCGGCGGGAAGGTGTCCTGCATCCCATTAGGAAACCCTCTGTGCCCTTGGACACGGTGCATGTGGATCACCTTGGCCCTTTTGCAAGGAGTGCAAAGGGTCACAGCTATGTGCTGATGGCGGTGGATTCCTTCACTAAGTTCACTTGGGCGAAGGCTACCCGGACTCTACGTTCAGCAGAAGCCATTGAGAAATTGAGAGAGATATTTGGCAAGTTTGGATATCCAAGGAGACTGATCTCCGATCGGGGACTGGCGTTTACCAGCAAGGCGTTTGCTGAGTTTCTGGCGGAACGAGGTGTGCGACATGTCCTCAATGCTATAGCAACACCTCGGGTGAATGGTCAGGTGGAGAGGCAGAATCGAACTATCCTGAGTGCGATTGGTGCCAGCACAGACTGTGAGACCCGATGGGATGAGAAACTGAGTGAGATTGTGTGGGGAATGAACCGTTGTGTTAATGCGAGCACTGGGTTCTCCCCAGCACAGCTCATGTTTACTCACCAAGAGGGTGCCATGGCGGATTTGTCTGGTGGAGTGCAGGCGGCAGAGGTGGCCGAAAGGGGTGAAACCCTTGGGGATATACAACAAGGTGTCAAAAGGCGAAGGGACAAGGCGATGGAGAACCTGACCAAGGCGGAGTTGGCGATGAAAGCGCGCTATGACCGAAGGCATAAGGTCGCAACCAAGTACAAGGTGGGAGACTTGGTGTTATGGCGAGAGGCGAACACATGTTCTGGCAAAAAAGGGGTGAACCGAAAATTACTGAACAAGTATGGTGGTCCCTATAGAGTTTCCAAGGTGTTGGGGAACAACCGGTATCAGGTGAGTACTGTAAAAGGCATGCGCGGGTACCGGAACTTCACAGCAACTGTGGCTGTGGATTCTCTCAGGCGATATCATAGTACTGTTCCGGGTGATGAGCAAAAAGACTATGATAGCGATGGCAACGAGGCCGTTGATGATCGACAGGATCTGCTTGAGAGCTAAGCAATTAATGAGGGCATTAATGTTTGCAGGATGGTCGAGTGTAAGCAGCATTTGTCGAGCAGCACTGAGTTTCCAGCGAGTACGCGTGACCGCTCGATAGATGGCAGGCTGGAGCCCAGGAGTGCAGGAAGCTGCCCACCAGGTGGCAGCTGAAGGCGGGAGTGGGAAGGTTGGCAGCACGGGCGGAAGCAAGGGGGAAGCGGAAGACGCCATCGAGGGGCATTCTACTCGTGCTTGTGGAAGAATACAGACGCTTGTGTTATTGTTTGTGTGTGTGCGTTGTGATTTGTCCACGAGTTTCTGGTAGTGATTTACCCATCATTGTTAATAGTATATAGGGCAAACGTGCCAAATTTTGCAGTATTCCTAATTTCGCAATACTATTTTCTTTAAATATATTACAAAGTTTTGAAGAACCCTGGAAATAATTTTCTTTATCAATCAAAGAGGTCAGCTTCTGCTCTATACCATGGACTTTTTTTTTGTTTCATTTTGCCATTTAGAGGGTTTCCATTAACCAGCTGAAAGAGTACAAAGTGGTCAGATTTTCTCTAAGTGTTGAATTTCTTTGTGCAGCTGCTTATTTAACAAGATATTTATGCACTGTATTTTACTAAACATAATATATTTTTTGCATAAATACATATAGGAAAGGTTAACGAATTTAGTTGTATAATCAAATATTTTTAAAAATATTTTAAAGCCCATAAATAGCTTAATTTCAGTCAAGATTTTTTTTTCTCCCCGGAACGTGTTTTGTGAGCATGGAAGAATTGGTGATAACATCTGTTGACCAATCTATCTTGACAAAATATCATAAAATGCATTGTATGTAAGGTTTCAGGGGGTAGGGGATTTGTACAGTTATTTGTTTTTTCAAGGACTTTCCTAATACATGGAGGGAAGCAGGTAATCCAGGGGTATACAAAACTTAGCTGAATTTAAATACTAATAATTAAATGTGCTGGAGAGAAATAAATATTATTGATATCTATATTATTTTTGGTCTGGACATCTTACCTCAATATTAATGTTGATTTGAGGTAAGATGTCCAGACCAAAAATAATATAATTAAAATAACCTCAAAATATAACTTCCTAAAATTAAATATTGATATCTATTTCAGATTAAAATGGGTAAAATAAGAGGTGAATATAGAAAGCAATATTAGGAGTAAGGACGTTGTAGAAGGTGTAGGGAAGATTCTGCATGAAGGGTGGCTTATCTATAAGGTGTCTAAAGTGTATAAAATGTCATATAATACTTTGAAGGACCAACTAAAATCTGATCCTGGCGATGGCATGAAACAAAGTTTAGAAAGGTTAGGCAGACCATTTTTCATCTCTTCGGATGAAGAATTGAGACTAGCCTAATAGAAATTATGCAAGAATTAGAGTTGGGCTGTTTGCATCTGATATTGACATTGTGCCTACAAATTGATAAAAAAAAAGAAGGCAAGTCAAATGTCCTATTTAATAAACAAGTAGCTAAAGGAGGCAGATGAAAATGGTGGTGCTCATTTAAAGAGTGTCAAGCTCTTGCAATGCATCTCCCCGAAAATGTATCAGTTTCCTTCCAACCGGGCAACTCCATCGATATGAACAAGCTATAGAGGGGTTTTATCACACCCTGGAGCAGGCTCAAGACAAAAGAGATTTTAGAAAAAATCCACAGCTCATCTGATTCAATTGCTTTTTGATATTTCAATATTGTCTGTAAGATTAAACATTCTTAATTGATTTCTAATATGTCTATCTGCATTTTTTTTTCCATGATTGTGTGTAACCTGTTAACGGTCGTACAAATTTAATGTCTGCTGTTTCTTTTTTCTGTTTATTTGATTTAGTAAGTGTCCAATTTTCACATTCACATTGTTGCATAGGTAGTTGCATTGTTTTGTAAAATAAAAATTGTGTAGAACATCATCATCAAGCATTCAAGGATAAAGACCTAGTGGCCTGTTCCGTTCTCATTATCCATCATGTCTTTTAAGTAATTTTGTAGACTAGATACCTATTTTTTAATGTTATTGTTCCATAAATTACATGAAATCTGTTTTATTGTTTTATTTATGTCATATCTGGCAGTTAGGCCCATACACATAAAATTATATGTACTCAAAAGTTATTTAGCTGTTCTGTTGGTTTGCTAATATTTAATATTTTTAATGTTTTGCAGTTAGTTCCTTTGAAGGGTAGTGTTTCATGTCTTGTAATTAAAGCACATCAATATTTTGTTCAAATTTATTGATTAACTGATAATAAAATTATATAAAAATAATATATTTATAACAATTGAACCTTGTTATGTCTTTCCTTCATTTAAAATTTCCTTTTTCTAATTTTGCCCTATTATGATATAAGCAATTTCAACAGAGTTAGCAAAAATACTAATTACTGCGAAATTAGGAATAATAGCATTGCTCGTTAAAATTATAAGAAATTAACAAATTCTAAATATATAAAAATCAAGATATACATCATCTGAATTAAGAAAAAAGAACCATTTAAATGATGTAAGCTAATATTTGTTTTGTAAATATATAAACATGTTAAATCAAATGGTAAAAAGAAAAATTTATGCCTGAACCAGGAATTGAACCCCGAACATTCAGCTTTCCGTGCTGATGCTCTAACCATTGAGCTAATCCAGGCTTCCTTCCCATCCAAGCCGTGCTGATGCTCTTACCATTGAGCTAATCCAGGCTTCCTTCCCATCCCATTTGAATGTGGGACCAAGACAGTAAGGTAAAGGAAGGATTTATGCTTGGATGGGAAGGAAGCCTGGATTAGCTCAATGGTTAGAGCATCAGCACGGAAAGCTGAAGGTTCGGGGTTCGATTCCCGGTTCAGGCATAAATTTTTCTCTTTACCATTTGATTACAATAATTTAGTAGTGTACTTTAATATACTTTTTCAATCATAGTAACAGCTTTAGCTTCTTAATATTAATTTAATAAACATGTTAAAATTTATTTAATATGAATATACTGTGAAAGTGGGAACACTTCCCCTACATTTATTAACCAACAGCAGTTGTTTTTTTTTTACTGAAGGCAGGTGCCAAGACAGCTTTTACAAACAGTGATTCAAACCAAATGGACAAATAAATATCAAATGAATATACTGTGAAAGTGGGAACACTTCCCCTACATTTATTAACCAACAGCAGTTGTTTTTTTTTTACTGAAGGCAGGTGCCAAGACAGCTTTTACAAACAGTGATTCAAACCAAATGGACAAATAAATATCAAAACAAAACAAACCTAATTGTTGTCGTATTTCACATGCTAATATGTACTTTGATAAATGCCTCCATCACCACGATCGGTACATTATTGTTTCAACTTGTTCAGTGCAATAATTTTGAATGAATAACACGTGTCTCTTGTGCTTTGTTCCCAGTTTACAATGCCGAGTAAAAGGAAACAAAAATAATTAGTACCGAAGAGAAAAAAAATGGGGTTGCCGCTTAAAGTAAAATTTAAAATCTAGGCAAAAATTTTTCTCTTCAAATATAATTTATCTTTCAGTGAGAAATGTTAAATTAATAATAAAAACATCATTGGAAGCCTTACTAGCTTTATAAAGTAATGTTAAATTCCAAATAAATGTCTTCTTAACTAAGAAGCCGCCATTTGCAAAGATAGAAGCAATGGTTTCAAAAGCATTTGGTGAGAGGGTATTACAATGTATATAAGAGAAAAATTTGCATCTAGATCGCAACTCGCCTCGATAGCTCAGTTGGTAGAGCATTTGGCCCAGCAAGCCAAAGGTCCCGGGTTCCAGTCTCGGTCAAAGCGAAAATTTTTCTCTTCAAATATAATTTATCTTTCAGTGAGAAATGTTAAATTAATAATAAAAACATCATTAGAAGCCTTACTAGCTTTATAAAGTAATGTTAAATTCCCAATAAATGTCTTCTTAACTAAGAAGCCGCCATTTGCAAAGATAGAAGCAACGGTTTCAAAAGCATTTGGTGAGAGGGAATTACAACGTATATAATAGAAAAATTTGCATCTAGATTGCAACTCGCCTCGATAGCTTAGTTGGTAGAGCATTTGGCCCGGCAAGCCAAAGGTCCCAGGTTCGAGTCTCGGTCTAGGCGAAAATTTTTCTCTACAAATATAAAAATACTTGATCATTTATACGCGTTGGTGAGTTGTTTGCATCTATATCACGCTGTTTCAATGTTAATGAATCAAGAAATCTGAAGACAAAATAAGGAATTATATCGCAGAATTCACAGCTGAATATCAATCTTAATTGAAAGACCTTTTAAAAGTGGAAAAACAGGAAAAAAATATGAAGTTCTTTAAGTCCTTGCCTAAACCTGACAGTAATAATTAATAGAAATGGTTCAAAATCTCTCATTAATTTAATTTATTTTGAAAATTTTTATTTTATTCTGTAACCTTGGAACGTATCACCTACGTACCCACACAAATTACCATTCCATGTACGTGGTTTCTGTATTCATGGCATATTTGCGGAACATATCCCGCGAATAAGGAGCTTTTACTGTATAGATTCGGTCTCATTGCACACCCATTATGCAAAACACAGATAACTGTCTTGCAAATAACAATTGCGCTGTAAAATCTTAAATTAGTTAAGTTCTGAGATCGATCTTTCACAGGTAGCGTTCTGAATTTACAGAATAAAGATGGCTGAAATGTATATATCATTCTCATTAAGTGAAAGTGATTGAAGATAAATCTCCAAACATTTCCGGGTCGATGCTCCAAAGTCAAGCTCTATCTCTTGTTAAATCCCTAAGGGAATAACGATTTCAAGGAATCTTCAGGTTGGCTGGACAGTTTTAAAAAAAGACTACACAATGTAGCGTGAAATGAAATTTGTGGGGAATCAAAGAATGTGGACGAAAGTGTAGTTAGTGATCGAAAACCGAAACTGTATACTTGAATTTCAGGATATGCGCCTAAGAGACATTCTTAATGCTGACAAAATGGGATTGTTTTTTCGCGCGTTACCATCGAAGTCGCTCATAATACTATACTTCACTGTTCAACGGCAGTGGAACTACAATTAATCCAAGGTAAAAATACATGTACGGTACTCTACAATCTAAGATTATTAATAAGTTTTAGTTTTTTTTATAATGTGGAATTTTGTCCAATGTGGAAAAAAAATTTGATCCCATGCAATTCTGCTTTGAACAAGTTTTACTGTTGATGTTTTTATTATTAATTTAACATTTCTCACTGAAAGATAAATTATATTTGAAGAGAAAAATTTTCGCCTAGACCGAGACTCGAACCCGGGACCTTTGGCTTGCCGGACCAAACACTCTACCAACTGAGCTACTGAGGCAAGTTGCGATCTAGATGCAAATTTTTCTCTTATATACGTTGTAATACCCTCTCACCAAATGCTTTTGAAACCATTGCTTCTATCTTTGCAAATGGCGGCTTCTTAGTTAAGACATATATTGGGAATTTAACATTACTTTATAAAGCTAGTAAGGCTTCTAATGATGTTTTTATTATTAATTTAACATTTCTCACTGAAAGATAAATTATATTTGAAGAGAAAAAAAATTTTCTCTTCAAATATAAAAAAATATAAGTTTTACTGTATTAAAAACCTCGCATTTACGTTTCTGATATTTTGTTTTCCTGCAATTTATGTCACACCACGTCGATCTTCAGCGTTAAAGATCGAAGATATTCAATTTATTTGATCGATTATCTCGCTTTTGTACAATCAATATATAGCAGAGCAAATTTATTGAGCCAACGAAGCTGGTTGCTATTCAATCAATAAGGAGCCAAGCAAGTTTAACGAGCCAACAAAGCTGGCTTTTGTACAATCATTAAAGAGCAGAGCATGTTCGAGCCAAAGAAACTGGCTCAGAGCTGACAAACATTTGTGAAATTCAACCCGTGTACTTCTATGGCAAAACAAATTTTTTTTAATCTCTCAATAAAGATTCATAATGCTGCTTGTTGAACCTCTCCTTGTTATCTATTTTTTAAATGGTAAAAGTAAAAGAAATAAAGTAAGTTATGTATATAGGAAATAACACTACGAGGTTTTTTAGTATTGTTTATTTTTTATTATAAGACGGCAAAAAATCGGGAATTTATCAAATTAATTGTAAAGATTGTGAAAAGATATACATAGGAAAAACAAAAAGGAATCTAAATACAAGATTAAAAGAACACCTCAGAAATGTTAAAAATGGAGAAACCGAAAAATCTGCAATAGCTGCACATGCCTGGTCAGAAAAACATAGAATAGAAACCAAAACAAAATTACTTAAACAAATTGGAAAAATCGAAGGAACTCACAATTTGGGAAAAAATTTACATATGCAAGAATGAAAATACAACTATGAATTTTGAAATACCCGGTTATAAGGAGAGAGGACTGATTAGGAAATTCGTCGGTCAGCCATCAGATGGCGCGGAGGTCAGTCTGCAGGATAGAAGGCCGTTGGACGACAGTTGTGAACGTGACACAGCATTGAGAATGTCACAAAAGTTGTGATGAAACCTAGGTCTGCAAGAAGTTATGAAGTATGAGGTGAGTGAAATAAAAAATAAACAATACAGAAATAAAGTAATTTTATGTTTACAACGGTTCAAAACACATTGCATTGAACTATTATAGAAATATTTAATTTTAGGAAGTTATATTTTGAGGTTATTTTAATTATATTATTTTGGTCTGGACATCTTACCTCAATATTAATGTTGATTTGTTCTTGACATGTTTCAAAACAATTCTCTGTTTTATCTTCAGCTTTCCCAGACTGGTTTTATTTATGTTGCATTATGTTGCACCACCTGGATGTCGATGTCAGCTCCATCCTGTGGTTGGCCAAAGAACCTCCAAACAAGGTCACCCTCCATCGGAATATCAAAATTCATAACTCTGTTTCTGTTCTTCTGAATATAAATTTTTTCCCCAAATAGTCAGCTCGTTTGTATTTTCTAACTGTTTTAATAATTTAGTGTCTGAATTTATATTATGTTTTTCAGACCAAACATGAGCAGCAACTGCAGATTTTTCAATTTCTCCATTTTTAATATTTCTTATGTGTTCTTTGGTTCTAATTTTTAGGTTTCTTTTTTGTTTTCCCTATATATATCTTTTCACAACCCATGCATTCAATTTGATATATTCCTGACTTTTTATTTTTTATCAGTTTTTTCATTTTTGTTGGTTTTTATTAGTTTATTTAAACTGTAGTTATTTTTTGGTGCTAATTTAATATTAAACTTCTCAAATATATTTTGAAATTTATTATGTACCCAGGGGTGATATGTGGAATTTCCTATATTTTTTCATAGGTGGTTCTTCTTTTTCAAGATTACTTCTGTTTATCATTTTTTGTTTTTTTATACTTTTCTATCCTTTTATGTACCATTTTTTCATCAAACCTCATTTTCTCTTGCTACTTTGATTATGTGTTTTTTCTCATGTTTGAAATCTTCTTCTGTTTAAGGGTAAGGTTTACCAATCTATGAGTTAAACTATTAAATGCTGCTAATTTATGTCCAATTGGATTGAACCCTGTTGATCAACAGGGTTCAATCCAATTGGACATAAATTAGCAGCATTTAATAGTTTAACTCATAGATTGGTAAACTTACCCTTAAACGAAGAAGATTTCAAACATGAGAAAAAACACATAATCAAAGTAGCAAGAGAAAATGGTGTTTGATGAAAAAATGGTACATAAAAGGATAGAAAAGTATAAAAAACAAAAAATGATAAACAGAAGTAATCTTGAAAAAGAAGAACCACCTATGAAAAAATATAGGAAATTCACATATCACCCCTGGGTACATAATAAATTTCAAAATATATTTGAGAAGTTTAATATTAAATTAGCACCAAAAAATAACTACAGTTTAAATAAACTAATAAAAAACCAACAAAAATGAAAAAACTGATAAAAATAAAAAGTCAGGAATATATCAAATTGAATGCATGGGTTGTGAAAAGATATATATAGGGAAACAAAAAGAAACCTAAAAATTAGAACCAAAAGAACACATAAGAAATATTAAAAAAATGGAGAAATTGAAAAATCTGCAGTTGCTGCTCATGTTTTGGTCTGAAAAACATAATATAAATTCAGACACTAAATTATTAAAACAGTTAGAAAATACAAACGAGCTGACTATTTGGGAAAAAATTTATATTCAGAAGAACAGAAACAGAGTTATGAATTTTGATATTCCGATGGAGGGTGACCTTGTTTGGAGGTTCTTTGGCCAACCACAGGATGGAGCTGACATCGACATCCAGGTGGTGCAACATAATGCAACATAAATAAAACCAGTCTGGGAAAGCTGAAGATAAAACAGAGAATTGTTTTGAAACATGTCAAGAACAAATCAACATTAATATTGAGGTAAGATGTCCAGACCAAAAATAATATAATTATTATAGAAATATTACTATGAGGTTTAATTTAAAATAAATTCTTTACACCTCACCTGATATCCTGTCTTCTAAATAAATAAAAGACAGGGTATGAGGTAGATGTAAAGAATTTTATTAAAAGAAACAATAAATTATTTGGACAATATTGTATATTATCCCAGTCAGTGCTTTTTTTTTTGCATGCTCTAGAATGGTTACTAAATATGAGGGCCAACACTTTTTAGCTCCTCCTTGTTTTCCATAATTTACACTTTTCCCCAATTTACACCACTTTCCCTCTGGTCCCTTGAAAAGTGTAAGAGAGGGGTAATACTGTAGATAAAATTGCAGAAGAATTTGGACGTTGTGTGATTCGTTTACCTCTGTACAACTGCAAACTTAACCCCATCAAACTCATATGGGCACAATTAAAGGACTTTATGAAAAAAAATACAAAATTTACTATGGGATTAAGTTCTGTAGATAGGAAATAACACTATGAGGTTTTTTAATATTGTTTATTTTTTCTTTTGTGAACGAAAAAATAAACAATATTAAAAAACCTCATAGTGTTATTTCCTATCTACATAACTTAATCCCATAGTAAATGTTGTATTTTTTTTTCATAACTCCGGAGTTATGGCTGAAGATGAACATGACTATATTTGAAATTGCGATATCATGGAAGCATGAATCCTATGAGGTGAGTTTTTTAAACAATATGTTCTCCGATGAATTTTAATGATTATATCTCATAATGTTTACTTCCCAACATTAATTTAATATTACTATGGGATATTTACTATAAGTATTTTAAGATAGTGTAAATATAATTATGGCAGAAAGATGAAGAAAGATGCTTGTAGAAAAACAGAAGAAAGTAAAAAGTTTTATTGGGAACGAGATCAGTTAACGGATCGAATCTCCAATCAATTCCTCATTCATTTAGAAATCAAATCTGATGAGGACAATTTTAGAGGAAGACAAAGAAGAATCCACAGCTCTGTTCTTGGATTTCGACTAAGATATGGCACAGAAGTTAATATATTATTCAGCTTATTGTGGAAAACCTAATGAAAAATAATTTCAAAATACTTTGTTAAAGGAATTTTATCTCTGCAACAAAAGATAGTGGAAATGACTCTTTCATCGTACAGTGTTTTGTCATTGTCATAATTTTGAAGCACCAGGTGGCTCAACCCTTTCCAGTGTCATGTGATTACAGTTCAAAATTTGTGGCGGCCAGAGTCCATTAACTAAACAAATGCACTGTAAGCGGCACCGGTCCCCTACTGGCTGATATTATATGAGAAAATTTCTTCCTTCATGAGAACTCAAACCAGCACATGTCCTAATGTCTGAATCAAGTGATGACAACTTAGACCTTTCGGAACTGAACAGAATATTATGGAGTGAAAATGCCAGGAGTCAAGAACATCTACTTCATAAATCAAAAGATAATCTGACCACATTGTAGTTTGTTAAATGAATGTACTTACTGAGGTCCATGTAAATATCCATGTCGCTTCCTTTAAAACCAAGTCCAGTCACAATGGAACCAAATGGATGTGCTTTGCAACCAGGATATGTGCCACTGAATGTCGCTTCCAAATTTTGACAGATATCTGCAAATTTATCTGTGTCGCTCAGCTGTATATCTTTCATCAATGTTGCCAATTGCACTTCCAGGCTAACATGAGATGGCAGTGCACTCAACACTTCTGCAGAATTCAATTCTTGTTTCGCTTCTTCTTTTACAGCTGCCTCTGAACAGAAAACTTTCCTTACCAACACACACTCTGCAAGTTCTATTAGTTTAATATTGTGTATTTTATGGGGAAAACTTTAGTTTACCTTTCCTAATAAATTTTCTCAAAGTCTACAAATAACAGTGCACATGCGTAAAAGTTTAGAGTTGTCACTAGATGAAACCATGTAGCTATGAAATTGTTATGACAAGTCTTTGCAATAAATTCCCAAAAGTTCATTAGAAATGCATGTACACAAACTTCCCTCTTCTTAACCTAACAAAATAAATTACGAGGGCGGATCGGAAAGTAACGCACAATTTTTTTCTGCCTTGGTATTGCAGCTAGAATATTGAAATTTCACAGAGATATAGTTTGAAGTTTTCACTACAGATGGTATTTTTTTCTCAGGTGCACCTCTTGCGAGAGAAGCTTGAACTATGCAACAAAGATGGCGCGCATGCTACAGTCGTCCACCTGTGAGGAACAGAGAAGTGTTGTTCGATTTTTGTGGGCCAAAGGGCATAAACCCAGTGAAATTCACATGAACATGCGTGGCGTGTATGGGGATGATTGTATGGACAGTAGCAATGTCTCCAGGTGGTGCACATTCTTCCAAGAAGGACGCGTGAACCTTAGTGATTCGCCACGCTCCGGCCGGCCGACAACAGCAGCAATCCCGCAGAATGTCAGAGGCATTGAGGCGACAATTCTGAACGACCGGCGTGTGCAACTGCGAGCCTTATCGCAGAAGTTCAACATTTCCTATGGTGCGGTGTACGATATTGTTCATGAAAATTTGAAATTCCGTAAAGTTAGTGCTCGCTGGGTGCCTAAGAACCTGACAGACGACCACAAGGGCCAGCGAATGATGGCAAGCTTGGACCACTTAACGCGGTACACCGCACAAGGACATGACTTTCTGGAAGGAATCGTCACAGGTGATGAGTCATGGGCGTACCACTACACGCCCGAAACAAAGCAGGCATCAATGGAGTGGAAACATGCTGGTTCCCCAGTAAAGAAAAAATTCAAAGTGACTCAATCTGCCAGGAAAGTGCTTGTGACAGTGTTCTGGGATATGCATGGTGTTTTATTGGTGGACTTTGCTGAACACGGGACCACTGTGAATGCTGCGGCCTACATTAAAACTTTGGTGAAGTTGCGTCGTGCCATTCGTGACAAACGTCACAACATTAACGTTAAACTTCTTCATGACAATGCTCGCCCCCATGTTGCTGCTGTCGTTTGTCAGAAAATCGCCGAATTTAGTTGGGAGGTGCTCCAGCATCCACCATACAGTCCGGATCTTGCACCATCGGACTTTCATCTGTTTGGTCCCATGAAGAAATTCCTGGCCGGCAAACGCTTTGAGACAGATGTGGAAGTGAAATCAGCAGTGCGCAGATGGCTACACTCCAACCAAACGGACTTCTACGAACAAGGCATATTGAAACTGGTAACACGATGGGAAAAATGTGTTGAGAAAGTTGGTGACTATGTCGAAAAGTAGGTAAAAGATGTAAGTTCATTTGTGATTTTTTTCCTTTTTTTTAACTATTAAACTTTTTTAAAAAAAAATTATTGTGCGTTACTTTCCGATCCGCCCTCGTACATGCATATTAAGAATTAAATTAATATTGTTTATTTTTTATTTCACTCACCTCATACTTCATAACTCCTCGCAAACCCAGGGTTTCGTCACATCATTTGTGACACAGCATTGAGAATGTCACAAATGATGTGACAAAACCCTGGGTTTGTGAGGAGTTATGAAGTATGAGGTGAGTGAAATAAAAAATAGACAATATTAAAAAACCTCATAGTGTTATTTCCTATCTACATAACTTAATTAAATTAATGTTTTTATTACCTCACCTCATATCCTTTTTCTTCTATACTGCAGTTTCGGAGCTTATCTCCATCATCAGTATCCTCTGGACGACCGATGTTATGCTACCAAGAAACGACATAACACTGACGATGGAGATAAGCTCCGAAAGTGCAGTATAGAAGAAAAAGGATATGAGGTGAGGTAATAAAAACATTAATTTAATTCTTAAATTAAACCTCATAGTGTTCTTTCCCTGTGGAAGTTAAATATACAGGGTGGACCGCTCGAATGGACCTAATTTCAATTGCTTGTTACTGGCAAACGGTTGAAGATAGAAACTTAAAACAACGTTCATAGTACAGAAAAACTCACCAAGTTTCGAATCCTGTCGGTAGATGGCACAAAGATACGTTTCTCGTTCTTAGATTTAATTGTTTGTGAAAATGGCGACTCCGCAGATGAAAGCGCAAGCTGTTTTGTGGTATGCGGAGTTTAAATCAATCATTAGAGTTCAAAGGGAGTTCCGGCGTGTGTTTAACCGTGATGCTCCAACTGCTAGAAACATAAAGAAGTGGCGTGATACATTATTAGCTACAGGATCTGTGTTGAAGAAGCATGGTGGTGGTCGCAGAGCATCCGATGAAATGGTAGCAAATGTTCAAGCCGCATTTGAGCGAAGCCCCCGGAAGTCATTAAGAAGAGCTTCGCGGGAACTTCAAATACCAAAATCGACATTACAACGGATTGTCCACAACGCCTCAAACTGCACGCATATAAAGTGCAGTTAGTGCAACGTCTGGAGCCGAATGACATGCCGAAACGAGTGGAATTCGCCAATACGATGCTGGACCCGTCTCGGCGCTGATCCTGACTTCATGACCAAGATTTTCTTCTCGGACGAAGCCACTTTCCATTTGTCAGGCAAGGTAAACCGGCATAATGTGCGGATCTGGGGATCGGAGAATCCTCACGCTATTCAAGAGCATGTTCGTGATAGTCCGAAGATGAATGTTTGGTGCAGTTTGTCACATAATAAGGTCATTGGACCGTTTTTCTTCGCCGAGAAAACTGTTCGTGGTACCACATATCTTGACATGCTGGAGCAGTTCTTCTTTCCACAAATTGAACAACTGCAGCCTAACATCGTTTTCCAGCAAGATGGTGCTCCTCCCCACTGGTCCAATGAAGTTCGTACGACTTTGGACAACATTTTCCCTGGCCGTTGGATTGGTAGGGGAGGACCAATCGCGTGGCCCCCGAGATCTCCCGATTTAACACCACTGGATTTCTTTCTCTGGGGCTATGTCAAAGATAAAGTTTACAACCACCCAGTCAAAGACCTTCGTGATCTTCGTGAGCGCATCATAGAGGCTATTGAGAACATTCCAGAAGACATACTCCAACGTACTTGGCAAGAAATTGTTCATCGCTTTGATATCGTCACAGTGACTGCTGGGGCTCATATAGAGATGTGGTGATCTGGATATCAAAACTTGGCGAGTTTTTCTGTAATATGAACGTTGTTTTAAGTTTCTATCTTCAACCGTTTGCCAGTAACAAGCAATTGAAATTAGGTCCATTCGAGCGGTCCACCCTGTATACATGCATATTATTTAATAAAGTGTAAACTAATCTGATGTACATTAACTTTTCCTATTGGAACCTAACAAAATGAAGTGAGTGAACATGCATTTCTTAAAATATATTTTTAAATGTTGGTCTTCCCGATTGCACAGACATCTCTACCATTTAGTGGAAATTCCTTTACATGTTCACTCATGTGCACAACATTCTGTGTAATTTCAAAGAAATCATTATGTAAATATTTATCAATTGTAAAAAAAAATGTATAAGTAGTGTTGCAAAACGTTTAGAATAGTATGAAATGTTAAGTAAAGATGGAAAAAGTACCTCGAGCAACAGTATTACAAAAATGTAATATAGAAATCAAGGGGAAGGTAATCTAAAGTTGAGCCATTTTATGGCAGTACTTACTTTTTTTGGAAGGTGTCATCATTCACTTTTCTCTGACTTATTTTCAGCAGAAAGCCATGGAAAAACACTGGTCTGCGTAAACATTCTTCGGCAGAAAACCTGCATCATAAGTTAACAATGTAGTTATTTATATTTAAGAAAGAAAAATTAACACTCAAACCAGGGCTTGAACCCTGGATCTCTGATTCTATCCATCAGTACAATACCAGTTACACCATTTGAGTCACAATAAGAATGTCAAAATTTATTTTTTATTTCAATGCCTAAGGTTGTCATTTCGACATTTCTAGTTTTTTTCTCTCCTTGAATTGGCATAAGTGTAACCCACTTGAGGTTGTGGCGCATGAAAGGCGGAGTTACATTACCCTGATAATATGATAGGTGGTGATGATAAAAGTGGTGTGGGCAGGAGAGTCCTTAATCCTAATCTGTATCTAATGTGAATATGAATGACGATTATAATGGCCATATGGTGTTCGGGGACCATTTGGGTCTTAAAGTTACTGACATTCATCTTACAGGTGAGGAAAAACCCCAAAAGAAAAGTCTCACTCAGAAAACTTGTCCCGACCGGGGATCGAACCCAGGTCCGCTGTGTGACAAGGCAGCACGCTACCTCGAGACCACAGCAGTGGACACATCAACATTTCTTTCCTCTTATATAATTCTTATTCATCCAAAGGCCAACAGCTGTCGCTACCAACATGCCAACTGACATCTTCTATTCAGAAGTATTTTTAATGAGAATTTATACATTACTTTTGAGCAGTAAGGCATCATATTTTGATGTTTTTATTTGGATTAACACTTTCTAATCCTGGATAGAATGTTTTTACACATTACTTTTGAGTGGTAAAGCTTCATATTTTGATGTTTTACTTCAATTAAATAGAAGACCTCTGTTTCTAATCACCAGAATGCAGTCCATTACACCATTCAAGCCACAATACAAACGTCAACATTTCTTTCCTCATATACAATTCTCAAAAATGTCCAAAGATAGATAGACACCTGGTTCATAGAACCAGAGGTCTGGGGTTCGAGTCCTGGTTCAAGGAATAATTATTCTTTTCAAATTATTATACCTTCGGACGATTTGAGAATTGTATATCGCACCTTGGGAAGAAGAGGGCCACAAGTGTAAAAATGTCATAAATTGAGTTAAGACTACTATTTGTTAGAAAAAATGGTTACAAATCTATTTCATTATGGCCACAAGTCATGTGAAAGTAAATGGAGACAGGGTAAATTGTGTCCATATAAAAAATTGTATGTACTATACCTTTCTTTAAAACTTTAATTGTTCATAACTCGGAACTACACTTGTGGTCATCTTCTTCCCAAGATGTGATATGAGGGAAAAAATGTTGAAGTTTGTATCAATAGTGTAATGGACTGCATACTGGTGCACAGAACCAGAGGTCTGGGATTCAAGTCCTGGTTCAAGTACTAATTTTTTTTCCAAAATATTATTGTCCAGTATTGGAAAGTATTAAAATTTAAATATTTCATCAAAATATATAACTAGTTGGGAGGTCATAAATGAAAGCAGTATGTTGTTTTCAAATGCTGGGTCTTGGCAACGAAGCCATTAGCGTTCTTGCTCTCCAATATTTCTCTATGGTGGATCCAACAGGTAATACTACACAGGTTTGTAGATGTTCTTCGTTCATTTCTTTGTCTTTGTTGCATAGAGGACAATTTGGATTTGTGTAGATTCCTATTTTATATAAATGTTTGGCCAAATAGTCATGTTCTGTAAGCAGTCTAAATTTTGCTACTGTAGATTTACGTGGAATTTCTGGAATAATATCTGGCTTATATACTAAAATATTCCATTTTTTGCCTTTGGCTTTATTAAATAATCAATTGAGTTGGTGTTTACTTGATGAAAATCCATATTTATTAATTAAATAAAAATAAAACGTAGTTTTATTTGATTTTCATATTTATTATATAATTCAGTGACAGCTGTTTCGGTACACTGTACCTTCTTCAAACATGTTAACAAATATGAATTGTGTTATTACATATCAACTGATCTAAGCAAATTTGGCTTTATTACATAGGTCTTGGTTTTGTTTGATTTTATATTTGTTTTTAATTATTCTTTTTGTAGATGTGAAAGGTAAGTTTTTAGTAGTATTCTGAATTAGATTGGAGCCTTTTTTGGCAAGAAAATCAGCAGTCTCATTTCCAGCAAATCCACAATGTGCAGGTATCCATTGCAATTGAATTCTTTTCTGTAGTTTTTGGAGTTGTTGAATAATTTTGTAGCACTCTTTAATTTGTATTGACTTCATTTTGTGTGAATTTATTGCATATATTGCTGCTTTAGAATCACAGAGTATGACAGCATTTTGAAATTTATTTATTCTGGAGTGAAATATGAATAGCCGTTACTTCTGCATCAAAATTTGTTGTGTGGTATCCTGCTGGTAGATAAAATGAAAATAATGCACATGTAATTCCTGATCCTGAGTTGTTATCAATAGTAGATGCATCTGTGTAGACATGTAACCATTCTTCTGGTGGATATCTCTTATTCACAGCTTCTAACGCTAGAGCTTTTAGTACAAGTGTGGGAATTTCAGATTTTGTAACTGGTTCTTCTAGATTTAGCTGAATGTTAATTGGTTCAAAAGTAAGAGGGTTTTCTCTGATCAAAATATTTTCTTTAGATTTGGGAAGATTCAAATGTCTTTTTATTTCTGTTACTTTGGACAAGAAACTTGTTTGTATTTTCAACTTGGTTGGTTGTAACTGTCTTTTTTCCCATTTTGACGTTGTTAACTGTAATATTTTTTCATGTTGTGTTATTGCCTATTCCTCTAGTTAGACATATTGGAGCGTTCTGAGTTAGTGCTTGCATTGCTGTGATCGGGGTTGATTTAGCTGCGCCGGTTATAAGCCATAAAGCCTGATTTTGGCATACTTCTAGGTGATTCAGGTTCAAGTTATTTGCTGTGATTATTACCTCCACGTTGTATAGAAGTATTGGCTTGATGAATGTTTTATACGTGGTGTTCAGAGTCTGGCGATTACTACCCCACTTTGCACCAGCTAATCTTTTCATTGCTTTGTTTACTATTGCTTCAATATGTTTTCTCCAAGATAATTTTGAATCAATAATTGTCCCTAGATATTTTGTTTCATTTGTTTGTCTCAGGTTTGTTTTCTTGAACTGTAGATTTAGTTTTGGGATTTTTTTCTTCAACCTAAATATTTGAAACATTGTTTTGTCTGTATTAATGGCCATTAAATTGTTGTGGGTCCACTTTTCTAATAGGTTAAGAGCCTTTTCCATAGAAAACTTAGATTTTTCTATTTGTGAGGAAGATGTCCACATAATCATATCATCTGTAAAAAGAGCTGTCTTTATTTCTGTGTTTGATATAGCTGGTGGGAGATCGTTGATGTAGATGTTGAACAGGGTTGTACTTAGTACTGCACCTTGAGGAAGGCACATTTTTATTTAATAAATTAATGAGTCATTTTAACATCTTACCTCATATTTCATGTTTTTGAAACACGGTAACTATAGTTTTCAAATGATCTTGTCATTCATTTTCAACCGCCATTATGACTACCAGATATTCGTTGGAATCTCCCTCTATAACGTTGCCACTGGTGTTGATTTGACGAACTTCGAGATATCGTTGCCATCTGGTGTTGATTCGATGAACTTCGAGATGAGGTCACGTTCATCCGGAATGTCGAAATTCATAGATTTTATTATAACCCTTTTGGACAAGGTTATAGGTAGCAAGGTCGGCTCAAAAGGCAAAGTTTTTTTATCAATATTGTAGTCAATGCTGTTAAAATATTAGGGTAATGATGTTGGAGAATCGTTTTTCAGCTGTCCTCAGTCTGCCTGTAGAACACGTCAGCTGTTATCAAATCTAGAGATCTTTCAAGGTTAGCTTTATTTTAGTGAAGGAATGTTTGGACCGTTATAAATTCCACACATAAACCACAACATCAACTTTTATTTCATAGACTTTATAAATATGAACACTTACTGAAATAATTATACATAAAATTACTCGAAAATATAATCTTTTATACTAAGAAACATGAATGTTTCATGACGCGAGTTTACTTAAAGAGCTACGTTAAACCATGAGATAAGTCATAAATGAGTGTCGTATTTTGCTTTAAAGCTGAAGTCTTTCCTTCGACTCCTGATCATAAATTATTCTAAGCTACTTCAAGCCAAAGTTAATTCAAACTGATTTTATTTAAAGTTAAATGTAAAATATTTAAATATATTTTCAACAAGTTAATTCAAATATTTCTAATTGATTTTTATTCAAATAGGTAAAGTTTAATGTCAAGTATTTCAAATATATTCAACAAATTACAAGTTACTTTTAATCTCCACCTGGAACTTTAATATTTACAAAAATATACTCACACCCGAGTTTCGAATCCATGTCCTCTCTGAGCGTTTCCAAAAGCTGCCTTCGATCTCAATTTTGGACTCAAAATCGTGGTTATTTATTCGATATTTTTTTCCCCTTCCAGCGTGAGCCTGTGCCGGTCATAGCCATTATTTCTTAATATGGGGTAATAATTTGGTTTTGTCAGGGACAGATCATATAAGTTGTTTGTCTCCTTATATAATGTGTTATTCAAATGGTGCTATTTTTCAAGTATTTTCGTAATCCTGTCCTAATAGTTTGAAAAATATGTTTTTCCCAAGACCTGAGCTGTTTCTGCAACCTCCAGATCTTTTCATATTTCCTTAATTTTTTCCCTGTTTTTTATCTCTTAAAACTTGTCCCTAAATTCGGTTATGGCTTTTATTAGAGTTTCCAACGTTGATTATTTTTCCTCTACCTTTTGATATAAAACAGCAGTTTATCTCGCCTCGGTCTCTGTCTTTTTAGCGTTATTTTTACGGAATCTGCACTTAGGACCTATTGTATTTACAACAACTCCTCCCCCCTCAGATATAACCATAGGTTTGCAAAACCGTCGGTTATTCTCTAACATATAAAATCTCGAGGACGAATTTCCAAAATTTTGGAATTCGTATGTCTACCCATAAAATTGGTCATCTGTGTTTAACGGGATATTCCTAATGGCGGGAAATCACAATTACTAGAGAAGGGCTCGTCACCTTCTGAAATTAATTATTACGCTTGCCTATGTCCCGTGATTTCATCTCTGTATCGTCTTACGTTACTATCCTTCTAAAAAAAATAAATTCCTTATTTCCGATGCTTACGTCGATTGCCGCGTGATGGTTTTATACGAGATAGCTCCTGGTAATTTTTAAGCCCTGTCCGGGATTTTATTTTTGTCATGTTGCCTAACCCTATTCCCTAACGTCTCTTCCTGTTACCACGCATAAGTGTAGTTTCGTTAGTGCGCCGAGTTGTGTGGGACCACGTGTCCGTCTGGGACCTCTTCCATAAGTTCCAGGTGAGTTATATTTATTTTAAATTAACTTAGATAACCTAGAGGAAACTTATTCGATGTTAAATACGCCGCTTATGTTTTTGAATTCATTGTAATCGAAATGCCTTGCCTCATCGCGATTAATCATCACCTTAATGGGTGGAAAAAATTTGCGAAATCTATCGAGAATAAATTTCCTCTCAGTTCTTACACATCTATTTCTAATATAAGCTGTCCTAACAGTTTTTTTCTTCGATCTTCCTTTGACATCTGAACCTAATATGAGTATAATATTCTAAATTACTATATATTTTTTTCCTCTTCAGTCTTCGTTTGTTCACATAGTTCGTATTCCTTCCCAGTCTGCTTTTGTTTACATTACCACCATGGTTTATACGGTCGTTCACACTTTTCTTAAACAATTTATTTACTATATATTCCGCTATCCACTGGTCGGCCTGTAATTTTTAATTGCCGTACACTCGTTTTCCCCAAAAAAAATGTATTGACTATTTATTTGAAGCTGTTTAATTTAATAATATTTAATGTGTTTCAGAATTACTTATGATTTATTTTTTTAACTTTCCCTTTAAATTCCTCTTTTAACTTTTTGACTACTTAAATATATTCACTAAATAATAAGGGAAATAAAAAAAAGCTTAAAACCCATAAAAAATAATAAATAATTTAAAGACAAAGGCAAGAAGCTTTTTCACGTTCACTGGTAGACCTGTAATATTTGTTTTTTATGTTCCAAGCAGTTGAGTCGGTTTTTGGCTGGGGCTAGTGTTGTGCCCAAGGGCCAGGGTTCGAGTCCACCATTGTCCATGCGCTGGTAAGGAGCCGGGGCCGTGTACCATGTTATTTTGAGTATCAGGGTCCGCGTTCCACACCCAGATAGGTCCATGGGACAATTTCAGGATGGGTTGGATGGATTTCCTTCAAAAAGCGTTGTGTTGCTAGGATGCTCAGCAGTTAGGGTGAATCATTGGGTAGTTTGGATTAGAGGTTAGGGTTGACTGTGGAGTTAGTGAGTTTTTTGTTGCTGGGTTGGTTATGTTGTTGATCAGCTGGACCCTTATCCTGGTAATGCCTTTATTCCGGTGATGTGTGTAGTGGAACAGATAGCCCTGTGGAGTCTCTGGAACGCCTGGTATTGACTCCATTCTGGTCCAGCCGGGATGAACCGCCGGTCCAGGGGTGATGCTGGTTGTGGTGCTGAAACTCTCGTGTACGTTTTAGAGATTTGGTAGACAGTTAAACTTATGGGTGGAAGTCAGTTAAAACTTATGGGAAATATTGATACCCATTCACTACCTTTAGTATATTTGTAATATTTAGTTCCAGGTGAATATATAGCAAGCAGTATTTGGACATGATATTCTACTCGGGTGTGATTTCCTTTGGGATTTATTTTACTGGTTGTTGTTGCCTCCAGTTCGTAAATAGTAGCTTGTGATAGATGACCGGGATGAACCGCCGGTCCAGGGGTGATGCTGGTTGTGGTGCTGAAACTCTCGTGTACGTTTTAGAGATTTGGTAGACAGTTAAACTTATGGGTGGAAGTCAGTTAAAACTTATGGGAAATATTGATACCCATTCACTACCTTTAGTATATTTGTAATATTTAGTTCCAGGTGAATATATAGCAAGCAGTATTTGGACATGATATTCTACTCGGGTGTGATTTCCTTTGGGATTTATTTTACTGGTTGTTGTTGCCTCCAGTTCGTAAATAGTAGCTTGTGATAGATGAGTAATCCTAGGTTTATTTACATTTTTAGTTATGCTACCCCTCGGTTAGCATGGGACATAATTGTCTTATCACCTAGTGTCCAGAAGTGATCGCCCGTCAGGTTGTTTATTTCTGGGATGTTTTCCTAATCCCTGATTAGTTGTATGATTTGAACTCTTTTATTAACAATAGAAAAGGGAACACGTCTCATATTAGAACAGAGTCATACTAAAATACGCTCGCCAGTATTAAACAGCAAACTCCATATCACATGGGGTGTTAACTAAATTATGTGAATCAAAGAAAAATTCTACCTAAGTTATCCTCAACCTGACGTTCGGTCGCCTTCCTTCCAGGGGACCTGAGTTTAATACTCCTTTTCAAGTCCCTTTTATTTTGACATGTGTGTGTGGTCTATGATTTTATTTTCCTTTTGTTTCCCTTTATGTTGTGTTTCACCCTAATTCTCCCTGTTTAGACCTATACCTGCCATAGCATTGGGTTCACCTCTAATCCCCTAACCATATTTCCATAAATTTTATCTCTCTTTATATAATTGTCCCTCAGTTTACCTGAACATATTATCCTAATATTCATCTCTATTCTTATAATGTTTCCTCTGCTTACCTATCCATATTATCCTAAATTCATCTCTAGTCTTATAATGTTTCAACCATATTATCCTAAATTCATCTCTATTCTTATAATGTTTCAACCATATTATCCTAAATTCATCTCTAGTACTTAGTTTCTTTTGAGCTAATTTATGGGGGCCGGAAATTCCATGAGCATGATAGTTCTTATTAAAAATTGTAAATTTTATTCGTCTGTTCATATCGATAGGTTCCATTATTTTTAAGATACCACAGGTTCGTTCTAACATTATTTCCTATGTTCCTTACTTCATTTATTTACTTACTCATGTTTTTATTTAATTATGTATTTTAGGTACTTGTTTATTTATTCACTTTTAGATTGCTTATTGGTGCTTTCTTACCCATACTACCTTATTGGTTTAACCTCTAATTTCCTGTACTCCTTTCATGCACTTCCCTAAGTGTTTAACTTTTACTTTCTTGTATTACCCTATGTGTTTAACTTCTAATTTTCTATACTCCATATGAGTTTAACCTCTAATTTCCTGTACTCCTTTGAGTTTAACCTCTAATTTCCTGTACTCCTTTCATGCACTTCCCTAAGTGTTTAACTTTTACTTTCTTGTATTACCCTATGTGTTTAACTTCTAATTTTCTATACTCCATATGAGTTTAACCTCTAATTTCCTGTACTCCTTTGAGTTTAACCTCTAATTTCCTGTACTCCTTTCATGCACTTCCCTAAGTGTTTAACTTTTACTTTCTTGTATTACCCTATGTGTTTAACTTCTAATTTTCTATACTCCATATGAGTTTAACCTCTAATTTCCTGTACTCCTTTGAGTTTAACCTCTAATTTCCTGTACTCCTTTCATGCACTTCCCTAAGTGTTTAACTTTTACTTTCTTGTATTACCCTATGTGTTTAACTTCTAATTTTCTATACTCCATACGAGTTTAACCTCTAATTTCCTGAGATCTCCTTTTATGTATTACCGTATGTGTTTAACCTCTAATGTATGTAATATCCCTACTTAGGTCAATCTGTCTCTCTTGGCTCTCCTCGTCGGTCGCACAATCGTTATATCTGTGTTTCCTTTAATATTCTTCTTCTTTAGTGTCCCAACGTATCTGGCGTCCCTGTCTATTATTCGTTATCCCTTTGTTATGACCATATCCCTGTGTGCGTACGTCTTTTCCTTTGCGGTTTTCCTGGCATCATTTTCGACTATGGATAGACCCCTGCTATCTCTTTTCGTGCTTAGTTTACTTCTGACCTTGTAGTCCTTGGCAAGTCGGCGGACTCGTCGAGCAAATCGCCTCAATGGAGGTGGTGTTGTTCCTTACTCCCTTCGGGGCCCAAGAAAACTCGAGCAAATCCCTCAAAGGAGATCGCCTCAAGGGAGGGCACCGCCTGCCATTCGGGGCCCAAGTTGTCCCTACCGCACTCCCGCTTTTCCCGTTTTGTATTCTGGCGGACTCGTCGAGCAAATCGCCTCAATGGAGGTGGTGTTGGTCCTTACTCCCTTCGGGGCCCAAGAAAACTCGAGCAAATCTCTCAAAGGAGATCGCCTCAAGGGAGGGCACCGCCTGCCATTCGGGGCCCAAGTTGTCCCCATCCTACTCATCCTGCTGCCTCAGGATTAACCTTAGGGAGAGCCTTCTTGGACTCATGGACGCCGCCTCATCGGAAAAGTGGATTTTATCCTAATCTTTTTGATGGGGTTCCCCTATCGCCCTCATCTCTTCCTAACCCCGGGTATCATGACAGTTTTCCGTGGGTCTCTTTGCCCGTAATTGTATTGTGCTTTCATCTGTTTCTATGGTTCCTTGTTTCCTCTTATTGTTAATTCCCCGATGCCTATCACTCCCTAAACAACGATGTTCCATATGGTCCCTAACGTCAGTGCCAAGCCGGCAAGGTTTTATGGCCAGTGCCCCAAGATCATTTTGGAGTTCTCAGTCTCTAGATCATGTCATCACGGGGGTGCCCCACCTTCCGACTTGCACCTGCCTAGCTTGTTGGCGAAGTGTTCAGGCAACTCGCCAAATTTTCGAGGTCCAAACCTCTCCAAAAGGGTCCTTAGTCCTTCCCAACTTGTGTCCTCGTGTGCGACTATGTAAAAGTTTCATCTCTGTTTAAGTATTTCTAACGTCACCTAGCCTAGATTGACCTAAGTTGTAGCCTATCCTTGTATTATCCCTCGTAGGCCTAAATATGAAGAGTCTTAAGCGATCTAGTTTTTATCTATTATCGAAATGTGTCATATCCCATATGTGTGTGTGTCTACTACTCGACTGGTCACTAGTCCTAACTGACATGGAACAAGGCTCGCAGTACAAGAGAGTCTAGGCGCCTATTAGGCCCTCCAAACTTTACGAAGCCAGTCCATCTCAGCAGGAACCATTGCCTGCAGAGTGTATTATTTGTTGTGTCATACTCAGTAATAGTATTTTGTGTAACCCCTGGGTTCCCATTTTGAAATTCCACTATTCTACTAGATCGAATAAAACAACTCACTGATTGCCAAGTATCCTAATTTTTACCTTCTATATTCTAAGTGTATTATTCAATGCGTTGTAATTCCTACTAAGTTTCCATGCCCCTCTGCCGTTCTCTTTCATTTTATGCATAAACATAAGTATGTTTTTGGTAGGTCGCTCTTATTTCATTATTATTATTAGTATTTTTTATTATTTTTATTGTTATTATTATTATTATTATTATTATTGTGGTTTAGTAATTTACCGTGATTTATTATTTTTATTATCGTTATTATTATTATGATTACTATTATTATTATTGTTATATTAATTTACTGTGAATTGTTATTAGTATTAGTATTATTGTTAGTTGTAAATTTACTGTTTTATTATTATCATTATATATTATCAATACTGGTAATTTGATTTTATTTTTATTATTATGATCGTTAAGGTTTATTGTTATTACTGATGTCATTTTTATTATTATTAACATAGTTGCTGTCATTATTATTGTGGTTTATTAAATTACCGTAAATTATTATTATTATTATCGCATTTATTATTATTACGAATATTATGATTATTATTATTATTATCGTTGTTAGTTATAAATTTACTGAGTTTTATTATTATCATTATTTTTATTATTATTATTATCATTATTTACTTTCCTGGTGGTTTATTATTATTATGTTTTTTACTAAGATTCAGGGTCTTCGTCAATATTAATAGTTTTATTTCCCTGTTTACAACCTATTAATCTCACGTGGATATCATAACTAGTCTCTAGCATCCTATCCTTGAGGGTTATTCGTTGATGTTTGGTTGTCAAGTATCCTACTTTTCACCCCACAAAAAAAACAACCATGATACAGCCGAAAAGGAAAATATTTCTGGGAATAAGTCTATCCGCCCGTTATCATTTCTGTAAGCATCAGTCTAACCTTATTTTAACACGTCTGTAAGCATCTTGGTTCTACTTCCCCTCCGTAATCCTCACTAGCGGAGCTCTATGATTATGCCTAATTTTCGTTTTCATCTTCCATTCGAGCTCTCTTATTTATACAGAACTTCCATTCTTTTGTTTCCGAAACCTAAATCTGAATTACTGATCAAGCGAGTCCTCCCTTAATTGCGTTAGCCTCCTTGACTTTACTTTCGATTTACTTGACTCATGATTTAGAACCGTCTCCCATTGTAGTCGAAATTTTCACAGAATGCGCTCGCCAGCATTGTTGTAAATCTCTCAACACCGCCTGAGAGGTTAATAAACAAAAATAGTTAATTATTATTTAACCTGAAGTTCGGTCGTCTTCCTTTCTATGATTCTCGAATTGGAAATCCCTCAGTAATGTTATTTCCCTTAGGGAGGTGGGTGGTGTCTGCTTTGTTTTTATTACGCTAATCTCAATTCCCGCTTTTGATCGAATTCTCTCTAATTTATCCGAAATTTTCCATGCCCCTTTTCCATACTCTCTGTTTTCGAAACTAGAATCTACCTTCTTCATTAGTTGAGTTCGTCTTTTGATTGTGCTAACTCCCTATTCCCCTCTGTTCGATGTCTCTCTAAGTTTTAAGTTTCCAGGCTCCTTTTCCATTTCTTTCACTTAATCAAATTTCCATAAGTTATTTACCAGATGCCTCGCCTTCCTTACGCTCCTGTATCCATAATTACCCTTGATGGTGGGGGTGTGGGGGGGGGTTCGAAAAAGGCCTTCATCCTTTTTCCTCCTTTTTTGCCCCCCCCCCCCCCCCCCCCCCCCCCTTAAACCCATCCCTTTTTTTTTTTTTTGCCTAATCGTCAGAATTCGCACGGGGGCCCCTCATCACCCTTCCTTAAACACGTTTCATTTCCAGACGAATTACAGTGTTACTTACTTACTTACTCCGTACATGGTAACATTCTTTTCTGTTTTGTAATTTTGCTTTCCTGGTCCTCCATGTTACGTTTAACCATACTTCCCGGTCTTGTTTCAATCCGTTTATAAACTCAGATTGTAAAGAAATTTGTTGTTTGGAAGGTTTCAAGTCAGTTTCAATCGTCCCGGTCCTTGGAATAGGCCTTTGCCTTAGGAAGTATCATAGCCTGAGTGGGGGGTATCAACTTTAGGATCGTTAGAATTAATGTCAAATCCTAAGAACGGTTCGTCCTCTGAGGTCTAGTGGTTCATTTTTTAGACTTTCCTACTACGCCCTCCGGTGGAATTGTCACTTGTGGGAGTCAGGGGTCTAATTAGGTATAGGGACTGTGTCGATATGGGTCGTTTGGGTTCCCAATGAGGGTCTTTGGGATCGGGAATGTCATCTCCGGATGACTCCGAGTCCGCGTCGCCTCCATCAGTTTGAGAGTAGGGGTGATTGGGGGTCCGTTGTCGTGGGGGTAGTGTCGGGAGTGGTTTTCTGCGGGATTTTTTCCCTCAACTCCTTGTTGGGATTGGGAAGATTCGATGGTGGTGTCATAGGGTCCGTAGTGTATTTTCTTCATACGATTCACACTTACTGTCATCTCTTTTTTGGGTTCTGAAATGAATCCTCATTTCAAATTTATTACACATACTTAAAAATCACTCATCCGGCGTGGTTATTTGATAGGGCCCCGAGTACTGAGGGGAAAACTTTTTAACAATCACCACCTTGGAACCTAGCGTCATGTTTTTCAACAGTATCCAGGAACCTACTTCGAATTTCTCGTAATCTTTTTCCCGCGGTTATAATATTTCTTTTGGTGCTTTTTGCGCCCTTCTTGGTTCTTTTGTCCTTACCGTTGCCGTGGGCGTCCTTTTAATATGGTCTTTAGCCAACTCTACCACGTGCCAGTCGGCTGTGTCGGGTGGCTGGATTCCTATTTTGGGCCTAATTTTTGCGGTTAGATCATCTATCGTGGGGGCGGTCATCTCGCGTCCAAATAATAAAAAGTGCGGTGAATAGCCAGTGACAGAGTGTGGAAAACTTCGCGCCGCCATTAAACTATAGTCCGATATACTGATCCCAGTCAGTCCGGCTTTTTGTTTACGTAGTGACTCATTGTTTGGTTCATCCCGTGATGGAAACGCTCGATTTTTTCCTTGGGACATGGGATGATAAGCGGTGGATAAAATCCTTTTTATCCCCAGCATCTTACTCATTTGTTTAAAATACGTCCAGATAGAACTTGTGTCCCTCTGTCTGACTTCAGAATCTTTTGGAAACTCCGAAACGTGTGAAAACATGAGTCATGAGTGCGTGCGCCACTGTCCCCTCGGCGTCTTGTGACGGTAGTCGGAATTGCCTCCGGCCATCTAGTAAAATGGCAGAGTGTAGGTGAGGAGGTATCTATTTCCTCGAGGCGTGGTCGGATATGGTCCACATAAATCTATGGACGTTATGTGAAACGGGTAGTTTAGCCTCCGGCAAATCTCCTAGGGGCGCTGGGGCCCGGTCTCCACTTTTCACAATAACGGCACAGTACCTGCATTTCTTTATTAGGTATTCTTTCACGTCCTTGGACATCCCGTCCCAATAGTAACCTCCCTTTTAGGATGGCCAGGGTTCGATTTTCGCCCTGATGTCCTGACTTCACGAGGTCATGGTGAGTCCTGATGGTGGACTCGACTAGCGTTTTCGGGATAACTAGAAGATGTGAGTCCCTTATCCTGCCAATAGGGCCAAGACCCTTGTCATCCATGAGGAGCTTACTTACTCGTTTTTTCCCTCTGACCCTTTTTCGATTTCCGTATTGCAAAAGAAAATCGGCAAGCCTGAGTGGGCTTTAATATTTTCCCTAGTTAGAGATAGGTCCACTTCGCCTGTCTGCAATAAGACCCACGTATCGAGATAACACATCTGCGTTCGTGTGCATTCTCCCGGGCTTATGTACTATGTTTAAAGTCATAGTCACTTAGAGCGGTAGCCCATCTGGTTAGTCTACTAGACCCATGGTCCCGTGTTACTATTTAACCAGACTAGCTCATTGTGATCAGTCACTACAGTGAATCTCACACCATATAAATAACACCTGTGTGCCCTGAGTCCGTACACGACTGCGGCTAGCTCCTTCTGGGTGGGGATATAGTTCCTTTCCTGCAGGGTTTAGGACCCTGCTCCAGAAACTTATGGGTCGCTCGACGTCTTCCTTCCCTGTTGCCAAAGAATAGCAACTAATCGCCAGTGTCCTGACGCATCCGTGCTAAGGAAGAATGTCTTATTAAAGTCGGGATGATGTAAGATCGCGTGAGTCATTAAGGCAGTGCGGAGGGAATCGAAAGCTGATTGCTGTCGTTCACCCCACACGAACCTCATGTTCTTTCGCGTTAGCTCCGTTAGTGGTACGCTAGTGTGGGCGAAATCCGGAATGAAAGTTCTATAAAAACCTACAAGGCCTAAAAAAGCTCTAATTCCTTTCACGGTCTTTGGTCTAGGGAAATTCTCTATACTTTTTTATTTTGTCTGGGTTTGGTCGTATGCCCTCTCTTCCTACAATATGTCCCAAGTAGGCGACTTCTGATTTCGCGAACTCACACTTGTCACGGCTTTCATTTAAATTTTGCGGCGCGTATCCTCTCAAACACTTTAGTTAATTGAAGGACGTGTGTTTCCGCTGACTGGGAGGCTATGAGTATGTCGTCTAAATATACTAAGGGTTTAAGTCTCCCATACCCATGAGCACTTTGTCAAGTATTCGACTCCATGTCATGGGTGCTCCACATAGGCCTGAGCCAGTCCGGTTGAACTTATAAGTCCCGAATGGAGTGATTATCCCAGTTTTTTCGCTATCCTCAGGTTTTGATGGAATGTTATAATAAGCACTCTCAACATCTAGGATAGTGAAATACAACTTTCCTGATAGCATGGCAATATTTGCTCTCAGGTCTGGAATGGGATAATTCGGAAGTAGTGTGTACGTTATTTAAAGCCCATAGTCGGCAACTAACCGCATTTAGGTGTCCCGTCTGGGTTCAGTTGCTTTTTCTTTACTAATATCACCGGAGCAGTCCCATTGCGTAACTGCTGGAGTGATTACCCCCTGTCTTCTAAAGTATCTAATTTCTTTTTCAATTCGTCCCTTAGGGCGTAGGGGACTGGATATTGTTGTTTCCCTAATGGGTAGGGCATTGCCTGTATTTATCTCATGGTATCCCATATCAAGTACAAGGTAACACACCTCCTTTTTCAATACAAAAACAACTCTGCATTGTCTAGTAATACTGGTAGAATACTTTCCCTTTCATGTGGTTCTAATTGATTCACTTTCTTCCGCGAGTTCTAGATTTTATTTCATCTACCTGCTCAAAATTGTCTACGTCCGTTTCGTTGGTAGTCCGTTTCTCTTCCATACCTCCGGTGTGATGATCTAATCGCTCCTGGCTAGAACAACTCCCGGACCTATCGTGGATAAGTAAATAATACCGGTTTTTACCTCCTGGTTTTTCCTTTTCGCGTTTTCGGTCTGCGAATCCTCCTCACATGCCCCCATGTTATGTTTGTCTATCTTCTTATACACTTGTCTTCCTCTACGTAACCAGACCGATTTCCTCTTCATTAATCTGAAAGTTCATCGCAACTTGTTTTCCTTATTGTGTTCTGACGTTTCTAAATAAATTTTCCCGTTACGTTTTTTCCCCCTTTTTTTCCCACTTTTCCTACTTTCCTGTCTCCTTATTTTCCGTTTCCTGTTGTTTACCTCAATGTCTGTGTTTTCTTTTATTACTAAATCTCCGGGCCTATCGTTTTCCCCGCGTCCTATCGTCTTCCGTTCGTTACTAAGTGTTCGCCTATCTCTACCAAGCAATATCGGTGCGGTTCTCGGGGTTTTGAATTGAACCCTAATTTTATGCAATGCTTCTTGTGCATGTAGAAGACAGGTAATATAGAGTTCGTGCCGAAATATAGTTGTTCCTTGTCCCGTTCCTAGATCCATCCTCGGCTCTATTAGCAATTCCAGTGGCAGACTGTTGGCGTTAGTGGTCTTAATTCGTCCTAAAATACACTGGATAGTCCTGGGGGCAATTTCAATTTTCCCTTGAGTCACGATTTCCCATCCACGGCCATTAATCTCTGAGGTATGGTCCGAGAGAGAGCTAGGCGAGATATCCAATTGACGGTGATCAGTCGTCCTCGATTCTCCCTTCTCCCTCTCCACCGTGCAGTCCTCCTGAGGGTTATGACCTTGTAGGGGATAAATTTTGTTCCCTAGCTTTACGTATTGGTCTTCCATATTGATGTCTGCCTTTAGGTTATTTAGCATATCTAAGCCAAATAATCCATCAAATTCCCAGGATAAATGTGAAACCAGGAATTTCCCTTCATAGGTACTGTCCTCTAACTCGAAAGTAACTAGTTGGGTACCCATCAACTCTATCCGTTTCCCAGACATGTCATAAACGTTTTCTAATGTTGTTGGTGAAATTTCCGAGTTACTAATCCCTGGTTTGATTATTGAGACACTTGCTCCAGAATCTATGAGAAAGGTTTGATCCTTCCCTTCGATCCTGACGGTGACTAGTAACTCCCTGGTGGTAGTGTAGACCCTGAATATCCCTAGTTTCTCTGGGGTGCTGGGTTCGAGGATTGGATCAGTGTCACCGAAATTGGTGTCTGGGTTCTCCCTCTTACGTGGGCATTCCCGGGAAACGTGTCCGGTCTGGTGGCAGACATAACACTCCCTGCTATTCTGACGAGGAGGTGGGTCTCTATCACTAGAATTCCCTCCCGGGTTGGGTCCTGAATTCCTTGGGGGGACCATGATTTCGAACTGGTGCCCGTTCATATCTAAGAGAACCAGTTCGCTTAATTTTATTTATTGGCCTATCCTGTTGGGCAGCATAGGTTCGACAATCGAATACCGTATGTCCTGGCTTAGCACAGTAGTTGCATGTTATTGCCTCTCTGTACGGGATAGCTGACCTGTTCCCGGAGGGGCCTTGGGATGGACTATCCCGTGGGGGAGGGTAGTTATTATGTCCCTTGGGTTTTGACCCTAAATCGACATCGTGTTGGTATTTATGCGCCTCAGCGTCTAGGGCGCCCGTTTCCTCTAGGTCCACGTCTTCCCATTTTAGGGCTATCTGACTGCTTCTTCTAAGGTGGCAGGGGAAGATAATTTGAGATATCTTCGCATTCGCCCATTTATTCCTCTAAGGAAAGCTAGTAATGTCCTACTTTCAGCCTCTTCTATTACTGTTGCCTGAGCCACTGGATCTGATTTATGGGGTGTTGATAAACGTCCTAAATGCATACATCTATCGGCAAATCGCCGAACCGGTTCTTCCTCTCCTTGTTTTACTTCGGCTAACTTTCTGGCGTATCTCTCGGGGTCGCTGGTGGAGAACCGTTCCTTGAGTCGTCTAGCCAAGGTGTCGTAATCCACGCGTATTAATCTTGCGTCGGCTTCTAAAAAGGCCCTAGCATCCCCTGTTAATTTTGTTTTCAATATCATAACTTTTATTTCATTTGTCCATCGATTAATAGTGCCCAACGTATGTACCATATCTAAGAAAGCTTCTATCGACATGCTCGGGGAAATTCCGTCCCATGGGGGGATTTGGTCTATTAGAGCCGCTCCATTAACGGAGTCCATGCTCGGAGGTGGGGGCGTCGCTACGGTGGGCGTCGCGGAACTGGCTGCGACTGATACAATCTGCTCTCTAAATTGGGCCAAGATGGCCTCTTGCGCTACCATCCTAGATGATAATTCTCCTATCGCCTGGGACACCTCTTCGGGAATTTGCGGATTCATCTTGGGAGGCATTCTCTATTATTTTCCTAACACAACAGTGTACCTAACGTAACTAACCTTACTGCAAGCGTCAGAGTAGTTCTACCTATTCACACAACACCTAAGTTTCAAATTCCCCCCAATGTAATAATACCTAAATACCACACACAATGTCTATTAACACAATAATTAACTTATTCTAAACAAAATAAAACACTTCCTGTAAAGTCACAACTTAAATTCCACCACGTCAACATAAATTAATTTTACCACTATTAAAGAAAATAATTCAACCAATACAAAAAAAAATAATATCAAAAAAAAAATCTGTGCTGTAAAAGACACACAAGTTACCAAGTTAATTTATGCTGAAATGGAACACTCTTAAAATACTAGGTTATTTAAATGCTTATCTACTGAAATTAAATGTCTGACTTTTCTCATGTGATTAAAAAAAAATCTTCTACAAAAAAAACATATATATATATATATAGATAAAAGTTGCGATTGCTGTTCTGTGTGGATTGAAATTTTAGGGTTCGTTTCCTATTCGTGAGAATAATAGAAGATTATGCTCACGAGTATATCACACCGCGGGGCCACCACTTTATTATAACCCTTTTGGACAAGGTTATAGGTAGCGAGGTCGGCTCAAAAGGCAAAGTTTTTTTATCAATATTGTAGTCAATGCTGTTAAAATATTAGGGTAATGATGTTGGAGAATCGTTTTTCAGCTGTCCTCAGTCTGCCTGTAGAACACGTCAGCTGTTATCAAATCTAGAGATCTTTCAAGGTTAGCTTTATTTTAGTGAAGGAATGTTTGGACCGTTATAAATTCCACACATAAACCACAACATCAACTTTTATTTCATAGACTTTATAAATATGAACACTTACTGAAATAATTATACATAAAATTACTCGAAATTATATTCTTTTATACTAAGAAACATGAATGTTTCATGACGCGAATTTACTTAAAGAGCTACGTTAAACCATGAGATAAGTCATAAATGAGTGTCGTATTTCGTTTTAAAGCTGAAGTCTTTCCTTCGACTCCTGATCATAAATTATCCTAAGCTACTTCAAGCTAAAGTTATTTCAAATTGATTTCATTTAAAGGTAAATGTAAAATATTTAGATTTATTTTCAACAAGTTAATTCAAATATTTCTAATTGATTTTTATTCCATTAGTTAAAGTTAAATGTCAAATATTTCAAATATATTCAACAAATTATAAGTTATTTTAATCTCAACCTGGAACTTTAATATTTACAAAATATACTCACACCCGAGTTTCGAATTCATGTCCTCTCTGAGCGTTTCCAAAAGCTGCCTTCGATCTGAATTTTGGACTCAAAATCGTGGTTATTTATTCGATATTTTTTCCCCTTCCAGCGTGAGCCCGTGGCGGTCATAGCCATTATTTCTTAATATGGGGTAATAATTTGGTTTTGTCAGGTGTAGATTATATAAGTTGTTTGTCTCCTTATATAATGTGTTATTCAAAAGGTGCTATTTTTCAAGTATTTTCGTAATCCTGTCCTAATAGTTTGAAAAATATGTTTTTCCCAAGACCTGAGCTATTTCTGCAACCTCCAGATCTTTTCATATTTCCTTAATTTTTTCCCTGTTTTTTATCTCTTAAAACTTGTCCCTAAATTCGGTTATGGCTTTTATTAGAGTTTCCAACGTTGATTATTTTTCCTCTACCTTTTGATATAAAACAGCAGTTTATCTCGCCTCGGTCTCTGTCTTTTTAGCGTTATTTTTACGGAATCTGCACTTAGGACCTATTGTATTTACAACAGATTTAAATTTGTTCTTCTGTATAAATATTTTCTCCCAAACTGTCAAATCCAAAGGTTTTTCCAAATGTTTTAGAAGTTTAGCTTCTTTTTCAATTCTATGACCTTCCAACAAACTATGTGCTGCAATAGCTGATTTTTCAATTTCACCATTTTTAATATTTCTAAAGTGTTCCTTTGTGCGAGTGTCCAAATTTCTTTTTGTTTTTCCTATGTATACTTTATTGCAATCTCGACAATCAATTTGATAAATTCCAGATTTTTTACTATCTGGGGTGTTCATTTTCTTATTGGTTATTAATAAGTTACCAAGGCTAAATTTATTTATCGGTGCCAATGTAATATTGAATTTCTTGAAAATTTTTTGAAATTTGTTATGTATTCCAGGATGATAAGTGATTTTCTTAAATTGTTTTCCTTTCTTTGAATCAGATTGCAGGGTAGTGTATTCTTTTAATCTTTTTTGTTGTCTGAATTTCTTCAATTTAGTTATAAGAAGGAATGAACAACAACAAAGAATTGAATTCAATATATACAGAAAAGATACTCATATTGACAATTACATAAAGTCTTCAGGTTTCAATCATATTGCGCATAAGCATGCAATTTTCAACAGTTTGATATATAGATTATTGAATGTTCCACTAAATGAAGAGGATTTTAAGAAAGAATACAATCACATTTTGGACATAGCTAATTTAAATGGTTTTGGAAAGGAAATAATATAACTAAATTGAAGAAATTCAGACAACAAAAAAGATTAAAAGAATACACTACCCTGCAATCTGATTCAAAGAAAGGAAAACAATTTAAGAAAATCACTTATCATCCTGGAATACATAACAAATTTCAAAAATTTTCAAGAAATTCAATATTACATTGGCACCGATAAATAAATTTAGCCTTGGTAACTTATTAATAACCAATAAGAAAATGAACACCCCAGATAGTAAAAAATCTGGAATTTATCAAATTGATTGTCGAGATTGCAATAAAGTATACATAGGAAAAACAAAAAGAAATTTGGACACTCGCACAAAGGAACACTTTAGAAATATTAAAAATGGTGAAATTGAAAAATCAGCTATTGCAGCACATAGTTTGTTGGAAGGTCATAGAATTGAAAAAGAAGCTAAACTTCTAAAACATTTGGAAAAACCTTTGGATTTGACAGTTTGGGAGAAAATATTTATACAGAAGAACAAATTTAAATCTATGAATTTCGACATTCCGGATGAACGTGACCTCATCTCGAAGTTCATCGAATCAACACCAGATGGCAACGATATCTCGAAGTTCGTCAAATCAACACCAGATGGCAACGTTATAGAGGGAGATTCCAACAAATATCCGGTAGTCATAATGGCGGTTGAAAATGAATGACAAGATCATTTGAAAACTATAGTTACCGTGTTTGAAAAACATGAAATATGAGGTAAGATGTTAAAATGACTCATTAATTTATTAATTAAGAACCTCATAATGTGTTTCCCAATTTTAACTTTGAACATTTTTATTTGTTGGAATTTGGAAGTACTGTCATTGTATTTTGTAGCACAGAAACGTTGTGAAAGGAACTGGGTGATCCAGTTTAACGTATTGTTTTGAATGCCTAGTTTTGTGAGTTTTTCAAGTAATTTGTATCTCCATACTGAGTCATATGCTTTTTCAAAATCAATTAAAACTGTTAGCGTATCTTGATTTTTGTTGAAAGATTCTTTAACATCTTGAGAAAGTTAAATTGTATTTTCTTTTGTAGATAGATGTCTGAATCCTGTTTGTGCTGTTGTTAGTATGTTTTTACTTTCTAAGAACCAATTTAGTCTCGCTGAAATGAAAGCAATATTAAAATAATATAAATGTATTTGTAAAGAAGTTACCATTCTAGGAGTATATGAAATAAGTCGAGATGAAGTACCTATGAAAAAAGATGAGTTTTATGGAAATTTAAATAATGTAACGTCTCAATTCAATTTTGCATTACTGTGTACTGTAATTTTCACAAAAACAGATGCTACTGTCACTTAATTAGTAATTTTAAAAGATAAAGGTTACAGGCTAATTAAATATGACCAATAAATAATTAAAACATTTTGTCTGTTCATTCTTACCTCTTATAGTTGTTTTTGTCGAACATATGTTTCAAGGCTTCTTAGCCCCATCGTCAGCAATTACAGACTGACAACATGAGAAAATTCAGTCTGTAATCGCTGACGATGGGGCTAAGAAGCCGTGAACATATGTTAGACAAAAAACAACTCTTAATGTTACTTCCTATTGTATTTTAAAATAAAAAATGACCAAAGTTTATAAATGAGTTGGAGTAAATGTTTTTATATCTCATCTCATAAAGTTTCATGTTTTCATGATATTAGTTTCAAAGGTCATTTCGCCTTCATTTTCAATCAAACTCCAACTGTTCAGATTTTGTCATTAACACCATCTTCCAAACTGGCATCTGGTGCCAATTTTATGAACTTGGAGATTAAATTTTACTCATGGAAACTTTAAAATTCATGGTTCTATATTTGTTCTTCTGAATGTACAGACTATAATTATTAAATCTTCAAGTTCATAAAATTGGCAATAGATGACAGTTCAGAAGATGGTGTTAATGGCAAAATTTCATCAGTTGGAGTTTGACTGAAGATGAAAGTGAAATTACTTTTGCAACCAGTAACGTAAAAACACAGAACTTTATAATGTGAAATGGGCTTGGATGGGAATGTAGCCTGAATTAGCTCAGTGGTAAGAGCATCAGCATGCAAAGCTGAAGGTTCAAGGTTCAATTCCCAGATCAGGCAAAAATTGTTCTCTTTACTATTGATTACTATACTTTAATTGTGTACATTAATTTACTTATTTCAATCATAGTAATAGCTTTAGCTTCTTAATATTATATATTATATTTCCACTTTTAACAATGTTGACACATTTTTCCGGCACCAATGATTTGTCTCTAATTTTGTTTTATAATTTTCTTCCATTCTTCTCTAATATAACACAGTTCTTCCTCTATTTCCCAGTCCTTTCAAAGTTTCTCTAATCCCTTGGATCCACGTGAGATTTGGTCATCCTTTCCTGCTCATTCCTGATGGTGTCCATTCCATTATTTTTTGGTAATCTTTCATCCTACATTCACTTAATATGCCCGTACCATTTTAGTTGCTTTTCTTGGATAAATTCTAAAATCAAGTTTTTCACATTCATGTTCTCTTTCATAACATCATTTAATTTTCTCTCTCCTTGATATCCTAGCAGATCTTCTCCAATAGTCCATTTCTGCTACCATTAGTTTTATTTCCATCTGATAATTTATAGTACAAACCTCTGAACCATACATAAGTCATATATATACTTCTAACTATTGTTTTAAAATTTGTAACTTAAGTTTCTTTTTTGATATTTTATCCCATAATATTCCATTCAGGGCAGATATTACATATTTTCCTGAGTTTATCTTTGATCTTATTTCCATTACCTGCTTCCCATCTTCTGTAATTTTTACTCCCAACTATTTATATTCCTCTATGTGTTTAATTACCACCATTTCATCCTCCAGTATCAAATCTTGATGAATGTTTCCTATGGCCATACACTTGGTTTTTCCATATTCACCTTTAGTCCCCATTTATTATATTCTTGAATAGCTTCTTAATATTAATTTAGTAAATAATGATATAGCTGTGTGGAATCCCCCTTTATGTCTTCTTAATGTAATATTAATGTAGTAATTGTGTATGATGATCCATTGCATTGAATGTGGGACCAAGAGAGTAAGGTAAAGGGAGGATTTATGCTTGGATGGGAATGTAGCCTGAATTAGCTCAGTGGTCAGAGCTTCAGCACATAAAGCTGAATGTTCAGAGTTTGATTCCCAACTCAGGCAAACATTTTTTCTCTTTATGATGATCACTAGATAAGTTTTGAGATGTGCAACAATGGGCCATGATAGAGTTTCTATACCTACCATATTTTCAAAGTACTCTCCAGTACATTCTATATACCATTGCAGTTGTGCCACTCACCACTCAATCTTAGACATTGCACTAAGCTCCTCCCTGTAGGCAGCAATAGCATCTTCTGGGCTCCGAAATCGGTGTCCATGCAGTTCTTCACGTTCGGCAGGAACAGGAAAAATGCACACAGGGCTAGGTCTGGACTGTAGGCTGGATGAGACATTAATTTCACTGGTGTCTTTTCCAGGAACCTAATTGCTGCATTGGTTGTGTGCGAAGAGGCATTGTCATGGTAGAGCAGAATTCCCCACAGTCTTACCTTGACCGCTTCACCTGGATCTTTGGGGAGACAGACTTCAGTATACCATTTAGCAGTAACTGTCCTCTGATCCTCTAGTACAACTGTAGCCAGATGACCACTTGTTGAGAAAAAAGTGGCCTCCATTTTCTTCCCCACACTCCTAGGCCGGAGGCTGCTCATCTGGGAAGACCCACACCAACGATTGGCACTTTGTTTTGGGGTCATACTGGTAGATCCAAGTTTTGTCACATGTCAATATGTCTAACACCCAGCAGGAGTCCCCATTGTTGAATCTCTCCAGCATTTCTCTGCACCATTTCAGCCTAGTGTGTTTCTGCCCTTCTGACAATGGTGTGGCAACCTTTGGGAAGACATTTTCCTCACTCTTAAGTATTGGTGCAGGATGGTGAAAACACTTGGCAAACTAATCCCCCTCAATGTCCATATAGGTCAGTCGCAGATCTTCCTTAATCAGAGTCTCCACTGCAGACGTTTTCTTCTGTCACCACTGTTGTGGGCCTCCCACTTCTCCCTTCATTTTTAAGGATGTTCTCCCCCTCTTAAATTCAGCAAACCAGCGGAAAACTGTTACATATAAAGGAGCAAGGTCCCCAAATGCTTGAGTGAGTCACTGAAGTGTTTGTGACTCATTTAAACCACACAAAAAAAAAATATATATATATAATCATAGTATGAAAGTGCTCCCTCTCAAGCTCCATAGGACACTTTTGATTTCACTACCCACAGACTACTTCACAAGGGTGCTGCTCAGAGACAATTGAAACAAATTGTTTCTACCTGCTATGGTTTTGGAGTTTGAGGGTCGCACTTCCAAGTGATATGTTAGTTTATTGCATTCCTGTCACCACACTGAAGTGTCTCAAAACTTATCTAGCGACCCTTGCACTATTGATTACAACATTTTCTCGAACTTATTTATAAATTGAAAATACCTCATAGTGATACTTCCCACTGTAATTTTGATTAACAACCAATAAAGTTACTCACCTGTTCATAAATTGAACAATGACAAATCGTGATTTTGTACCTCCGCTGAAAAATTCCTTTATCTGACCAAATTGACTGAAAAATCTCTTCAACTGTTCTGGACTGCTCCAGGATGGGAAACCTGAGACAATAACAACGAAAAGACATGAGGAGTTTGAAAAAGAAAGCAACTGGCAAACTTTAGTCAAACAGTGATACCAACCTCGTACAAATATTCCCTTTGTGCGTATCTCTTCCTGCTTGGTAAATTTCTCCACATTTCTCTTGTGTTTCTTGCCCTCAATATGTGTCGCCAACGATGACTTGTCCAGTATGTATATACCGCACAACTCACACGTCTCTGACTTGCCAGCCATATTTAAACTGAAACATACACATCAGCACTGCACAAAAAATCTTAAATTTCATTTACTATCATCGCTTCATTAAATTAGTTATAAGTTTTTTCTTAAAATAATTTCAAATTTTCAGTGGCATAACTGTTGCTCAATCTGAATTTCACCACAGTTGTGGCTAGTGGCTTTAAAGGTAGGTGAAGAGCTATTAAGAAAAAATTATTTGTACTTGGGAGGCAATTCAGTAGACACCCACAATTTTTTATCTTCATCTTTTCAACAAGAGAGGTGTTTCAAATAAAACACACTATGCATCATGAACAGGATTCATATTTAAACCACCACAACAATAGCCGAATAGCGCGATACGAAATAATTTCATACACAAAGCATTGAAGAAGATAGCTAATTCTTTCCCACTTGCTGGATTTTGCAACACTAGACCTCAGCAGATGACGTCACAGTTGTCATGGTGACCAGTGAGCTAAGTTCTGCCCCTGGAAGTCGAGCAGCTGGGAAGCAAGAATCCTTCACTTGAGCGCTATGACACCACTCGGCATGAACGCTCTGTGTCACAACGATGAGTCATGCCTCGTACAATAATACAGAATGTTTCTACTAAAATCAACATTCATGATAAGGAAAATAAAGTTAAATTTTTTTTTGTTCAATGCCACCTGTTTGTCATTCAACATTTCAGATATTCTCTCCTGGTATTGGCATATTGTAACCCACTTCTATGGTTGGGGTGTCTGGAAGGCAGGGTTAGGCTGCCCCAATGATATGATGGGAGACGACGTGCCAGGAGAGGCCTTAAACCTAAACTTAATCTAATGAGGTGAATATGATAATGATGGCCAGATGATGTTCGGGGACCGTTTGGGTCTTACAGGTGCGGAAAAACCCCAAAAAACAACCTCACCCAGGAAACGTGTCCCGATCAGGGATTGAACCCGGGCCTGCTGCATGACAAGGCAGCACGTTACCTCGAGACCACAGCGGTGGACTTTTTTTTTTTGCAAATGCCCCAGATAGTCTTTCGACATTCCTGGAGTTCTCTCTTGGCATGGCGTACTTGTAACCCACTTCTGAGGTTGGGATGCCTGGAAGGCAGGGTTACGTTGCCCTGATGATATGATATATGATGATAGTGGTGCGCCATGAGAGTCCTTAATCCTAAGCTTAATCTAAGACGAATATGAATGATGATTGTGATGGCCATATGATTTCGGGGACCGTTTGGAAGTTTTCCGGACATTTGTCTTACAGGTGAGGAAAAACCCCGATAAAAACCTCACCCAGAAAAACTGTCCCGAACAGGGCCTGCTGTGTGACAAGGCAGCATGCTACCTCGAGGCCACAGCGGTGGACTTAATGGCATTTAAATGTAATTCTGGTAAAAATAAGGTGAGTGGCACTTCACCTACTTCCCTAAGGAATTGGAGGATAACATGCACAATTTTCAAACAAATTTTCAAAAGAACATCTGTAAAACATTTTACCTTAGTGTTCACATACCCATAAAATGTATTGAGAAGATGAATGAATGACTGAAAAATAGACAAGTCTGCAATGGCTAAGTTCCAATGTGGAGCCTATTCCATAGCAGCAGACTGGGGAGTAGAAAATGAATGGTTGTTTCAACAAAGATCATCTAATTAAAACATTTTGTCTGTTCATTCTTACCTGAACAGACAAAATGTTTTAATTATTAAACAAACCTCTTAATCAAAGTTAAAATTGGGAAACACATTGAGGTTCTTAATTAATAAATTAATGAGTCATTTTAACATCTTACCTCATATTTCATGTTTTATCAAACACGGTAACTATAGTTTTCAAATGATCTTGTCATTCATTTTCAACCGCCATTATGACTACCGGTATTATCCGGTAGTCATAATGGCGGTTGAAAATGAATGACAAGATCATTTGAAAACTATAGTTACCGTTTTTATTATTAATTTAACACTTCTCATTGAAGGATAAATTATATTTGAAGAGAAAAATTTTCGCCTAGACCGGGACTCGAACCCGGGACCCTTGGCTTTCCAGGCCAAGTGCTCTACCAACTGAGCTACCGATCCTTCAATGAGAAGTGTTAAATTAATAATAAAATCGTCAATAGAAGCCCTACTGGCTATAATGTAGTGTTAAATTCCCAATGTCTTCTTAACTAAGAAGAAGCAATTTGCAAAGATAGAAGCTATGGTTTCAAGCATTTGGCGCGAGGGAATTACAACGTACATAAGAGAAAAATTTGCGTCTAGATCGTAACTCGCCTCGGTAGCTCAGTTGGTAGAGCACTTGGCCCGGAAAGCCAAGGTTCCCGGGTTCGAGTCCCGGTCTAGGCGAAAATTTTTCTCTTCAAATATAATTTATCCTTCAATGAGAAGTGTTAAATTAATAATAAAATCGTCAATAGAAGCCCTACTGGCTATAAAGTAGTGTTAAATTCCCAATAAATGTCTTCTTAACTGAGAAGCCGCCATTTGCAAAGATAGAAGCTATGGTTTCAAGCATTTGGCACGAGGGAATTACAACGTACATAAGAGAAAAATTTGCGTCTAGATCGTAACTCGCCTCGGTAGCTCAGTTGGTAGAGCACTTGGCCCGGAAAGCCAAGGGTCCCGGGTTCGAGTCCCGGTCTAGGCGAAAATTTTTCTCTTCAAATATAATTTATCCTTCAATGAGAAGTGTTAAATTAATAAAAAAATCGTCAATAGAAGCCCTACTGGCTATAAAGTAGTGTTAAATTCCCAATAAATGTCTTCTTAACTGAGAAGCCGCCATTTGCAAAGATAGAAGCTATGGTTTCAAGCATTTGGCACGAGGGAATTACAACGTACATAAGAGAAAAATTTGCGTCTAGATCGTAACTCGCCTCGGTAGCTCAGTTGGTAGAGCACTTGGCCCGGAAAGCCAAGGGTCCCGGGTTCGAGTCCCGGTCTAGGCAAAAATTTTTCTCTTCAAATATAATTTATCCTTCAATGAGAAGTGTTAAATTAATAATAAAATCGTCAATAGAAGCCCTACTGGCTATAAAGTAGTGTTAAATTCCCAATAAATGTCTTCTTAACTAAGAAGCCGCCATTTGCAAAGATAGAAGCTATGGTTTCAAGCATTTGGCGCGAGGGAATTACAACGTACATAAGAGAAAAATTTGCGTCTAGATCGTAACTCGCCTCGGTAGCTCAGTTGGTAGAGCACTTGGCCCGGAAAGCCAAGGGTCCCGGGTTCGAGTCCCGGTCTAGGCAAAAATTTTTCTCTTCAAATATAATTTATCCTTCAATGAGAAGTGTTAAATTAATAATAAAATCGTCAATAGAAGCCCTACTGGCTATAAAGTACTGTTAAATTCCCAATAAATGTCTTCTTAACTAAGAAGCCGCCATTTGCAAAGATAGAAGCTATGGTTTCAAGCATTTGGCGCGAGGGAATTACAACGTACATAAGAGAAAAATTTGCATCTAGATCGTAACTCGCTTCGGTAGCTCAGTTGGTAGAGCACTTGGCCCGGAAAGCCAAGGGTCCCGGGTTCGAGTCCCGGTCTAGGCGAAAATTTTTCTCTTCAAATATAGTTACCGTGTTTGATAAAACATGAAATATGAGGTAAGATGTTAAAATGACTCATTAATTTATTAAACCTCTTAATGTTACTTCCTATTGTATTTAAAAAAAAAAAGGATCATCTAGTTTAAATGACGTGCAACAGACTACCACACAGGGCTAACAAATTTCCATACAAACATGTGTTGGGTCTCCTGTATAAAAAACAGTGATTTAAAAAAAACACCTCCCTGACAAGTCTGAGTACAGCTAATTGGGAACTGGAATGTATAAGAGAAAAATCTGAATTCCAGATTGGAGGCCTTGGATAGCTCAGTGACAGAGAATTAGCGTAAGTTCCTAGGATTCAAAACCGCAGTCTAGGCAAATATTGTTATTTATAGTTATTTTTTGGTAACGTGGGAATCTTACCTCAAATATTAATGTTGAATTTGTTCGTGTGGACATAGTTTCAAAATCAATAATTCTCTGTGTTTAGTCTTCAGCTTTCCCAAGACTGGGTTTTATTTATGTGCCATTATGTCGGCACAACCTGGATGTCGATGTCAGCTCCATCCTGTGGTTGGCCAAAGAACCTCACAAAACAATGGTCACCCTCAATGGAAATTATCGCAAAATTCATAACTCTGTTTCTGTTCTTGGTGAATATAACTTTAGTTCCGCCAAAATAGTCAGCTCGTTTGTATTTTCTAACTGTTTAATTAATTCTAGTTGTCTGAATTTATATTATGTTTTTTCCAGAACCAAACATGAGCAGCAAACTGCAGATTTTTCAATTTCTCCATTTTTAATATTTCTTATGTGTTCTTTGGTTCTAATTTTTAGGTTTCTTTTTGTTTTCCCTATATATATCTTTTCACAACCCATGCATTCAATTTGATATATTCCTGACTTTTTATTTTTATCAGTTTTTTCATTTTTGTTGGTTTTTTATTAGTTTATTTAAACTGTAGTTATTTTTTGGTGCTAATTTAATATTAAACTTCTCAAATATATTTTGAAATTTATTATGTACCCAGGGGTGATATGTGAATTTCCTATATTTTTTCATAGGTGGTTCTTCTTTTTCAAGATTACTTCTGTTTATCATTTTTTGTTTTTTATACTTTTCTATCCTTTTATGTACCATTTTTTCATCAAACCCATTTTCTCTTGCTACTTTAATTATGTGTTTTTTCTCATGTTTGAAATCTTCTTCGTTTAAGGGTAAGTTTACCAATCTATGAGTTAAACTATTAAATGCTGCTAATTTATGTCCAATTGGATTGAACCCTGTTGATTTTATAAAATTTTCCGTATGAGTTTCTTTCCTATGAATCCTGAATTCAATTTTTCTTTTTTCTTCGTTTCTGACCAATTTAAGATCCAAAAAAGGTATTTGTTTATTGTCTTCTATTTCTTTGGTGAATTTAATGTTTGTACTCTGTAAATTTAATAGTTTTAGGGAATCTTCTACATGTTTTTCTTTAACAATACAAATTATATCATCAACATATCTACTCCAAAATTTAAACATTGTGGGATGTGCTTTAGTGATTTTACATTCAAAATCGCTCATAAATAAATTTGCCAGAAAAGGTGATAATGGATTTCCCATTGAGAGCCCTGATTTTTGTCTATAGAAACTCCCATTGAATGTAAAAAACATTTGATCAATGCATAACGCAGTTAATTTCAAATAATCTTCTTTTTTTTTTTTTTTTTTTTTTTTTTTTTTTTTTTAGGAAGTTATATTTTGAGGTTATTTTAATTATATTATTTTTGGTCTGGGAAAGCTGAAGATAAAACAGAGAATTGTTTTGAAACATGTCCAAGAACAAATCAACATTAATATTGAGGTAAGATGTCCAGACCAAAAATAATATAATCTTCTTTTATCTCTCTGTCTATGTTGTTTTTTCTTAACCAATTGTTCAATATCTCCAAAGTTTTTTGTTTCGGTACATTTGTGAATAGTGAAACTACATCAAACGAAACCAACCTATCTGTGGGTTCAATTTCCACTTTTTCTAATTTCTTAACTAATTCCAATGAATTTTCAATCTGCAGACTTTCAAAATTATTAATTCTTTTAAATTGATTATTCAGCCATTTCGAAATTTTGTAGGTTGGTGATCCAATATTGTTAATTATTGGCCTCATTTTGTTTCCCGGTTTGTGAATTTTTGGAAGTCCATGTTAAAACCGGATATTTATCCCCATATAATAATAATAAGGATTTTTGTTTTGTTTATAATTATATTTATTTATATGAAGAATGGACATCAGATTGATTTATAGAATTCAAATTTTTTTATAAGTATATAAAAAATATTCAAACTAGTCAATATAAACTGTTAATACAGTTAGATTTTTTTTATAACTGATGCAGTATGTAAAATACTTCAAATATTCAAATTGATAATTTTTATAAAGAAATAAATGGGATTGGTGGAATTGGATAGAAGTTAGCTTGAAAATACTCCTTCCTTTTCTGTTGGACCAATCAGACCATAGAGGTTATAACTGAAATAAGAAGATGGCTACAATACTTGAAGATGGTCGGTCATGTTCAGCGACTGCTCCTTAAAGAATAAGGAAATAATGGTTTACTTTATTGATATTGGTTAAAAGAAATAGTGTTGAAAGTATGAAAGATTATATAGTGATATAATAGTCATCCATCTTGGTGAAAAACAGTTTCTAAGTGAAAATAATGAATAATAATTACTGGATTGACCGTTAGCATTCGACATCCATTAAATACATAAAATGGTAATCTTCTAGAAGTAAAAAAATATCAACCTAAGCCGGAATCTTTTGGAACTTTTAAATTACAAGATTCATCTTGACCAAAGTGAGAGTTTTAAATAAACTAACTTATCGTTCAACTGTTAATAAAGTGTTGTTATTTGTGTAAGAAACGTTTCCTCATTCCCCTGAAGAGAGTTATTAGTGCTGTGGCAGATTTAAAGTGGTTTAAATTATATCACAAATCTTCAACTTCGGATATCTCACCGAGAAACCCAACTTTAAATGTCTCCACAACGAGGGCATAAAATTAAATACAGCTTCAAATGGCGCATCAACGAGGGGCTCGAATGGGAATCGAACCAGGGACCTGTAAACCTGAATCGAACCAAGGACCACGAGAATGAGGAAAGTAATAAAAAAATCTTCAAAAGTGAGTACAGTTAAAATTTATATGTGAAAAGTGAATTAGTGATAATAACAATTAATGCTTTTAAGAAATAAGAAAATATTAAAATACCCAACAATGGCCAATAACGAAAATATAACTTGTAAAACTGTTAATATTGAAAACGAACAAATTAGTGAAGGCCAAGAAAATTTAATTTTGTGTAACAATGAAAATAATCAAACTAATGATACACCTTCTTGGGTAGCATTATTAATAAATAACATTTCTGATATTAATAATAAATTAGAAAAGAATAGTGCAGAATTAAAAGAAATTAGGAATGACAATTCAATTCTCAGTAGTAAATTAGAAGCTAATGTAACTAATCTTAGCAATAAATTAGAAAAGAACAGTGATGAATTAAAAGAAATTAGGAATGACAATTCAATTCTCAGTAGTAAATTAGAAGCTAATGTAACTAACCTTAGCAATAAAATTGATACAAATATTTCCAATCTTAGTAAAGAAATTAAAGAAAATAACTTAAAACTAGATCAAAAGTTAGAAAGCATTAGGTTAGAATGCAAACAAAACAATTCTAAACTGGAACAGAGAATAGTAAATGTAGCTAAAGACTGTGAAAATAAAATAGATATTTGTAAAAATGAGATAGAAAAATGTAATGAAAAGATTGATGAAACACATAATCAAATAGAAATATCTTTGATTGAGGTAAGGCAAAGTTGCCAAGATAAAATCGAAGAATTAGGAACTAAAGTCGAAGATAGACTAAAAATTTCCGAAGAAAGTGTTATCTTAGGTAATGAAGAACTTCAATCAAAGATAACAAATGAAGTAATTATTATAAAAGAACAAGTTGAAGGATGGATAACTAAGATTGTTGAACTTGAAAACAAATATGTGTCAAAAACTAGTGAAAAGGAGATTGAGGTTATGTCAGGACATTCTAGTAATGTTAATAATGATCCTCCTTCTAGTAGTAGTAGTAACAATGTATGTAAAATTCCTGCTAATCTTTTAGGGGAAATTAACTTACCTAATTTTGGTGATACTGTAGGCCAAAGCCCTACTGATTTCATTAGGGAAATTGAAGAATACTTCGAAATCAAAGGAATAGAAGACAAGTTCAGAATGTTCTTCATAAGAAAAAGTTTAAAAGACAATGCAGAGTCTTGGTTTAAGATAGCTTGCCATGATTCAATGACTTATCAAACATTTAAAAATGCTTTCTTAGGTTACTACTGGGGACCAGAAAGACAAAACAAACTAAGGTTAGACCTAACTAGTGGAAAATTCTCCAACAATGGTAAACAAGGTTATCTTAATTATTTCTTGGAGAAGGCAAAAATGGCATCATTGTTACAGCCTCCAATAGATGAGAGAACTTTAATTTCTATGTTATCGCATTCACTTCCCAGATGAGATTAGATATCATTTGATAGTAGCCAGACCACAAAATGTTTCTGAAATGTTAGAGTTGTTAGCTCTACTAGAGAATAAAAGAGAAGTAGATAAATGTAGTAAAAGAAATTTATTTGGGGAAGGGGCAGAGCCCTATAATAAGAAAGGTAATTTTGTAACTAAAAGAAATGATGAATATCATAATGAGAATAGAGAAAGAAGTTTCAAACAGGGCAACAATAATAATAGGTTTGTTCAAAATAGAAACAGCCCAAATAAAAATAGGATGACTAATAATTATAGTAACAATAGCCAGAATGGATGGTTCAAACGTAATGAAAATAGGAATGACAGACAAATTAATTATATGGATGTTAACAGAGTAGGAGAAAATAGAAATAGGTATTGGACTTCTCCCTGTAGAGGTAAAAGAAGAAGGAATACCTATGGTAATGAAAGTAAAGGGTATTTCCAACGACAACAAAATTGTCAAATTAATGAAACTAGTGATAGGACAGAGCAAAATAGAATAGACTCTGTAACTATTCACAACCAAAGTCAAGATATACCTAGTAATGAAAATGACCACGAAGTAAATCACAGGATACCTCATGCTTTAAACGCATAGAAGGTACATTAAAGACTCCGCAATGTACCTCAATCGTTATGAACTTAGGGGTCCAAAATAGATGCTTTGATAGGTTTCAAAATTTAGAAATTGTACCAGCAAATATGAGAGGAGATAGTAAGTTATGTACCTCAAGACAGCGAGATAGCATAATATTGAATAATCATTTGAATATTTCTAAGAATCAGGATACTATGCCTGTTACTAATAAAGAATTAAATGTCATAGGACGACCACCCAAAATTAAAGTAAATATTTTTAACAATGATGTTACTTGCATAGCGGATAGTGGCTGCTCAAACACAACAATAGATCAGAAATTTTATAATTTCTTAGTCAACAAAGGGAATAAGATAATGACTGTAAGAATATGTGGAGTGTATTGTACTCTTGCGATAGGCAAGAAGAAACTGCCAATTAAGCTACAGTGCCTTCTAGATTTACGTATCGGAGGATATTACTTCAGTGCAATATGTTTAATTTCTCCATACTTGTCTTGTGATATGTTAATAGGCTGCGACCTGTTGGAGCAATATAATGCCATAATAAATTTTGAGTGTAAGAATATTTCCTTGTATAATGAAGATAATGTGAGAGTCGTCATCCCATTTGATAATGAATATGAGGAGAATAAGAATCTAAGTAAGAAGGAGAGTGACATTGCTGAAGAACACATTTTTATAGAGAATATTGTTGTTCACGAGGAGAGGGAATTGGTGAATGGCCGTGGATGCCAAATGCAAGATAATATTGCAGTTAATTGTACTTCCGACAAAAGTGTCGAGGGCGAAGAAAGCCTTAATAATGAAAATGGTTGTGCTGACGATTATGTCGCATGTAAATGTTGTGATTTAGAATGTGTCTCTTGCAATACTGAGTATGATGAAATTCCTCTATTATATTGTGTGAGTGACGAACTTGAAAAAGACATCTGTGAAATGATAAAGGAAAAAGTTAAAGACACTCATGGCATAAACAATGAACAGAAAGGCATGTTGTATGACATCTTAATGAAAAATAAGAGTTCTTTTTCTTCGAAGCCGGGATTGTGCAACTGTTTTAAATATTCCTTTAAAGTGATGGAACATCCACCTATAAATATTAAAAGTAGACCCATCCCTATTGCCATCAGAGAGCAGGCAGATCAAATGATAGATGACATGTTAATGCAAGGAATAATACAGAAATCTGATTCTCCTTACGCCAACCATATTTGCTGGGTGTTAAAACCTAATGGCAAAATTCGCCTGTGTTTAGACAGTCGTAGGACTAATTCTTTCACTGTCCGGGATAATTATAGGCCCGAGACAATTGAAGCATCTATAGCAAATATGAAAACTGGTAGATTTATTAGTTCTATTGATTTAACTTCTTCATTTTGGCAGATAGAACTAGACCCCAAAGTTCGGCCCTATACAGCTTTTATACATAATGGAAAAGTATATGAATTTACCAGGTGTGCATTCGGTCTAAGAAATAGCGGAAGTGCGCTTCTTAGAGCCCTAGATATTGTACTATCTGATGATGTTAAAAGACATTGTACTATATATGTTGACGATGCAATTATTATTGATAATGTTTTTGAGAATCATATATCTCATATTGATTTAATGTTGTCTCAATTAAAGAATAGTGGAATGACAGTCAGCCTAGAAAAGTCTGTGTTTGTTAGGTCGGAGGTTCAATTCCTAGGATACAGGATCTCTAATCAAGGGATTACTCCTGACCCAGACAAGGTTCAAGGAATCTTAGAAATTCCTTCACCAAAGAACATAAAACAACTTCGTAGATTTTTAGGAATCTTAAATTACTATTCGAAGTTTGTCATCAACTATGCCTCAGCGGTTAGTAAGCTGAGAGGGCTGCTGAAGAAAGATAGTAAATGGAGATGGACAGAGGACCATCAATCTACTTTTGAATATGTTAAGAAGTTATTTGCAAATAGTATTTCACTACAGAGACCAAAAATGGACAGAGAATTCCATTTATACACAGACGCGAGTAAAACTGGCCTCGGTGCTGTTTTAACTCAATTTGACGATGATGGGCAACAGTATGTTGTGTCGACAGCTTCGCGCTCGACTACCATCATTGAAGGAAATTACACTGTTTCAGAGTTGGAGCTTACAGCAATATTTTATGCTCTAAATAAATTTAGAATTTATGTTTATAAAAAACAAAGTTATTGTTCATAGTGACCACATTTCACTAAGTTTTATAAGTAAATGTAGATTATCCAATAATAAACTGAGTAGGATGATCATGGAAATAATTTCCTATGATATTGAAATAAAACACATAGAAGGAGAACAGAATGTGTTTGCTGACCTCCTGTCTAGATTGAAAAGTGTTGGGAAAATACCTGAAACTGTACATACTCCTAAACACGAAGTAGTAATGTTTAATGTAAAACTGTATAGAGACAAAGGATTTTCATTGTTGATGAAAAACATTGTTGAGCATCAAAAATCTGATATAGAGTTACAACGATTGAAGTATAGTGCGAGAGATATAAATAATGATGACAAAAATGGAATTGATTGTAATAAGAAAATCGGTATAAAGGATGACATTCTTTACAAATTACATGGGAGAAATGTGAAAAAATGGAAAGTTATAATTCCTAATAATATGGAAGTTCCACTATTTAGAACTTTTCATGTCGGCTTAAATCATGCAGGTTGTGAAAAATTAGCTCTCAACATAAGTGAATTTTTTTATGTTAAACATTTAGATAAAAAGTTGAGAAAGTTTACTTCTTCATGCATAACTTGTCAAAAAGCCAAATGTATGAACGTAAAATATGATATAGTTCCACAAAACATATTAAGGAACAAAGTAAATAGCTTAGTAGTAATGGATACTCATGGAGAAATGCCTACTACACAATTTGGTTACAAGCATATTCTTGTATTATCTGATGTATTCTCAAAATTTGTAAAAATATATCCATTAAGAAGTGTAAATAGCAGAGCTTGCCTAGGTAAAATTGTGAGAGATTATTTACCTAATTATGGACCTATTGATGCACTACTTAGTGATAATGCTTCAGTGTTCTCAAGTCCTAAGTTTAAAGATAAACTTACTGCGATAGGAATTAAATTGTACCATTGTAGTAAATATCACCCAAAAAGTAATCCCTGTGAGAGAGTTAATAGGGAAATTACTACAAGTTTAAGAGTTTTGACCCATCATAAACATTCTGACTGGTTTAAACATATCAGCGTCATAGAGAATGTTATGAATCATTCAATTAATGTCAATACTGGGGAAGCACCCATATTCCTAATGACAGGTAAACAACCTGACAGGTTAATTGCTAATTTACCATTACCTATCATTGATAAAAGTCAAATCCCGGAGACATCCGAGGAAATATGTAAAAGAGTTATTGAAAGGTTAGAATGTCGTGCAGAAAAGCGCAACAATAAGGTTAAAAGACATAAAAGGAAGTGGAATCCCAAAGTTGGAGACAAAGTTCTCATAAGGGATATTTCATTATCCAATGCTTTAAAGAAACAATATCATAGGATGAACCTATTGTATAAAGGTCCCTATGAAATATTTAAAAATTTTAATGATACCACATATGAGCTAAGAGAAATAGACACTAGAAAAGAAATTGGAAAATATTCCAAAGAACTGTTGAAACCATTTCAGACTCCTATTAATTAGTTGTAGCTGGTGACTTCAAATAGTTCAAAGTGTATTTAAAATATTGTATGTAAATTTTGTAAAATTAATACTTCTATTTCATTATGTAACATGTATTTATTATAATTGTGATGTATTACATTGTATTGATTCTAATACAGATGAATCTTGTATAGAAAGAAACTTGATATTTGGGGAAAGTGATTTATTTTAATTTAGCCTCACACTTAGTTGTAGCTAAGATTAAAATAAATCAGGGGCAATTTAAAACCGGATATTTATCCCCATATAAAAATAATAAGGGTTTTTGTTTTGTTTATAATTATATTTATTTATATGAAGAATGGACATCAGATTGATTTATAGAATTCAAATTTTTTTATAAGTATATAAAAAAAAATAACTAGTCAATATAAACTGTTAATACAGTTGGATGTTTTTATAACTGATGCAGTATGTAAAATACTTCAAATATTCAAATTGATAATTTTTATAAAGAAATAAATGGGATTGGTGGAATTGGATAGAAGTTAGCTTGAAAATACTCCTTCCTTTTCTGTTGGACCAATCAGACCATAGAGGTAATAACTAAAATAACAAGATGGCTACAATACTTGAAGATGGTCGGTCATGTTCAGCGACTGCTCCTTAAAGAATAAGGAAATAATTGTTTATTTTATTGATATTGGTTAAAAGAAATAGTGTTAAAAGTATGAAAGATTATATAGTGATATAATAGTCATCCATCTTGGTGAAAAACAGTTTCTAAGTGAAAATAATGAATAATAATGACTGGATTGACCGTTAGCATTCGTCATCCATTAAATACATAAAATGGTAATCTTCTAGAAGTGAAAAATATCAACCTAAGCCGGAATCTTTTGGAACTTTTAAATTACAAGATTCATCTTGACCAAAGTGAGAGTTTTAAATAAACTAACTTATCGTTCAACTGTTAATAAAGTGTTGTTATTTGTGTAAGAAACGTTTCCTCATTCCCCTGAAGAGAGTTATTAGTGCTGTGGCAGATTTAAAGTGGTTTAAATTATATCACAAATCTTCAACTTCGGATATCTCACCGAGAAACCCAACTTTAAATGTCTCCACAACGAGGGGCATAAATTAAATACAACTTCAATGTATATTAGGGTTTCTTGGGTTGCTTACTTTTAATTGAAATTTTTCTTTCTTGGATAGAATTTTAACAAATGTTAAAATTCTATCCAAGAAAGAAAAATTTCAATTAAAAGTAAGCAACCCAAGAAACCCTAATATACATGGACTTCCAAAAATTCACAAACCGGGAAACAAAATGAGGCCAATAATTAACAATATTGGATCACCAACCTACAAAATTTCGAAATGGCTGAATAATCAATTTAAAAGAATTAATAATTTTGAAAGTCTGCAGATTGAAAATTCATTGGAATTAGTTAAGAAATTAGAAAAAGTGGAAATTGAACCCACAGATAGGTTGGTTTCGTTTGATGTAGTTTCACTATTCACAAATGTACCGAAACAAAAAACTTTGGAGATATTGAACAATTGGTTAAGAAAAAACAACATAGACAGAGAGATCAAAGAAGATTATTTGAAATTAACTGCGTTATGCATTGATCAAATGTTTTTTACATTCAATGGGAGTTTCTATAGACAAAAATCAGGGCTCTCAATGGGAAACCCATTATCACCTTTTCTGGCAAATTTATTTATGAGCGATTTTGAATGTAAAATCACTAAAGCACATCCCACAATGTTTAAATTTTGGAGTAGATATGTTGATGATATAATTTGTATTGTTAAAGAAAAACATGTAGAAGATTCCCTAAAACTATTAAATTTACAGAGTACAAACATTAAATTCACCAAAGAAATAGAAGACAATAAACAAATACCTTTTTTGGATCTTAAATTGGTCAGAAACGAAGAAAAAAAGAAAAATTGAATTCAGGATTCATAGGAAAGAAACTCATACGGAAAATTTATATAAATCAACAGGGTTCAATCCAATTGGACATAAATTAGCAGCATTTAATAGTTTAACTCATAGATTGGTAAACTTACCCTTAAACGAAGAAGATTTCAAACATGAGAAAAAACACATAATCAAAGTAGCAAGAGAAAATGGGTTTGATGAAAAAATGGTACATAAAAGGATAGAAAAGTATAAAAAACAAAAAATGATAAACAGAAGTAATCTTGAAAAAGAAGAACCACCTATGAAAAAATATAGGAAATTCACATATCACCCCTGGGTACATAATAAATTTCAAAATATATTTGAGAAGTTTAATATTAAATTAGCACCAAAAAATAACTACAGTTTAAATAAACTAATAAAAACCAACAAAAATGAAAAAACTGATAAAAATAAAAAGTCAGGAATATATCAAATTGAATGCATGGGTTGTGAAAAGATATATATAGGGAAAACAAAAAGAAACCTAAAAATTAGAACCAAAGAACACATAAGAAATATTAAAAATGGAGAAATTGAAAAATCTGCAGTTGCTGCTCATGTTTGGTCTGAAAAACATAATATAAATTCAGACACTAAATTATTAAAACAGTTAGAAAATACAAACGAGCTGACTATTTGGGAAAAAATTTATATTCAGAAGAACAGAAACAGAGTTATGAATTTTGATATTCCGATGGAGGGTGACCTTGTTTGGAGGTTCTTTGGCCAACCACAGGATGGAGCTGACATCGACATCCAGGTGGTGCAACATAATGCAACATAAATAAAACCAGTCTGGGAAAGCTGAAGATAAAACAGAGAATTGTTTTGAAACATGTCCAAGAACAAATCAACATTAATATTGAGGTAAGATGTCCAGACCAAAAATAATATAATTAAAATAACCTCAAAATATAACTTCCTAAAATTAAATATTATATATTTTCTCTTCAAATATAAAGTATGGAAAGTTGAATTTTTTTAAATGTATTTACAAAATGTATTTCATCAATTACAAAAATTAATTGTCTGTATCACTTTGTCCTTGAGGCAATCCTCTAATCAGGAAAGTTTTATGTAATAAAAAAACATATACTTGAAAATTGAATGAATAGTTGAGATAGAAATAATCTAATACTGTTATATGTAAACTTGGAAGATAGTAATTAATTATGGAATCTGCTAAAAACTGGAGGTTAACCCATAAACTCATGTCCAACTCAGGGTCGGGTCAAGGAATGAGATGAGATGAATCCCTTATATTTATAGAGGTCTGTGAACCACAGTGCCAGCCGACCATTCATGATGCAAATGAAACGAAATGGATGAAATGAGTATGGAGAAATGGTGGATTGAAATTTATGGCAGGGGAAAATGGGAGAAACCTCGAGGAAAACCTGCCCAAGCTCCGAATCGTCCACAACAAATGACCAAGACTCTATGTAGGGACCCCAGTGATAAGAGCAGAGCTTGTGACACAGAGCTGCCTGAATTTAACCCATATCAGTTTTAAACTTAAAGAGATAACCAATATAACTCTCGCTAACCTTATATTTCTTTATTTTGTGTACTGTATTTAATTTGTAGTATTATCATGCACAGAAAAAATCATAAAACAGAAACATGTTGGTATGCCTCTTCCGAGCTAGTTCCAGTTGTAATATGAACAAACCAGATATAAGAACTGCATTTTCATTGGTCAAATAACTGTTTTACCTTTAAACGTGTAAGAAAATATAATTCACTTTCTTACACTCAAAATAGATAAAATAATTGTAATCAAATGGTAAAGAGAAAAATTTATGCCTGAACCTTCAGCTTTCCGTACTGATGCTCTAACCATTGAGCTAATCCAGGCTTCCTTCCCATCCAAGCATAAATCCTTCCTTTACCTTACTGTCTTGGTCCCACATTCAAATGCTATGAATCATCATTCACAAATATACAATGAATGGCTTCAAAAGCCAAATGCTTGAAACCATAGCTTCTATCTTTGCAAATGGCGGCTTCTTAGTTAAGAAGACATTTATTGGGAATTTAACACTACTTTATAGCCAGTAGGGCTTCTATTGATGATTTTATTATTAATTTAACACTTCTCATAGAAGGATAAATTATATTTGAAGAGAAAAATTCCTATCTACATAACTTAAGAAAAATTTTCGCCTAGACCAGGACTCGAACCCGGGACCCTTGGCTTTCCGGGCCAAGTGCTCTACCAACTGAGCTACCGAGGTGAGTTATGATCTAGACGCAAATTTTTCTCTTATGTACGTTGTAATTCCCTCGCGCCAAATGCTTGAAACCATAGCTTCTATCTTTGCAAATGGCAGCTTCTTAGTTAAGAAGACATTTATTGGGAATTTAACACTACTTTATAGCCAGTAGGGCTTCTATTGACGATTTTATTATTAATTTAACACTTCTCATAGAAGGATAAATTATATTTGAAGAGAAAAATTGTTCTTAATATTAATTTAATAGATAAAATAAACTAATATATATACATCTATTATCCAGCACATGTCCATATAAATTATATGGGAGAATTTTAAAATACATAATTATAATTTCAATAGATTAAATAAATATTTCATTTTTTTTAATTCTTACGCATGTGCAATGCAAAAATACTTTAGAATTTCAATTATTTGAAATGACTACTTTTCCTATACAATTTTTGAAGCATCAAAAAGGAAACCTCTAAAAAGCAGAGAGAAACAAATTATTTTTCAAACAGTTTAGCGAAAAATATCCTACATTAGCCATTGAAAATCTGGTGAAAGTAACAGCAGAATTTACAGGTAAGTCAGCATGATGCATATAATTCTGCTCGTAGACCTAATGAAATTTTAAATAAAGGATATCTATCAATATCATGGAAAAAGCATAAATGCATATTTTTTGTCATAAACAAATAAGAAATGAAAGTTAATAATTACTGGTACCATCTTTACTTGTATTCGGTCTTATTTTCATTCAAATATAATGTAGCCTTAGAAAAATGTTTCTATCATAGACACTTCCATAGACAATTCTGTCATATGGCAGGTAAAAGTAGCACCACGGTTCCCCCAGTAGACAGAGTCGGCAGAGTAATACCTTATGCAAGTTTGTTTACAGTACAACTGGAACTTAGCTTGGATAAAGTATATTATCATTATCTACAAAAAAATCATGTAAAGTGTGAAACAGAAACATGTTGATAGCATGAAAAATATAGTTAGAGAATTATGAACTAGAACGTCAGGTCATTCAGTCTAACAACTGTTACTTGCTGGGAACAGGATTGAGGGAGTCACATAATGTATTAGGTGGACTTGATAATATTATATTTGAAGAGAAAAATTTTCGCCTAGACCGAGACTCGAACCCAGGACCCTTGGCTTTCTGGGCCAAGTGCCCTACCAACTGAGCTACCGAGGCAAGTTGCGATCTAGACGCAAATTTTTCTCTTATATACATTGTAATTCCCTCGCGCCAAATGTTTGAAACACTAGCTTCTATCTTTACAAATGGCGGCTTCTTAGTTAAGACATTTATTGAGAATTTAACACTACTTTATAAAGTCAGTAGGGCTTCTATTGATAATTTTATTATTCATTTAACACTTCTCATTGAAGAATAAATTATATTTGAAGAGAAAAATTTTCGCCTAGACGAAGACTCGAACCCGGAAAGCCAAGGGTCCCGGGTTCGAGTCTTGGTCTAGGAGAAAATTTTTCTCTTCAAATATAATTTATCCTTCAATGAGAAGTGTTAAATGAATAATAAAATCATTGATAATATTGTTTGTCCAAACCCTGGTACTGCTAATGTCACATTGGTCAAGGCCACTATACTGGGCTGTGTTCCTTATCATTACAACTTTCAACAATAAAGTTAGATACCGTATATTTGAAGAGAAAAATTTTTTGTACTTACCATATAATGACAAATTGTAGGCTATAATTTAATTCATCGGCAGAAGTCTGGCTGAAAACAAACACACATATCATAATAAATTACATTAGGAAGTAACATTATGAAGTTTTTTTTTAATAAATAAGGTGACACCGGAGTCATCTTACCTCATAACTTGTGTTCTATTTAAACTAGTTTTGGTATATCTGGATACCATGGTCAGCTTTTCCAGACTGTTGAATTTTCCATTGTCGGCCCTCGATATCGGCTTCCACTCCATCTTTTAGCTGACCAAAGAACTTATAACTCAAATTTTTTCCTCAGGAATTTTAAAATCTTGTTTTTGTTCTTCAGTAGGTAGACCTTAGAACTCACAAACAGAGAGTTCTTTTGTATTATCCAACCGTTATCATAATTTTGTGTTTACATCATATTTGTGCTTTTTTGACAAAACGTGAGCAGCCACAGCAGTTTTTTCTATTTCTCCATTTTTTACATTTCTAATATGTTTTTTCATTCTAATGGTTAAGTTTCTCTTTGATTTCCTATGTACATCGTTGCACAATCAGCATATTTTATCTGGTAGGCCTATATTCCTGATTTTATTCATTAATCTTTTAATTTTTTGTTAGTTAATATACATAGGAAAAACAAAGGAGAACTTGACCATTAGAAAGAAAGAACACATTAGAAATGTAAAAAATGGAGAAGTAGAAAAATCTGCAGTGGCTGCTCACATTTGGTCAGAAAAGCGAAAAGCATAATATTGATGTAAACACAAGATTATTAAAACAGTTGGAAAATACAAAAAAATTCACCATTTGGGAGAAGATCCACATCCAGAAGAACAAAAATAGGATTATGAATTGTGAAATTCCTGGGGAAAAAGATTTGATTCACAAGTTCTTTGGTCAGCCAAAAGAAGGAGTAGGAGCCAACATCCAGGGCTGACAATGAAAAATTTCAACATGGCATATAAAAACGTGTTCAAATAGAACACAACAAGTTATGATGTAAGATGACTTTGTATTCTTATTACACATATCATAAATTACATTGAAGAAAAAATGTTTAATCAAGAAAGTGATTTCTGTAAAATAATACACAATGTTGTAACTTACATGATGTCACGTCCACAACCTTAGTAAAGTACTTGGTACCAATGTAACCACGACTGTCACCTGGACTCAGGATAACGTTGTTAGATGATCTATAAAACTTAATTCCATCTGAAACAAATATAACACATCTTTTTTAAGGTGTAGACATTTTTCAAATATAATTATCTACATTAAATAAACACAGTGTGATCCATATAAACCTAAACCATTTTAATAGGCCATAATTTCTCTCTGAAAGCTTGTAGAAATGTAAAATTTGTTTTAATGATCTCAGTGGCTCAGGGAGAATCGACAACAATCGATCAATACCATCTGTGGACTATATTGTTGATTCCAATGGAAATTACGAGCATTTTCATGGCATTGTAGACAGTCTTTAGTTTGCAGTCATAACAGCAACATGCAGTACTCACTTCGAGGGCGTGTTTTCATTGTGAAAACATATTGGAAAACAAATTCCTTGGTAACAACACAACAGGAATTTCAAAGAGAATTTAGTGTATGGCATGTTCCGACAAAGGCAACAATTTTATCGCTAGCAAGAAAGCTCGAGACAACTGGAATACTCATTAGTGAGAGTGGAAAACATAGACCACCATTGAGTGCAGAGACTGTTAACAATTTTAAAATCATTACGAAGTTACATTATGAGGTTTCATTTAAAATAAACATTTTTTTTTGTAAGCCCATGTTTTCCCTTTACTGAGATTTAGGCGCTCTCCCCTACAGGGATGAATTTGAACCATATTAATTTAGTTACACTTGTTTTCGTATAGATGTCATTTTGAGTGGTCCGTGGTCAGCGTTCCGCCTCATAGTGACATCTAGGAAAATATGAGGTAAGAATGTAAAAAAATACAAACTCAACTGTTAACAATGTTCGAAGAAGGTTAGTGAATTCTCAAAACAAACTGTTGCATCGATTGAGCAAGGAATCAGGCTATTCATATGGCACATGCCAAAGAGCTGTGAAGAAAACGGAATTACGACCATACAGAGCAACAGCTGAAAGAAGCAGATTATGAAAAACGAATCCGTTATTGTCGATGCTTTCTAGATTTTCTTATTCCACATCCAGACATTCTCTCCAAAACGTGGTTTACAGATTAGGCATGGTTTCATCTGTCAGGCTACATAAACACACAAAACACCAGATATTGGGCTGCTGTAAACCCCCATATGATCCACGAAACATCACTGCATGATGAAAAGGTATGGTGCGCGGTGTCAGCTTCCAGGATCGTTGGTCCCATTTTCTTTGATACGACTGTAGATACTGAAGTTTATATGGGTATCTTCAATACATTTGTGGAGCAGCTGGATGATATTAAATTGAGAAAAGGTTATTTCCAGCAAGATGGAGCAACATGCCATACATCTAATACCTCCATCATGGTCCTTGTAACCAGTTTCTTTGATAATAGAATAATCTCAAGAGGTCTGTGGCTCCCCAGATCCCCTGACCTAACCTCACCAGATTTTTTTCTTGTGGGGGTACCTAAAAAATAAAGTGTACAAGAATAGGCCTCTGATAATTTACGATCTCAAGGAATCCATTAGAAATGAAATAAGCAACATTGGCGAGGATACTCTCTGTAGAATTTCACAGAATATGGTGAAACGAGTGGAAATATGTATAGATGCCAGTGGAGGACACTTCCAACATTTGCTCTGAAAGGTAAACAGTGTAATGTAATCTCCCAATTGTGTATTATATTCTCCCAAATTTGCACGCATGTCCTATTATTGGTTCAAGACTTATGGTCCCTTAAAATGGTTCAGGTTTATATGGATCGCACTGTACTATTTCGAAATAATAATGTCCAGTAATGGAAAATGTTAAATTTAAAATATCACATCACAATATTAAGCTTTACTGCTTAAAAAGGTAGTGTAAAAAAAATACTTCAATAGAAGTTGGCCATTGGTAGCAACATCTATCTGCCTTCGGACAATTTGAGAATTGTATATGAAGAAAGAAATGTTGACATTTGTATCATAGCTTGAATGATAGCATATTCGTACAGAGAACAAGATGTCCAGGATTCAAGTGTTAATTTTTTTATTCTAAATCATTATGTCTAATAATGGAAAATGTTAAATTTAAAATATCGCATCAAAATACTAAGCTTTACTGCTTAGAAAGGTAGTGTAAAAAAAAAACTTCAACAGAAATAGGCCGTTGGCCAATGGTAGCAACATCTGTGTGCCTTCGGACGATTTGAGAATTGTATATGAAGAAAGAAATTTTAATGTTCGTATCGTAGCTTGAATGGTGTAATGGATAGCATACTCGAATGGAGAATGAGATGTCCAGGGTTCAACTCTCAGTTCAAGCATTCTTTTTTTTTTCAAAATAATAATGTCCAGTAATGTAAAATGTTAAATTTAAAATATCACATCAAAACTATTATTCTTATTAATTCACACTGGAGATCTAGCCCAGAGAGTAGAGCATTAGCATATAAATTCTTAAGATCCTAGATTCAAACTCCCAGTGTAGGCGTACATTTTTCTCTTCAATATTACTTATCCTGAAATACACAACAAATTTCAAGACAACATAACAGTCATGAAAATACTGAGGATAGAACCGAATAAGGTCCCAAAGCCAATCTAAGAAGAATTGTGCATGTGTGTGTCTATAAATGTTGTAGCAGCCACAAATTTTGTTTCTTTTTGGAATCAAATTTAGCACATTGCAAGAATCAGTTAAGAAATGTAAGGTAAAATTTGTTAATCAGAAAAATCAGACCAGTAGGTGTAGGGCTTAATCTGAACCAAAAATTTAAGAATCACTCTAGCAACCACTTTTTTTAATTTTTGCAACATAACGTAGTATATGTTTACTGAAATAAAAAGAGAAAGGTATTCTTCAAAAATCAGTAAAATCCAACTATTAAGAGTGAAGGTTTACCTAAAAGCAGAAATTTAAAAATTGTTCTGGTGGCTGTTTTCTCACAACAAAATGGCTTGTGCAAATTTCAATAAGGAAGGTAAAAGTTTGTTAATCACGTCATCAGGATTTGGGGTTAAACCAGACATTTTAATGGGAACATATCCAACTCTGAGAAGTTATCGTAGAAGTTGCACTTAGAAGTATTACATACAATTTAACCAAATTTAATAAAGCAATGGTCCTAGTAGACTCTAAAAGCTACCATCCAAGCTATTACCCAAAACAAAGTTTTCAGAATCAGAAATCATAAGAGAATGCCAAACAATATTGAAATTTCTACAAAACCAGAAGAAGTGGGTAGGCTTACAATGGATTCCACCTCACATCAGAATAATTGGCAATGAAAGAGCAGACACTCTCGCCAAAAAATTAACTGAAATAAAAATTTCAACGATTCCTGAGCCATACCTGAAAGGCAAGACAGATGACATCAAGAAGGTATATGGGATGCTGAGAGCACCAAAATATTCCATGAAGCTGCCAAAGGAAAATGATGGGAAAAAGCAGAATAATTCGCAAATCAAGTTAAACTGATGGGAAGTAAGAAAACTGTCACCAACTTCAGGCTGATGACAGGACATGATTGTCTTTCCCCATCATCTCCACCGATTGGGAATGTATCCATCCACCAGCTGCCCACTTTGTGTTGATCATCCAGCTGAGCAAGAAGCCAAAAGAAGACAGGATTTCGTCAGCTTATACTGCGTGGCAAGAGGAAAAATGGCATTATTGCCAGTTCCTGCCATTTGATAAATAAATATTCAACTCTCGAAAAAGTTGGCTCAGATGGTAGCACTCGAGATTCATATTTGAAATATCTCAAATTCAAATTCCATGGCCAACCAACCTGACTGAGGTTTTCAATTGTCAAGACAATCCATTCCATTCTTAATAAACATCTCTTGATAATTAAATTATTTTCAGTCTGATCATCTTACCTCAATATTAATGTTGATTTGTTCTTGGACATGTTTCAAAACAATTCTGTTTTATTGTCAGCTTGTCCAGACTGGTCAGATTTATGTTGCACACCCTGGATGTCGATGTCAGCTCCATCCTGTGGTTGGCCAAAGAACCTCCGGTATTTCAAAATTCATAACTCTGTTTTTGTTCTTCTGAATATAGATTTTTTTTTTCCCCAAATAGTCAGTTCTTTTGTATTTTCTAACTGTTTTAATAATTTAGTGTCTGAATTTATATAATGTTTTTCAGACCAAACATGAGCAGCAACTGCAGATTTTTCTATTTCCCCATTTTTAATATTTCTTATGTGTTCTTTGGTTCTAATTTTTAGGTTTCTTTTTGTTTTTCCTATGTATATCTTTTCACAACCCATGCATTCAATTTGATATATTCCTGACTTTTTATTTTTATCAGTTTTTACATTTTTGTTAGTTTTTATTAGTTTATTTAAAAAATGTAAAAACTGATAAAAATAAAAAGTCAGGATTATATCAAATTGAATGCATGGGTTGTGAAAAGATATATATACAGGGTGGACCGCTCGAATGGACCTAATTTCAATTGCTTGTTACTGGCAAACGGTTGAAGATAGAAACTTAAAACAACGTTATATTATTTTTGGTCTGGACATCTTACCTCAATATTAATGTTGATTTGTTCTTGGACATGTTTCAAAACAATTCTCTGTTTTATCTTCAGCTTTCCCAGTCTGGGAAAGCTGAAGATAAAACAGAGAATTGTTTTGAAACATGTCCAAGAACAAATCAACATTAATATTGAGGTAAGATGTCCAGACCAAAAATAATATAATTAAAATAACCTCAAAATATAACTTCCTAAAATTAAATATTTAAAACAACGTTCATATTACAGAAAAACTCACCAAGTTTTGATATCCAGATCACCACATCTCTATATGAGCCCCAGCAGTCACTGTGACGATATCAAAGCGATGAACAATTTCTTGCCAAGTACGTTGGAGTATGTCTTCTGGAATGTTCTCAATAGCCTCTATGATGCGCTCACGAAGATCACGAAGGTCTTTGACTGGGGTGGTGTAAACTTTATCTTTGACATAGCCCCAGAGAAAGAAATCCAGTGGTGTTAAATCGGGAGATCTCGGGGGCCACGCGATTGGTCCTCCCCTACCAATCTAACGGCCAGGGAAAATGTTGTCCAAAGTCGTACGAACTTCATTGGACCAGTGGGGAGGAGCACCATCTTGCTGGAAAACGATGTTAGGCTGCAGTTGTTCAATTTGTGGAAAGAAGAACTGCTCCAGCATGTCAAGATATGTGGTACCACGAACAGTTTTCTCGGCGAAGAAAAACGGTCCAATGACCTTATTATGTGACAAACTGCACCAAACATTCATCTTCGGACTATCACGAACATGCTCTTGAATAGCGTGAGGATTCTCCGATCCCCAGATCCGCACATTATGCCGGTTTACCTTGCCTGACAAATGGAAAGTGGCTTCGTCCGAGAAGAAAATCTTGGTCATGAAGTCAGGATCAGCGCCGAGACGGTCCAGCATCGTATTGGCGAATTCCACTCGTTTCGGCATGTCATTCGGCTCCAGACGTTGCACTAACTGCACTTTATATGCGTGCAGTTTGAGGCGTTTGTGGACAATCCGTTGTAATGTCGATTTTGGTATTTGAAGTTTCCGCGAAGCTCTCTTAATGACTTCCGGGGGCTTCGCTCAAATGCGGCTTGAACATTTGCTACCATTTCATCGGATGCTCTGCGACCACCACCATGCTTCTTCAACACAGATCCTGTAGCTAATAATGTATCACGCCACTTCTTTATGCTTCTAGCAGTTGGAGCATCACGGTTAAACACACGCCGGAACTCTCTTTGAACTCTAATGATTGATTTAAACTCCGCATACCACAAAACAGCTTGCGCTTTCATCTGCGGAGTCGCCATTTTCACAAACAATTAAATCTAAGAACGAGAAACGTATCTTTGTGCCATCTACCGACAGGATTCGAAACTTGGTGAGTTTTTCTGTACTATGAACGTTGTTTTAAGTTTCTATCTTCAACCGTTTGCCAGTAACAAGCAATTGAAATTAGGTCCATTCGAGCGGTCCACCCTGTATATATATATATATATATATATAGGAAAAACAAAACGAAACCTAAAAATTAGAACCAAAGAACACATAAGAAATATTAAAAATGGGGAAATAGAAAAATCTGCAGTTGCTGCTCATGTTTGGTCTGAAAAACATAATACAAATTCAGACACTAAATTATTAAAACAGTTATAAAATACAAAAGAGCTGACTATTTGGGAAAAAATTTATATTCAGAAGAACAAAAACAGAGTTATAAATTTTGATATACCGATGGAGTGTGACCTTGTTTGGAGGTTCTTTGGCCAACCACAGGATGGAGCTGACATCGACATCCAGGTTGTGCAACATAAATAAAACCAATTATATTTGAAAAGAAAAATATACGCCTAGACTGGGGTTTCAACCCAGGACCTTTGACTTTCTATGTCAATTTTCTTTTCAAATATAATTTGTCCATCATTAAGATGTTTAAAAAACGAATAATATTAACAATAAATAAAACCAGTCTGGACAAGCTGACGATAAAACAGAATTGTTTTGAAACATGTTCAAGAATAAATCAACATTAATATTGAGGTAAGATGATCAGACCAAAAATAATATAATGTACAATATGACTAACCAAAATTTGTATCGATATCAATTTTTTCACATTTAATGGAAAATTTTATAAACAAATTTCTGGATTGGCAATGGGAAATCCACTTTCTCCATTTTTGTTCAATTTATTTATGGCGTATCTTGAATCACATATCACCAATGCTTATCCTTTGATTTTCAAGTGTTGGTATAGATATGTGGATGATATTATCGCGGTAATTGATAAAAAATACATTCATGATGCATTGAAATTGCTTAATCTTCAGGATGAGTCAGTAAAAATCACTACTGAAATTGAACAAGATAACAAGATTCCATTTTTAGACTTATACTTAATAAGAAATGAACAACAGCAAAAAATTGAATTTAATATATATAGAAAAGACACACATACTGACAACTACATAAAATCTTCAGGTTTTAATCATGTGTCACATAAACATGCAATTTTCAATAGTCTATTACACAGATTGATAAATATTCCACTTAATGTAGGGGATTTTGATAATGAATATAATCATATTGTACATGTTGCTAAAATAAATGGTTTTGATGAAGACATAATAAAGAATAAATTATAGAAATTTAAACAACAGAAAAGGTTATTGGAATACACCACCCTACAACATGATTCCAAAAAAGATGAAAAATTCAAGAAATTTTCTTACCATCCTAAAGTTCATAATAAGTTTCAAAAAAAATTCAGAAAATTTAATATAACATTGGCTCCAATTAACAAATTCAGCCTGGGTAATCTTCTGTTAACTAATAATAAAGTTAACACTCCAGACAACGAAAAATCTGGAATTTATCAAATTGCAAAGATTGCAATAGGATATATATATATATATATGAAAAACAAAAAGGAACTTGGAAACTCATAAAAAAAGAACACTTCAGAAACATAAAGAATGGAGAAATTGAAAAATCAGCTATAGCAGCACATAGTTTATTAGAGAATCATAGAATTGAAAAAGAAGCAAAACTTTTGAAACATTTAACCAAACCTTTGGATTTTAGTTTGGGAAAGATATATATTAAAAAAAAAACCATACTAGAACCATGAACTTCGAGATTCCAGACGAACCGAGCTTGATTACAAAGTTCTTCAAAAATACAACAGATTGTAGTTTAGAAAATGATTCCTTCGAAAGAACACCAGATGGCAGTTTAGAAAATAATTCCTTCAAAAGAACACCAGATGGCAGTTTGGATAATTACTGGCAAAAGAAAAAATTGACACTCGTGAAAACAGCTGAGGATGGTGATGATGGTCGCTGATACTGCAGTGCTGTGTTTAAAAAAACATAGAAATATGAGGTAAGAAGAATTCACGATTCAATTAATTCTTATTAATAAAACCCCATAATGTTAAAAATTCCCAAATTTATTATAATAATGTAAGGTTATTAAACCTTTTGCTTGGAATTAAATTTTATGCATGTCTATTGTATGTATGAAAACCAGACAAAGCCATTGAGAAGACTGCACTAAATTGGAATCCTCAAGGAGTAAGAAAGAGGGATGACCCAGGAAAACTTAGAAGTGATCAGTAGAGGAGGAAGCAAAGGAAAGAGGGAAAAGCTGGAAGCAAGTGAAATGGCTGGGTGGAAGCAGAGTACGCTGGAGGAACTTTACTGCTGCCCTATGTTCAATTTAGGAACTACAGGAAATAAATAATAAAAAATAAAATAATAAACTGTATGTATATTTAAAAGTCAGTGCTTCATCCAACTCAGATTGTTGTGGAAAGGGTTCATGAGTCGAAAAAGGTTGGAACCGCTGCTCTAGATAAATTTGGAAATCACTCGTATCATTACTTATGATAAATCCCTGATTTGATTTCTTCTTCTATTCTCTCTTTTTTTGTTGAATCTAATTAACTTAATGATGCTGAAGTCGTTTTTCGGTGTCAATTGTATGTTGAAATAAAAAAGTTAATTAAATACACAAATGTGTACATAATCTACATATCAAGTACTCTGATAAAATTTGAGAGCTATAGATCAATTCACCTGCAAGTGCTTGATGTACATCTACATATATATAAATCTGACATGAAGATCTCATTCCACTGACCACCTGTGCATCTCCAAGCTCTCCTGGGCTAAAGTGTATGTGCTGCCTGTTCATACGACTTAAACCATTACACTTTATGCTGTTCCAGTTCCTGTAGTAAGTTCCATGAATCACCACCAGGTCATCAGTTTGCTCTATTGTGGTAAGTTCCAGATCAGTCACAACCTGAAATTTAACAGGTTTACATGATATATTCATCAATTAATTATGGGAAATAACATTATGAGGTTTTCAAGTTAATATTTAATAAAAAATAGTTGTATCTCCTCATAATCCATGATCTTCAAGCACTGATTAAGCGGTGAGATACAACTCATTTTGTTTATTAATTATTAACATGACATAATTCATCAATCATAATTTAAATTTTGAAGATTCTACGCCACCATGCCACCAACATAATTTCAAATTAAAAAGCAGAAAAACACACAATTCATGAAGGCAACAAATCAGGGATTTAATAAATTTATTGCAAAGGTTGTGAAAAAACTATACATAGGAAAAACAAAAAGGAACTTAAATACAAGAGTGAAAGAACACCTTAGAAATGTTTAAAATGGGGAAATGATAAATCTGCAATAGCTGCACATGCATGATCAGAAAAACACAGAATCAAAAGAAACAGATACATTTAACTCTTACAGGAATTAATCACTATGAGGTATAATTTATGGTAAAAATCAAATGTTTCTTACTTCTCCTCATACAAATCTTCTAAGTAGATCCCGATTTCGAGACCATAACGGTCTCATCTTCAGTACTATTTTGGCAACTGATGTTATGTCAATCGGAAGAAACTCTTCCTCTTCCCTCTGTTGGTGGACCGATGAACCTCTGGATCAGGTCAGAATTTACAGGAATTTCGAAGTTCATAAGTTTATGAAATTCCTGCAAATTCTGACCTGATCCAGAGGTTCATCGGTCCACCAACAGAGGGAAGAAGAAGAGTTTCTTCCGATCAACATAACATCAGTCGCCAAAATAGTACTGAAGATGAGACCATTATGGTCTCGAAATCGCAATCTACTTAGAAGATTTGTATGAGGAGAAGTAAGAAACATTTGATTTTACCAGAAACAGATAAATCTAAGGAACTCACAGTTTAGGAGAAAATTCACATCCACAAAAATAAAAGGAAAATTGTGAATTTTGTAATTCCTGGGAAAAGATTTAATTTGGAGGTTCATCAGTCAGCCAACAGAGGGAGCAGGAAGCAACCTATAGATTGCCAATCACCAATTCAACAGTTAAATGGGATTGATAATGATACGAGGATATCGAAAGTAATCTTCATGAAATCTACAATTTGAAGAAGTAATTCTTTTCCCATGTTGTGGCGATGTTTTGAAGCAGCTAACTCTCTTCATGCCCGATGTTGTAGTAACATTTTGAAGAAGGATTGGTGTCCAAAAATAAAAAAGAATTACTGGCTCAGGTTGGGTTTGATTTTCGGTAGAGCCGGATTCTCTTCTCAAGGTCGGAAATTGGTACACAGGTTAGGAAAACACTTTAAAAATCACTAATAACTGATTCTTGTAGAAATAGTTATAAATTTATTCATTTTGTAGGTTCCCAGCAGATTAAGTAAATTTAAGTGGTATTATTCTTCACTGTCAATTAAAATAAATTATTTTCTTTTCTTGAATCAACTATTCTTCTTGTATTAAATATCACATTTTAACAGGAGAACTCTTATTGCTCCTATGTTTGTTGAAAGTTGTATGCAGAATAGTGATGGGTAATTCAAGAGTGAGTCGTTTAAAAAGAACGCTTCACTACTGTGAAGTGTCAAAAAGTTACTCACTTTTAGTGAACTGCCAGTTCAGAGTTCACTACTGCTACTTAAAATTAAAATTTACTTTTTATTTCAAGCTCTAGATGTCTCACTCCAAATCAACTTTCGCTCATTTGTTGATTACTCTACATTTCTCCGCCCATCGACCTTGCATGTCCCCGCCTCTTTCCTACGTCATCCATATCATTCGTACCGCAGTGAGTGTCTGAGAAGAACGAACTATCTTGCCAGAGTGAACTGCCATAGAGGAACGAACTATCTCGCCTGAGTGAAGTTACATAGAACAAACTACCTTGGAAGAACGAAGTGGTATAAAAGAACGAACTATCTCGCCTGAGTGAAGTTACATAGAAGAACGAACTACCTTGGAAGAACGAACTATCTTAGAAGAGTGAAGTGTTTTAGATGAACGAACTACCGTGGAAGAGTGAAGTTTCTTAGAGGAACGAACCATCTTGACAGAGTGAACTAGCTTTAAACATTCAGTTGTACTTCAAACTCTCAACATTCCACACGCTCATTCATTCAGTACATGTACATTACAGCACCTTCCCGCTCTTGCTTACGTCATCACTCATACGCAGCATTACTCAGGGATTACTCCTTTTGATCTACGGCATTACTAACGCTACAAATCTAATGTAGTCTAATATTACAATCACTTTACATTTTATTTACTGGAATTCCAAAAGTATTTAATAAAAATCCATTTTATCCAAGTTTTAAAACAACATATTTTACTAGGTTTACAAAAAGCTGTTGAAAAATTTAGTAAAAATCTTACCTTGCTAAAGATTTAGAGCGAATATGCCGTACAAGTTTAAAAGCATCCTGCCCCCTGAATGAAACTGTGTTTAGAACAAAAGTTACGCTTTGCTTTACCATCGCCTAAATCGGCGAAGAAACCCCAAATTTCACTACTTTTTCTTGATCGTGAATTAGCCATTCTGTAAAACTGCACACACAAGGCTAAATTTTGTTGGCCTACCCAGTATTCACCCTCTTTATATTTTTAGTTTAGGGGTTGTAAAGATTAAGATCAAGTAATTGCCAGTAGTACGATTTTGCATATTTCTTTCTTTTTAAAGAACTATTATGCAAATAAATGAGTAAATAATACATATATAAATTAAATTAAATATATATATTCCTTAAAAGTTTTAAAAACTCCACACCTTTTTTTTTTTTTTCAAATTATAAAGTTACAATTTTGTTTTTTTATTAACATTTACAACTTGAAATAAAATATGTAAACATTGAAAATCTGTATATAAATACAATTATGCAAATAATACAGTTATAACAGAAATAAAAAGGAGGTATAAATAATTATAAAATAAACAAAAGTATGGTAGCAGTCATATTAGAATTTTTCATACTCAAATATATTAAAATAGAATTTACAGAACTATTTACGTTTATCTTTAAAATCCACAGCTACCATGTGGTTGGTTAACGTCAAGTCGCCCCATGCTCGTGCCTTCGTGCTTCCCCCTCCAGCCCATATTCTTGTTTTTTTTTTTTTGCGAGTGAACGAACTACTTCTCAAAATGAACTGGTTGGGCACAGCGCTATTTTTTGTCCAGCCTTAGAAAACACTCTTTATTAACCATCAGCAGTTTTTTTTTTACTGCAGACAGGTGCCAAGGCGGCTTTTACTTACAAATAGTGATTGAAACCAAATGGACAAATAAATAACAAAATGAACCTTATTGTCATTAACTCTTAAGTTCATTGTTAAAAGCTGTTGTCGTATTTCACGTGCTGATATGTACTTCGATAAATGCCTCCATCGCCACTATCGGTATATCATTGTTCTTGTTATTTCTTCATGAAAATTGATCCGTCTACGGAAATAAGTCTTATTTTTAGAAGGTAAATTATTAATGCTACGGCTGAATATCAATCTAAATTGCAAGACCTTTTAAAAAGCTGCAAAACAGGAAAAACTTACTAAGTTCTTTAAGCCCTTCCCTAAAAACTGGCAATTGTTCAAAATCTCTCAATAAATTAATTTTATTTTTTATCATTTTATTGTATTTTGGAACCTTGGAACATATCCCCTATATACCCATACAAATTATCATTCCATATTCGCGGCATATTTGCGAATCATATCCCCGCGAATAAGGAGCTTTTATTGTGCTCACTCTCTTTATATTTTTAGTTTAGGGATTTTAAAGATTTAACATCAAGTAATTGCCAATAGTACGATGTTGTATCTTTGTATTTAAAGAAATATTATGCATATAATACAGTTATAACAAAAATAAAAACAAGGAGGTATAAATAATTATAAAATAAACAAAAAATATGGTAGCAATCCTGTTAGAATTGTTCATACTCAAATAAATTTGAACAGAATTTACATTAATTTGGTTGGTATTATTTATGTTTATCTTTAAATAAAATTTACAGCTACCATAGGTTAACGTAAATTCACACAGATTCGTCTCTTCCTGGAGAATCCGTGCGGGTTTCAAATGGACATAGCTATGCTATCTGTTGGTGATACGGTAAAGTTTTTTTCAATATGCAGAAATGAAAGGGGTTTTTTTTTTTGCTTGGCAATTGAACGAAGAAGGGCTTCGCTAAATTTTGTGAACAAACTAGTTCAATTGAATGGTTCACAAAAGTGAGTGCGAGTGAATGAACTACTTCTCCAAATGAACTGGTTGGGCACGACACTAATGCAGAATGACTAGGTAATTCTTTTAATAATTTTAAAGAACAATATTACATCACATGGTTTTATATTTAAATTCTATTGGTTAATCATCATCATCATCTGCATTCATGGATTAGGTCTGTTGACCCGTTCCGACTTCAGCCCATCTCTTTCTAGGTCTGCCCACATCTCGGGTGCCTTTAGGTTTGTATTTTGTTATTTGTTTTGGATATCTATCTTCATTCATTCTGTCTATGTGTTGCTTCCATTTTTGTCTATATGTATCTATTTTATCAGTTATTGCAAATATTTCAAGTTCCTGTCTTATTTCTGTGTTCTTGATTCTGTCTTTCTTAGTGCACCCTTTAACAGATCTCAAAAATTTCATTTCTGCCGCCGTTATCCTACTTAGATCTTGTTTTTTTATGTATCCAGGCTTCTGATCCATAGAGCAGTACTGGTACTGCCAACATTTTATAAAATTTCAATTAGGCCTCTCTTGTTGTTTTGTTATTTAGTGATCGTTTTATCGTACCACATATTCCCTGGAATTTTGCTAGTTTATTAGTTATATCATTATCATAATTAAATTAAATGTCACATCCTAGATAATTGAGATGGTTCACCTGTTCTATGATTTTGTTTCCTATTACTATTTTCGATCTGATTTGATTTTTCCCTTGGAATGCCATTACCTTAGTTTTTTCTATGGATATTTTGAGATTATATTGTTCACATATATTATGTAGTTTAAACATATTCCTTTGAAGTTCGTCTTCTGTATTTGCTATTATTACCTAGTCATCAGCGTATAATAATGTTTTCAAGTAGTGTGTTTTATCTAATTTTATTCCTTTATTTGTTTCTTCGTTCCATTTTTCTATTATATCATTGATATATAGGTTAAATAAAACTGGAGAGATACTGCATCCTTGTTTAACTCCTTGATTAGTAAGAATTTTATTTTTACTTACTTCATTTCTAGTTTTTATAACAAAATTTGTGTTCCAGTACAAACTCTTTATAGCTGCTATTAAGCGTTTCGGAATTCCTTTTTCTTTTAAAATTGTCCAGAGTTTTCCTCTGTCTACTTTATCAAATGCCTTGACAAAATTAATAAATGCTATGTGTGTTTCCTTGTTATATTCTCTTCTTTTGTTTATAAATTATTTTATCGTAAATATATTATCCATACATGAACACCCTGGTCTGAATCCACTTTGTTCTTCTGTTAACATTACCTCTGCTATTTGTTTTAACCTAAATGTTAAGATTCTTGTGTATATTTTATAGCCTGCAGTTAAAATGCTTATTCCTCTGTAGTTGCTGCAGTTGTTATGTTCTCCTTTCTTAAAAATAGATTGTACTATTGCTGTTGTCCAGGTTGCTGGTATTGTTGCTTGTTTCCAACATAAATTTAAAAAATGTAATAATCTCAGTTTAAAAAAAAATTCCTCCATATTTTATTAATTCCATATTAATTCCGTCTATTCCAGCTGCCTTTCTGTTCTTTGTTGTTTTCAGTACTACTTCTAATTCTTCCATTGTTATCATATCTATTCCTATCTCACACTCATATATGTTATCTTTAGTTGTTTTATTTTCATTATACCACAGTTTTTTATAATGTTCTTCCCATTGTTTCTCCTCAATTGCATTGATCTGTATTGTGTCTTTTTCTTGTTTATTTAGATGTTTCATTACTTTATAGGCTATTTTTTGCTGCCCATGTATATCGTATTCTAGTCTGCTTATATATCTATCCCAACTGACTTTGTGTGCTTTTTTAATTTCTCTTTTGGCTATTGCACTTTTATGTTTGTATTCAGCTCTTAATTCTAGTGTTCTATTCTGTAAATATTTGTGATAAGCCTCTTTTTTATCTTTTATTATCCTCTCTAATTCTTCATTCCATATTCTTAAACCCTTCTTGTTATATATTTTATATTTTGTTCCTAATACCTCATATGCTGCTTTATCAATGCTTTCTTTTCTATTATCCCATTCTAGGTTTATTTCTTCGGAAGTAGGTTTTAATATTAATTGTTCATTTAGCCTATTCTGATACAGATTTTGTATACTTTTATCTTGTAATAAATGTACTTTGAATGTGGTCTCTTTATTTCTATATTTGTTTTTAGTTTTCTTCCATCTCGCTAATATATTTATTTTTGAGATTACTAAATAGTGATCTGAATAGATGTCACTTCCTCTAAATACTCTCGTATCTGTTAATAATGATGATGCTTTCTTATTGATTAACACATAATCTATCAGTGAACGAAAACCTCGTGCTGACCATGTATATTTGTGAATATCTTTTTTCTTATAAAATGTATTTATTTTAAAATCATTAAAAACTGCAAATTGTTTTAATTCTTGTCCATTTTTATTTATGACATTTTCTCCATGGATCCCAATTACATTTGCCACTGGTTGATTCCTCACTCTATCCTACCAACCTTCCCAAATTCCTCTCTTCAGCAAATCCTATCCCTCATCAGAACTCTCCCCACTTCCACTCTTCAATCAATCCTATCATTAATTACAACACTCCTTCAAAGCCCTGAACTTCTTCAAGTTTTAACCACCCTTACTTCAACATTGGCACCGAAATAAGAAGACATCTTCAAGAACACCTCTAGAAACAGCAGGGAGAAGAGTATTCTCTTTAGCTAACATCTCAACTTAACAACACTTCAAGACAAGCACATCAAGAATGGGTCAAGGCCTAAAAAGGCCGGTACCATACACCTCCACATCAAATAATCTCTAGTGGGTTGCAGCATTCTATTGGACTCTAGAGCAGCACATAGAACAAAATGTCTGGCCGTGGTAAGGGAGGCAAAGTTAAGGGAAAGTCCAAGTCCAGGTCTAGCAGTGCTGGACTTCAGTTCCCCGTCGGCCGTATCCACAGGCTTCTCAGGAAAGGAAATTACGCAGAACGAGTGGGAGCTGGAGCACCAGTGTACCTGGCAGCCGTCATGGAGTACCTGGCTGCAGAAGTCCTCGAGTTGGCTGGTAATGCTGCCAGAGACAACAACAAGACAAGGATCATTCCTAGGCATTTGCAACTTGCCATCAGAAACGATGAGGGGAAAAAGTCGGTTTTATGTCTCTCAGGAATTCTTCTAAGTTCCACAGAATCGCAGCGCGCATGCGCGAGTTGCTGTAATGGTTAATATAGACTCCGGTAGTCGGCGTCACCAACTTTGGGAATAAATTTCCAAATGCAAAAAAAAAAATGGACGTTAACTAACTTGCAATTTTCTAACTAAAGAAAACAATTTACATGCATATTATTTCTTCCCAAATGCTTAAAAATGGACGTAAACCAACTTCCCATTTCCTAACGTAACAAAGCAATTTACATGTGTACTATTTAATGAACTATAAACTAATTTTACGTACACTAACACTAAATATAGTTTTAAATTATTTTCAAATGGTGGCAACGTTGGAACAACATGGGAAAGTAGCAAGGAAGTGATGTATCCACGATCACGTTTTACGTAAATATATAAATATAAAATATTGTGAAGAAAGCTTGAAGATCATTGCAAAATGTTTAAAACAGTACAAAATGTGTTTACAAGTGTTTAGTGCATCAGTGACATAAGAATGTAAGTGTAGAAATGTGAGAGACATAAAACCGACCACATCCCGATGAGGAATTGAACAAGCTCCTTTCTGGAGTGACAATTGCTCAGGGAGGCGTACTGCCCAACATCCAGGCAGTGCTCCTGCCCAAGAAAACCGAGAAGAAAGCTTAAGCCTCTCGGTCTTAAAAAAACGGCCTACTATTGAGAAAGGGCTAAGGTTGTGGGAAAAAGTCGGTTTTATGTCTCTCAGGAATTCTTCTAAGTTCCACAGAATCGCAGCGCGCATGCGCGAGTTGCTGTAATGGTTAATATAGACTCCGGTAGTCGGCGTCACCAACTTTGGGAATAAATTTCCAGATGCAAAAAAAAAAAAATGGACGTTAACTAACTTGCCATTTTCTTACTAAACAAAACAATTTACATGCATATTATTTCTTCCCAAATGCTTAAAAATGGACGTAAACCAACTTCCCATTTCCTAACGTAACAAAGCAATTTACATGTGTACTATTTAATGAACTATAAACTAATTTTACGTACACTAACACTAAATATAGTTTTAAATTATTTTCAAATGGTGGCAACGTTGGAACAACATGGGAAAGTAGCAAGGAAGTGATGTATCCACGATCATGTTTTACGTAAATATATAAATATAAAATATTGTGAAGAAAGCTTGAAGATCATTGCAAAATGTTTAAAACAGTACAAAACGTGTTTACAAGTGTTTAGTGCATCAGTGGCATAAGAATGTAAGTGTAGAAATGTGAGAGACATAAAACCGACCACATCCAGGTTGTGTCTGGAAGCATGCATAAAACACTTTTTTTTTTATTTTTTTTTTTTTCATTTTTAATTTTATATTTATATGGTGACTTAACTAGGAGTAATTTGATTTCGAAAATTCATTAGATCAATTTTTGTTAAAGATCACAAGATATTGCACTAGGTGAAATTATCCAGTCATTTTCACATTCAATATACTAACCTGGTACTTCATGTCACTCTGAAAGTTTAAGTAATGGACTTCTTCTTCTCACTTAATAAGTAATCAGTTCGCATAATCTACATAACTACATTTCTAGCATCACATTAATTGTATTATATATGTATATATATCCTTCCATAGTGCCTTAGATTTGAATGATAAGTTGAACTGGCATTATCCTAAAATCACCACTATAGAATAATTTGCATCAGCCATAGTTCATACACAATATAAGCAATCCATTTATTGGTTAATATAATGTTTAAATTTGATTTGTTAAATCAAAAAGTTAATTGTTTTAACATCCAATCAGAGTTTAGTATACTTTTATTTAAAAATATTAAGTTAAGCAGGTGTTCTTATTACAGTTATAAAAGAAAGCTTTATAATTCTGACAACAATGACTTAAAACAATTTTAAAAGCATTATTTAGAAAGACTGTTATGTAATACAATTTATTTTATTGTTACTGAGACATTTTTATTCAACAATGAACAACAATGAATTATTTAGATGTTTTTTTCTTTATTTAAGTTATATATAAATATTAAAAGAATTTTAAAGTATAAAATTATTAACTTTAACTTTCATATTTATTATGATATTAAAATCCTGCTATAAATTATGAGGTCAGTTGTTAAATCTAACTCAATTTATTAACACACTTTATTGTTGCAGTATGCGAATTATTCAATGAATGAATGAGTCATTTCTTATCTTACCTCGTAGTTTATGTTTTCTTAAACATGAGAACTGCAGTTTTCAAGAGGACACCCCCCCCCCATTTTCAACCGAGGGATGTTCCTCTTGAAAACTGCAGTTCCCATGTTTAAGAAAACAAACTATGAGGTAAGATAAGAAATGACTCCTTACTTTAGGAATTCTCACTATGAGGTATATTCTACCTTAAGAAATGACTCATTCATTCATTGAATTAAGAACCTCATAATGTTATTTCCCATATTTAACTATGAATGTGAAAAATATATAAATGTTGATTTTTTAAAAAAGAAATGAAAAATGCCTTAAAATAAAGTGAGAAGTTGAGTTCAAAGTAACGTAAAATCAGCACATTTGCAATGTAAAATATATATTATTCATTATTAAGACAGTGTAGCCAACTTATCACTAAAACCTGCTAACAAACAAGACAACACTAAACTAATCTGGTGTACTAACTCGTCCTTTTTCTCACCCTAACTTGTCCATCTACCACTAACTCACCCATTTCCTCACCCTAACTTGCTGCTAATGTAGATGGAACTCTTGGAATAGAATCCCCTTATATGTGAGCAAATATGTTGAAAATTAACTATAGTGGGAACAAGTGTTATCATATGATGCTAAAAGTCACTTGTTCTCTGATCAAATATTCACGGGTGGCATAGAATAGCCCAAATTTTTGTAATTAATTTCTTACTTACCGGAATGGAATGTCCTTGGTTAGCTCTGATCTGCAGATGTGGTTCAGTGCGTAGAGTGAATCTCTGTTTCTTGTTGTCTGCAACAATGCGCTCAATGTCCTCTATATTACACCTGCCTCTCAGTGACTTATGTTGTAATATTTCACTGACATCCACAAAACCGTCAGAACCAATAGTCAGTCCCTCCTTCACAGCTCCGTGACGCAACAACCACGACAAAGTTTTGCTTATAGATGTGTCTTCTTTCACCTACAGCATCACACAACTTAAAGTAGATACCATTGAAAAGTTTCAACCTAACATGCATTCAACATGGCCTTGTTAATCAGAATACATTACACACCACGCATGCAAATTCAATTACTAATTTTTATTTCCATAATTTGTTCTACTGTATAAGGTACAGTTTCATGTTGATGTTTTTATTATAAACTAGCTAATACCCGATGTGTGCTGTTACACCTAAATAAATTAAAATGAATGTGTTTTTATGTTTAGTTGAATAAGTAAAAGGAAAAATAATTATAAACTTATATCGTAATTATTTTTAGATACCCCATGCTGATTACCTGGCATTGCCCAGGAATCTACTTATCCCGAACGTCTTGGCATAAATAAGGTGAAAGACAAATTTCAATATTGTGAGTTATCCGTAAAAGAATAACCCCATGTGCTACTATGTTTTCCCAGGAATCTACTTATCCCGATCTTCTTGACATCAATGAAAGACAAAAATGGTTATTGTGAGTTATCCATAAAAGGTAAACAAATGCTGTTGCAGACTTTTTTGTAGCGTTTTTTATATATAAATTCTGTGTACATTAATTTGATGTATTTGTTATGGTTTAGGCAGCATAAGCCATTTAAGCGTTCAAAAAGCTAATTTTTTTTCCATGTTTTTCACTACAAAGGGTTATTTTTAAGGGTGAAAGGGTTGAATATTACAACTTTCTTATAGCCTAAAACCTTCCCAGGAAACTCCTGAACATTTTGCAAAAAGCCACATCACAATTGGATGAACGGTATGGCAGTGCATGAAGGACAAGCAGACAGACAGACAGACATACATACACACATTCATTTTTATATTCATATAGATTTAACATTTGTCAATGAAGGACAAATTAAATTTGAAGAGAAAAATAAATGTCTAGACTGGGGTATGAACCCAGGACCTTCAGCTTTATATGCTAATGCTCTGCCACTGAGCTATCCGATTCCGATTGAGGGTCTTTCCACTTTTCAGCGGTTGCCCTTTTACCAGCCGACTGCTGGCCCTTCACATCCACATGTGTCAATCACAGAGGTAGATGATCAACAGCCAGTGTAGGGGTGACATGTGGTTAGCATGTCGAGTCCCCCAGCCGTTATAGCTGGTTCCTCAACCTGGAGCCGCTACTTATTGTAGCTACCCAATTGCCTCACGATGCTGGGTGGGCACTGGTCCCATACCGGCCGAAATACCATGAGAAAATTTCTTCCCCCATGGAGACTCAAACCAGCACAAGTCCCGTAGCTCTGCGCCAAGGCTTCCTAACTTAACCGCTCGGCTACGGCGCGGGACCCACTGAGCTATCCAAGGCTCCAATTTTGTCTCTAATACATTTATAATTCTTGGGATTTTTTCTCTTATAAATTTTAATTCTCAGGAGTTAAAACATGTAAGAGAAAAATTTGTGTTTACTATTATTTGGTTTTATGGAATGATAATACAGTAGAAAAAGTAAGGATAAGAAAGAAGCATATTTGAAATATTTGAATGAAAGATCATAAGAAAATTTAATCAACTAACTGATAATTAGCAATAGCTAAAAGATGTGAAAGAAGAATTCAAATACAAACATGGCAAATATTTTGAGTTAGCAATAATGAATATGATTTCGATGTTTTTATTTAAATTTTCTCACTTACATTAAAGGACAAATTAATATTTTCAAATTTAAATAAAAACATTGAAAAATGTAAGCTTTACTAGCAAAAAAAGTAGTGTTGAAAGTAAATAAACATTGAAAATTAAGATTTAAAATAAAAATTCTTCATACCTCACCTCATATCCAATCTAATTAAACAGGTTTCAAAACCTAAGCGGTTTCATCATCACTAATTCCACGAATCATATTATATTGTCCATGAGAATTGCTTCTTATTCCATCTGTTGGTGGACATCTGAATCAAATCAACTTATCCAGGAATTAAAAAATTTGTTAATTCTCCATCTTGTTTTTCTGAATGTGAATTTTTTCACAAACTGTGAGCTCTTTTTGTTTTTCTGTTTGTTTAAACTAGCCTTTCTTTCAATTATATATTTTTCAGAACAAGAGTGAGCAGCTACTGCTGATTTTTCTACTTCATTTTTCAATGCTCCTAAGATACTCTTTCATATGGTTTTCAAATTTCTTTTTGTTTTCTTTATATAAATTTTGTCATAATCTCCGCATTTAATTTAGTAATTCCCGATATTTTCTTCTTCAATTTTGACATTATTCTGAACTAATGTTTTCCAATCATCTCCTGTATAATTTACTTCGCTCAAATCATGGTTAATGTTATTCTCCCACCTAATTCTTGGTCTGCCAACTGGGTGTTTTCCCTCCGATTTTCCTATAAGAAGCTTCCATGCCCCTCTTTCATTCACCATTTGTGCTACATGTCCTGCCTATCACAGTCTACGAGACTTAACTCTTCTTATTATATCTGGTTTCCATAAAGATCATGTAGCTCACTGTAATGTAGTCTTCTCCATTTGTCTGCCTGTTCATCTCTCTTTGGTCCAAAAATGTTCCTAAGAACTTTATTCTCAAATATCTGTAATCTTTTCTCCTTAAAGTAAGAGTTCATGTTTTGCATCCATATAACTTGGAGAAGTTGGGATGACAAGAAGTTCCTATAATGCATAATAGCATGAATTTCCAGATTTAAGCCAATGTTTTAATTTCTTTGTGTATCTCATTCCTATTTGTAATTATTGTTCCTAATTACAAACTAAATACTAACTCACGCCTCTATCGAACCCACAGGTCCATGGTCATGTGGACATAAGCTCTCCATACATCCATATTCTAAGCTAATGTTTTCCAATCATCACTTGTATAATTTACTTCCCTCAAATCATGGTTAAAGTTATTCTCCCACCTCATTCTCGTTCTACCAACCGGGAGTTTTGCCTCTGGTTTTACTACAAGAAGCTTTCATGAAATGTTTCCATTCCCCATTCATGCCACATGTCCTGCCCATTGCAGTCTACAAGACTTAACTGCTGTTGTTATATCTGGCTTCCCATAATGACCATGTAGCTCACTGTTATGTAGTCTTCTCCATTCCCCTGTCTGTTCATCTCTCTTTGGTCCAAAATTTTTCCTAACTTTATTCTCAATTATTGTTCCTAGGTATTTCAATTCAGCCACTTCTACAAAAAAATCCTCATTTGTCATTAACTATCCATTTCCATTATATAATGTACTTCTACATGTGAACCATATATTTAGTATTATTGATGTTTACTTCCAGTCCCAATTCCTTAGTATTATTCAATAGAGTGTGGATGTTGGCCGTTAGTGTCTCCTTGCTATTGCTTAATAATACATAAGCAACATAAACTAACAGCTTAATACTACCACTGAGTAGTGGACCTTCTTCATCCTCTAACAATTTGATGACATGCTCTAGTACAAAACTGAATAGGAGAGGAGACAGTACATCTCCTTGCTTTAACCTACTGTAAATTTTAGAAGTATCTGGAAAGTTTGATTTCACACACCCTACTCTTTGGGGCCATTTAACACATTTGAGTAAGTCTAACTTTTTAGGAATTCCAAATTCCAGCAGGACACTATATAACTTCTCCTCCTTAACTGAATCTTAAGCCTTTTTGAAGTCAACATATATTTGATGTACAGTGTGATTATATTCTCATTTATTTTCTAACATCTCTCTTACTCTAAAATCTAATCTGTTGTAGACCTGTTTCTTCTAAATCCATATTGATGATCTCCTATTATTCATCAATATAGGCAGTAAGTCTACTTACTAATATATTTGATAGAATTTTTTATGAAGTTAAAAAAATGAGATGCCCCTATAGTTTTGCAATCAGTTTTATCTCTCTTCTTATGAATTGGTACTGTAATTGATTATTTCCAATTGGAAGAGCCTCTATTTCTCAAATCATACTAAGTAACCAACTTATCTTGACAGTCAATTTTTCTCCCCCTGATTTTATTAATTCTGCTGGAATTTTATCCGAACCGTCTTCTGGCCATCTAACTTCCTGTAAAGTGACTATATCCAAGGGTGATTTATCTAATTCCTGTGTTAATATTTCCAATGCCCCACTATTACATAATATCCTCACATTCCATGTTCCCAGGAACATGTCCCTGTGTTTGAGCCTTTGACATGGATTCCCTAAAGTAGTCCCAGGCCGGAGAACCAAATGGAGTGCTCTTTTACCTCCGGAAAATTTTACCCTAGTGGAACCCATGTCCATATTTCTTAATGGTTGTATTTTTACAGTGAAAGAGTGTCATTCTTTCGATTAAGGTAATTTTTTGCCTGACTTATCAATTTTGGCCTCTCCGGCAAGGGTAACCCTGTCCGCAGCAGTGATATCAGTGGTAATTATAGTGACATAAGTACAATAGAGATTTGTTTTAGTAAACATTCACAAATTGTTTATATTATTCTAGTGCTTGGAAAAACTCTAGTTTGATCTTCACCATAAATTTTATATAAGTCCTACAGAATAACAGTACACATGCACATACATTTACAGAGTTGATGCTAGGTGGAACCATATACAGTAAAACTTGCTTAATCCAGAACGTGAATAATGTGGAAATCTGTCTCGTGTGAACAAATTTATTGGTCCCGGTGAAATAATTGTAATTTTACGTGTATTTAATTTGCATAAAATGGGATCTGTCCAACACGAAAACAGAAGCATATTTCCATACAATTCAAGAAAAAAAATGATAAGCAGAAAGACAGAGAAATAAATTAGTTTCCACTTCATTGAATTCCTGTTAAGCTAAAAAACTATAAGGAATGATTCATGCCACCAGGTGAAGTAGAGATTCTACCTGTACCTGAAATTTTATTTTGGCCTCACTGCACACCCATTATGTGAAATACATATACCTATCTTACAAATAGCCATTGCACTGTAAAATCTTAAATTAGTTGAAGTTCTTAGCCCGATCTTCCACAGATACCATTCTGAATTTATGGATTACAGATGGCTAAAACATATGTATCATTGTCATTAAATGAAAAAGTGAAAGTGATTGAAGTTAAATCTCCAAATTTCCAGACTGATGACCCAAAGTCAAGTTCTAGCTGTCGCTAAATCCCTAGGGAATAACGATTTCAAGGCATCTTCAGGTTGGCTGAACAGTTTTAAAAGACGACACAATATAGTATGGAATGAAATTTGCAGGGAAACAAAGAATGTCGACGATAGTGTAGTTGGTGAGCGGAAACCAAAACTGCATACATTAATTTCAGGATACGCACCTAAGAGACATTTTTAACGCTGACGCATTTTTAACGGGACTGTTTCTTTTTTGTTATCAATGAAGATGCTCATACATACTATACTTCACTTTTCAAAGGCAGCAGAACTACAATTAATCCAAGGTACGTAAAAAGACATATGGTATTCTATAATCTATTAATAAGTTTTAGTTTTCTTTATAATGCAGAATTTTGTCTAATGTGGAAAAAAAAAAAAAAAATTGGTCCCATGCAATTCCACTTTAAGCAAGTTTTACTGTATCTGTGAAGACATACAAGAAGTTTATAGAGTTGTTGCTAGATGAAACCATGTAGCTGTAAAATCGATATGACCAACCAGTGCAATAGATTCCCAAATATTTATTAGAAATGGATGTACACTAATTTCTTCCTTTCTAACCTAACAAAATTAAATACATGCATATTATTTACTGAAGTGTACACAAATCTGATGTACACAAACTAACACTAACCTAACAATGAAGTTAATTTATTGAAATATAGTATGGAATTAATTGCAAATGTTGGTAACTCCGATTTTGCTAACATCTTATGAAAGTTACATTAAGCATTCACACAAGTGCACTACAGTTCTGTGTAATTGATATCATTGCATACGTAATTAAATATTTAATAATTGTAAAAAATTGTTATAAAGTATTATTGCAAAATGTTTAAAATAGAATGAAATATTAATAAAGACAGAAGAAGTACATACAGTACCAGAATTACAAGAATATAGTATGGAAAATCAAGTGGGAATTATTCTATAGTTTAGCCTAGTGCTTTACCCATTGTTTCGAACAACATCAAGTTTTAATAAACTTTAAAAATACGCTATTATTTTCAGTAAACTCCAAAACTCAAACTCCATCGCACGACAGGCCTGGAAGGCCCTTGGTCTACCATCCGGCTGCTGGCCTCACATCCACATATTAATCACAGAGGTAGATGATTATCAGCCAATGTAGGGATGACATGTGGTCAGCATGTCGGGTCCCCCAGCCATTATAGCTGGTTTTCTCAACCTGGAGCCGATATATAGCTTCCCAAATGCCTCACAATGCAGAATGGGCACCAGTCCCATACTGGCAGAAATTCCATGAGAAAATGTCTTTCCCCAATGGAGATTCGAACCAGCGCAAGTCCCATAGCTTTGCACCAAGGCATCTAGCTTTAACCACTTGGCTATGGTGCGGGCACTTTCAGTAAAAGACATTTAAAAAGCTAATCCCAGCTGGAATTTAACCTAACTAATAATATATACCACGGGTATGGCACAAAAAGAGGACATCTAAATTTTTAGATAATTTTGGTTCTAAAACCAAGCTTAAGAATGCCAAAGATGAAAACATGAAAAAAATTTGCAGATCATTCAGAAACAAAGCTGTAAAATAATTTATAAAGCACTATTCCCTATATTGTCTAAAGGAAGTGGCTGCCATTGTTCTCGTGACGTCAAATTCGATATTCAGACGTTAATCCAGGGTGAAAACATGTTTTCTTCAATAGAGATGCGAAAATAGAATAAATATTTTATTGTAATAAAAGTGGAATGCTGTATTTCAAAATGCTATATTTCCAAAATTACATAGCAAAGAGTCGGCTGCGGTGGACCAGTGGTTATGGTCCTTGCCTCTGGTCCCGAGTTCAAACCCGGCCAGGGTCAATGGATTTTTTAGGACGGAAAAATCCAAGGAACAAGTCCTCCGGGAGGGACTTTAAGCCCATCCCTAGTCTGAACATTTTCGGGCTCGTAAAAAATCCTTAAGCCTGAATGAAAAGGCCTCTAAGCAAAATTTCCCGAATTTTCCTGTCCTAGTACTACCTTGGTTTCCTGGATGTCAGTAGAGGCAGAACGCTGACCACGGACCACTCAAATGACATCTATACAAAAACAAGTGTAACTAAATTAGTATGGTTCAAATTCTTCTCTGTAGGGGGAGAGTGCCTAAATCTCTGTTAAGGAAAACGTGGGCAAACAAGATTACATAGCAAAAAGTTTGAAACTGAATGAAAATCACATCCTCACATAGAGTTTCGTAACGAAAAATGGTTTAATTGAATAGATTGTCAAAAATAATCCATATATCATCGTATGTATTTCTCAAAAATGAACAATAGCAAATTAGCCCTTACAAAATATTCAATAAATAGATGCCACTTATTTATAACATAATCTTTAAAATTTGCAATATAATTTATTAGAATACATGTATAACCTAAAAGCTAACCTAACTTATTTAAATTACTCTAACTTGTGAAAGTAATAAATAGAATGGCATTTAGACAATATTAAATTACAGGTATGTAAATAAATTAGGGTGTGGTATACTAACCATCGCAAAAAATTTTCCATTTATTTTCTTATGCCACTGATGCACTAAACACTTTTAAACATGTTTAAACCATTTTGCAACACTTTTAAACACGTTTTAAACATCTTCCAATGTTGCAACAATCTTTTTTTTATATTTATATATTTACGTAAAACATGATCGTCCTACATTGCTTACTTGCTACTTTCTGCTATTTTCCCTCCTCTTCCTATGTTGTTCCAACGTTGCCACCATCAACAACCCAAAATATTCCAGATGTTGCCAACATCACTTCCACGTTCCCTGGATTTCACCTACGTTAGAGTAATTGATTTGTGTTACAGTAATTGATTTAGGTTTGGTTAGCTTTCAGGTTCCTTGCTTTTTAAATGTGATTTGATACGTAACATAAATTACCTCTTCATATCTGTTATTCTATGAAAAATTCAAAATGTCGGATGGTTGCCACGTAAAATCATATTTCCACTAGTTCATTTCGTGTTAATTATACATATTTAAACAAGTTCTGTGAATTTTGTGTCAATGTTGGTCATACTGATTTCACATACATATACCGCCAACTGCTGGAGGTTGCATTTATCTTTCTGGGATTACATGAAGCACTAGCGCATGTGTACTGCGATTCTATAGAACTTAGAAGAATTTATTTGCGACAGTAAGTACACCTTATCCACAAATTATACTATATGTGTAAGAAACTAAAAGCTAATCTAACCTAATTATGTATAAGAAACTATTACTGTAACCTAGTTTCTTTAGTGATGGGACGCAGATTTTCTTGCATTTTCATCTTTGGTGATCCTAAGCTTCATTTTAATACCAAATTTATATCGAAAAGGGGACGTTTCATACAGTAAACTAGTGAAATGTATATTTTGTAGTGCTTATAAAATGTTATTTTACTGCTTTGTTTCTGGATGGTCCGCAAATTGTTTTTGTGTTTTCATGTTTAGTGGTCCTAAGCTTCATTTTAAAACCAAAATTATCTTGAAATTCGGATGTCCACTTTTAGCGCCGTAACCACTGTGGTCTCGTCATGCAGCAGGCCCAGGTTCGATTCCTGGTCGGGACAAGCTTCCTGTGCGGTTTTTCCAGTTTTTACTCACCTGTAAAACAAATGTTAGGTACCTTTGAGACCCAAAAGGTCCCCGAACATCATCTCGCCATCATCATCATCATCATCCCCGGTGTGGAAAGCAACAGTAAGCTACCACACCTATAATTCCTTAATAAAAGTGTAAAGCATAGCATGAAAATGTTATGATTGCAGTGAAGGACCTGCACTAGGGCAGAACACTATAAAAATTAATAATACACACTAGACAAAAACTGACATATATAATTATAAGGCTACTAGAAAAAAACTGACATAGTTTGATTGGATGTGGTCGGTTTTATGTCTCTCACATTTCTACACTTATATTCTTATGCCACTGATGCACTAAACACTTGTAAACACGTTTTGTACTGTTTTAAACATTTTGCTTCACAATATTTTATATGTATATATTTACGTAAAACATGATCATGGATACATTACTTCCTTGCTACTTTCCCATGTTGTTCCAACGTTGCCACCATTTGAAAATAATTTCAAACGATATTTAGTGTTAGTGTACGTAAAATTAGTTTATAGTTAATTAAATAGTACACATGTAAATTGCTTTGTTACGTTAGGAAATGGGAGGTTTTTTTACGTCCATTTTTAAGCATTTGGGAAGAAATAATATGCATGTAAATTGTTTTCTTTAGTTAGAAAATGGCAAGTTAGTTAACGTCCATTTTTTTTTTTTGCATTTGGAAATTTATTCCCAATGTTGGTAGCGCCGACTGCAGAGCCATCTACCGGAGTCTATATTAACGATTACAGCAACTCGCGCATGCGCACTGCGATTCTGTGGAACTTAGAAGAATTCCTGAGAGACATAAAACCGACTTTTTCCGTTTTATTTATTTTATATCTTTAAGTTTAACGCTAAACAATCTCAAAACCTAACCGAAATATGATCTAAATGATTAATGTGTGAAGGTACAACCGATAATTAATAATTCAGAGACATCCACCTTCAATCACTTTACAACAGCGGACAGATGAACATTTATAAAAACAATCCCGGAATCTTACACGCAAAGGAACTTAAAAAAACGCCGCAGTATTCAGCTTATGTGCTCTACATAAAACAAAAATAACTGGCACTACTTACGTTTGCCATATTTATTTATGAACAAAGACTGAGATAAGCAGAGATAAGTAATAATACGTTTACAACAGCATGTAAAAATATATATTTAAATACCTTACCTTCCTTGACATTAGAATAGTAAGAAACATACAATTTTACATTGTACAATCACAAAAATTTTTCTAAGGTTATTTTAAGTACTAAAAAATCAGTTTATTCACATTATTACAAAAATCTGCAGACGATCCTATTATCGATAACTCGATCGAACTCGATGACACATTCGATATTCGATTGCTCGATTGTATAGAAGCTTATGGTTATAACCAGAGTTAACCACGTTATAACATAGTGGGTTATCTGTGGTTGGGTTATCTCTGGTTATAACCATTTGAGTGGGATATCGCTGGTTATAATACAAATTGAATTATTATAAATTATGAAGCTACAAATACTTACTTACTCACTGGCACTATCGAACCCGTAGGTTCATGGCCGCGCGGACATAAGCTCTCCATACATCCCTATCCTGAACCAATGCTTTCCAATCATTCCCTGTATAATCTACTTCCCTCAAATCATAGTTAATGTTATTCTCCCACCTCATTCTTGGTCTACCAACTGGGCGTTTTCCTTCTGGCTTTCCTACAAGAAATTTCCATGCACATCTTTCATTCCCCATACGCGCAACATGTCCTGCCCATCGCAGTCTACGAGACTTAACTGTTCTTATTATATCTGGCTTCCTATAAAGACCATGTAGCTCATTGTTATGTAGTCTTCTCCATTCACCTGTCTGTTCATCTCTCTTTGGTCCAAAAATTTTTCTAAGAACTTTATTCTCAAATACTCGTAATCTCCTTTCCTCCCTTAAAGTAAGAGTCCATGTTTCGCACCCATATAATATAACTGGTAGAATAATAGTTTTATATATTTTCAGCTTAACGTTTTTTGAAAGGAGTTGGGACATCAAAAGTCTCTGCAATGCATAATAGCATGCATTTCCAGAATTGAGCCTATGTTTAATTTCTTTGTGCATCTCATTCTTATTTTGTGATTATTGTTCCCAGGTATTTGAATTCAGCCACTTCCTCAAAATATCATTCATTTGTCATTAGCTGTCCATTTCCATTATATACTGAATTTCTACGTGTGACCATATATTTAGTTTTACTGATATTTACTTCCAGTCCTAATTTCTTAGTGTTACTCAATAGTGTGTGCGTGTTGACCTTTAGTATCTCCTCGCTATCGGACAGTAGTACTACATCATCAGCATAAACTAACAGCTTATTAATACCATTCAGTTGTAAACCTTCCTCATTCTCTAAAGATTTAATGGCATGCCCTAGTACAAAATTAAATAGTAGAGGAGATAGTGCATCTCCTTGTTTCAACCCATTCTGGATTTCAAAAGTGTCTGAAAACTGTTTGCCTACACACACCCTACTCTTTGAGCCATTTAGACACATTCGTATAAGTCTAACTAACTTTTTAGGAATTCCGAACTCCAGCAGGATCTTATATAACTTCTCCCTCTTAATTGAATCATATGCTTTTTTGAAGTCTACATATAGTTGATGTACAGTACCATTATATTCCCATTTCTTTTCTAAAATCTGTCTTATACTAAAAATCTGATCTGTTGTAGACCTGTTTCTTCTAAATGCACATTGATGATCTCCTAGAATGTATGAAGCTGCTACAAATATAAATCAATATTCTGTTGTTACAATTTTATATTTTCAAATAATTGATAATGTAGGATTTGTCATTTTATCTCAAGCGATACCAGGTAAAGAATTTAGCTATTTGGGGTAAAAATGCATTATTGGCTGCACTGCTATAAAATAATCGAGCATAGTGCAATTTTTTACCATTGACATGTACCGAGCGATGGTATAAGCCTATAAGAGTTCGATCCCTGGTCGGGACCTTTTTCTCTCCATACATATTCCTGAGCCAATGTTTTCCTTATCCATCGCTTATGTTTATGTACTTGTCACCAAATGGAACGACATATAGCCAATGTGAAACCGGAATGACCAACTATTCCGAAACGTATTTATAAGAAATGGATGTACACAAACTTGTCCCTGCATATTCTAATGAAATAAATTACATAATATTGTAAACTATAAACTAATCTGATGTACACTAAATCAACCCATCTGAACCTAACAAAATAAAGTGAGTGGACATTTGTTTCTTAAAATGTGATTTGGAATTAATTGCGAATGTTGATCACCTGCCATCTGACGGATTTTATTTTATAAGCATTCGCGCATGCGCCCTACGATTCTATAGAACTTTGAAAGTCATTGACAAATAAATATATCATAATTTGCGTATATAAATCGTAGCACGAACTCTCGTCCATACTTTTTTGTTTCTTTATATAAAGCAAAATATTCTATTTTAATCAAAAGTATTTAATATAGCTCGAGAAGTTGCAACTGCTCATAGATATATCGAGTTTAGATTCAAAATGATCAGGAAACCATTTGTAGTAAAATGAGCTTGTAAATAAATTGATAGCTATAATCATATAAAAATTTGATAAGAGACCAATAAAGGACCAATACTTATAAATAAAGACAGGTTATCAACCCGTACCCTAGACTACGGAAAATACAAGGAAACTATAAACAAAATACAAAAGAACTAACATGGGCAGTTTCTTTTCAAATAGAGGATTACAAGACATAGCCATTGTTGACTTGGTTTGACAATGCCCTAATCCAAAACTTGGCACAGTGACTACGCACAGTCTTGAACAAAAGAGTAGAGATCCCCAAGCCTAGAAGCTGAAGGAAGTGTTCCTACACAATTAAAGGCAAGAAACATGTCACTCAGCAGGGAATATCTTTGGCGGTATGCAGGCCATGCAGACTAAATAAAGTAATTAAGAACCGAGTCGAGCAACTGTTGGGCAACCCTGGGGACGGAATAAGGGCGTAAACAATCCGATATAAAAAAATTGAACGTCCAGCACCAGACAGCAACCACCCACTAACGAAAGAGGGGGGGGAGCAATCACGAAATTTGTAATATTTTAATTTTGTCAAAAGGCTGAAAGCACATATATGGGCGTGATCGACAAGGACCCCAAAGAAATGAAATAAGTATATTCTTGGCGAGTACGCCTGCCACCGAGCAGAGCACAGCCTCGGGCGCATTGTGTCGCCAAGTACTAGCACGCCTAAATTGGTGAAAGTTATCTTAAGAGCCTAAGTGAGCACAGACCGGGATACCAGTGAATATTAAGTTACGGAATCGCACATCTTATCACGTGCGACCTATAACTGCGATACGCCACACATTCTGCTCTCGGCGTTCAAACGAGTAGTCGGAATAGGCCTACCGATTAAGAGTATCCAGCAAGTGATAATAAATTGGAACATTGCTGTCAATACTACATAAGCCTCCTAGTGATTTACCTTGACTCAGTATTCATTTCGTATACCTAGAAAGACCTCTTATCTACCTTAAGTGAACCCAACTAGTCCGGTGCACTTAACTGTCCATATTCCCATATCCCTAGACGGAGACCAAATTAATACCACGAACCAAA